>OW240914.1:104577616-105026958 GCA_933207985.1 Pelobates cultripes
TATAAATACATATACCCTTAATGATGACAAAAAACGGCCACCACGGGCCTCCCTAGCCATGTGATCACCATTTTATCACATCATCGCAATAGGAGTCTATGGAGCTGTCAGCAGGGGGACTGTCTGAGGCTGCTAAAAAGTAAAAAAATAATAAAATAAATATATTATACATGTATAATATATTATATAAATAGTTACATAGCTGAAAAGAGACTTACGTCCATCAAGTTCAGCCTTCCTCACATGTTTTTGCTGTTTATCCAAAAGAAGGAAAAAAACTCTGAAGTGCTTCCAATTTTGCAACAAACTAGGAAAAAAATTCCTTTTTGACCCCAAAATAGCAGTCAGCTATATCCTTGGATCAACACATATCTCAAAATACACTTAAAATGAAATCATATATATTATTATATATTAAAAATGACGAATAAAAAATGACCAATGAAAAGGTGGTTAACTAGAAATAATATATATATATATATATATATATATATATATATATATATATATATATATATATATATATATATATATATATATATATATATATATTTGTGGTCAGAACTTAATTCGTATATGAAAATAGAGAAGAGGGGGGAAAGTTGGTAGTGGTGTGCCAAAACCAACGTACCAGTAGGCCCGTAATAAACAGGGCAAAAGATATTGCAGAAAACACACTTTATTGTATAATTTACAATGCTAAACATTTAAAGGCTTTCCTGAGTTCTTTCTCAGGATGTGGAATATAGGTGCTGTAGACAGAGGATTTCCATCTGCCCAGTCTTTTGATGATATGGACTGAAGGAATGACCGGAAAATGAGGCAGGGTTATGTCCCAATCTTAGCAGTCGTGTTCTAACGTGGAATATGAATTTGGAAGTGGTAAGTGGGTGTCCGTGAAGAAGTAGTAGGGGCGAGTTAGGTGGGAGACTGACGTGCGTGGATAGAAATAGTCGAGTATTTTAAAGGGACACCAGAGGGATTGTAGTCTGGTAGTTTGTGTGGTTGGTTTTCGATGAGTGTAAAGACATAACGTAATGGTCACCATGTTTGGTTATGTCCGATATTTTTAAACAGGAGCTGACATCCGTTTGACGGACCACAGTGAACTCTCGGGGTCTGTAGAAGCCGTAGAAGGCGATGTAAATGGCTACTTTGATGACAAAGTTAGTCTGGGTATTAAAGGGGTTTGTGTCCAATAACCACTCCAATAGGGTTCATACGCCATGTAGAAAAAGGAGGGTGCGGAAAAGGACCAACCATAAAGCCTGATGTGGTCTCTCCATAGCAACTCGTCAACAGTAGATGGGTTGTTTGTAGCCAAGAGTAATTTAGGGCATTCCAGCGTGCCTGTTGGAAGTGCTACCAACCCTGTGTGGAAACCCTCAGAAAACCCAGAAATCAAATATTGGTAAGTTAAGGTGTCGATGTTGACCTCCGTCAGTGATTTCCTAGGGAAAAACTTAGAAGGGCACATGGCTTTTGTATGTGCCCTGAAGCAGATGGAGCAAATATGCAACAACCTGCAGACATTGTAGTTACATGCCCCAGCATTAAAGTTGTTGCATATCTGCGCCTTGCCCAGGAATATGACTGGTCTGCTCAGTTTATCTCTCTGTCCCCTATCCTGACTGATGGAGGGGTTGGAGGATGGTTAGGAAGTGGAATGGTGAGATGTAGAGTCAGGGCCGGACTGGCCCACCGGGATACCGGGAAATTCCCCGGTGGGCCGCGACACCTGGGGGCCGGCCGCGTTCCTGGGCCGGCCCTTTAAATACTGCAGCCGCCCGAGCGCTCTGTTAAGAGGCTCAGGCGGCTGCAACTTCTCCCCTCCCCTCCCCTGTAGCGTGGCCGAGCTGCACTCCGGTCCGCGGTGGCCGGCCAGAGTGATAGGAAGGTGCACACTGAGTGTGCACTTCCTGTCAGTCCGGCCGGTTACAGGAAACAGAAACTCCTGTTCCGCGTGGAGTTTCTGTTTCCTGTCACCGGCCGGACTGACAGGAAGTGCACACTCAGTGTGCACCTTCCTATCACTCCGGCCGGCCACCGCGGACTGGAGTGCAGCTCGGCCACGCTACAGGGGAGGGGAGAGGAGAATCTGCAGCCGCCTGAGGCTCTTAACAGAGCACTCAGGCGGCTGCAGTTTTTAAAGGGCCGGCCCGCCGCGGCCGGTCTTACAAGAATTTAGGGCGGCCTGGGGGGCAATTGCCTCCCTGCCCCCCGGCCCAGCCCGCCCCTGTTCATGCTTATACTTGCCATTATCTGCAGCTCAATTTCAGCTTTCCTATTTAGTGCCCCATCACTGATTATACCTGTTAGAATGAACATGTTGAGCCCAGATTATGTACCATTTGGTGGTCTTTTCCTCCTGTGCTCCTATCTCTGTCTTTTCCTCCTGTGCTCCTATCCCCCCATCGGCTCCATGAGGTAAGGAGCAATAAAGAAAAGTATGTGTGTGTGTGTGAGTCTCTGTCTGTGTCAGTGTGTGTGTGTGTCTGTCAGTCAGTGTGTGTGTGTGTGTCTGTCAGTGTGTGTGTGCGGCCCACATAAATGTAAACCTTGTTTATGTGGCCCGTACCACACTTTGAGTTTGACATGCTTAAAGGACCACTCTAGGCACCCAGACCACTTCAGCTTAATGAAGTGGTCTAGGTGCCAGGTCCTTCTAGGGTTAACCCATTTTTTTTATAAACATAGCAGTTTCAGAGAAACTGCTATGTTTATTAATGGGTTAAGCCTTCCCCCTAATCCTCTAGTGGCTGTCTCATTGACAGGCACTAGAGGCGCTTGCGTGCTTCTCACTGTGATTTTCACAGTGAGAGCACGCAAGCGTCCATAGGAAAGCATTGTAAATGCTTTCCTATGCGACGGGCTGAATGCGCGCGCAGCTCTTGCCGCGCGTGGCCATTCAGCCCAGGAGGAGGAACGAGGAGGAGAGAAGGAGGAGAGCTCCCCGCCCAGCGCTGGAAAAAGGTAAGTTTTTAACCCTTTCCCCCTTCCAGAGCCTGGCGGGAGTGGGACCCTGAGGGTGGGGGCACCCTCAGGGCACTATAGTGCCAGGAAAACGAGTATGTTTTCCTGGCACTATAGTGGTCCTTTAATCTAGACAATATGATCAGCTTAGTCCAGGCTAACCTTACCAATGCAGATGTTTGAGAATTACATTTACCATGTCTCTTATTCATACTTTATTCTCATTTGTGTAGTTAACAATAAATATCAAGGTTAACCATTGTAGCCCTAAATCATACACAGGTTAACTTTTGACATGCCAGCTGTTTCGAACTGTGTTTTCTGTGAATCTCAACCATCTGATTTTGGGTTCAGTCGGATATTTTTTTTAACTACCAATCACTGTTTGGTATTACATATACAGAGATTTAATCAACCATTTATATTGCATTTCACTCCCTATAAGCAATGACTGTCTGTTTTACAGGAAACTCATGCGATAATGCATTGATCTTCCAATCTTCCACTACGTTGTTATGCTAACATTAGATGATCTAAATTACTGAGACAAGATTAATTCCCCATTTCCATTCATTTTAAGAGCAGCACAGTATAATTGCATTGAGATCACTTATACATCTGCCCCTCTGAATGCCCATTGACTAGCATGATTTCTAATAGATTATTGAATTCTTGCACTACCAGAATGGTGTATAAAATCCATATATAGCCACATACATGAACATACATTATAATCCAAAAATTAAAAGACATTGTGATGCTGCTTGTTTATGGAATATTGCACTATAGCATTTCTCAATAGCTCAATAATGCTAAAATCACAGTTTCATCATTTGAATGGATATTGGAGCCTTTCCTCTATTAAACAGAAGCATATGGGAAACGTTTGTCTCTAGAAAAAAAAACTATAAAGTGTATAGAGAAGAAGCTTGCTGTGGTTATGGTGCAAGGAATGCCCTAGCAGCAGGCCCGACACAACCATAAGGTGGCACAGACAGCTGCTTTAAGGCACTCTGGCCCGGGGGGGATGCAATATCTGGGTTCTGGGAGACTGGCAGGAGGACAGTGCAAAACACATAGCATCGTCTCCCCACCGACAGTAACTTCATGTAGTGTGGCTGTATCCCCTATTCAGTCTGAAAGGAAGTGCTCAATGAGAGCAACGAAATAGCTTCCTGTCAGACCAGGCAGAGGTCTGAAGCTCAGCTACCACAGTCCACTCAGCCAGAGGACTTCAGGAGGTAAGCAGGCACAATCAAAAAATCATCGGATTCTATAATTAGGTCTGGAAAGGAAGTGAAAATTGCCTTCTTGTTCCATGCTTGAATGTGATTTAACCATGTTAACCAAGTTCTTCTCTGGTATCTAGATTAAGCTAGATTTCATCTGAATATCCTCCATTTTGAAATGGTTGTATATGACAAAATTGTTTAGATATTTAAAGTTTAATACTGGTCTGTGACCAGAATCTCTTTTTTTTTTACCAGAAATAAATTGCATAGGGGAACTTGAATTATGGCATTATTTAATGATAATACAAATAATTATTTTTCCACATTGGGAATGACAATTTTATTTGCATTAGTGTCGAAAAGAATTTAATTTTGTATCCCAACACGATTTCTAGAACCCGGGCATCGTTGGTAATTTGATTCCAAACGTGAAAAAATGTTTTAGTCTGCCTCCTGATATGTGTAGGGAAAAATGAAAATTGGTAATATTTCCAATTGGGTGATCTAGGATGAGATTCCTCTTTGTCCTCTAGGTCGCCATGGTCTGCCACGCAGAGGGAAGAATGTTGAAGATTGCTGTGGTTCATAAATAGGTCTAATGTGAGTGAAATTGTTTTTTGGAACTTGTCTGGTGTTGAAATTGCGTCTGGAAAAGCGGCCAGTATCCAAAGATGAAAATGCATTTATCTTTTATAAAAGATTTGCTTGAAAGTAATCTGTCTACAGCGGAACCAGAATCTGAATTAGCTATGTTTGTAAGCTGTCAGTCAATTCTCATTAATATAGATCTGCAGTGATCAGTACTTAAGGCAGCATTAGCGTTGCCTAAAAAAAACATACACTGAGTTGTGCCCAGCCTCGTAACACATCAATATTAGCTAGATTACCAAAGTCTGCTGCAGTCTGTTCCAGTTGTCAAATATTTTAGCAACTGGACCAGTAGTATTTAAATGTTTGACTTGAGAAGCATTTAATGATTTGTTGAGACCTTTATGTGGATTCCGAGTGACTTTCTTTTTTTTTTGTTTAATTCGAGTTTTATTGTTATTTCACAACGTATAACGGGGATAGAGAAGGCAAGAAGGGAGGGTAAGGTATGCGGTTGTGATTCGTACATTTTATACAGCAATGTCGATATAGACAAATATAGACAAATATACATCAATCCCCATTGTTCTTTGCATATTGGTACCGCTGGTATTGTCTCATCATTCTGTATTACACGAAACCTTGGTGCAGGGTTGGTGACTAGTGTCCCCAGAAAGGTTGGGGGTAGGGAATGGTGGGGAGAGCGGGGAAGTACTATATACATGGGAAGTGGGTGGGGGGGGGGGGAGGTACAAGGTATCTTTTATTGTTATTACTGTTCCGTCTATTGTGGATTATTCTGTACTAGTGCCCAGTGTTTTAGCCATGGTTCCCATATGTTTAGGTATGTAGTGTATTTGCCTATTGTGGACCAATGTAGCATTTCCATTTCTCTCATGTGCTCTACCCTTTCTATCCATTGTTTGGCTGTGGGTGGTACATTTTGTTTCCAATGGACCGGTATAAGGTTGTTTGCTTCTCCCAGAAGGAGCCATAGTAGGCGCTGACTCTTCATACATTGAAAGGAGTGTGGCCATCCTAGTAGAATTTGGGAGGGGGTTAGGGAGTGTGGTAGTTTTAAGATCTCATCGATCTTGGAGGTCACCTCTGCCCAGTATGGTCTCATGAGTGGGCAAAACCACCACAGGTGTTCCATACTGCCCACCTCTCCCCCGCACCTCCAGCATTGTTCGCTAACTGTTTGCCAATATAGATGAAGTACCTCCGGGGTTCTATACCACCTAGTGATACGTTTATAGAATGACTCTTGTCGTGATAGGCTACTGGAGGTGTGCATGGGTTTTGTGAAGACATATGCCCAGTCCTGGTGTGACATATGTATGTGAAGTTCCTTCATCCATTTACGTTGGTATGCTAGGGTCTCTTGGGCCCTATCATTAGTTTGGATGAGTTTATAAATTTGTGATAAGGTGCGTTTTATTGGTTGTGCGGTCGTGCATAATTGCTCAAAGGGGGTTGAACCTCTTGGGGTCCAATATGGTATTACCGCTTGAGTGATAGTGTGTCTTAGTTGAGTGCATCTCATTGCTTCCATGAGTGAATGGTGGCCTCTCGGAATTTGGGGTTGCTTGATTTTAGGGGGTGTATCTCCTGTCAGCAAGTCTCCTATTTGTGGGTTTTGTATTCCCCATAGTTTTAGTATAGTATCTGCCCCTCTGCCTCCTAATATATCCGGGTTATGGTTTAACGGGTATAATGGAGATATGCCCGGTGATAGTTTCCAGGTATTTTTGTGCAATCTCCACTTCTTTAGGATGTGGGGAATAAGGGGGTGTGTCATGGTGGTCAGCCGCTGAAGTTGGCATGTCTGCCAAGGGAGGGATGGTAAAGGAGCCTGTGCATATATTTGTTCTATGTCGTACCACGATTTTTTGTGTTTTATATCTATCCATTCCCTGAGTCTAGTGAAAAGGACTGCTATGTAGTAGTTGTACATATGGGGTAGCCCGACACCTCCTTTCTTTTTATCCCGCGTGAGTATGTCATATGCCAGTCGGGATTTTTTTTTTCCCCAAATAAACGTAAGGAAGATGTTTTTCAGTATGTGGAAGAACTGGCGTCCGAGTTCGATGGGGAGTGTTTGAAATGTATATAAAATTTTTGGTAGTATCATCATCTTAATAATGTTGACTCTTCCAAAAAGGGAAAAGTGGGGTTTGTCCCAGTGTTTGAGTTGTGATTTAATGTTATCCAATAGGGGAATGTAGTTCATTCTATAGAGGCTTGTCGTTGTGGGTGCGAGTTTGATGCCTAGATATGTTAGGCCTGTGTTTGCCCATCGATAAGGGTAGTTGTGGCTTATGTGTTTGTGTTGGGTCGGTTTTAGGTTGATGCCCATTAGTTCGCATTTATCAGCGTTTATTTTGAAATTTGAGTATGTACTGAAGTGTTCTATTTCGCTCTGAAGATGCGGGAGGGAGCACTCAGGGTGTGTGAGTGTTAGGAGTACGTCATCTGCGAAAGCAGATACTTTTACTTCCTGGTCTCCTGCCCTGATGCCTTTAATGTTGGCATTTGCCCTGATGGCGTTCAGAAATGGTTCCATCACCAGAACGAATAGTAGCGGCGACAGAGGGCACCCTTGTCTTGTGCCATTACCTATGGCAAAGGGGGGAGAGTCTTGCCCATTGACTCCAATCGTGGCTGATGGTCCTTTATATAGTGTTCTCACCCATCGTATGTAATTGGGGCCGATTCCTAGGGTTTCAAGGGTGGTGAATAGGAAGGTCCAGTCTACTCGGTCGAACGCCTTTTCAGCGTCCACCGAGAGGAGTATTGTCGGTACCCTGGTGGTAGAGGCACCATATATGAGGTTGAGTAGTCTTGTGGTATTGTCTCTCGCCTCCCTTCCAGGGATGAAACCCGCTTGGTCTGTATGGACCAAGTCTGGCAGTAGTGTCTTGAGTCGATTGGCAAGAATTTTTGCAAGTAATTTTACATCGAGGTTAATTAGGGAGATGGGTCTATAACTACCACACAGGCTCTGGTCCTTGCCGGGTTTTGGCAGGATTGTTATTGATGCTTTCAGCATCGGGGGTGGTAATTCGGTAGTGGTTAGTAGATTGTTAAGCACTTCTAGATAGTGGGGAGATTGGTAATATCTGGCCGTTAGGCCATCTGGTCCCGGGCTTTTACCCTTAGGAAGTGTTTTAATTGCTCGCTGCAATTCTTCCAGCTGGATGTGGGAGTCTAATATGGTTGACTGGTGTGAGTCTATTGTTTTTTGGATATGGGAGGAGATATATGTTTTAATGTCATGGGAAGGACCTCTATGCTGCTCTAGATTATATAGATTACTATAGTATTCCCGGAAAATTTTGGCTATGTCCTCGGTTTTATCTTTGCGTGTACCGTCTTGCGCCTTTATGTGGGATATGTATGTTTTTTGGTGCTTTTCTTTTAGGGCTCTGGCCAGGAACTTCCCACTCCTATTACCGTGTGCGTAATATGTTCCCCTGGTTAGGAGTACTGCTCTGTGTGCCTGCATCGTAAGGATATTGCGTAGATCCATTCTCAATGCCGTTAGCTTGTTATACGCCTCCACTGAGGAGTCGGTTTTATGTTCCATTTCTGCTCTAGCTATTGCTTCTGTGAGTGATTTGATCTTTGCTTGGCGTTCTTTTTTTATACGTGCACCCCACTTAATCAGTATGCCTCGGGTGATACCTTTGTGTGCCTCCCATACCCAGGTGTCTGCGGTGTCTTTGTTTTTGTTTTCAAGAAAGTATTTAGGGAGGGAATTATTGAGGTCATCAGTCACTCTTGGGTCGTCCAAGAGCGATTCGTTTAACCGCCACTTGTTGGTGGGTGTGCATGTTCCTGCAAGGGATAGTGTGAGGAACACCGGGGCATGGTCTGACCATGTGATGTGGCCAATTGATGCTTCCTTTAAAAAGTGTAAATGCCTATGTTCTAAGAGGAACATATCCAATCTGGAATAACTATGGGCCACCTGTGAATAGTAGCTATAGTCCCTCTCCTGTGGGTGGGATATTCTCCAGCAGTCCACCAGCTGGTGGGCATGGAGGGATCTTTGAAATAAAGCCCTTTGGTGTTTCTGTGTGTCTTTACTGGTTGTGGAGCTGTCCATAGAGTGGTCTAGGACCATGTTCCAGTCTCCCCCTAAAACTATTATCCCATTAGCAAATTTGTGTAGTTTCCTAAGACATGAGTTGGCAAATGATACTTGTTTGGTATTTGGGGCATATATAGTTGCTAGTGTCACCAGTGTGTTATTCAGTGAGCCCTTGATAAATAGGTATCTTCCCAAGTGGTCTGTTTTGATTTCACTCGGGGTGAAGACTATGCGTGGTGATAGTAGGATGGCTACTCCTCTCGCTTTGCCCCCGTGATAGTTGCTGAAGAATGCTTGTCCTATTGTTTTTGCCCTTAGTTTAGGGGTTTGATCCCCCTTTAAATGCGTTTCCTGTAAAAAAACGACATCAGCCCGTTGTCTGTCTATTTCTTGGGTTAGTACTGTACGTTTCTCTGGAGTATTAAGTCCCCTGACATTTAGGGACATTATTTTGAGATCAGCCATTGGGGGTCAGGTGGTGGTGATGGCGTGTCTCCTCTGGGTAGTAATGCTTACACTTGTACCTTCGGGGGTCAGAGGGGTGTATGGGGGGATGTAAACTTGGAATGCTATGTACAATGAGCATGTGGGTAACATGCATCTACCAGATGGTGTCTAGCGCGCTAGGCTCTGTGTGAGTCCTACGTGCTCTCTGCGACACCTTTAGGGGGTTACGGGGTCTTGGTTGTCCAGAACTTGGCCTGTAATCTGATTGGTAAATTTAACATTCTAAAAGCGTTTCCTATAGTGTGGCCTGTGTTTTCTTATGCTAACTCGTTATAAAGTTGAAATGTGGTTTTTATCCCCTGATTTCGCGCAGCCAGGGCCCGAACCCCAGGAGGGTGTAGGCGGTGGCCGCACGAAAGGCAGTTTAAATCTACAATATGATAATCAATATTCAAGTCACGACAAACGGCATACAACTTTCAAACATATAAGAAAGAGCGTCCAGGTGCTTCAGAGGTCTGCTTAACATAATAAAGGATATATTGGATCCCTCAGGTGGGTCTGCTTGTGGTGCCTCTGGGTGATGTGGTCTGTTCATTGCCCGATGGGATACGCCTTCTGCGCTTCTTCGGGGTTCTTTGCCATTTATTTTTCTGAGAGGCGTGTGATGTCTGTCCCAGTGTTAGCCCAGTCCAGTCCTCCACTGCGGCCTTTGGTAGTTTTAGGGCTTGCTGGAAGGCTTGGACCTCCGCAGGTGTCGAGATAGAGTACGTTGTCCCTTGCTGCGTGACCACAAGAGCAAAGGGATATGCCCATCTGTATCTAATGTTCATGTCCGAAAGGGCTGTTGTTATGGGTCTGAGTGCTCTCCTCGCTATGAGGGTCGATTGTGCCAAGTCTTGGAAAATCAGCACTTTATGGTCGTCATGTTTGATTTCTCTGAGGTGCTTAGCTTTTTGCAGGATTGCTTCTTTAAGTGGGAAGTGGTGGATTTTACAGATAATATCCCTCGGTTTGTCCTGGGGCAGTGCCCGAGGTCTAAGCGCCCTATGTGCGCGGTCAAATTTAATGACTGTGTCAAGAGGCCTGCCCAGTATCTTGTTAAAGAGGCCAGTGAGTAGGAGTATGATATCTTCTGTCTCCCCCTGCTGTGTTTCAGGGAAACCCCTTATCCTGAGGTTGTTTCTCTTGCCTCTATTGTCCAAATCCTCTATTTTTCTTTGTAAGAATAGGATGGCTTCATTGTGGGTTTGCTGGAGGGATTGTATGTTTGTGAGATGCAGGGCACTTGCCTCCCCTTCTTCTTCTAGTGTCTGTACCCTGTGGCCTATTTGGCTTACCTCTTCGTGGAGCGATTGTAGTTTGTCCCCAAAGCTCCTCTCCATCTTGGAAAACATCAGTTCCAGATCTAGTTTAGATGGTAGTTGTGAGAGTAGGGTTTTTAGGTCGTTACCCTCTAATGAGCTTTCTGAGGGTGCAGGGCTAGAAGGTGCGCTGTACGCGGGAGATTTCTCTACCGCCGCCATCTTGGATTTGCTCTCCGGCTCCGGTTTTTCTCCGAAATACCGTCGGAGGGAAGTTTTGGACGTGGTAAGTGGTACCGCTGGGGTAGTGTTTGCTTGTGCTCGAGGTTTTTTCGATGCCATGTCGTCTTAGCTGCCGGGGATGCTGCTTATAAGGCCTGTTCTGGACGGAGCTCAGCTCTCATGCGGCCATTCACTCCGGTGACCAAGCCACGCCCCCCCGAGTGACTTTTTTTGATAAAATCAGTCTTGGGCATTCTGCCCATAATTTATTTCATGCCGCCTGATCAAGTGGTTTCCTTAACCGATATTCCATGATTTAATGGAACCCAATTAGATGATGTAGGGTGTTTTATGTGATCTGGATTAAACAAAGTTTTGCATTCTAAATACAAACTCAAATCCTCATCAGAATTTAAAACGGTTTCAGGTATCTCTATACCATCTCTGTACCTGAGGAAAAATTTAAGATATAATCAGGATCAGACTAGTCCTGATGAGGATGAATTGCTTGAGGAGGTTTGATAGGAATCAGGTTTGTTCCTATACGTGGCCTTCTAACCCTGCTTTACTTCATCTTAGCCAGAGGGTCACTTGAGTGACTTTTCATTACACTCTTCATATTTGATTGAATCAGGCATTTTTCAATATCTTGGTCCTTCCCTACTTTGTGACTTTTAATATGCCTTGGGGGTTTCATAGGATGGTGAATATGTTTTCATTTTTGGGTTGCATTCCCAGACCTCCTGAATCCCTCAGCCAAGTTTCTTTCAAATTCTACAGCTGACCAGAAATTGTCTGAAGGGGAATGAATAGTATCACTATGTTTAGTATAGTAAAGTCATTAATTAATGCAGATCATTGGTGGCCACAACAACAGTTTAAACTTATTTAAAAAATAACTTATGAGGGACATTTCCTCCATAGAGAGTGCACTCATAGAACCACACTATACAGGTCAGAATTGATTTTAATGGTGCCCTTTATTTTACGCGCGTTCCCCATATTATACAATTCCAGAGCCATCAATCTTCCCTTCTAGTTAACATTTTCCAAAGCCACTATCATTGTACCATTTTATAGCTGTTTCTTAAATATTTTACATAATATTGCATTTAGTATACACTTTTGATAGATGGAGAGGTATTGGAAGGTATCTAGTGGTATAAATTTTACAAGTCTATCTTCTTGTCGTACACATTTTCTATAGATGTTCAGCTTTCGGTATATGTTTAATAACCTTTACCTGCATAGATATTTTCTATAGCATCCTCCTGTATTATATAATTCCTGTTCCTCTTCCCCCATTACAGTATAATGTTTCCATATCTACTCTTCCCTGTAATATATACTTTCCATAGCTGTGCCTCCTGTAGTTTTTCTTATACATCCCTCCGTAATATATATTTCCCATAAATGTCTCCCTGTGGCAGGACACTGCCAAACCTCCCATTCCCTTAACTATTCCACTGTAGTATACATTTTTCACAGATACCCCCTAAAGGAAGCATTTTCCTTAGCTATTCCCAGGTTATTCCTGTTGTATGCATTTTTCATAGATTTTACATAACGGTCTCCCTGCCCCTCTTAAAAGCCGCTGAGTTCTGTTTGAATATTTATCCAACTCTGTGCTACATATCACTATGTACACCTAAATCTAAGGTGCTTGCTGTTTAATGACAAGGCTCTAGTCAAAGATAAGAGTAATCAGTGTAAGGCACTTAATCAAGTTGCTGATTTTTTGATGCCATGGGTTTGGTCCTCGTTCCCTGGACCAAAGTATCAATAAAAAAAAATTAACACCTCTGCAGATGACATTAACGTATAATGGTGGTTTATTCTGCCTCCGAATGTGAATTGGCAACGTTTTGACACACAAAGTGTCTTTATCAAGCCATAGGCTCTAGACAAGATATCTGAAACTTTGGACCACCAGATGCTCTCCACTACAACTCCTTCGATGCTCTGACCATCTACTGCAAAGAATTCTGGGACTTGTAGGCCATTTTTATCTGGACCCAGAGTTTGAGATACCAGAAGTTTCTGTTTACTACTCAATTGCCTTATTGTGCCATATACTTTGGCCCCTTAATGTCCACATTTTAATCAACATTTGTAAATATCCAAGCCAAATAAGGACAAAATACCTAATCAACTAGCCTTTTTAAATCTCGGCAATTATTAGTTAAACTTGTGTAGTTCTCTATGAGAAATGCTAAAGGGAAAAGTACTGACATAATCAGAAATTATAGGAACATTTTGTTCATTATTTTAAGATTAAACCAAAGATTTAGGAGCAGTGGCTGCAATTGAAGTTCTTCTCTTATGCAAGTGAGTACCATGAGCATTCTTTCAAAGATATAAACAAATATAGAATGCTTTGGCTCTATCTATATCTAAATGTGTTCTGTATCCATTTTGGCCAAATGGACAGAGCATGCCAGGGGATTAGGGAGTCCATAAACCATTATGTAGGTTGAAGACCTCATCGCACAGATGTTCATGTGAGAGGTGAGTTCTCTCCAAAAAGTTAAAATATAATATCTTAATTTTTAAACTTCCCAAGAGAATAATATGACTTTTCGCACATGTCAATTATACACTTCGCAATCATGCACTACAATAATTCTTTGTGAGCCACACAGAAGAGAGCATTGTTCTCCTATTGTTAATTATGAGTCTGCCATAACGCATTATGGTTTTTTTTTTGTTTTGTTTTTTTAAATGTGTCCCCTTATAAATCACAAAATTGCTTATTAGGGAAATATTCATTTATAAAAATCAGAGGGAAAACAACTCAGAACCAATTTTATAAACTCCTCTGTCAGTTTGTATGAAATTACTGTTGGAGCTATACCACAATATGTGCCAACATGAGATGTAATCTAGAGTATTGGCCTGTGGCTAATTGCATTTTGTGCTGATTTCGCATTGAGAAAAATAATGACAACTGGGATTCATACTAAAATTATTCCATTCCAAATAATTGGACCATAGTCTCTGTTTTGTAAGTTATTTGTGAAACAACATTTTAATTTAATATAAAAAGTATCTTGAATAAAAAGTTTACATAAAGTGTTTTGAGCAGATTTATCGGTAAACAACAACACTCTCAAATGGGTACTCGGCATGTATTAACTGAAACCAATAAAGAAAGCTCTATGTAACGGGTGCATGGTCATTGAATTGAACCAAACCACACAGATTATGTTTAAATAATAATAATAACAACAAAGTATTTAACAAGGAAAGGTACATTCAGATTACTCTGGTTTCCAGGTACGTCCTGGGGTGTTATTATTGCCCAACATCCAGGGGAATCCCCACATACAGAAATGTATACCCATATATCCAAGGTCACATATTTGCAATACTTTGTAATAAAAGGCAGTGTAAAGATGACAACTGAGTTTACAGCTTCTATCGGCCTATGGAACATTTGTCAATCTATTTCTCATAGATATGAGCTTGAATGTAAACTATATGGTTGGTTAAATAGGCAGTCAAGCTCATTTTCTTTATCCACGGGCAAAGTTAATTTAAAAATGGTGTTATCACTATTTCAGGCCTCCCAACACTCAGAGTCCTGATTTTAGGCTCCTGTCCCGCTGTCTTACTTTGAACTGACCCCAAAAAGAGTATTGCAAGTGCATCTTTAGATTCTTGTGTGCTACACTCGGGGCACCAGGACACTGTACAGAAACAGTGATCCCTGCATAGTCTGCCCTTGGGTAGCCAGCTTGACTGGCAGGCAGCCTGGTGTCCATTCATGTCTGGCTGACCTGCCCATTCTTTATGTGGACCCCCCACTTTACAGGCAGATCTGCCCCTTTAGATGGTGCCATTGACAATTTGCATCACTAGCCTGTCGCCATAGGCCAGCACCACCACATCCTATTTTTACCACTTGAAATAAATGAACATTTGCTGCCACACTAACGCCGTCCACATACACATATCAACATGGAAGGCACAAACTTACTGCATACCAACCTGGACTATAGGCATAGCTTGAGTGGGCAACACTCGCGGCGTCGCCTGCTCTGAGAAGATACACAGCCTAATGTCATGATAAATTTCCACTGGTAACGGTACAGGATAGTCTAATCAGGTGAGGGGGAGAAGCTTTGTCACACATGTGCAATCATGGGCAGTACACACCGTTCACACTCTGCTACACTAGGGGTAAGTGTAATGTATTTTCTTCATTTTATCTATAATACTGTTTGATAGTTTTATTATGTTAGTTGTCTGTCCTGAGGAAAGTCCCAAACCGGGACTGAAACCATCAACAATATGTACAGCTTCTAAGTGAAGGACTAAAGATTGATTTGTATACAAGAGTGAGTGCAGATATACTATTGTGTTACAATATATATATATATATATATATATATACTGATCAGCCACAACATTAAAACCAACTGCCTAATATCGTGTAGGTCCCCCAAAACAGCTCTGATGCGTCAAGGCATGGACTCTACAAGACTTCTGAACATGCCCTGTGGTATCTGGCACCAAGACATTAGCAGCAGATCCTTTAAGTCCGGCAAGTTGCAAGTTGGGGCCTCCACAGATTGGGTTTGTTGTTCCAGCATATCTTACAGATGCTCAATCGGTTTGAGATCTGGGGAATTTGAACGGCCTTGGATTCTTTTCTCGTGTTTCCCAAACCATTCCTGAACAAATTTTGCACTGTGGCAGTGTGTATTACCCTGCTAAAAGAGGCCATCAGGAAAACCACTGCCATTAATGGGTGTACATGGTCTGCAACAATCTCTAGGCAGGTAGTACTTGTCAAAGTAACATCCACATGAATGCCAGGACCAAAGGATTCCTTGCAGAATATTCTGGCCTGCCTTCCTTCCATAGTGCATCTTGCAGCCATCTCTTCACCAGGTAAACAACAAGTACATACCTGGCCATCCACCTGATCTAAAAAGAAAACATAATGCATCAGAACAGGCAGCCTTCTTCCATTGCTCCATTGTGCAGTTCTGATGCTCATGTCCCTATTAAAGGTGCTTTTGTGGCCACTCTGACCAGCATGCGGCTACGCAACCCCTTATGCAGCAAACAACAATGCGCTATGTGCTCTGACACCTTTCTATCATGGCCAGCATTCAGTCTTTCAACAATGCAATGTTTTGTGGACCCAGGGCATACTTGAAAACAAGAGAAATCTCAATGTATCCATCCTGGTAAAATATTTTATTAATAAATAATTTGAGCTACAGTAGATCACCACGGGCATGACCATCATGCTGGTTCACCAGATGTCCTTCCTTGCACCACTTTTGGTAGGGACTAACAATGCATGCTGGGAACATCCCACAAGACTTGCCATTTTGGAGATGCTATGATCCATTCGTGTAGTCATCGCTATTTGGCCCTTGTCAAAGTCACTCAGATCTTTTCACTTGCCCAGTTTTACTGCTTCCAAAACATGACATTCATGAGCTGACTGTTCACTTGCTGCCTAATATATCCCACCCCTTCACAGGTGCCATTGTAGCAATATAATCAATGTTAGTCACTTCACCTGTCATTGGTTTTAACGTTGTGGCTGATTAGTGTGTGTATATATAGCTATGCACCAAAAACAGTGGATGTGTATGTATGTGTGTGTGTTAATATATGAATATATGTGTGTGTGTGTGTGTGTGTGTGTGTGTGTGTGTGTGTGTGTGTAGCACACTACAGATAAAAACTGTACTTTAAAACATATAGGACCCTCGGGTCGATGTGTTAGCAGATATAAGAAGCCCCTAAGGCATGCTATTTACATTCAAGTCATCGACTTGGAAATCACTGTAACACAGTGGAAGTTTATTCTTGCTTAAAAAAATTAAGGAACTTGTAAACAGCAGTGCAGGATTATTAAATAGAAATCTGGATCTGCATCAGGCTTTTCGACAGCTCACAACAGACGGGTGTTCCAGACTCCTCCATGCAGTTTACAATTTACATTTCACAGGCAGCAGCAAATGGTAAAAAAAAAAGAGGTACGAGAGAGAAAAAAAAAAATCATATGAACCCATTGTGTGCAGAACCCACAAATAGATATATTCTTAATAAAACCTGCTTTCCACCATTCTGCTCCTTCCCCAGGGAGAGTGAACAGCTTGCACATACCATCTGAGTTATAAAAAGAGACATTTCTCTCCGGTTTTCCAGAAATTGCTTTAATTTTAGTAAACAGAATAGTGCGTTGCTCATAGTTCATTGACCTGATGCTGTACTGTGCCATCTGGAGAATCCTGGGGTTCATTGGAATACCTAAGGAGCTGTTTGTGTAATCCGAGACGTACAGCTCTGGTTCCTCACTAATAACATTGGCAAACGCTCTGCTCCCCGTTACGACTCTGCACCCATTTGGCCTTTCAGTTGTAAACACAGCGTACGCTCAGAATAACTCAGCTCCTGGTCATAGGCAAAACCAAAGAGACAGCAGTAATGGTTTTTATGTCTTCATTTCCCAGGTACTTTTAACCTCTTTATTTCACCAGAGAGCAGCTCAGTGACATATCTAACATATCCTTTTCGTTCATGAGCAACAAACAATATATACTGCAAAGCTGGGCAAGATAGCACCAGATAATAAAACTAGAATTTGTCACAGCAATATATATCCTTCTTGATTCTACTATTTAATTCCTTAGGTCTGTAAGTGTCATTACCATAAAAAACAACTGTATAGGGTCCCCAATGTTTTTCTTATCCACATCCCAAAAGATGGAAGAACTTCTGAAAGTGTGACACAGATAAGACCTAACAGGGCTAGAATCTATTAGCTAATGAAATAGCAATTCCTCTATTGACATCTATGCTGTTATTCCGTAAACAAAGTAAACCCTTACTGTGCAAAGAGAATCTTTCTTACGTTAGGGTGTAGAGTAGGAAGATTGTGCAAAGGCACATCCTAAATAAATGGAGAAATGCTATTTACCCAGAAAGATAAATGCAGTCTGTACTTATCTTAAAATACATTTGATAACCATATAATGTTTTAAAAATGAAAAACAACAAAGAAGCACTTATAGTGTAGTAAATATTAAACTTTGTGAAATCATGAACGATGAGGAAAAACTCACACATTTCAGAGCCACAGAAAATTCTGGGCTCTAGTGTACAGTGTAGTTGGACTAATAAAAGTTGAAAACTACAATGAAAACTGCACATGAAAATCTCGACATAATACTGTATATATAGATGACAGCACATAGCCCACAAATAGTAGCACTCACATGTTCCAGAGCCCCACAGAGTCGACTCAGAACTAGCATAAACAAATAGACTTTTCAACCGAGGTATCAAATTATGTTCCAGTGGATTAAAAAGTAGCATTAAAATAGATTTTATTTTACATACATTAAAATAAAAACACTTCCAATGTGTCTCACCAAAATATGGTGTCTTCAGTAGCATACAAACATTGTAAGTCTTCCCCACCCTCTTAAATAGCCATCTTAATGCTAAAACTTAGTTTTAAAAATTTAATCGCTTTACTTTAATGACACAACTGTCTTGTTTGTATAGCTACAACTAAAAAACTTGACTGAAGGGAGAATCCCAGAAGCTTTAATACATGGCAGCTTCATAGTAAATATATACAGTCTGTAACATTGTAGAAAAATAACTGTAAGCTAGTTGGATACCTGTAAAAGCCATTTTGACCTTTCTCTCAACCTTATCTCCTTATATTTAGTGGTTTCACCTCCCATGATATTTTTCTCTCTTGTTCTTACTTTCTCTTGAGTCCATTGGCCATTTTACTCTTCTTTATCTTGTCATTTAAAAGGCACATTTTTTAAAGAGAATAATTCAATTCATCATAGATAAAGTCTTCACCATGTGAACAGCAGTACAAGGTCAGAGTACCCTCTTTAGAGCAGTGTTGCTCTGTTTTATTGAGAGTCCAAAAAAAGGCATAAAATAAACTATTCAGTCAATTGGACAAATGTAACAAGTTACATAGTTACACACTTACATGGCTGAAAAGAGACTTGCGTCCATCAAGTTCGGCCTACCTCACATTTGTTTTTTGCTGTTGATCCAAAAGAAGGCAAAAAAAACCCCAGTTTGACTACGTTCCGCGATGGTGAAGTTCGTCTGGAGTGGGAAACAGGCAAGACTCCAACAGGAAGTCCTCTGCTTACCTCGAGCATGGGGGGGATTGGCACTCCCTGACCTCCGCAAATACCACCACGCGACAGTACTACAACGCGTCCTGGAATGGCATACTCAACCGGAACATAAACAATGGATCGAATTGGACAAACAACATATAGGCCCCTCCTTTCTGACATCAGTGTGGAATACGAAGAAGATGCCGCGGACGAGTTTGGAACCATCCTCTACCGTAGCGCAGACACTGAAAGCATGGGACTATATCAGAAAGGCTCCTCACGTCTCTCAAACACCGAGCCTGATGACCCAGATACAATACAACCCCCAGATAGGGGGAGGGCTACCATGGACAGCATGGTCCTTCCTGGGAGAGGAGGAATCGTACCCCATACATAAGGTGTTAACTAACGCAGATATGATCCCCCTGAGGGACCTAATAGAAGGCGACCAACCCACTAGCCTACAGACCTTCCGTTATATACAACTCAGAACATACTACCGGACACTTCCAGACAAGGAAAAGTTACACAGGGACTTGACATGGTTCGAAACGCTCTGCGATCACAAGACTACTCTAGGTAAAGCGATATCCCTGATATACCAACACATGCTCGTGGGGCACCTCACTAACAACGACCAATTCCGCAGACGCTGGGAACGCATGCTAAATACATCATTCACCATATCCCAATGGGATAAGATTCTCATATTACACCATAAATGCTCATCGAGCTCCCAATATCAAGAAACCAACTATAAACTTCTCTCATTCTGGTACAGAACGCCCGACAGTCTACACAGGATCTTCCCGAATGTGCCTGACATATGCTGGAGATGCGGAGATGAGCGTGGCTCGCCACTACACATATGGTGGGAATGCTCACTCATTAAGCCATACTGGGTCAAAGTCCTACAGAAAATAGGGGATATCACAGGGACGGAAGGAAACCTCAACGCAGAGGCAGTCCTCCTACACTCAACACCAGATCCCATAGGCACATACAGGAAAAACATTCGTAGACACCTAATCAACGCAGCCAAGGCACTAATTCCACTATACTGGAAACAAACGAATACCCCGACGATAAGACAATGGATGGAGCGGGTGGAAGACATCTATAGAGCGGAATCAATACAGGCTACACTTCGAGGACTAGAGGACAAGCATGTGGAGAGGTGGCGCCCGTGGCTACTCTACATAGCGGACCGAAACACAGATAGGAACGGCCATTCGCAGCCCCAATGAGCCCCAGGACCCCCCACAGAAGGGGACTGATGCCTGGTTCGATACATACTACGCCGTGGTCACGGATGACGGGACCACCTTCTCCTTCATACCCCCCTACCCCCCCCCGCCCAACCACCCTCCACCCAGCTCTCCCCTCCTCATCCCCCCTCTCTCTTTCTCTTACTTCTTACTCAATTAACACTCATCTTCTCTCTAAAACTCTCCAACAATGGTTTCATTATAAATTACATGATAAACGTAGCCCACCTTAATCCGAGATTGCCCACAATTGTGTCATTCACTCACGCTTGCACATCAAAATGGAAACAAACACCTTCATCGCGCGATTACACAACACGAATGAGACACATCCCTGAACGACATCTGACCAAAGAGAATGAGGCTCAAGGGTGATAGGGAAATATTAGAGGATCACATAAAACAGACGCAAGGCACAAACTTATGAATATCCCTCTACTCAAGCCGCAATCCGATCACTCATATATATGTCTTAACGTGTTAAACGCGACCAAATGCCATATAGAAATAATATGTAACATTGTTTGAGTGTTGTTCAAACACTTAATGTTGGGACCTGCGAGTCCGTTATATGTTATTTACTTGTTCAATCTATTGATACCTGCTAATGTACAGGGATCAGGGCATACCCTGAAATGCTTATGTTTGAATAAAGCCTTTTTGAACGTTATCCAATCACAAAAAAAAAAAAACAACCCAGTTTGAAGCACAATTTTGCAACAAGCTAGGAAAAAAATTCCTTCTTGACCCCAGAATGGCAGTCAGATAGGTGATAGGAAATTTTTTTTCAAACTTTTACAAAAGCACAAAATATATAGTTCACATCAGTTTTGGATGTTGAAAGGACTATAGTCTCCATCCAAAGTTGTGTAATTTCCAAAAACAAGTGTAAGAAAATATAACAGAGGAGAAGGGAAAAAAGGAGGGGAGGGGCAGCATGAGAGGAAGGAGAGATGGACCCATCCTGCAAGTCCTAGTCAACATGTCTCCTAGAACTGCATGACAATTCACACAGTTTAGGTACTTTCTCTCTGCAGAGGAGGTCATGAGTCACAGAGAAGAATAGATATTCCAGCCAGTAAAACATTATGTATCATGTTTTTTTTTCTCAGTGTGTAGTAGAATTTGAATTGTCTAGTTTCTTCTACTGTGGTAGCCCAACTTGTAAGAGATGGGATGGAATATGCAGGGGAAAAAAATGATCCAGGCACACAGTTGCAGTCAAATGGCAGATTTAATGAAGATCAGTGCATTAAATAACAGCAGCAAAGTTTAGACCTAAAATTAGGTCTTTATCAGCTTGATCTGCCATTTGACCGTCCTTGAGTGCATGGATCATTTTTGTTCTTCCATTGATATAGTGGGGTTTGCCAGCCTTGGGTCCCAGTTTACACCTTGGAGTGACAAAAGAAGTGCGATTTTCTTTCTCTCTTATATAATGGGGTGGAATTGTGATGGCGCTCCTGTACTCCGACTGTGTACCTCCACCAGGTCAGCTTCCTAAAAAACAGCCAACAAACAAGTCTGAAGACTCTGTTACTGGGATCCCTGAATAAACCAACAAGGACACACAGTTACAAATGGAACTAACACACTATACTTTATTTTGAACGAAGATTAGGCTTTGCCGAACTGTCCTTAAGCATGTGAGGAAAAACATAAAAATTTAAACAAACATAGATAACATTAAAAAAATGAACAACATAATACTGCCTCAAAAATATAATCACAACTTTCCAAACTATGAAAAACACAGATATACAGATGCAACTGCTCAGTTTTTTGCACTTTAGAATTTGCATATTGTGATAATACAAATCAATGCATTTTCCAGTTTCACCAACAGAGAGCAATGGAGAGTCCTCACAAAATCACCTTGTTACCAGAGGAATAACAGGAACAAACCGCAGAAGCCACGCATAGAGATATGGACACAAGTCTTCAGGAAGTAACAGGTATTTTATTTACACACTGATCGGGTCTCACACTGAACCTGTGTTCAAAAGGTATGAGCCCAGAGCATAGTTTGCACAGGCTTATTATTAACAATAACTTCTCCCATTCAAAGCTCCACTCACACATACCCTTAGACCAATCAGTGAACAGGATATTCAGGATCACCTAATATGGGCAGACCGTATGTCTCCTTTTAAGGACAAAGGAATGTGACTACAGTTGATGCACATGCTCAGTACATTGAGGACCGTATCTTAGCTACATGTAACTAACTAACAGATACAACAAACACCTGTACTTGTATATGCCACATGGAGATTTCAGGCCTACTAAATTTTGAACCATGTTGAAATCCCATCACAACCTTTTAATACAAGAGTATCCCAACCATGCAACAGTGGCAAACCCAAACCATAGAAGAAAGCAGTCTGAACTGACTCCCCAAAACAAAACCCCTTTCCAGGCCAGGGCCCATAGTCAGTGGGAAGGAGGCTGACCTGCAGTCGTCTCCAAGTGCAGAGGTTAATAAGGCTTCCGTTACAGGAATCTGTAGGCCACATCATGGGAATCAGCCTTTTTCGCTGCATTAAATAGTTTGAGTACTGACTTTTTGAATATGGTGTTCTGTTTGTAACACAGTAGCAGCAGAGCACAAACTACGCATATACATGTATAAAACAAACATCTTTATCAGACATTTGAGGAATATGCTATAATCCATGAGCAATAAAGCTTGGTGAAATACAATACAGCTTTGTGGGAACAATTCAGACATCAGGAATAAATAGACTGTTGAAGAATGTTTAACAACAGTTTTGTATCAAACAGGAAAAATGTTGAGTAATTCAGCAACTGTTGGTCAAAGTCCATACGTAGAAAAGATGCATATTTGGTCACAGGAAGTCATTATTAGTTTCCCCCTCACATACAATAAAAGTATGACAATTTGCAATTTGTGTTACGAGAAGCCCAACTAGGGGATCTAATAAGATTGATATTTTTGATTATTGGCCTATTCTATGTCAATTAAAATAGTTTAAACACCCATCAACCAATAAAAATACCCAAGAATGTTTGACAATGGTAAAAAATATATACATTTCCCTTCAATACCTAAAGCCCGGCCCCCAGTAAAAAGTTTAAAAAAAATGTCTAAAGTGTACAAAATATCACATTTTCTAAGCTTAAAAAACAAGTACTAGCACTTGTTATATTGATTAACATTTTGGTCATGACACTAAAATAATGGACTCCTGATTATCCAGATTGATGAGTAGAGCCCTTTTTTCATTCAAGAGAGTCATTTTATTCTACCAAGTGTATAGGAGGATGGAGGGTAATGATATTAAACATGTACTGGTGGATGTTTGGCATCTTCTTCCACTCCTTTTTGTAACGAGAATATACCCCAACACGCAGGATTCAGCTAAACAAAAGACAACACAGAGGAGAGATACGTCTACCGGACCTTAGAATGGCCGGACTCGACGTATATGAGAGGAGACAGAGTCAGGAACAATCCGAAATCAAGGGCACAGAGAGACAGCGTAAACTAGGACAAGCCGGGGTCTGGTACACAGTAAACAACAAGCCGACAACCAGAACAGAAGGATAAAGAGAAAACGTAGTCAGAAACAAAGCCAAGGTCAATACGGAGAAACACAACTGAACACAACAAGCGCTAAAGGGAACTGATACAGAAACCACGAT
The DNA here is from genome assembly GCA_933207985.1 of Pelobates cultripes. Taxonomy (NCBI): domain Eukaryota; kingdom Metazoa; phylum Chordata; class Amphibia; order Anura; family Pelobatidae; genus Pelobates; species Pelobates cultripes. The sequence goes on from OW240914.1 coordinate 104,601,539, forward strand.
AGGGCAGGGAGTAAAGGGAGAGGTAAGTTTAAATAGCTTCAAAACTAATGTGATTGGCTCCTGTCATATCCACACCCCCAAAAGGTAAGTGTATGGGGAGTGTGGCATGACAGGGGCCAATGGGAGCCTTTTGACAATTTAGGCTCCCACTGTCTCTTTAAGAGCGCGCCCGAGACTCGCGGCGCGCTCTTAGATTCAGGCGGGACACGTGACCGCTTCTCGCGGTCACTGCCCGCCTTGCTAGTGGAGCCGTCGGATGAGCCGCGCGCGGCTCGTGCAGCAGCAGGACCGCGCGCGGCTTGAAGAGAGGACCGTGGCCGGCCCCTGGAGAAGGTGAGTAACGCTACACTTTTATGATGAGGTGGGGGGTAATCTTCAGGTACCAGGACAAAAGACCAAAGGATGTTCAGCCCCCTGGTCTTCTCTAGCTATGTCCAAGGGCATCCAAGCACCCTGACCATGCATTGCCCTAAGCATTCATGCTGTGGACAGACATCTCAAAACTATGGCCTCTTGCACCATACATTAAATAAAGAGCATCCCTCTCTAATCCCTACTTTGGTATTGAAATTAAAGATGCAATCCTCCTTTTATTTCTACTGTATATTTTACTTCAATAAACTGGCATGAATAGAAAAGGAACTTTAGAAAATAAAGAGCTACAATAACTCTTTTAATCAACACTGCGGGGGTCAAATTGCACTGTCAATGTTAGGTTTTAGTAACTAAATTAAAAATGCAGATTTAATTCATCCATGGAAATTAATTATCAAGACAATTTGCATCCTCTGATATCATCAATTACACAAACATTCTACACAAACATTCTATTTAGAATGAAAGCAGAACATTAACCATTACGCCATGTTTCTGCACAGTACCTTGTGGCTTTTCCTGTACAAACAAGCAAACCGGGAGTAAAGGGGCACTTTAAAAACATAACCTGCCGTTCAAATTGTAATGGATATTTTGCAAAGAGTGTGCGGGAGCTATACCTTTAGTTTGAGCAAACAGTTTTGAACTGATTTGACATAAAACGAGACAATGCTTGCCTACAGGCGGACTCCTTGCTACAGCTGAGGGGCCAAACATTATGAGGCCGAAGATTGTGCATGTGATTTCTTCTTTATGATACCAAGATTTCTATTCTACTAGATAGGCCTAAGAGTTACTTGATACAGCAAAACTGGAGGGTCCGTGGCACACTTAGCAAGGGTAAATTTCTACTAGCCAGGATTGAATTTTACTTGACAATGGTGTGTGTGTGTGTGTGTGTGTGTGTATCTGTCTGTCTATCTACATACATACAAGGTCATCTGTTTTTTTTCCTATATAATTAAATACTCTACAATGTTGGCCCAATGCTGTCAATCTGTAATGAATTTACCAGCACCAGGCACCTGCACTTCTGTACTCGGTGTGCAGCGTGAGCCGAATGTTTTGCATGGCCACTCTGCTCCCTCCTCAGGTCGCGTGGCCGAACAGGGAACATGTTACTAACCATTGAGCCAAGTGAATAGCTCCCTCTACTTGTTCGCATAGCCAGAAATCAATTTAGCAGTTTCTTACCTGTATCTGCTTGAATGGCGCGTCTTTTATACATTCAAAAATTTGTGGCGTGCTGCCGCCCTTAAAGTGACCACGTCATCTAGGCAACCCCTTATTCAATAAATTTGGAGTAGCACTGATGAAATGGACCAATCAGAAAGTGTGTTAGCCTATATAAACCTAATTTGAGTCCATGTGCATTGCCCTATTGATACACGTTAGTGCTTATAGTAAGTCTCTCTTGATATATTTTGTTATTGACCTTGGCTTGTATTTGACTTCATGTTATTCTGGTATCCTGACCTGGCTTGTTAATTAGTTTATCCATATGTCTATATTCCTGACCATGGCTATTCCTGACTGTCTTTATCTTTATTAAAGTTAAGTCCGGCCACTCTAAGGCCCACAAATACGTCTGCCTAGTACCTCTGTTTGTGGGATTCGCCATTCCTGTAAGTTGGGTTAGAACCTTGTGACACAACCTATCATTGCCATCCAGGTTGGACCAATTTGTGCTTGATAATGTACATCAGTGCAGCTGAACACAGCACAGGATATGGTAGATGGAGAGATCTATGTCAAGCCACTAAACAACTCTTGGAAAAGGGTGGCATTGTCCATGGGCTCTAGCACTCTAGTATTTACAATACAATTTTATCTGAAGGACTTGCTTTTGTTCGTATACTAACCCAGCCAGTAAGGGGTTACATAATTATTTTTGGCTTCATCCTGTATTCTGGATGCTTACCACATGCTGAGAGATTCATTAAAGAATAATTTTTAACAATAAAAAAATGCCTTAATGCAATTATATAAATATTACCTTTGCAATTACTGTTAATTAGGTGTCTCCTTTGCAAAGTTGCAGCTCATTAATCCTAAGTGAGGAGCCTATTAATATTTACATTTACACTTAACCCTGCTAGTGCCAGAATTGGCTAACTGTTCGGTAAACTTGTCAGAAAATGCACAAGTCATTAGGAAGTTAAATTGTGACACCGTTTCTCAGCACAATATCAATCAATTGTAATAATAACAATTATGTATGAACAGTACTAAACATCATTCTTTAAGTTTGTTAATTCTCTTACAATGTACCATATAGTTCCTTACCAGGGCCGGATTAACATAGGGGCTGATGGAGCTGCAGCTCCAGGCCCAGGCCCATGGAATAGGCCCATTGATTTTTTATTTATTTTTTACATTTTTTTTTTACATTTTTTTTTTTACATTTTTTTTTCACACACTACTCTTAGGGATTCCACCTGGCTTTTATTTTATTGGCACAGCCAGTATTTGAGGCTGCCTGGCTGGTGCAAATATTGCAGTGATACTGGCAATACAAATGCTGGTATTTTTCTCAGTATAAACAAGAGATTACGCTGCAATACCAGCACCGGCCAGTAGGGGTCGCTGTATGTGGAGACAGGCAGGGATAGGAAGTTCCAGCATATCCCTCCCTGCCTATCTATACTCACTGATCTGCAGGGGTGCAGTTACAGAGAGTCCAGACAGGCACTCCCACCCTGCAGAGACAGCCTACAGCTCAGGGAAGTAAGGGATGGGGGGGGAAAGGCTGCAAGGAGGCATACACTGAGACACTAAGGGACATTGGGAGACATTATGACACAGACACATGGGGACACAGTGTCCCCATGTCTCCCAGCCAGTGTCCCTGGTGTCCCAGTGACCCCTAATCTCCCAGTGCCCCCAGTCTGCCAGTGTCTCACTGTCCCCATGTCTCCTAGTGCCTCCATGTCTCCCAGTGCCTCAAGTGTCACAATGTCCCCAAGCTAGTGTCCCTAGTGTCTGTGGCCCTGGTGTCTGTGTCCCCATGTCTCAATGTCCCCATGTCCCCCAGCCAGTGTCTCTAGTGTCTTTGTCCCTGGTGTCTGTGTCCCCATGTCTTCAAGTGTCCCCTATTTTCCCATTGTCCCCATGTCCCAGCCAGAGTCCCCTAGTCTCCCAGTGTCACTGGTGTCTCCGTGTCCCTAGGTCTCCCCGTGTCCCCAGGTCTCCCCATCTTCCTAGTATCCTAGTGACATGGGGACCCTGGGATACATGGGGACACAGGGAGACATGGGGCATTGAGACACTGATACATAGGATCACTGGGAGACCTGGGGACACGACACTAGGGGACACTGGGAGACATGGGGCACTGAGACACTGATACATAGGAACACTGAGACCTGGAGTAATCGACACATGGGGGCACTGAGTCATGAGGGCACTGGGAGGAATCCATTTATACAGCAGATTTAAACTAAGTAGTTTTTTTGGTGATTTTACAGCATTTTCTCTTATGTCACTCCTTGTGATTTACATCATGTGATGTCACCCACACATATTTAATTATACAAATTAGTAAGGCCGGTATGTTTTTTCCAAGTATGGAAACTTAAGAGGGATGTATGGGAACAAAACTTGTGCGGAACTGGCTGACAATGAATATAGTTAAAGATATAGTCACCAGAACAACTACAGCTTATTGAATTTGTTCTGGTGAGTAGAATCATTACCGTCAGGCTTTTTTTTTTTTCAGAGAAAATGCAGTCTTTACATTACATCCTAGTGATAACTTCACTGGCCACTCCTTAGATGACTGTTAGAGATCCTTCCTGGGTCATGGCTGCCTAACATGCATCCAAACATTCAGTGTCTCCTCCCTCTGCATGCAGACACTGAACTTTCCTCATGAATTCATGAATTAAATTCATCTATATAAGGAAATGCTGATTGGCCATGGCTGTGTTTGAATCATGCTGTCTCTGACCCTGCCTCTTTGTCAGTCTCAGCCAATCCTATGGGGAAGCACTGTGATTGGATCAGGCCACCACTTATGATGTCAGCAGACTGCTTGTTTTTATGAGTCTAACAGCATGCAGAGTTACAGCTTCAGGCTTGAATATAGTAAGATTTTGCTATATTTATGGAGGCATGAGGGGCCCAGGGGGGCTAGATGGTGATGTTAACACTATAGGGTCATGAATTCTTGTTTGTGTTCCTGACCCTATAGTGATCCTTTAAGGTAATGCTGACTTTGGTCTCTCTAACACTGTGGCATGTTCCCTTCTTCTACACTCACTACATACAGCTTTTCTCTGTCCCAGACCATATACCAGGAGCTTCTGCCTGCTAGTAAGACGGTAAGGAGACAAGTGGACCAGCGAGTGCTAGGGGACAGGTCTTAGAAAGCGTTGAGTGAGCGCATCATTAGATGCATTTATACCAAGCTCAGGGTGCTGTCTGCATAGTATTCCCTTAGTTGGCCAGCTGCATGATTGGCAGGCAGCCTGACATCCATTCATGCCAGGCTGGCCTTCTAATTCTTTGAGCAGACATGTCCTCTTTTTAGGCATGTTCGCCCCTTTTGGCAGGTTACGTGATTTGTGTCAGTGGCACACCCTTTTACCATGCCCATTGACTTCCTGCTTGACTGGACACTGCTGTTAGGGGTTATGGATTTACTTGAAAGATGAAAACATAAATTAGAGAGAGATTAGCCTAGGTATGTGTTTTCTTATAGCTGCTGTTTTCTTTCTCTCCAGCACCATCTCCATCAGATACATGACGCTTGGGGAGTGTTTCCATCACTTGGCCCATATGATTCTTGCAATTAGTCTGGCTACAATTGTCAAAGTACCAGGCCTAATTGGGCTCTTAATCTGGCCCTGTTCCTTACTTACAAACTGTGAGGATGATGTATTCCAACTATCACATTAAATCCCTTTGCCTGTGTTGGAACAGAAGCTGCTTGTAAAAATTGTATAAAGAAATATTTTAAAACAAAGTGGAGCAAGAAACAGAAACATTCCATTGGTTTTTGTGACTGCTTTTAGCTCTTTGGGGTGTTACCTCATGTATGTAAACTCACTATATGTAGCTTTTTTCGCTTTTCTGAAAGAACAAATGCTGTGAATCTTGCACGGGACTTTTTAAGGTGTCTATCAATGATGGTGACTGAGATATTTGTAATTGTGTTCTAGGGGCCAGTTGCACACCCAGTACACATGACATTGGCAGCCCAGAACTCTGTTCCAGACTGCCAATGTCAATTCTGTACATCTTTTGTGTCTGTCGTCAGCACGCACAGCACCCTGACCAAAGACATAGACTTCTTCTCCCTTACAGGGTGAGCTCCTGCAGGGTGAAGATTGCTTCCCCCTCCCACCCCCTCCATTCTTTCCCTCCGCCGTTCCTTGCTCTCCACTCCTTCCCCCCACCCCCCCACCCCAGCAGGTCCAGAGACAGTCAAACGGACCAAGATTGTGAATGGACCATGCAATGCCTCAGTGACATTGGTGGGGGCGTGGAAGTCAGGTAAGCAAAAACCTTTTGATTGCAGATTGTACTGTAAACGAGGGATGGAGGGGGAGGAGGGACCTCCTTCATTGTGCCTAATAGGGAAATTTACACAGGAAAGGTTCCCCCTCCAAAAGGGTTGAAGTAATCCTTTAAGCCAAGTTGGTTACTCTACTGATACATCTGTTTTCGCCTGCAAGATTTCAGCTTTGTCCTCAACTCTCTACAGCAGTTCAGATCTGCTTTTATGTATATTTTCATGTTTCTGATGAAGAACTGAAAGGGTAATTTTGCAGCATCGCTCTTCTAGTGAGACCTAATGCCTGGTTTACCAAGTCTAGCATTTATTCCACAAAAACGAAAAGATTTATTTTTTTCAGTCAGTGAAACCACAACACCATCTAGTAAATAGCAAACGGCATTGTGGTTTCTGAGCAAGGCGCCATTTGGAGGGTACATGGTTCATTCACTCTGCGGCATTGCTGTGAAGATGTGACATTGCAGCACTTTCTACCTGCACACAGGAATCTGCACCAGATTCCACCTGCTACTGGACTCTCCTGAAACAAAACAGTAGAAAAACAGGAGAATTACTAAAAAACATGAAACTAATATATTGCAGTGTGTGTGTGTGTGTGTGTTTCTGGGAGTGAGTGCATTTGTCTGGCAATGTGTTTGTGTCTGTGAGTATATATTTGAGAATGTGTACACAATTCTGGGAGGTATGACTGATGGAATCCCTGTTTCTACCTTTCACTAAATGGCATACCTTCACCAGAGCATCAGTCAGTACAGTAAATACAGTAGACAGTAAATTGATTGGTTAATCCAAGGTATTTTATCTACTCTTAATTAAGTTTTAAGTTTTATAAATTCAATTCAGTCTCTGAAGAGCGTATTGACTAAACAATAAGATGTGGTGAATTGCAAATTGGATTGAAAAATTGAGACCAAGTTTTGCCTACAGCTAAATAGGAGCACAGCGTGTTTCTAAGTTGGCTATTGCCCACGTTTTTCTAAGTTAGTCCCTTTTTTTATATTAGTACAGGTCTATGTTTAGCGCATAAACCACTCTGTGTGCACGTTTTATGCAAATTCTGTTATTTTAACACAACTCATTCTTAAAAGGGGATAGAGCCAATCATAAGAAAATACTTTAAAATCTTTAAATCTAATTGCTGATTTATTTATTTTCATATAATTATCCTAATTAACTAAGGGCCCATGTAGAATTTGATTCATTTTTACTCCATACAAACCTGTTGGAAGTGCTGTAATTTTAATTTAACCACCCATTTTCCTTTTCTTATTTAACCCCTTAAGGACACATGGCATGCGTGACATGTCATGATTCCCTTTTATTCCAGAAGTTTGGTCCGTAAGGGGTTAATATAATGGAGTTTGGCCTCTATCTGTGTCTGAGGTAATGGAATGCAAAATGCAGTGGCTTTTCTAACAGGAGATGTAAGAACTATTTTAGGATGCACATGCTAAGTTATGACTCAAACAAACTGAGATTAACCGGACACCTGGCCATCAGTATACAGTGAAAAACACCGAAATAAAGTTCTTAAAATATAGCTGCTGGAAGCATACTTGTTGCTAGTTTAGAATCCTGCAGTTTAGGTAACTGAAATACTGAAGTCACCTACTAACTATAAGCTCACTATAATGCTTGTGGTTTCTCAGCTAATTAATAATTTTAAGATGTGTCAGTAACATAAAAGCTACCTCTTGAAATGAAGACTGCTTTAAGTTGCCTTGTGGCTTTACATTTTTATTGGACTCTAGATAGTTGCAGTGTGAAAATATTGGTATATTTCTCCTTTATGGTGTATATCATTTAGAAATGTAATTTGTAATAATACGTGTTAGACTTGCCAGTTTATATTAGCTTTACATCTTTTTCCTCTTTTTAAAGTCTATCTCCATATTGGTGTCCGCTTGATAGGCTACATTTCTAAATTTCTATTGGTCTTTTGGTAAAACTAGTCCTATCCTATCACTCCTTCTCCCCACACGTAACTTGCCCCATACAATGACTCCTCATTTAACTTGCCCTCTCTACTCTGTTACTGGTGTTTCCTACCTGTCTGGAAGGGATTTGCTTTTATCCATCTGGAAAGAGTATTCGATTCCTCTGCAATGATGTCACACTGCACAAGGACATAATGGACATGATGTTAATGTGCAGCAGTGATGACATCTTACACAGCCTCACTATGAAGTCACACAACAAGATGCCTTGGTGGATACATAAAAGAGGAGTGAAGCTACTTGGTAACAATGCCAGCCACCAACTGGCTGAAAATAGCACTTGTTTGTGCTGGCATTGTATAGTGTAATGGTAACATTTTAAACTAGAAAAGCTACAATTTCTGGGGAAATTGTGTGAAGTGTTCTTGCCTCCACCAGTAGTCTACAACTGGAGTGGGCGGAGTAACTGTTATAATTTATATAGCACATTTAATTGCAACGTTGTTGCACAGTTACATTAAACCATACATTTATAAAAACATTAGCAGGTGTTCAAAAGGCCCTGTCTATGACATCACTTGCTGCTGCAGCCTGACACAGGTCAGAGTATTTTGGCGGTTGCCATCTTCAAACAGTCGTATTTTAAAAACTATAACTCCTACAGTGAAGAGCTTTATATTGTGAGAATCACAAGACCCAGACCTACATTTTGATGCATAGTATGTCTCTGAAGTATTAAAATGGAAGGCACAGTCGCAGTTTAGAAATTGCACTTCAAATTTGAGCTTTGCAGAGTGAAGTTTCAATGAATGTCAATGGACGGCGTTGGTTGCAAACAAATGGTCATATTGTGAAAACTATCAGGACTACGGCTTAGCCGTTGACATATTTAGTGGCAGCAGGGATAGCTGAACGTTTTGATATAAGATTTGTGTAGGTGGGCCTGAAAATAAGGGAGTGGTGGCAGTTTAGAAATCATGTCCTGATTTTTCAGCTTTTGCCAGCTCCCACTCTAGGTTTGCCATTCATTCCTATGGGACAAATTTAGCCACAAGAACGACGATATTCCGTGAACCATTCGGCGAAACGTTCCACAAAGTAATAGCAATCCGATCGGGAACAATCTGCACGTTTTGGTAAATTTTGGTCTATGTAGTGTAAAAACTGTGGGAGGAGTTAGGGTGGCAAATTTGGCTATAATAAGAATAATAATATATATGTGAGATAACAATAAGTGGTCTTGCTATGCAAGAACACTTAATAATTAACTGTACTTAATTAAGCTGTAAAATAATCCCTATATCTACACGAGTCCCTCAAAAATATCAATACAATGCATGACAAAACACTGTAGGCACTGTAACAAATTAATCTTTTGGTTATAATGCTTTGAGTATCCTTCTACTCTATCTCCATTCAGTGTTAAAGTGGCACTGTCATGGCCGAATCCAGGTTTTGGTTTCTTTTTTTAAACCCCCTACTGACTCCACTACATCTAATTGTCCCCCTAGTCACCCACAAAGGCCCCTCAGGCCCCCGTATTACATATTTTTAAATCTTTATTTTGTGCCTGGACCTAGATCCTGGGCGCTGCCATCTTTGTGTGGGCAGGTGAAGTCCCTGTGGGACACGTCATCTGCCCACACTAGATAGCGCTGTGAAACACTTGGACATTCGAATGGGAATTTCATCTATTCATTTGTCAGATGTGATGGGTTGCTGGAGGCTCTTGTTTAGCCTTTAAGCATTAAAAATGTTTTAACTATGACGGGAAAGAAAGCGCCAGGGATTTACAGACACTATACCACTTCAATGAGAGGAAGCAGTTTTGGTGCTTACACTGTCCCTTTGATAATGCACCCACTCCCTAAGCATTCTGTTCTCTCTCGTATACAGACTGGGCTTATTTAACTTGATCTATGTACTCCTTGACCCTGCCTGGTTTTATGTACTTGTGTATCTTTGGATTGCACAACCTTGGCTTGTTTGCTGGCGCTGCTTACTATTTTTGCGTTAATGGACCACTATAGGCACCCAGACCACTTCAGTTTAATGAAGTGGTCAGGGTGCCAGGTCCACCTAGGATTAACCCTTTCTGCTGTAAACATAGCAGTTACCTATGGGTTAATCCAGCCTCTAGTGGCTGTCTCATTGATAGCCGCTAGAGGTGCTTCTGCGCTTCTCACTGTGATTTTCACAGTGAAAAGACGCCAGCGTTCATAGGAAAGCATTGAAAATGGCTGAATGCTCAATATATTGTCAATAAATTAGTGGAACTTTCCATGTTAACAATAAAAACTAGTTTATAGGGGGTTAACAAAAGTTTATAGGGGGTTAACGCAGTGGAGGAAAATGCTAGTTCCTTATAAAATGATGAAATCTCATGAAATGCAATCTACAAGGCTGATGGCCAGGGCACTGTAAAAATGTCAGATTACACAGTATATTGGAAGATATATCACAGAAGAATTACCACATTTTCTTGAACAGCCATTTGCAAATAAGGAACGACACATCTTCTATACCCTGTTATTTTAATGCACCATTCCATTTCTGTAACTTATCATTAGAATTCTTCTAAAGTTCAGTAGTTTGCGTTTTTGACACTGACTTTTACAGACCTAACTACAAATGAAGTGTAATTAGAAGCAGACTGGTCTCCGGCTGCAGCGGAGGCTGCCTAATATCACTACAGGCCGTAACCAGATCTGTGACTATGTAACCTCGACAACTGCACAAACAAAGCATCTTTTCTCTTGGGCGTAACATCTGGAAGGATGGCAGTAGTACGGCTTCTCTCTCCCCTATTTGGCCTCTTGTGCTCCACTAGACCTGAATTAAGGATGTCTGAGTGTGATCTGTGTCCTGGAGCATATTCTACAAGGCATACATGTGTGTACTTGAAAAGGGGTAAGGTTTATGTTAAGCTCTGTCCTCTAGTACGGCAGGTACTGCCTAAAGCAAATTAAATACATGCTTTTCTCAACTTCTTTCTGTTTGAGCGTTTGTAAAATCAGGGCTACATATGTTTGCATCAATGTAGGAGTATAGCTGCGACATATTATTATATAATTTACCTGTTTATTGGGCAGAATTACATTTTTGGGACAAATAAAAAAACGTACAATCTCCTTGCACCAATTAGCAGTCTTTTAGAACAAATAAAGTAATCCATAAAATAAATACAAGCTAATTCACACACGGCTTTTCCCACAAAGCACCTTTCCAGCTGTCACCCAACACCTTCTCTCTTTCATTCTCCCCTTTTGAGATTCATGCTATTAGCCTACTGAACTCTGTACATTCTTCAATATCTGTACATTCTTGGCTTCATTGTCGGTTTCTGACATTTTTCTAGAATGCTTGGATATTTCAACATCTTAATTGATACACATTCAGTTGTTTAATTCCCTTACACGCAATACACCTTTTAATGAATCTTTTCTAATATGTACTCAATCCTAAATATTTCTCTAGCTCACGTTTTCCAATATCGGAATACCATGTGTAATCTGTATGTTACTGCACACAGCTTCATGCACTTATATACACTTATATACACTTCTTTTGATCAAATCCGGATTTTTAACTGTCAATTACATCCATTCTTCAATTTTAGCCTTCTAATGTCTTAATTTAGATAACTTTGTTTTTAATTCAACCATCTCAACAACACTAAAGACAATAATGCAAACCACAACACTAGCTCTGGTGTTGCCTTACAAACAGCTGGAGGAAGTTTAACTGTGCATCTTACTTCCTGCAATATAAATTCATGCTACGCACTAACACCACGGCCCCTTTCCTTGTTTAAGAAAACTTGACTTCCCTTGTTGCCACTTTCTCTCACAAGCCTATGACCTACTTTAATACTTTCAACTCACGTTCTGTCCAGCTGCAACCTTACATCAAGTAATCTCACAGTATACAACTTTGCATTCAACTTTAATAAGACTGAGTATAGTAGATGAGAAATCTTTTTCCACTACCCCCTCTCACCTCTAATTCAGTTTTTTTTTTTACTTTTAAATAAAGCGTCTTCTTCCCAGTTACTAAAGATGAGGTATTTACATTTCTTATGACCACTTCCAAAACCACCTGTCTCATGGAAATCATCTAACCAAGTTATTGCTGCTACTGTTTTTCCATGATTAAATAAAATCTTTAAACCGGAACTTATCATTCCCATCCTACAAACATAGACGTTCGACCCTTTAGCAAGTCTCTTGCTTGAAAACTTCCTTAACAGTTTGTGAATACCCAGCTAACTGTATCAGTTATAACTCTCTACTTAATTTAACTGCTCATGGCATTTCATTGGAAATGCTCTAACCAAAGTGACTAATGGTTTTAATTGCAACTAAAAACATTGTTGTAACTCTTTTACCTCTGACAGTGATTCTGCTTTATGGAGTGCTCATGTTAGCCAAATTGTGAGAACCTCATAGTTCTATTGATCATGTATGTGCCCTTTAAAACAATATCTATATTAAACTTTTATTATTGTTACCCTCTGCTTATTGGCTTGATGAGTGTCCAGATTGATAAAGTCTATGATGAACGTAAAAACAAAAATGCACAGGCCCATCTGAAGTTTGCAGATGAGACCAAAATCGATCTCTTTGGCATCAACTCATCTCGCCGTGTTTGGAGTAGGAGGAACGCTGCCTATGACCCCAAGAACACCATCCCCACCGTCAAACATGGAGGTGGAAACATTATGCTTTGGGGTTGTTCTTCTGCTAAGGGGACAGGACAACTGCACCGCATCAAAGGGACGATGGATGGGACCATGTACCGTCAAATCTTGGGTGAGAACCTCCTTCCCTCTGCCAAGGCATTGAAAATGGTTCGTGGATGGATATTCCAGCATGACAATGACCCAAAACACACAAGGCAAAAAAGGAGTGGCTCAAGAAGAAGCACATTAAGGTCCGTGAGTGGCCTAGCCAGTCTTCAGACCTTAATCCCATCGAAAATCTGTAGAGGTTGCTGAAGGTTCGAAGTACCAAACGTCAGCCTCGAAACCATAATGACTTGGAGAGGATCTGCAAAGCGGAGTGAGACAAAATCCTTCCCGAGATGTGTGCAAACCTGGTGGCCAACTACAAGAAACGTCTCTGTGATTGTCAACAAGGGTTTTGCCACCAAGTACTAAGTCGAAGAAGTCAAATACTGATTTCACTCATTGACATGCAAATCAATTTATAACTTTTTTGACATGCATTTTTCTGGAATTTTTTTTTGTTATTCTGTCTCTCACTGTAAAAAAACACCTACCATTAAAATTATAGACTGATCATTTCTTTGTCAGTGGACAAACGTTCAAAATCAGCAAGGGATCAAATACTTTTTTCACTCACTGTCAATTGATTTTAAAATCTTATTAGGGTTCCCCTATCGACTAACTTCAGCGGAGGAGGAGCCCACCCCAGCACCAAGGATATGGGTGCTGGAATCAGCTAAGTGTTGAAGGGGTTATTTAACCCTTTATATCACTGGGAGGAAGAAAGCGAGGGGGGTGGCAGAGAGTTCTTAGAAATACATCTTTGTATGCCAAACAATATAGTGCTCCTTAGAGGGGAACTAAAAGTCCTACAACCACCGAAGCACATTGTAGTGGTTATCGGTGATATGCTTTTATGGTTACTGTCCACCAGTTTGTGTGCTGTAGGTGTTATGGTGCTTGGTACTTTCAGTTTAAATATGTCAGCCTTTATCAGTAGTGTTAGACTGAGAGCTCCAGGGGTGAGTCATAACACTATTATAAAAGAACTTTTGAATTTACAACCGTTGCATTGGCAGAGTTAAATGATTTTACCTCCTCTTTATCAGTTGATATTTATGTATCTGGACACTGTGTAGAAATATCTACACACAGCTGTAAAGCTATTACAGTCATGCAGTGCTTATGTTTTGTTTTAATTTGAATATATCATACAAGATAAGCGAGATGAACACTAATGGTAAGGAGTAAGGAAAAACCCATTTTAGGACATACAAGAACATAATGTTCTCGGGGGATGAAGATTGCTTGGTGCTGACGTATGGAGTGTTATAGTGTGTTGGTAAAGTTTTCCACGAGCATTAAATCATTAATCTTGTGGCGCAATAAAGCTGCTGAAAGGGAGATAGATCTCTCCCAATGCTTTCCAATAATTAGTTTAGTTCCTGACATAATACGTCTCCATTCAGTAGTCACCAGGCAAACATGGGAACACAAAGCAGTTTGAAATTCAGCATGTCGGCTTTAACATACTCTCTGACTGTTACAATCACAGGAGGGCCTTCCCGCAAGGGCTCTATTAATATTGATTCAATCCGTGGCAGCAAAGGAGACTAATGGAAGCAGTGGATTTTCCATCAGAAGACAGAAGATAACGTAGCCTCATTTGATATATCTGTTGATATGTTATTGGTATTTGTAGACAACCCAAAAGGGAAGGTATCAATTCATAAGGAAATAAATAAACAAAAATAAAAAATTATTTTGTAAGCTATAAAGATACAATGCATTGCACTCTAGGAGTAGAAGTATTTTAGATAACACAGATTTCTGGGCTCGGCCAGTATCTGTATTTTGTAAATATACTTAGCTCTGAGATATGGGAGTGGGAGTGGCACATCAATGATAAGGAGCTCAAGACACGAGTGTTATACAGAGGATACACAGCACCTGGGGCAGAAATGTATTTTGGCACACGTCCACACTGTAGGATTTTATATATATACCAAAAAATAGAAGTAGGAAGGCACTCACTTTTATCTGGTTCTATGAACGAAGAAACTCTTTGAATAATAATGCCTCGTTGCTCCACGGTGGAACATAAATACACTTCGAATATTAGAGAGAAAAGTAGTTCCTTTTTTTAATTATATATATGATGTTGTGATTGTTGTAATTTGTCTTGAGAAAGGACCACGAGTGGGCCTAAAATGTTGACACTGCACAATTAAAAACTTTTCTAATTTTCTCTAACAAAAGTCCTATTAGTGCCCACTTTTCTCTAATATTCAAAATCTATATAGATATCAATAGATATTAATATCAAAATACACTTTGAATAATAAATTTATATATATATATATATATATATATATATATATATATATATATATACTTTCATTCTAAGACTTTGGGCTGCCAAAGTTCAGAGAATTTAATTTGCAAGCCCTACACCCTGTTCCAAATTATTATGCAAATGATATTTTTCTCATTTACCTAAATAACTGATGTAATAACAGTCAGCATAATTCTCATGTTATCAACTATTAAGAGTACAATTCAAATTTTATTGAACAAACCTCCTAATGATAACAGTATTTTTTTTAAACATAAAAAACTTACAATGCACTGTTCCAAATTATTACGCACAGTAAGTTTCAAAACACTTTATAGGTTGTAAAGAACTGAAAATTTTAATTTGTTGTGTTTGCAGTATATTTACTGAAATCAAAAGCTATTTCAATCAAACTTATAACAACATTTTAACTTTTTAAACATTTTAACAGGTCACGTTACATTTTAACATAGGACCCCTTATTTGATAGCAGCTTCACAAGTCTTGCATCCATTGAACTTGTGAGTTTTTGGACAGTTTCTGCTTGAATTTGTTTGCAAGATGTAAGAATAGCCTCCCAGAGCTGCTGTGTGGATGTAAACTGCCTCCCACCCTCATAGATCCTTTGCTTGAGGATGCTCCAAAGGTTCTTAATAGGATTGAGGTCAGGGGAGGATGAAGGCCACACCATGACTTTCTCTACTTTTATCCCCATTGATGCAGAGGTATTCTTTGCAGCATGAGATGGTGCATTGTCATGCATGAAGATGATTTTATTATGGAACGCATAGTTCTTCCTTCTGTACCAGGGAAGAAAGTGGTCAGACAGAAACTCCACATACTTTGCAGAGGTCATCTTTACACCTTCGGGGACCCTAAAGCGGCCGACCAGCTCTCTTCCCATGATTCCTGCCCAAAACATAACTCCACCACCACCTTGCTGACGTCGCAGACTTGTTGGAACAGGATGGCCGTCCACCAACCATCCACTACTCCATCCATCTGGATCATCCAGGGTTGCACGGCACTCATCAGTGAACAGGACTGTTTGAAAATTAGTCTTCATGTATTTTTTTGCCCAATGCAGCCATTTCTGCTTGTGAGCAGTGGATAGTGGTGGCCGAATAGGTTTATGCACAGTTGCAAGACTCTGGAGGACTCTACACCTTGATGTCCGTGGGACTCTAAGAGGCACCAGCAGCTTCAAATATCTGTTTGCTGTTATGTAATGGTATTTTAGCAGCTGCTCTCTTGATCCAATGCATGGATCTGGCAGAAATCTTCCTCAATGTGCCTTTATCTGCACGAACCCGTCTGTGCTCTGAATCAGCCACAAATCTCTTAATAGTGCGATGATCACGCGTAAGTTTTCATGAAATATCTAAAGTTTTCATACCAAGGCATTGAACTATTTCACTCTTTTCGGCAGCAGAGAGATCCTTTTACTTCCCCATATTGCATGAAAATGGTACTCTGCTTAATAATGTGGAACACCCTCCTTTAGTAGTTTTTCCTTAAATTGGGCTCACCTGGCAATCTAATTATCACACGTGTCACAGATTGTTTTCAGTGATCAAAAGAGCCCTGAGACACAATGTCATCCATGAGTTAAACTGAAAAACAAAATATTTAATCTTTGTGACACTTAAATAGAATTTGCATAATAATTTGGAACAGGGTGTATATTTGACCCTGTGAAAGGGCAGTTGTTCTGTTAAAAATACAAAGATCAAATATGAATACTAGCTTTTGCCAGGGTTTGTGTCTAAGTGGCTTCTAAAAACAACTGAACATACAATGAATTGTCTACTTTTGCAAATTGTATGCCTATGTCATGATGTGGGTCATATTCATTCTTTATTTATTTAAAATTTTGTTCCATATATAAATATTTGATATGAAATGAAAGCTCTGTTTCTCCTGAACAAAATGATATAAAATAAGTATGGGCAGACACACACACACACTCACAGCAACACACATTCACACACTTACAGACACACACACTGACAGATACACACACATTCACTCACTCACAGACACATTCACATTCACTCACAGACACACATTTCCTCCAACACTCACAAATTATAACTTTTATTTTTTATTTTACTTTAAATCCACCCAGTCTCCTTGGGAGAGCTGGAGTGGATTACTTACCTGCGGTCCAATGTGGCTGCTGCACGGGCAGGTAGGGGGTGGACAGAAAGAGTAGGTGGCGAGGGAGCTCTAATCTTCCTGCTCAGCTCCCTCGCGCGCCGCTTAGTGATGCCGGGAGCCGGAACGACGTCATATTCTGGCTCCCGGCTTCATTAAGCGGCGCGCAAGGGATATGAGCAGGAAGAGCTGCCCAACAGCAATAGAAGCTGCCGCCCACTTCAAGTGGCCAGCCGGCCAGCTCTTGAGCTCCCCACAACACGAGGCAAACAAGGCATCCGCCTGGGTGTTTGGGGGCGTCTTTTTTTGCCGCCCAAGGCAAATGCCCTGTTTGCCTTGTGTAAGATACATCGCTGAGTATGGGTGCACTTGAATATGAAAGAGGTCAGTTATGGTTGAACAGACATATAGCTCAAAATCCAAGTTTACTTTTTGTCAGAACTTGTACAATTGTCTCTGTACTTAAATAAACACTGTAGGGTCAGGAGCACAAACATTTATTCCTGAACCTATAGTGTTAAAAACACAATTTAGGTAGATTGCCCCCCTTAAAAAGTAATAAACTTACCTTATTTCCAGCACCCTGCGGACCCCTGCGCCCGTGGCAAACCGCCGGGGCCGCACATGAAGGGGCCCATCGGGTGGCCAATGCTTTTAGGGCCACCCGATGGATATAGATTTTCAGTCTGATGTCAGACAAAGCTAGGAGGAAGTGACTACCCGTCACTCCTCCCAGCTATCAGAGAGCCGCGCGGGAGGAAGGAGTCAGAGTGGGAACTCTGACTCCCATCAGGCTGAGCCCCTACTGGACCCCAGGGAAAGTCACCCTCCTGCAAAAGGTAGGAAACAGGAGGGTGACTTAAACATTTTGTATATGTGTGTGTCTGTCTGTGTGTATGTATGTGTCTGTATGTGTGTGTGTCTCTGTATGTATGTTTGTATCATACAGACACATACATACAGAGACAGACACATACAGACACACACATACAGACACATGCATACAGACTGTGTGTGTGTCTGTATGTGTATGATCTGTGTGTGTGTGTGTATGTATGTCTGTATCATACAGACACATATAGACACACACACCTACAGACACATACAGAGACACACACACATACAGAGATGCACACATACACATAGACTGTATGTATGTGTCTATATGTGTATGTGTCTATGTGTGTGTGTCTGTATCATAAAGACACATACATACAGACACACACATACATACAGACATACAGACACACACCCATACAGAGACGCACACCATACAGACACATACATACAGACTGTATGTATGTGTGTGTGTGTCTGTATGTATGTGTATATGTATGTGTCTGTGTGTATGTCTGTCGGGGGGTGTCTGTATGCATGTGTGTCTGTGTGTCTGTATGTATCTGTCTGTATGTGTGTGTTTGTGTCTCTGTATGGGTGTGTATGTGTCTGCATGTATGTGTGTGTGTCTGAATGTATGTGTCTGGGTGGGCCATGGATCAGTTTCGCACCGCCTCGGCTCTCTCTGAAAAGGCAGTGTTTACAGCAAAAAGGCTGCAGGGACTGATTATAGTCACCAGAACAACTACATTAAGCTGTAGTCGTTCTGGTAACTATTGTGCCACTTTACGGGGTTAAGCAGACAAACTGAAATTGTTAGATTCAATTCAAAATGATATAGTTTGGAAATGCTGTGGAACTCTGCAAAATCTCTGTTTGTGCAGACTTAAGACATTTTCCAGCTTATTGAAGACATTCAGGATTAATTTCCATATTTGCTAAACAGTCTTGTACCTTTTTATTTTAACAAGGGAGCACTGTAAAGTAAAACATGAACACTCGAACATTAAAATAAATATATTTATTTTTAACATGTTTCTTATTGTATCTTAGAAAAAAGAATTGTTAAATATGCAAAAAATTATAAAAGAAAAGAAAAATGAGTTCCTAAACCAGAGGAGCACTCATTGCACTCTTAAATAGGGTCAGCAGTGTGTTTAATAAACAGTGTGTGTTGACTTGTGGCTGCCCATCTGCTCATTCCTGAATCTGCGTACAGAATTCGAACATTTTTTAAAATTTTTTTTTTTTAAATTCTTTATTTTTGTCGTGCAAGAATTTACAACAGTGTCTGTGTAGCCACAACAGCTGTAACAGACGCAGTCAAATATAACATAGTAAAACATTTTCGTGGCATAAGTTAACTCAGCACGTTTTTGTAATTTAATGAACAGGAAAGACAACCTTAAGCAGTGTACGGTTCAACACAGGTATGGGCAAAAGCGTTTAAGTAGCTGGGTCACATGTTGGTTTACGCCTTTATGTGAGGTATACAGTATTGTATTCCAGCAGTGTTTGTGGGTGTCGTGGTATATGTGTCGCTTGGGGCCTATCTGCTAAGCAGCAGCTTGATTACTTTAGCTGGTTTAGTGCTGCAAAATGTTTAGTATTGGCCTAAGTCAGGGCTGATCCTGTGTGAGTAATTAAGCATTAATCAGGAGCAATCGTTAGCTGAGGTATAGTGTAGGACAGAAACATAGCTGATCTTATGGTGCTCCAGCAATATTTGTGAGTCCAGGAGCATATATTTCGCTTGGGCCCACCAGTTAAACAGCAGTTTACAGACATGGCGCAAAGCCAAGCGTACTAGAAGTACATTAGTTGCTTAAATTCTGACTAATCTTAGCTTGTGTACTCATATTATACAATTGCTGAACTCTGACTTTAGTCCCCCCCGTGCTCCCCTGGGTGAGCAGACCAGAAAACAAAATAGAAAGCAAAAGAAGTAAATTATATGTTCCAGTATACATTCGTGAGAGTTCAATTGGGGCACAGAGAGCTGTGTGACAGATGGTATTATGCCCAGATTTGAGTCTTAGTCCCTTTGGGGGTCAGCCGATGCCTTGTTGGGGCTGTGTATGTACCTTCTGCGGTAATCGGTGCAGCTGGTGCGATCTCCTCGGTGTGAAGGAGCTGATGTCCCCTAGGCTATGCAGTGTTGCTGTGGGCGCTGAGTGTAGCTCCAGCCAAGCTGTGCGTCGGGGAAGGTTTGCCTGTCTTGGGCTGGGGTAGCTCTGTATGTACCTTCCTGACGCGGTCACCTCCCCTGGTCCTGCTCCCCTCTGCTTCACTTGCCGTATCTGGGGAGGTCTTGTGCTCAGTTTCGCCTGTCCCCTCCGTTTCACTGCCTTGCATGGGGGGTGCGAGTACTTGCCCCTCTGCCGCCGTCCAGCTTTCGTTTTTTTGGGCCTTGTGACTAGCCTCTGCCCCTGCCGGTTTGGGTTAGCGTCACCCTTGTGATACAGCTGTTGTTGGGGCTGCGCTGCTGTTTGTCCCCGTCTGGCCTCCTGTGAGGTGCGCTGTGGCGAGGTCTGGAGTGGGGCTCTCATGCGGGCTTCCAGGGACTCCCAGAAAATAGCGAAGATGCTGTTCAGCCGCATCTCCGTTTCCCGCCATGCGTCGGAGGTTTCCGCCATATTGAACACCGCTGGGTCTGTTAGTTTTGGGCTCCACGGAGCCGATTCTGGCCCATTGCTTTGCCAGGGAGTCAGTTGGGGGTAGACCGGGATAACCCCCACCGGTCCAGAGGGGGGGGAACGAGGGCTTGCAGCCAGATTCCGGGCATGGCATTGCAGCTGGGGAGCGGCCGTCTCCCCTGCGCCCGCCATGCTTGTAGGCCTCATTGTGAGTTGTGCTCGGTTCGTCGCTGGAGAGGTATTGTTTTCTTCCCCTCGGTGTCTACTCTCGAGTGGTAGCTTTAAATTCACAATTAAATGCCTGTGTAACGGTGAAATTTAGCATTAAGTGCCGAGTTTAGCAGGAGCTGCTGTGGTGAGCTTCCTCACAGCTCTGCAGCCAGGCCCCGCCCCCCGAACATTTTTTAATAACAAAAATGCTCCAAACTGAATTACCATTTTAAACTCTGAATTTGGCGCTGTAATGCCTGAAGTGGATATATAAATGGAAAACTGGAGGCTAATTCTGCAATTATTCCTAATTTCTGTCATCCAGAAACAAATTTAGAGATTAGTGAATTAACTACAATTTTGTTTAGGACAGGGATTTCAAAGTCAACCTACTTGGGGCCATGTGTCAAGTTGTGTTTTTCTTTATACACATAGCTAGATATACGATATACACTCCTCATTCCTACTAGAAACTGTGGAGTTGGCGTGTTCCTGGAGAAAGCTGTTTCCCTGTGTGCACCATCTAGCGTCATCACTGAAGTTTGGCCATTGTCTCCTGACTTTAATAATGAGACTAGCAGCCAAACTCCTCAAACACATTTAAAAAGGGCTCAACTGCTGTCCTGATGCAGACAAAGGCCAAGCCAACAACGTTTTGTAACCACAAATATTGTTCATGCAAGTATTGTAATGCTCCATCCCTGTACTCAAAAATAAAGAATTTTAAAAAAACATTTACCTTACTCCAGCACCGAAGTCCCTTAGAGAGGGCTCCATCTCTGCATCCTTTGACATCTGCACTGAGGGAAAATCTAATGCACATGCACTGTGAGTGCCACCCTCGCTATCCGTTTTCCCATAGGAAAGCACTGAATTGGTGCTTTCCTATGTTTTTTTTTTTTTGCAACAGCTGGACATTCTCATGCACAGTGTGAGGACGTCCAGCGTTGTTTCACAGAGTCAAACTCCATGGAACAGCAGGAAGCACCCCTAGTGGCAGTCTGGAAGACAGCGGCTAGAGGCAATCTTAACCCTGCAATACAAACATTGCAGGGTCTCTGAAACTGCAATGGTTTATACTGCAGGGTTAAGGGGACATGGACACTGCACCCAGACAACTTCAATGAGATAAGGTGGTCTGGGTGCTTATTGTGTCCCTTTAAATATTTGTGGCCCCTTACTCTGGATATGATTTTTTTTTTTGTTTTTAATCTAACTAATCCTTGTTTTACTTTTCTTTTCTCATTTATGTATCTAAAAAATGTTTTATCCCCATTTTTTACTGACTGTGCTATTTTCTCTTCTGTGTGTGATTTGGAAGCTCTTATAACTTGCTTAGCCTCTTTCTGCCTAATCTTATAGATCATTTTGTCTCCCTCACTCTGGGTTTTTTTATAATTCCTAAATGCTAACTTTTTGTTTTTAACTATTTTGGCCACATCTGCGGAGTACCACAGTGGTTTCTTGAATTTTTTGCTTTTACTGACAAGCCTAATGCAATTTTCTGTTGCCTTCAATAGTGCAACTTTTAAATAATCCCATTTCTCTTGGACTCCATTTAAATTGCTCCAGTCTGATAATGACTCCTCTACCCATATTCTAATTTTAGAAAAGTCTGTTTTTCTAAAGTCTAAAACTTTTGTTTTTGTGTGGTGTGACTCAGTCACTGTTCTTATATTAAACCACACTGACTGATGATCACTGGATCCTAAACTTTCACCTACAGTAACATCTGATACCAAATCTCCATCATCCTCAGGGATCTGTACTTGGACCCATTCTCTTTAATATTTTTATTAGTGATATTGCAGAAGGTCTTGATGGTAAGGTATGTCTTTTTGCTGATAATACTAAGATATGTAACAGGGTTGATGTTCCAGGAGGGATAAGCCAAATGACAAATGATTTAGGTAAACTAGAAAAATGGTCAGAATTGTGGCAACTGACATTTAATGTGGATAAGTGCAAGATAATGCATCTTGGACGTAAAAACCCAAGGGCAGAGTACAGAATATTTGATAGAGTTCTAACCTCAACATATGAGGAAAGGGATTTAAGGGTGATTATTTCTGATGACTTAAAGATAGGCAGACAATGTAATAGAGCAGCAGGAAATGCTAGCAGAATGCTTGGTTGTACAGGGAGTGCAGAATTATTAGGCAAATGAGTATTTTGACCACATCATCCTCTTTATGCATGTTGTCTTACTCCAAGCTGTATAGGCTCGAAAGCCTACTACCAATTAAGCATATTAGGTGATGTGCATCTCTGTAATGAGAAGGGGTGTGGTCTAATGACATCAACACCCTATATCAGGTGTGCATAATTATTAGGCAACTTCCTTTCCTTTGGCAAAATGGGTCAAAAGAAGGACTTGACAGGCTCAGAAAAGTCAAAAATAGTGAGATATCTTGCAGAGGGATGCAGCACTCTTAAAATTGCAAAGCTTCTGAAGCGTGATCATCGAACAATCAAGCGTTTCATTCAAAATAGTCAACAGGGTCGCAAGAAGCGTGTGGAAAAACCAAGGCGCAAAATAACTGCCCATGAACTGAGAAAAGTCAAGCGTGCAGCTGCCACGATGCCACTTGCCACCAGTTTGGCCATATTTCAGAGCTGCAACATCACTGGAGTGCCCAAAAGCACAAGGTGTGCAATACTCAGAGACATGGCCAAGGTAAGAAAGGCTGAAAGACGACCACCACTGAACAAGACACACAAGCTGAAACGTCAAGACTGGGCCAAGAAATATCTCAAGACTGATTTTTCTAAGGTTTTATGGACTGATGAAATGAGAGTGAGTCTTGATGGGCCAGATGGATGGGCCCGTGGCTGGATTGGTAAAGGGCAGAGAGCTCCAGTCCGACTCAGACGCCAGCAAGGTGGAGGTGGAGTACTGGTTTGGGCTGGTATCATCAAAGATGAGCTTGTGGGGCCTTTTCGGGTTGAGGATGGAGTCAAGCTTAACTCCCAGTCCTACTGCCAGTTCCTGGAAGACACCTTCTTCAAGCAGTGGTACAGGAAGAAGTCTGCATCCTTCAAGAAAAACATGATTTTCATGCAGGACAATGCTCCATCACACGCGTCCAAGTACTCCACAGCGTGGCTGGCAAGAAAGGGTATAAAAGAAGAAAATCTAATGACATGGCCTCCTTGTTCACCTGATCTGAACCCCATTGAGAACCTGTGGTCCATCATCAAATGTGAGATTTACAAGGAGGGAAAACAGTACACATCTCTGAACAGTGTCTGGGAGGCTGTGGTTGCTGCTGCACGCAATGTTGATGGTGAACAGATCAAAACATTGACAGAATCCATGGATGGCAGGCTTTTGAGTGTCCTTGCAAAGAAAGGTGGCTATATTGGTCACTGATTTGTTTTTGTTTTGTTTTTGAATGTCAGAAATGTATATTTGTGAATGTTGAGATGTTATATTGGTTTCACTGGTAATAATAAATAATTGAAATGGGTATATATTTGTTTTTTGTTAAGTTGCCTAATAATTATGCACAGTAATAGTCACCTGCACACACAGATATCCCCTAACATAGCTAAAACTAAAAACAAACTAAAAACTACTTCCAAAAATATTCAGCTTTGATATTAATGAGTTTTTGGGTTCATTGAGAACATGGTTGTTGTTCAATAATAAAATTAATCCTCAAAAATACAACTTGCCTAATAATTCTGCACTCCCTGTATAGGGAGAGGTATTAGCAGTAGAAAGAGGGAAGTGCTCATGCCATTATACAGAACACTGGTGAGACCTCACTTGGAGTATTGTACACAGTACTGGAGACTATATCTTCAGAAGGATATTGATACCTTAGAGAGGGTTCAGAGAAGGGCTACTAAACTGGTTCATGGATTGCGGGATAAAACTTACCAGGAAAAGTTAAAGGATCTTAACATGTATAGCTTGGAGGAAAGACGAGACAGGGGGGATATGATAGAAACATTTAAATACATAAAGGGAATCAACACAGTAAAGGAGGAGACTATTTAAAAGAAGAAAAACTACCACAACAAGAGGACATAGTCTTAAATTAGAGGGACAAAGGTTTTAAAAATATCAGGAAGTATTACTTTACTGAGAGGGTAGTGGATGCATGGAATAGCCTTCCAGCTGAAGTGGTAGAGGTTAACACAGTAAAGGAGTTTAAGCATGCGTGGGATAGGCATAAGGCTATCCTAACTATAAGATAAAACTAGGGACTAATGAAAGTATTTAGAAAATTGGGCAGACTAGATGGGCCGAATGGTTCTTATCTGCCGTCACATTCTATGTTTCTATGTTTCTATAAAGTTACTGAATGTCATTTCGTTTACACTTTGCATTTTACAGTGTTGGTATATAGTACATGCGTTTGTATCACCATCATAGAGTACCTATCTACCCCTTATTATGGCTGTAGGTCCTCTCTTTGAAAATCTTGGCAGGGACCTAGTATTTTACCCTTTTAGTACTTGGTCCATGAATTGCATTATAGCTTTAGACTCCTTTGCTTTACGCTCCATACCGTGCTTCTTTTTTTGGGGGGGGGAGGTGAATTAAGGAAAGGTAAGGGGGGTAGGGAGGTAAAGGGTTGTGGGGGGAGGGGGGAAACTCACCGGGTGCGTCTACTTTGTGTGTGTGATGGTGTGTACCGCCTAGGTTGACTTGTGTATCTCAAGGTGTGCGTGCCATCCTATCTAGGTATTCCTCCCATGGTTGCCACACCTTTGAGAAGGTACCCATTGTGTTCCGTACCTGCGCAGTCAATTTGTCAATTTGCGGGTGTACAGCCATCGAGCACCCTTGCAAGGCTCTTAACATATGTCTAAGTTTTCATGTATATCTATGACATGGGGTGTTCTAGTCTCCAGCTCCTGTGAGTCTGTCTGCTGATCTTTATTAAACGTAGTCCTGGGGGTTGGGGTGCTATGGATTTGTTGTGGTTTCCATCTAGGGCTTGGGTGCCTTTTCCCATCTCTAACCTGGCCCATTCTAACCGTGTGCATCCCTTTGTTGTTCTCCCTTTTGGCGAAGTGCTGGTTATGATATTGTCTCAGTTTCGCTGTGTCTATGCTAGCTTTTCCGGGGTAGGCGGGTGGTATCGCATTATTAGTGAGGGTTGGCGCTCTTTCTCCCGGGGCCCTGGAGGATGTCGTTTGGTGTCATCTTGCCCTACCCTATATGTCCCGTTCTCAGTATAGCATTGCCCCTAGCCTAGTGCCTATTGTGGACCTTCTTTTTAGGGTCTGACTAGGGGGGGGTTCTCCCCCTCCTTGTGATGGGGCTGTCCTTGTAACCACCTCTATATAGGTGATCTGACCCCTCCTCCCCCCACCCCGTCTTACTTTAGACCCCATGTCATCTCTGTCTCCTACAACCGTTTAACATTAACTATATCAACAGTGTCCCATCTGTTTGGTGCATTTTGTATCAACTTGTATGTCACAGTGTCCACTGTTCGTGTCCCTCCGATGCGGATCGCCGTCACCGCTGCTTGTGTAGCTCTCGCCCTGTGCTCCGACCACTCCCTGGGGAGCAGGCTCAGCGCCCTGGGGCCCCTTGCTGGCAAGGCGAGGTCTTCGGGTACCTCGATACCCAGGTCCCGGAGAACACCTCTGGGGTCCATGGATGGTCTTAGCATTGTAGGTCTTGGGCCGTTGAAGATGAGCATCTTAAAGGGGAAGCCCCAGGCGAAGCGTAGGCCTTTGGCCCTGACAAAGTCTGTAATGGGTTTGCATTCTCTTCTTCTTGCGAGGGTAGTTGGAGCTATGTCTTGATATATCTGAAGTGCTGCTCCTTTGTACGTGTATTGCTAGATCCGGCTTTGCTTAAGTATTGCTTCTTTTGTAGAATAAAAGTGCCACCTGATAATGATATCTCTGGGTGGGCTCTTTCTCTTAGCTCGCAATGCCCTATATATTCTGTCGATGTGCCATAACTGTTCTGGTATCTGTGGCAGGCTGGCGCGGAAACACTCCACCATTCAGGGCCGGACTGGGAAAAAAATTCAGCCCGGGCGTTTTTTTATCACAGCGGCCCATTAAGAAGGGGGCGGGGCAGAGAGGGTGTGTTTTGTCATCACTCATGACAAACACGCCCCCTCTCAAAGTAAGCATGTTGGTTCAATGCTCTTCCAGGGCAGACCATGCACAGAGCTCTGCCAAAGAGCTCTAGCATGAGTAAAAAGCCCTGTATTTGTTCTGTGCAGTGCAAGCAAATTTAATAACATGCTTGCACTGTGTTTCCTTGCAACTTGTCTCTGGTGTCTCTATAAATGGATACCAGGAGACAAAAGGGCCAGGAAAGAGTATTGTGTATGTGTTTGGAGCCTGCTTGTGGTATTGCGTGTGTGCAGAGTGAGCTGGTCGTGGTGTGGTATTGTGTAATAATGTCGGTTTTAGTCGTGTTGTGTTTGTGGTGTAATGTAATGCATATGTGGCTAGGGGCTGTAGAGAATGTGTCTATAGGGGATGTAGCAAGTGTGTGTATACAGGCTATAGTGTGTGTGTGTGTGTATATAGGTGATGTAGTGTTTGTAGAGAGTGTGTGTTCAGGGAATGTAGTATGTGTTTGCTTACAAGGAATCTAGTGTGCGTATAGGGGATCCAGAGTGTGTGTGTGTGTGTGTGTGTGTTTGAAGGACCCAGAATATGTATAGGAGATCTAGTGAGCGTGCGTATATAACGGATTTAGAGTGTATATAGGGATCTAGTGTGTGTGTGTGTGTAGGTGATCCAGAGTTGGGTAGAGGATCTAGTGTGTGTCTGGAATGAAATGTGTTTAGGGGTGCTGTGTGTGTGTGTGGGGGGGTGCTGTGTGTATATATATATATATATAATATAAATATGTTTGGAAGTATTGTGTATGTGTGTGATGCAGTGTATCGGGGGGTTGTGTGTGTATGTGAGGGGTGCAGTATGTGTGTGTGTGATGGATGCTGTGTGTGAGGTGTGGTGTGGGTGCTGTGTGAGGGTGCTGTGTATGATGTGTGTGAGAGTGCTGAGTGTGATAGTGCTGTGTATGATGTGTGTGAGTGCTGAGTGTGATGTGCTGAGAGTGCTGTGTATGATGTGTGTGTGCTGAGTGTGATAGTGCTGTGTATGATGTGTATGAGTGCTGAGAGTGCTGTGTGTGTGAGTGCTGAGAGTGCTGTGTGTGTGAGTGCTGTGTATGATGTGTGTGAGAGTGCTGTGTATGAATGTTGTGTGTTGGGGGGTAAATAAAGAAATAAAAACCTAAGTGGGAATAAATATACAAAAAAAAATAAAAAATAAGGGGGATAAATAAACAAAAAAAACTAAGGGGGGGGGGTAAATAAAGAAATAAAAAAACTAATCATGCATTATATCCCCTCCTCCCTCCCCCCTTACCTTTAGCCTGGGAGGGGGAGGGGTCCGGCACGCTGGTGAGTGGGGGGGGGCCGGCACTCGCACACGATCCCTGGTGGTCCAGTGGTGACTCTCGCGAGATCGGGGTGTTGCCATGGCAACGCTCCCGATCTCGCGAGAGGAACCCGGCGGAGCTGCAAGTTAGAGCTCCGCCGGGTCCTCTCCCTCCCTCCCCAGCCGCAGGTCTATTTAAATGGGCCGGTGAGGGAGAGCTTTGATCTCCCCACCGGCCCTCCATGGCAAACAGCGGGGCCGGCGCTCGGATAGTGCCGGCCCTGCATAGACCGGCAGGGGAGATCCTGGAACCTCCCCCGCCAGCCTCGGCCCATGGCCACCGTGGCCCACTGGGCATTTGCCCGGTGTGCCCAATGGCCAGTCCGGGCCTGCCGCCATTACTTGCTCTCGGTCTCCATCTCTGACCTCTTCTGGCAGGCCACCAATGCGCATGTTGTTGCACCTTGTTCTGTTAGAGTTGTCTTCCAGTTCCATTTCCAGTTCAGCTATTCTGGTTAGTAGCGTGTTGGTGGCTGTGGTGGTGTCATTATGTGCTGCTACCACGTCTTCTAGTTCTAATGCCAAAAGCCTGGATTTCGGCCTTCACCTCCCTGGCTGATCTTTCTATTTCACCCGCCAAGTACCCCTTTACCTCTTCAAGGGAGAGCAGTATGGCGTTTTGGGGGTCCTCTGCTTGCCCATATAGTGATGCCGGAGTGGCTGGTGAGCCCAGGGAGGACGTGCCCGTCGGGCTCTCCGCGCCGTGTGCACCACGTGGTGCGGGCTTAATGGCGCCGAGCATGTCCGCCACAGAGGGATTGCTGCCTCTCTGCTTTTTCGCTGCCGCTTTACGGTGTGACATGGTACGGGAGTATCCCTGTTGAGTTACTGTTGCCGGCGTCGATTGCAGGGGTCTGCGCTGACGGTGTTCGCTGGTTACAGGGTGTATTGCTGAGCCTCTGGTGTGGAGCTCCGGAGTTAGGCTGCCATCACTCTGAGTCCATGCCATGCCCCCCTAGTAAGGTAAATGCTTTAAAGGGTTTTTAACCCTTTAATTACCACTGGGGGTGAGGTAGTGTTCCTTTAACCATCATTTATTTTATATTGCAGTTAAGGTTCGACTACAGTAGGTTTAGTAGTAAAATCAGAATTGTGGAATGTTTAATTTTGCTCTTACCTTATTTTAGGAAAATTCTTGCAAGCAAAGTAACACCTATGTCCTATGATGTATACATCAAAAATATTCTGTGTTGAATATGATGGTTCTTAAAAAAACATAATGCAACAATACTATATAGAGCAGTGAAAGCACATCCTTTGGTGTTAGTGGTTTGTGACATGTATGTTGATCATCATTTAGACCGGCTTGGCAGTGACAGTGTGTGTGGAATTAGAATTTCTTTAAGAGACGCCAGGTTTAACAAGTTCATTTGGGGTTTTGTGCCGATATGAGATGTGTATCTTTGAACAGTTACAGTATCCTCACTGCTTACACTGGCATCTTATCTGTGTTTATATTTTTAAGAGTATTGCAGTCATCTGCTTGAAAGATTGGAGATGTCTGGAGGGGGCTGCGTTATTGTATTGTGTACTTTTAGAAGAATTTAAAGTGAATTTCACATTACACCAATATACTCACACTGTCTTATCTTAGCAAACGGAGTATACACAATGACTCACACATCAGTCACAACACTCCTCATACTGCAGACAGCATATCAAAAAGTATTGAGTCACCTCTCCATGAAGGGATCAGTCACTGATACCATACAAGGACCTTTTCTCCTGCCCTTGAACCTCAAAGCACACTGTTGTTACTTATCTTTCTCCCCTCCCATATTTTGACTGGAAAAATACGGAAATACATAGAGATAGTAGACTGTTTCTTTTGTCGCTTTAGAACTCTTCATTAAGAGGCCTAGTCACTAAAACCCAACTTGTGTGGAATCCACTTTTAGATTGCCTATTCATGGATAAAAATCAGACAATACAATTAAAAAATAAATATTTTTAGATTTCAGTCATAGCCCATGGAATGCAGATATACAAAAGAGACTGACCCTGCTTTCACTTGCCTAATTGACAGTCAATGAGTAATGACCTATATCATTAAAGGAACACTATACAGTAGTGTCAGGAACACTAATATGTATTCTTGACACTATAGTGCTGAAAAAACAGTTTAGGTTCCCAGCTCCCCTCACTTTGTAGTATAAAGGTGATTTCACTCACCTTCTCTCGCACACCGCCTCCATGGCTGAGATCATCAGTCTCGAGGATCTCAGCTAATCCACTGCTTTCTCATAGGAAAGCAATGGGATGCTATTGTGCATGTGCGGCAAAATGGGGCACTGCAACAATCCGCATCTCCTCATAGTGATGCTTCAAACCAATACATCTCTATGGGAAACAATTAGCACCTCCATGCAGATCGTAGAGATGCTGATCGTAGGTAGGTAAATAGGAAGCACCTGTAGTGGTCGTTATAGTGACTACACCCAGAGGGGTTACAAGCCAGTAATGTAAACAATGCCTTTTCTCTGCAAGGCAGTGTTTACATTAAAAAAAGCCTGCTGGGATAAGCTATAGACATCAGGACATCTATATTAAGCTGCAGTTGTTATGGTGACTATAGTATCCATTTAACTCCTTAAGGAAACATGAAATGTGTGACATGTCATGTTTCCCTTTTATTCCAGATGTTTGGTCCTTAAAGGGTTAAAGGAACAATGCAAGCACTGTCTTGACAGGCTTATATTATAAAAGACTAGATTATATTTCAAAGTGGAAGTGAGGGGCTAGCAAATGCATAGATCGAAAGATAATGAAGACAGTGTACCTGCTAATATACTACATGTCCTGAGAATATCACTACTGAAAAAAAATATAAGGGTAAAGTCAAACTATGCCACAGTTCAGGTTGGACAGAACTGAAATTGATAATATGTGCGTGTAAATTAAGCGTATCAGTAAGACTGAGGAGGGAGAGACTGCAAACAATTCCTATAAACTGCTCATACATAGCTTCACAAAAATGCAGGGTATAGTAATCACAGGCTCTTTGCACCACTGACACCAAACTGTAGTGGATAGAGTGCCCCTTTACTGCTGAAGGTAAATGTTTAATTACAGTTTTCCAAAATACAAAGGATGGGTACATTAAAGGGAATTTAAGTGAAATGAATGGGATAATAGCATAAGTTAGTTTTAGGTTGTTAAATTATTGTCATGAATACCACAACCCCCCACCCCCCAAAAAAAATGTCTAGAATTTTCAACACCTGTAAAAGGCATTGTTGGATATAAGAAAGAATTCAGAAGGTATTACCTATCCAACGATATGTAAATACTAATTATACAGACCCTTTCAAATTCAGAAAAGCGCAATGAAACAACAAACTGTACTATTGTACATGAAAATTCTTCATTAAAAAAACCCTTAAATGATTGATATGTACAAGAGTACCCTTCAGCCCTTTTTATCTTTTCTTGTTTGTCTTTGCAGGTAGCACTGAACATCAAACTCTCAGCAAATTCATGGTTGCTTGTGAATTACAAACCATTCCTGTATAACTGGTTTTCTCAATGGCCCTAAAATAATTATTTTTCCTTCCTTCTGATAATTCAACAACCATAACTCATCTTAAAGCAAAGTATTGTCATTTTTTTTTTTTAGTAAATCCGTATTCTTTAGAGGTATTTGCTGTACTTCACCAGCCTAACTAAAGACAGCACAACATACGTGGTTGTAAAGTGGAATTGTGAATCTGAACTGCATCTGTAGGTGAGATCATTCTGATATGCAAATGGTATAGGTTTTGTGAGCAGGAATGTGTATGAAAATTAGAGGATGAAAAAAGGGGGCAATCTATTGAGTTCTTATATGTTCTCATAAATTCAGTTTTTGACATAATTTGTATTGTAAAACATGCAATCAATATCACTAGGAGCAGAACACTTTACTGATTTGTTCTTTTGTTTTAGTCACCCTGTACCCATAATAGGTGCAGGTTGTGGTTAAATGTTTGTGTGCTCTCCTGTGCTGCTGATACTTGCTACCAACTAGGTGGATTTGGCTATGGAGCCTGTATAGTGCCATCTGTTGGTAGCAACAGCTATATGCATTATCTGAATAGCAAGACTTGTTAATTTGCATATTCAGGTAGATTTGCATATTATGAATTCTGCAGGCAGGGGATATATTGTGTGTTAAATATTGTCTTCCCCACCCCTTTATAAATATGTTATTATAATTCCATGTATGTTTTCTAACATGTTTTGGTTATTTGTATTTTATTAAGTTTGTCACAGCAAGCTTGATGTAATAGGCATGTTGGCTAGTACCAAGTAAAAATAAAACAGTTTGTTAGTTTCTTTTGGAACTGTGTCCTGTGTGGATTTTTAGGTGTTCCAATAACAGAATTGTTGTACCTGTTGATTGGTTGCATGATCACTCTAGCCCTGGGTCAAATCAAAGAGAGCTAGGCCTAAAAGCTGCAAATGTCTTTATAAAGACAAGAGCATCATATTGCAGGCAGAGGTGCATACATTCCTGCAAGGAAAGCTGAAGATGAATAGGATGAGAGGACTATACCTGCCTGGAAGAAGGGACGCGGAGGACTAGTTAGAGGGGACGACATCTGCCTGAAAGGGGAGTTGCAGCCTGGTTGGGTGGAAAAGCACCAGGAAGATCCCAGTCAAGTCTCAGCGACTGGGGTTGAAGCGCTCCAGGGTCCCAGCAAGCGACTAGGAAGTGAACTGGGTGGAGGTACTCGAGTGCAGGAGCTACGTCACAGTAATCTTCACTTAAACAGACACTACAGATCCCTAGAGTACTTCAATTGATTTATGTATAAAGAGTGTGGTCTCTTTTTTAATTTTACAAAAAGTGCAGATTTTTACATATATAAATTAACCTAGTTACACACCCTTAAATATTAATCAGACAACCGGTCCTGTTACTTCCTAGGTTGGTTAGCCTAGTGTAGCCAATCACAATAGGCAGCAATTGTCTAGATTACCTGCCTTGCAAAGACTTCTTATTGAGCTGTACTGGGAAATCTGTGATTGGACAGCCACAGAAAGTCTGGGTTGGGGAAGAAAGGGTGGGATTGCAAAGACTTCATACAAGAGATCTGCAGATTTTGCAAGTTTTTCGATATAAACAACCAAAAAACTCACAAGGAGTTGACGTGCAAAGCGCTTCAAATGTACCGTTATATAGAGGGCTATAGCAGGTCTTAAACACCCGTGAAGGAATACCTTTTCCCCTCACACTAGTTAAAAAAAAAAAAAAAGCTAGAGAGATAGACAATTATTAGGATATACTCCTATAATTGGTGAGTGGAGCGCTAAACAACAAGTATTTTGCACACATACATTAATCCCTAATGTATAAATATGAAAGTCTTGATGTTAATAAATCACGTAAAAGGTAAAAACAGATGAAACACTAATGCAGATGGTACTTATATAAAATATAAACAGTGCGAACAGGTGTAAGAAGTAAACTCACAGAGCCTGAAAATGAAGGGTCCATATAAACGCAGTGGTGCTCATATAGGTGGCACCTCACCTTCTTCAAAAAAGGATTTCACTCTCGAAATAGAACAAAGAGAACAAGAAATGATGGTGCAGTATGTCTCTCTAAACTAGTGAACTACGATTAAATATTACGGACACTCACCTTATATAGAGCCCTCTAATGCCTTGGCTCTTAGGTGGAAGCACTTGGTGTCAAATTGTGGGGTCCACTTGCCAATTATAAGATTATATCCTGATAATTGTCTATCTCTCTGTTTTTCAATATAAGGATATTGAAACAAAAATGCATAACTGAATGCATACATGTTTTTTCATTGGGGATATATCTACTAAACAGTGCTTTGGGGGGGTTTTGGGGGGGAGCAGAGGGGTGTCCCATTAAAATACTAATTTCAAGCAACATCATTAACTTTGCTGCAACATCACATCGCCGTCACATTTTCGAAATTTGGAATGTGCTGTTGTGATGTGTGAGTTCCAGTCTCCACGTGGTGATAGGATACCAATTTATTTCAACTCAGCTGTTTTAACAGAGCAAGGCAATCCGTACACCTCATAGCTGTTGATAGTAATAAGGTTATTGTAGTTCAGCATTGATGTATCAGGGAGGAAAAACTATTTAAAGTATAACTGGAGGAAGTTGCATAAATATACGTGAATGAATGTTGACACAGTTTTAAAGATATGAAACACAAGTTGTGATTAATATCTTGTTACAGTATTACTCATAGATTGAAGAAACTGTTAAAAAAACAAGTATCAGTTATTTGAGTAAAACAACAAAAATGCCAAATGTCTACTAAACAGTTTGTGTCCATTTAAATGGCAAAATTTGGGTATAATGGCAAAACTGGATTAAAAATGTAATTTGGACAGATTGAGGCCTGTATGCCAAACTGATCAGTCACTACTTGCTGGAGCTTATTTCACAGAGGTCAGAACTTTGGATGACAGTTGGATTTCAGCATCGATATTGTGAATATATAAAATGGAAGCTTAATTGGTGCCATTTGTTCAAAATTCAGATGAAAAAATTATGTTTTCCAGGTTACTTGTAATGCTGATGCCTGATGATGGTTGGTAGAGGCTCCCTTTCCACTGGCCAGGAGATGACAGTAACTAACCACATACCTTATTTTCTGCCCTATTACCCCTACACGTTTGGACCAGCGGATGTAATGCTGATCCCAGGACGTTGCAGAAGTTGTTAAGAACTGAGGATTTGGGGGGAAAATGCCAGAGACCACAACTCATCTAAATCATGGCTGAAGATCTAAAAAAAAAAAAAGGTGTGCCCCCTTGCCATGTCGTCCTTGGACAAACTATTTGAGAATCTTCTTTTCATAATATGTGAGAGTGGAATAGAAACCATAGGAGCCACATTTCACTCATGTAGCAGGAGGATATCACCCTACAGTAGGGTTTTGTGGATAGATAACATAAAATGGGCAGATATCAAATGGGCAAGACTAAACCGCAGTATCTATCTCATGGTGGGATCACTGGGCCCATGTCAAAAGATGTGAGTCTTCATTTACTGCCTTCCCTACCATGCACCCAGTGGCTCCTACAGTGCTCATAAATATTTTTTTGTGGCAGTTCCAGTCTTCCATGATAGATCCTGAGTGCCCAAGACAGACAGAGTTACCTGTTTGGTTGCTACATACCTTAAAGGGGATACTATAGTGCAAGAAATAAAGTTTTATTTCTATTACTATAACTCCCCCCTTACTGTACTGCGCACGCAGGGCAAACACCGCAAGCTCATTAGGCCGCCCTATAGGAAAACAATGATTCAATGCTTTCTTATGGGGAATTGACTGTCTCTGGATGTCCTCATGTAGAAAGTAAGAACGTCCAGAGTTAGGTGGCAAAAAGTCAACTAGCCACCAGGAAGTGCCTCTAGTGGCTGTCTGTTAACTACTTGAGGCAGTCTGAATCCTGCAAGGTAATCATTGCAGTTTCTGAGAAACCGCAATAATTACCATTGCAGGGTTAAGGGGACAGAGACACTGCGCCCAGATCACTTCAATGAGCTGAAGTGGTCTGCGTGCCTATAGTGTCAGTTTAATGGGTACTGGATAACTATCACCAGTATGCAACCTCTTGGCTGGAACTTGGGTGCCTTCTTCTGTTATTTGTTGGCTCTAGTTATAAACCACTTCTGGGCTCTTGTTAGGACACAGGTTATTTAATTTTTTTTCTATATGACTTTCAACTTATTTTTTTGCTGTTCCTCATTTACTTATTAGTCATCTACTTATCTAAATGCTGGGTCCCCTTGTATGCTGCACATGATGATATGTACTCCTAGTCATAATATGATTGTCAATCATAATGAAAAAAATAATTACCAAGTACTGGCCGATTTTAAAGAATGATATAGCACTTAACAAAATACTCCCAGAGAAACCTAAAATTATTTATAGGGGCGTCCCCAATTTATGATCTATTTTAACTCAAAATCAGTCTATTTTAAAGAAGACCATATCCATTTAATGAAGCAAAAGGGTTTTATGGGTGTGGATCTTGTGGAGTTTGTAAAAATACTAAGAGCAGAAAAGTGGGCATAAAAAGTAAATAAAAGAGTTTACACACCCAAAAAATGTGATAATATTTTTAAAATTAAAGAAATCAAAAAAAGTAATTTATATGAAAACATGTCTGTGTGGACTAGCATATATAGGATGCACTACTTGTCAATTACACATAAGGATATAAGAAAGGTCCTTTTATTACTCAATATACCTCTGCTAATGAGATTTGAGCCTATCCTTGTAGGTCTCTGAACCATGTTAGTGTGGTCTATATATACATATGTCTTCATCTTAAAATACTACACCATATTTGTGCTATTTCCTCATTTAAAAAAAAATGTTTTTTAAATATTGCTTCACTGTATAACCCTCTATATATAGGAGAGTAAGTGTTGTTTTTATATTTGTTTTAGCACTCCACTGGGTTTTACTTTTATGGTTTAAGTCCACTGGATTCACTCTATTTTTACAATAATATGATCGTCACCTAGCTTTTCTACTGAGAGTTCTATAACCATTTATATAATGTGCAATTGCTGTATATCATGTATTTTCTTACATCTCTGATGTTCCATACTCTGTAATAGCACAACCAAAGACAATCTACCCCTTTTGGGGTAATATCACATGCAGATTTGGAAATTGGTCCCAGATGTTCAAATTACTTTGGTACAATTAATGTCTGCTAAAAAATAAAGTTAAATTAAATAAAAAACAGTATATCAAGCATATAATTGAACCCAGGTTGAAAATACTTCCTCTGATGTACTAAAATGTCATACAATTCAGCCAGCTAGCGATGTAGTAGTATGCCAGTGGGCACAATGTTAATATGCTAAGTAGTGAGTGCCACATGATTCCTTGACTGCTGCTTAATGCACCCCATCTATCTTGTACATCATCTCAAAACCTACACCTAATAACTCACCTATGCTTACTCCAGTGTACATTATAGCTTGATTCCCAAGGGGTCTCTAATCCTCATTAAAAGTTTACTCCAAGCATCGTAAACACCTACAGGTGTCTCTAACCTAGGTCGCTACTGGGTGCCAACTGTCCTCCTGTGGCCAGTGACAATATCTGGCTTCTGCAAAGTTGCATAAACCGGGAGTTAATCCTGACTGCCATTAATTGAATCAAAGTGTCCACTGACTGTCAGACAATGATTGTAATTCTGTAAATAGAATTATGCACAGAACTGACATTAACCAGCCGGAACTCTTGCTCTGGGCTGGCTAATGGTGCACCAATGATGTGGCTGGAGGTGGAATTACACCTCGGCAGCAGAGGGGTTGAACTCTGTATATGTAGTGCTTCAAAGCAAAACGCGGGCATGCAGACTCCTGGCACTATGACCACCTTAAATCACTGAAGTGGTCATGGTGTTCAGAGTAATTCTTTAACTACCACCCTAAACCACCAACAGCCTAGACAATGTTTTTAATGCCCCTAAATTTCGTGACCATCAGTTTCATATTCTCCTGTAAGCTTTTGTCTGACTTTCTGTTTCCTCTAGATCAGTGCTGTCCAACTTCCTCAGTGTAGAAAAAAATAAATTTTGGGCACACAGTGGGGCTGGGACATTCACATATACTCGCACGCACAAAACACTTTCTCTTTAACAGATTTCTGAACACAAACAGGGAGTCTTATATATATATACATATGTATACATACAGTAATATACACCCTAATTGTTTACCAACTCTCACACATAAAAGGATGTGAGCTAATATGATCAAGATCGAGTTCTTGGGTTTTAACTCCCTTCACACTCAGCCCAGTCAGTTGAAATAGGAGTCAAATTACTATTACTGTTATTATTAATCCCAATGTCACCTTCAAATACAGATATAGACACAGTTATGCAGGTATATAAAGGTACTCTGACTGATATGTACATTCACACAGGCACACATTTAAAAGGACTCCACTGACCAAATACAAAATAAATAAAAATCATTGTTTAGTAGATATACTCCAAATCAAACTTGCATGCATTTAATTATGCAGTTTTCTTTAAGCGTATATCTAAAAACATCTTGCAAAACCTGCAGTTCTCTGTGGCTTTGTATGTCCTCCCTTTCTAACCTCAGCCCAGATTTTCTGTGGTTGTCCATTCACAGACTTCCCAATGCAACTCAATGAGAAGTCTTTGCAAGGCAGGTGCTCTAGGCAATTCCTGACTCTTGAGTTTAGCTTCACCAAGCTATTCAAACCAGGAAGTAACAGGACCGGATGTCTGATTGAAAACCAGGTAGGTGTAACAATGTCAATTTATACAAGTGTCAATTTCTATAAAAATTTGCACTTTTTGCAAACTTAGAAAAGAGGACACACTCTTCAACACACAAAGCTTGTCAGCAAACTAAAGGGCTTTAGGGGTCTGGAGTGTCCCTTTACAGATGCAAATACAGGTACACATTCACAGACACACTTACACGCACAGATCTGCACATAACATGATACTCACTCACAAAACATATATACATATTGGTAGACACATTGATTAAACACACCAAGACTTGCATTTTGGAGGTAATGAGAGGGAAAGTTGTATATTCCCTTCAAGAATTCTGACAGGAGGAAACAGTCATGTAAAGCCTGAGTAGAAGTGAGCCTCCATCCTGCTCCTCTATCACAAATGGAAGTGTTGGTCCTGTTGTGTTAGGCACCTGTCACTTTGTGCCTGTTACTGCTCCTTCTCCCAGGTATCATTCAGTTAGTGAGAGACCAGTATTAAAGTACACTTGAGAAGGAGCATTGACGCACACCAACAATAAATAAACTCACTAGAGGGGAAGAATTTCGGGTGGGCTCCCGACATGAAGTTGCATCACAATTGCAAAAAAGCCATGCCTTGTTTTGCCTTTTCTGTAGACATACAAAGCAGCCTGTGTAATGTGTAACTTTTGACTGTGGAACAATGGCATTTTTAGAAAAATGCTTTATTTAAGACAAGGGTTCCCAATTAATATTTTCCCGTGGAACTCTTTGATATAATGCGCTAACAACGTGGTACCCCAAAAATTCTTGGCGCTGTAGCATAGATAGTAAACATTAGTACTTAGGAGCAGGTGTGCTTTTGTGTGTATAGTTGGTGTTTGTATATAATGTTAGCGTTTTGATACAGGGGTGTGTTTGTATGTAATGTTTGCATTTGCATGTAGAGGTGTGTTTGTATGTAATGTTTTCATGCAGGGGTGTGCTTGGATGTAGTGTTAGCTTTTAAATGCGGATGTACATTTGTGTGTAGTATTAGTGTTTGAGTGAAGGTTGTGTTTGAGAGTTTGTATATAAATTTGAATCCAGGGGTTTTTGTATGCCATGTTTGTGTTTGCTGGAGTGTATTTGCATGTGGTGTTGGTGTTTGATTGCTGGGATGTATGCACATATACCTGTTTGATTGCTGGGATGTATGCACATATGATTGCTGTACGTATGTACGTACGTACGTACGTACGTACATACATACATACATACATACACACAAACAAATTAACACACATGCACAGACCTTGACACACAGATACACATACCAATACACACATACTGACATACACACACTCAGATACACACAGTGACACATACACAAACCTTGACACACAGATAGACACACTGACACACACTCAGACACACATACACTTTCACTGACAAACACACACACTCTTTGACAGACACACATACAAACACATATACACTCTCACTGACAAGCACACAAACACTCACTGACAAACACACGTACACACACTCACTGACAAACACACATACAAACTCCTTAACAGACACACACACAATTTGTTTTTTTAAATTTCACTCAAACTTGTCTGGTTACAATTACATCTTGGTTAGTCCACCCATTGTACAGCGCTATGGAATTTGTTGGCGCTATATAAATATAATAATATTATACTGTAAGTCCCACACTGTCTGCTTCAATGATTATGAGAATATCACTTACTGGTTTTTGACATCTTACAACAGTATTAGCTAAAAATGCAATTCTCTTTTCAATTCTGCACAGTTCACGGCTTAGTGAATAACCCCCACTAGTTTTCAGCGCGTAAAGAAAACCTCTCAGGATTCATTTATTAAAGGACCACTATAGTGCCAGGAAAACAAACTAATTTTCCTGGCACTATAGTGTTAATAGGTCCCCCCCACCCTCATGGCCCCCTCCCTGAAGGGAAAGGAAGGGGTTAAATCACTTACCTTTCTCCAGCACCGGGCTCCCTCTGCGCTGGGGACTCTCCTCCTCCTTCGGACGTCATCGGCTGAATTTGCATGCACGGCAAGAGCCGCATTCAGTCATTCCATAGGAAAGCATTTCTCAATGCTTTCCTATGGACGCTGGCGTCTTCTCACTGAAAATTGAAGATATTACCTTTAGTGTACTAATAATCTTAATTTTAGTAATGACAGGAGGCAAATATTTGCATATCTTTCTTTACTGAAAACTCCAGCAGCATAGAAACAGTAACAACCAATCAGAGAAAAGATATGGTGCCCATAAGAGGCCCTGTCTATGACATCGCTTCCTCTTTCTTTGAAGCGAAACAATAAATAACAACAAGAGACATAATCATATTACGTCAACAGTTCAACAACATATTAGCATATCCAACTCCAGTAGTTCCGCGATGCAGAGGTATGGAAGGTGAATCTTTGTCTCGATGAGAAGACGTTCACGCTGCAAGAAAAAGAAAAAGGTGAAAGGTCTCTGGCGTGATAACTTTTCCGCATACAATAAGCATTAAGCATCTGATATACCAACAAACATTAGAATGTGAAACATATCAATGTATATTTATTCTAAAGCAATGACATTTAAGAATCTATAAACACACCATAATGCAAGGTTCATGTCTAATATTCAACCTATCCAAGATCCACAAGATACAGGTCTAAGTAGCAAACATACAAACCATACATACTTACCTTCCTGAACATAAAGGACATATTCTGTTCAACACGAGAAACATGGGAGGGATCCTATAGGGTGGAAAATATTCGCCTCCTGTCATTACTAAAATTAAGATTATTAGTACACTAAAGCTAATATAATCTTCAATTTTACCACATGACAGGAGGCTTCATATTTGCATTTTTAAAGCTTTGAATTGACCAATGTGAAGGAAGCATGAGATGTTTGTCGAAATAGAACGTTCTAAACGTACTCTCTCGCGCTCAGTCCGCGCAGCGTATAATGTCGGCTAGGGAAGCGTCGGCCGAAAAGGTTTGTGAGGCCGCCGCTCCCTGACCGAGTGGGCTCCGAAACAAGGTTCGACGCCCGCTAAAGACAATAGCCAGCGGACCCATCTGGCCAGTGTTGCGGTAGACACCGGTCCATGAGGGTTCACGTGAGAAGTCAGAAGGTGACCCGTCGAATGAGTTCGAAGGGGTAGAGATATCGGTGTACCCCATTAGCGTTCTGACCACGCATAGTGTGGCGTCTGACACAAAGTATGGGTATGACACTGAAGACGGATCGGACTCGACATGGTAAAGGTAACCTGTCTGGGTGAGAGAGAAACCATCCATATCGTAAGCCCTAACGTCCGCCACCCGTCTAAATGAGGCGAGGCATAATAAGAGGGCTAGTTTGGCTGAAAGTTTTTTCAGTGACAAACAAGGATTGTCCGGCCATACACTAAGGAATCTCAGTACCACATCCACCTGCCAGAGGCGTGAATACTTGGGTGCTGGGGTCTCGACAATTTGGCATCCCGTAGTAGTCAACAAACCAGTGTATCTTGACCTACTGGTCTGCCCTGTACCGGAACGTGTGCCGCCGATATGGCGGATCTGATCACGTTGAGGGGTCGATATGACCGACCCAACGAGACCAGGTGTGACAGATAGTTGAGTATCAGTAGGACAGGTGCGGTAAAGGGATCAGAATCCCTTTCCACACACCTATCACTCCAGGCCGACCAGGCAGAAATATAGCCTTTCTTGGTGCCTGGAGCCCATGAGTCCCATAGGAGGTCTTAGTTGATGCAATAGGTCGTGAACCGACCAGGAGCCCCTGAAATCGTCAAGGCAACTAGTGCAAGTTGTCCTTCCATGACAAGGGAGTGGGCTTCCCCTCGAGGTCCCGTCGGAAGTAGAGGGAAGGTAGGGAGTAGTAGAGGGTCTTCGCGAGACATCTCCAGGCGATCTGGGAAACCACGGTTGGCCCTGTCCGAGGGATGTCATGAGCAGGAGCAATATCTTATGGGTGCGTGTGTATCGAAGCACCCTTGCTATTGTTGAGAACGGCTGGGTCACGTTTGTAGGGGTTCATCCATCGCCTCGTATCCGAAGGAAGAGTCAAAGATCGTTTTGCCAATCCAAGTTTGTATGTGAAGTAATCACCTTCGAAATTCCGTCCTCCCTTCTGCTGACAGTGGTATCCAGTGGTCGTATGAGTGACCGGTGCGTACGTATCTCGTTGTTGAATGGCCCTGTAGTTTAGTGGGCCAGCTTGTATGGAGGAGGAGAGGAATCCCACAATCCGGCGAGTATCCTGAGAGGAATCGCATCCAACCTTAGAGCGTGTCCGACAGCTATCCTTATAGAGGCGCTCTTTGCCGTGGATCGACGCAGAACGTAGTTCTCCAAGCCGATGTCGAAACCGAGGAACTGGCCCGATTAAGATGGAGAAGCGATCTTTGCCTGTGTACTACAAAGAAACCATGGAGTCCCGAAAGTGAATGACAAATTGTCTGCAAACGTAGCCTGGATTCGTAAAGAGTCAGCAAGTCTTCAGGGTATACGAGGCATCGCACGCCCAAATTTACGGATGTGTGCCCTCACTGGTTTCAGTAGCTTCGCGAGCAACACGGAGTCGTAAAACTGCCATGTTT
Source organism: Pelobates cultripes (assembly GCA_933207985.1). Taxonomy (NCBI): domain Eukaryota; kingdom Metazoa; phylum Chordata; class Amphibia; order Anura; family Pelobatidae; genus Pelobates; species Pelobates cultripes. The sequence continues at coordinate 104,644,576 of OW240914.1, forward strand.
GTCCTCACCATTGGAATCGGAGGAAGCTTCGGCAGTCCCGGGCAACGGGTACTGACAAGTGTGTGTCCTTGAGGTCCAGATGTGTAAACCAGTCGTTACCGCTTAGGAGGTCTTGTAGAAGACGAATTTCCTCCAACTTGAAGCATTTGTATACCACGTAGGAGTTCCATTGATGTAGTCTCCTGGCTTCTTCTTGACCAGGAAAACTTTTTTGCTGAGGAAGCCTTCCCCTCCGGTGCATGTTTAATTGCGCCCTTCTTGAAGAGGGTGTGGCTTTTCTTGTCCACGAGATGTTCCGCCAGCATGCGCAATGGAGGTGAAGGGGCGACCTGAACGCCTGTGATAAAAAACTATATGACATAGTCTTGTACTGTCTGGAGAACCCAGGTGACTTTGGTTGTCGTCTCCCAAAACTGTAAAATAGAGACAGGTTGCCGGTCATAAAATTGGAAACAGTTAGTTATGTAGGTTGACTCACTAGTAGATGAAGCGGATGGGGTCCTTTGTGTAGTAGATGGGAGAAATATGAGGACTGTGTATACGATCTGGACCCTGTCGCCCAGAAGCGGCTGGTGGCTCGGTTCCGTTACCGACCAGCCCTCCCAAAAACACCTTTCCCCGTAGGGGTGTGGAAGACTTGTTTTACCGAGGTCTTGGTTTAATTTAGTGTGTGAATTAATACACGTGTTTCTTGAGTACTGCAATGAACACTACGTCGAATAGTAGGCCTTGTGCTTTTGGGCCGAATTCTTGTCGTTCCTAAGTCCAATAGTGTGTTGTCGATGCGGACCAGTACAGATTTGCGTCTGTCGGCGCATAGTGCGTCATTTGCATTGCCCAGGAGGCATATCGAGCATCGAGCCCATTCTCTGTAGGTGGTAGGGTTGAGTTGTGTACCCTGGTTGAGTGCCAGATCCGCAAAATAGAGTATCTTGCAATCAAGCCTGGTAAATCAAGTACTTTATCGCGTGTCGACCTCAGGCCATACTCCCCACCATTGCGGGGTTTCGTCCCGAGCGTGCAATGAAGACTACCACAGTGTTGTTGAGCTCGGACGCAACTGCCACTTTGTCTGGTAGCAGTGGTCTGGGGTATTCGGTCTGGAGGCGTGCGCATATTTCCATCCCTGAGGGTTGCGCAGCCAATAGTGTTCGTCCAGGAACGTTCCGTCTTCAGCTACTCTGGTTTAGTGCCACTACTGCTATCTCTGCCTCAGCCGCCGTCACAGAGTAAGGTTTCCCTAATGTACTTTGAGGAAGTGTGGGGTAGGTCTTGCCGTTCCACTTCCTCAGATGGTGAGCTGTCTTCGTGTCGCTCATCTACCATGTCCAAAGTACGTGGTGGGTAATAGCCTTCTTTGTCGGAAGATTGTGGCGGATGGGGTTTGGATTCCCGGTGCTCCACCTATTTGGTCTGTTCGATGGGCGTCTTGCCCTTGACCTTAGTGGCAGGGGGGCTGGAGCCCTTCCCTTGCCGTTTTGACTTGAAGGCTTGTGGGCCTGAGGTCTCCATCAAGCGGTGTGGGGCAGAGCTCATAAGAGAACCTTCTCCACTGAGGCCGCTACTGCGGCGTTTATCATTTCCTAGAAATCTTGGGAAGGTTGAGAGTGTCCATCATGACTCGTTCCTGTCCTGATGGGAGACAGTGGGAGTAGTGTGTAAGGGTCAGCACGTAGGGGTGCAAGACTCCTGGTAGAACTGGGGATCACTCAGGTATAACGGTTTGAATTGCCTGTTTGTCTGAGAGTATGAACACTCGTGCCAAGTGTAGAGGGGTCACCTCTATTAGTTTAATCTGGCTACTGAGAGCCGCGGTGCAGGCGCGATTGACTGGTAGTGGTCACCACAAATGTACGCCAGAGCTGTATGCACGATTTTTAACTATACAGGCTTATTATATAGGCGCGTGGGGCCTGTCTCCATAAGGTCTGCAGCCGCAGGACCCATGTCTATTCGGCTGGGTTCATCCCAGGTGGTGTGTCATGGTAACCCAGAGGACACCCATATTATAATTATTAGCACCTTACAAGCATTGCATGCATATCTGGGGGTCACCCCAGGTGGTGTGCCATGAAAAATTACCCAGAGGACACCCACGTTCTATATGTCCACTAGGCACAGTAAATATACATATATGTATCCCTGTGAAGGGTACACCGTAATACCCTCAGTTTCCTTAGTGATCCTGCCGTCAAATCGTATCCGGCATGGTACTGTTGCTTTAATGTAAAACTGACAGGCAGTGTTTAAACATCCATATATGTTTGTAGTAATCAGTGGTAAAGTTGAGGCGTAGGCCTCCGTGCATATGATCAGGGTTCACCCCGGGTGGTGTGCCGTGGTAACCCAGAGGACACCCACATCAAAGGTAATGGTCTGTCAGTGACCTTGCATGCATATCTGGGGGGTCACCCCAGGTGGTGTGCCATGAAAAAATACCCAGAGGACACCCACATAAATTTGCACCGTCGGGTACAGTAATATAATATGACCCTCTGTAGGGTACAATAATGTAATATAATATGCCCTGTGTAGGGTACAGTAACGCAATATGCCCTTGGAAGGGTACAGTGAGATAGTTGATTCTGTATATGTCACAGTAATTGTTTGTATAGTAATAGTGGTATTGTATGGACTGAACCATAATACATTTAAATTGTTTGCATGCTCAACATAATCATCCAGTGTAAGGCACCAAGGGAGAGTTAAATCCATGTGGCATTCACAGCAGAGAAGAAAATGTTTTATTTCAACCAAGAACGAAAGTGCCTAGAGAGGGGGACCCCTGAAGGGGTTAATGCAGCTGCAGGGAGCGGTGATCGGGTGATTCCAGAACCGCCGCGTGAGCGGGGAAGGCGGCAGTCGTGGGTCTCGCGAGCCGCGAGATCCAAGATGGACGCCAGCCGCGTGTAGCAGGCTTACTCGCTCGCTGCCGCGAGTAAGCAGAAAAACACGGCGGAAGAATGCAAAACCGCCCCGGGCACCCTCCACCCATCCCCACACAGTCCCCTGACGCCCGCGGACCGCCCAACCAAAATCAGATAAAGTGGTAGTAACACACTGAATATGGGGAGACAAGGGGACAGGGAAGGGAGCAAGGAGCAGTAGATGGATAGATATTTAGTTACAAAGTGAAGGTAGAGTAAAAATATATAAATACATCAGAGAGGTAATACTCTGACCTGTTGTAGGCTGGAGCAGCAAAGAAAGAGGAAGCGATGTCATAGACAGGGCCTCTTATGGGCACCATATCTTTTCTCTGATTGGTTGTTACTGTTTCTATACTGCTGGAGTTTTCAGTAAAGAAAGATATGCAAATATGAAGCCTCCTGTCATGTGGTAAAATCACAGTGAGAATCGCGGAAGTGCCTCTAGCGGCTGTCAATCAGACAGCCACTAGAGGCTGGATTAACCCTAATGTAAACATAGCAGTTTCTCAGAAACTGCTATGTTTACAGCAGGCAGGGTTAACCCTAGAAGGACCTGGCACCCAGACCACTTCATTAAGCTGAAGTGGTCTGGGTGCCTATAGTGGTCCTTTAAGCACAGAATTATTGTGAGCTAAAAACAGAATTTTCAAATTTAGATTAAAATACCTTGTGACTATAAAATAAGCAAGATTTTAACTTGTAAAGCACTCTGAATAAACATTACATAAGAGCTACTAAATAAATAATTTCCCCACATCTGCCATTTAAGCATACATTTTGCAATTTAGTGTTTTTAAATTTGCTATAATTCAGTGAATTAAGCCCCTTTGTGCAAGGGTTGCTAAGTTCAGTGTCTTTGCTACTTATCTGTGTTTCTATTCAGGCTCATAAATAAACAGTTACAGGGATATTCGCTAACATGAGAATTGCTGGAATTCAAAGGTAAAGTGAATTTCAAGTTTAAGGCCGAAATAGTCAAATAGAAAAAGAGAACTGACTCAGAGACGTTTTTGAATTCAGCTATTTTGGTTTGAAATTCACTGTGAATTCCTGACAGTTCTCACTGCTAGGGTAAGATAGGCATATGGAGAAGATTTACCTTGCTGTCTTCTTCAAGTATGGCGTGGCAGGTTAGAAGAATTCATACGGAGTGTCTTTGTTGGTTTCAGCATTCATACTGAATCTCTTTGATGTTTCAGACTACTTTCCCTGAACCTTTAGTCAACTTTATTACTGTGGTCTATATTGTATTTTAGTCTGGCTGTTTTGGACCATGAAGTGTTGGTGTTTTTACTTTCATTTTGCAAGATTCTGTATCTTGCTGGAAAATTTGTAGTCTTGTGCCGCAGTAAACTGGGTCTGGTGGCTGGGGAATTGTTTAGAGTAAATTAAAGGCAAAAGTTAGTTCTACTTACTTGGACCTGTCTTTCGCTGATGCCGCCTTTTTCTCTCGGCGGGTACTCTTTAGCTCCTGGTGCTTCAGCCAGTGTGTCACTGCTGACCTTTCGGGCATGTACAAGAGGTATTGAGGTCTCTAGAGAATCCCACGGGATCCTACATAGATAAAGCCAATTCCCTGTAGCCGTCACTAGTGCAGGGTGAAGTTGTTATGGTACCAGTAACGAGTTAACTCGAAATTGAGTCTCCAGCGCTGATTTTAAGTACCCCCATATGGCATCCTGCATCTGATATCTCAGTTTAAAAAGCACAGAGTGCGAACGGGCAGGGGCGCCACTGATTGGCAGAGAGCAGTCTTCGCTCAATCAGTGACTGAAGCTGGCTTCAAAAGGAACATACCCTTTTTCTAGCCAGTTTTGTGAATGGGGTGTCACTAATTGGCTGAGAGCGTGAGCTCTCAGTTGAGAGCTGCACTGGAGGCTCACTTACAGGTTCAAATAAGAGTGCGCCTGGGGGCCTCCTGGCACCATAGGAAATTATTTTGGATTAAGTTGTTATCGTGCCTAAACTGCCCCTTTAACAATGCAATGTAAACATGTTTTACGTCGCAGGTTAAGAGGACAGGGACACTGCACCCAGACCGCTTTATTGAGATGATATGGTGTGGGTGCACATAGTGTCCCTTTAACTATCCAGCCACCTCCACAAATACTCTAGTCTAATTGTATTATGGATAAAATATTAATTTACTCTGAACACTTGTTACATGTGAGTGCAGCAGAGGCTGCTACTGGCAGTCTCCCAGCACTAGTTACACACACTAGTTGATGTGTTTATTAGAGGGTACCATGTACAGGCCGTGCCAGCCCCCATCCTGTGCCACACTCTCCCACACATGGGGAAAACCAACACAACCGCATCACCCCGCGGATTAATCTTTTGGATTTGTCAATCACTCGCCTTCGCCGCCCCTACATTCGCAGAAGCCTTTTAGTTAATCTCCTGCCAAGGATGGGGGCGTGGCCGAGCAGAAGCGGGGTTTTACAGGAGTGCCTGCAGCAGCACACGGTGGGCGTGGCGAAGGAGAGGGGCGGAGGAATATTCTGAGAGGGAGGGGATGTGACGCGGTTTGGAGAGCGAGAGAGAGAGAGAGAGGGAGAGGGGAGATGAAAAAGTTAGATGCTAAAAGAGAGTGAAATAATTAAAGAGCGACAGAGGGGGAGTGAGGAGGAGAGAGAGTGCTGTGAGAGAAGGGGGGCAGGAAGAGAGTGCAGCCTGAGTGGAGAGAGGGCCAGGGAGCATAGTGACAGCAGATATCAAGTGCGACTGTGAGAGTGAAAATAAGTGTGAGTGTGCACTCCCAGCCACTGCCCCCACTTCACCCACTGCTGGGCTCTCAGTGTCTCTTGTGGGGGCTGCCATGTCCTCCATCCTACCCTTCACTCCCCCCATAGTCAAGAGGCTGCTGGGCTGGAAGAAGGGAGAGCAGAATGGGCAGGAGGAGAAGTGGTGTGAGAAGGCAGTGAAAAGCCTGGTGAAAAAGCTGAAGAAGACTGGACAGCTGGACGAACTGGAGAAAGCCCTGACAACCCAGAGCATCAGCACCAAGTGCATCACCATCCCCAGGTGAGAAGATGTGGGCACAGACACCATGCCACCTTCACATGCCAGAGCTTGGCACAGGGCAAATAATTACTAAATAATAAAGGGGGTTAATGGTTACACTGCAAGGACTCACTCAAACTTCCTCCAATTCATCTGCTTCTCAGTCATGGTGGGTGCCAAATGTAAACACTGGCTCATGAAGGTGGTTATTATAGTGAGCTGGCAGGGGTGTAGGCAGACACACAGTGGGTATAATGGATAAAATGTATCTGTCCACGGTAAGGGCATATTTAGTAATTTCTATCACAATATATAAGTACCTGCTTTAATTCTGCTTGTTATCATGCTTGTTTAAACTTCCCATCATCTGTCTGCCCTGGTAGAAATTAGTGGCCAGAGTTTGAGTCATACATAAAGTTGCTAATATGCCCCACAGCAAGCTTTTCTGAATGGTTGTAAATACCTGTTAAGACAAAAAAGAAAAACACCAACAACCTCACCCTTGTTGCTATTTTTCTGTATAACAACTCTGAGGATATTTTACTAGTAATATAATTTGGGAAATCTACCGACAATTGACTGTGTAAGCTTTGGAATCAGAACTCGCAATTTAAAAAAAAATAAAAAATGTGTTTAACCTAAAATATGAAATTCACAGTATACAGGGTTCTTTACTGAAGTGAGAATTATCAGTTATTCCAAGAGAATTTCAAATTGAAAGGAACACTCCGCACATCATAACATTCTCGTAAGAATTAAGTGGTTATGGTGCCAGGAGGTCACTGGCGCTCTCTTACCTTCAGAGGTTAAACTGTTAACGAACGTTTAACCCCAAAGTGTTGAATTTGTTGCTGTTTAGCTCTGCCCATCTACTTCAGCTTCTGTCTTGAGGCTTGAATCAGGAATCCTTGGACGGAGGTGCCGCTGAGAGCCTCAGCTGACACAATACGGCTTGAGAAACCCAAATATTCTTCTCAAACCATTTTTGTAAATGGGGAGCTACTATAGACTGAGCATGTCATCTGATGCTCTCAGCCTATTAGCAGCTCTCCTGACCGAATCTTTGTGATTGAAGTCTCGGACAGAAGGAGATGGCCAGACCTGGATTCAACACTGTGGAGGTAAACCTTAATTAAAAGATTAACTACAGATGGTAAGCCGGCGCGAGAGACCTTCTGGCACCATAACAACGTCATTCCAGTTAAGTTGTTATAGTGGCAGGCGTGTTCCTTTAAGGCCAACTGGAAACATAACTCACATGGAGAATTTTTCCATTTAGGCTATTTGTGCCTTAAATTTAACATTCACTTTGAATTCTTGACATATCTCATTTTAGTGAATAAACAAAATTTGGCATTGTCAGGAATTGACCAGTGAATTTGAAATTGAACGTCATATGAGCAGAGTTGGAAACATAACTGAGTTGGAGAACTTTTTCCAATACTACTCTGGCCTAATGTACATGCAGATGGCTGGTGAATTCCAGACAGTTCACAGCTTAGTGAATAACCCTTTCAGTCTTATTTACTAAGATAAGAATGGCAGATTATAGGCCAAAATATCTCTGATGAGAAAATAGCTGAGATGGAAATGTTTTCTAAATTGGCTTAAAATGAGCACATTTGGCTAAATACGTTATATCAAGGTTATTAGAAACTGATTTGATTTTAATATGAATGAGTTTATTAACTGAATACAAAATTGTTGTAAAGTGAAACCCAAATTGAAATTATCAGGATAAAATAGCTAAGCTGTGGTTGAGTTTGCTAAATTTTCCAATCAGTTGTTTTAGCTTGGATTTTGCAATTCACTTTACAATTTGATGTTTAGTGCATAAATCCAAAAGCATTAAAGCAGCGTTCACACATAGCAACACATGTGTATGTCAGTCGAAGAGATGGAAGATTATTTGGGGTGGAAAGTGTTTAACCATTAGATGGTGACCTTTTAGCGTGATGAGACATAAACTGGTATTGGTGATTTTGTTTTTTATTTACAAAGCACCAATACCTTCCACAGATTTGTACACTGTACATTAGATCGAACACTGCACAAAATGGGGGCTATAAGGCTGGCTGACCTTTATAATTTGCATAGCCCCCTAATCCTGGATGATTTTTACTCTACATATTATTTTAGTAAATCTCTTATATTAATGTCTCTTCCTGCTCTTTGCAACCGCTCCCTGTAACGTCTTCTATTGCTTCATATAACCTTCAGTATAATATGTTGAAATATATATTATTTATTTATTAATTTATAAAATATTTTACCACGAAGGATACATTGAGATTTCTCTTGGCTTCAAGTATGTCTACTGCATGTTATTCCAACATTTATCTACTCCATATGACCACTTTCAATATTGTCTTAACTTTCTACAGAGTTTTTAACTAAACACCAGATTTTACTAAAGTAAATCTGAATGACAAACTTCAAACAAGCAAAATTCTCCAACTCAGCTCTGGTCATAGCTTGACTTGAATTTTGTCTACATTGGATTTAATTCACTAAAATTTAGTGTTCCGTGAATATCCTGCTAGAATACATCTTCCATTAGTTTCCACAGACCTTGCAGTGTTTTTTTTTTTTTTTTCACAGTTTGGGTAGTTAGGCCCACAATTTTAAATATTCCTGTCAAGAGTATTCGGTAAAAGTGTGAATTTTTGGAAATACGAAGGGAATTTAACATTTTAAGCAAAAACTAAAATATATATACTATGGCCTAAAAATTGTAACTTAATTTTGAATCTACAACATTCATCTTTATTGAGTTATTTCCGTATAAGTTTTGAGTATATAAATAAGTCAACATGTTTACCATCCTACTTACGGAGGTATTCAAGTAAGGACACACAGTCAGGATGCTGCAATACTGGTCTGTACAAGGAGGGCATGTGAGTACATGCAATGGGGATATGTGTGGAGGGGGGGATGTTGGCCTCAGAAGATTTCAAATACAGTGCTGAAAATAACTCAGTATGTCTTAGATGTAATGCTGGAATGTAATGATTCTTTAAGGTAAGACTATTCCACTTGTAAAACTATAAATCCACACGTCACGAAACACTCTATACCACCAAAAAAAAAAAAATCACTTAAATATTTTCACCAAATACAGCGAAGCTCATTTGGTTTTGTTAACCAGTTGTTATAAAAGGATGTGTGCAGTGCTAAATATTTGTTCTCTTCTATCTTTGTTTTGCAATGTTTCTACACTACTTACCAAAAGTATCATCTTATTTTGTGGCCAAGTATCCCATTAGCATCTTTTATTTAGTATACATCTAATAACGGTTTCCTTTGAAATATTGTATGCAATGAACAATAAATAGATTCTAATATACCACAGGTTGACAAATCTGCCACAAATGCTTTATGTAAATCTATAGTAAAAAAAATGAGGATTGGGGGCACACCCAGAACATGCATTTCCAAGCAATGGTGCTGCCGTAAAGACCAAAAAACTGTATTTTGGAAATGTATAATAAAGCCTATATTTACTTTCTGGGATCTATAGACCTATCTCACACTGCTGGTCTTGGAGGCTCACAATGTTGTAAAGAGTTACACAGACCACTTACTGGCTTACTGGTTAAAGGACCACTATAGTGCCAGGAAAACACTAGTTTTCCTGGCACTATAGTGCCCTGAGGGTGCCCCCACCCTCAGGGTCCCCCTCCCGCCCGGCTCTGGAAGGGGGAAAGGGGTTAAAACTTACCTTTTTCCAGCGCTGGGCGGAGAGCTCTTCTCCTCCCCGTCGGCTGAATGCGCACGCGCGGCAAGAGCTGCGCGCGCATTCAGCCGGTCACATAGGAAAGCATTATCAATGCTTTCCTATGGACGCTTGCGTGCTCTCACTGTGATTTTCACAGTGAGAATCACGCAAGCGCCTCTAGCGGCTGTCAATGAGACAGCCGCTAGAGAAAATAGGGGAAGGCTTAACCCATTCTTTTAAAAAATGGGTTAACCCTAGCTGGACCTGGCACCCAGACCACCTCATTAAGCTGAAGTGGTCTGGGTGCCTAGAGTGGTCCTTTAATGTTTTTGCAAATTGACAACAGGCAGATTGACATATGTGATACATTAATAAGTCTGGGCCTGTTTGTTTATTGTTACATATGAGTTTTTCATAAATATAGAATATTTAAGAAAAGCTCAAAGACTGCATTGGAATTTTATTTTAGCAATCTAAAGGTATCTTAAGATAAAGTAGTGACTATCTCACAGACAAAACAATTTTTGGCATAGTGTGTCAGTGGGCAAATCTATGCACGATATAGTCTATAAAAGGCCCTGCAGGCCTACAGGATTTGATATAGATCCCCATTTGTTATCCCGCTATGTGCCAGAGCACAGTTTTGGCATAGCTCCTGGTGCCATGCCACATTTCTAGCTGGTGCAACTGTGTCCTACAAGTGGCATGAAGCCACTTACTAGGAATTATGTGATGCAAGATCCGTTATAAGAGCTGGCCAGTAATATGTGCACTCCAGGGTACTAAGCAGAAAATCTTTTTGTTTATCTACACTAGATGCCTATGAATAAATGCCTCACTGCACAAAATGTGTATGCCATTTTATCCTTTTTCTGTGCTTCCTCTATTTGTCTGCAGTTTTATGATATAATACAAATGTGATACCTTTTTTGATAATTTTACTCATTTTAAGCTGAGAGGCATCTGGCTTTAATTGTTAAATTTTTCTGGATGTGCACAGGTGACAGATTCATTCAGACTTTTTCTTCTGACTTGAGCATTAATGGAATTTTGCCCATGTGTTAATAAAAAGCAGAGTTATTTTACAGATGTATGAGGTCAGGTTTAGATTTGCGATGAGAAGAAATACATGCAGGGTTATTCATGAAAATAGGAATTCAAATTTAAAGGTAACCTGTCTGGCCCGGAACTACTTTTACTCCGTGTAAAGGGACACTCCAGACCTAGTGATGTCCCGAACTGTTTGCCGAACGGTTCACGAAGGAGGTGGGAGGGTCTGGGAGGGAGGGTCTTCTGCTGATTGTCTGGATTGTGTCTGCTGACTGTGAGGTACAGGGTCAAAGTTTACGCAATGATGAGTCCGTGGCGAACTGTTTGGCGAACAGTTCGGGACATCACTATCCAGACCCCTAAGGCACTTTATCTCGTAGAAAAGCTTCATGTCTGAAGGGTTTGACCACTTTTTTTGCATTTTGCAACTAGAGATTTCAATAGAAATTGGCATTTTTATAGAAATTGTCAAATTTGTCAAGCAGACATGTAATGTTACTTCCCTGTTGTTTAGCTCAGTGGAGATAAACTCCAAAGGCAACAATTGCTCAGAGCACCTGCCTTGCAAATACTTCTCATTGAGCTGCATTGAAAAATCTGTGGTTGGACAGTCACAGAAAGTGTGGGCGGGGTTGGAAGGGGAGGGGGTGGGGGATCAGACAAGAGAAAGGTTTTCCAGGCTGTTTTTAGATATAGCACCAATGGAAAAAATCCTAATTAAATACATGCAACTTTTCATTTGGGTATATCTACTAAACAGCAATTCGAGTGGAGTGTCTCTTTAAAAAGCATCAACATTTTATCTGTACGTTGTGCTAGCAGTTTTGTTAGTGAGTGTATGAAGTGGGAGCATTCGCTAAGCCGCCAATCAAATGTTCTGCATAGAACAAGATAGATAAATATGAAATTTAGGTTGAACTCACTTTGACTTCTTACTTTATTGAATAACCTTGACACTGTCACACTATGATGTTTTTATAGGGACACTCCAACCGCCATACCACAGCTTATTGTAGTAGTGATTAATTTTTCTCCAGGTTTACTGCATCTTACAAACACATGGATGGATTGTGGAATGTGAAACTTCATTATTGTGATTTTATAAGCTGAGGGTCCAGGCTTTGGCTGCTGGGGATCCCTCTATTTCCTTTTCAAACTGATGGAAAACAGTTTGAGAAACACTGTAGGGACTGCACTCAGACTGTCCAATAAGCTGTAGAGGGTTTTGCATTTGGCAAGTCCCTTTTTAAAGGGAACATATAGCCCTGGGGAAAAAAAAACGTTTATTTTTTTACGCTCCAGCTTCCCCTCTAGTGAAGTGATCACTGTCCCACCCCCCTTTGCTCTGTAAAAGTGAAGTTTAATAAATTTTACTCATCTCCTTTTCAGCGCTGAGACTGCTCTGCTGTCACCTGCTATCTTGTCCAATCCATTGTTTCTCATAGAAAAACATTGCGAGAACGCATACGTGGCAAAACGCTGAACTCCTCCAATCGTATGCTGCTATCGGCAGCATTTTATTGAGGAACCAATTTTTACATGGTTATGGAGGTGGAAGTGCCTCTAGTGGCTGTCAGGAAAGCAGCCACTGGAGGTGAGCTTAATTTGTAATCCTTTAATGTAGACATTGTTGTTTTTGCAAAACCGCAACGTTTTACATTAAGGGGTTAAACCTATAGGACCACTGCACCAAAACCACTTAATTCACTTAAAGTGGTCTGAGTTACTTTAGTGGTCCTTTAATGTAGTGCTAGTGTACTGCAATGAATGGTTTGCTTGTCTTAAAACGTTATAGTATTGTCACAAATCTTTAATTAGGGCCGTTTTTGTGTGTGATAGATGTTATTTGCGTATCATATTACGTTTGTGATAGATATGTATTGTATGATGCCTATTGCTGGATACTACTAGAAAACAGTAGTGAGTGATGAAATCATCAACCTTTACATATGACCTATGCTGGGTTTTGGTGGAGCACTTTAATTTCATCATAATATTTCTGAGTTTGTAGTTCATTAAACTCAACCATAAAATGGTTGCAACAATTGCAACTGTGCAGTTACTTCATAAATATCCTTCAGCATAGGAAACAGACAAAATATACCACATAAATATTTTGGGTGTTTATAGTGAACCTGTTATGAATAACTTAACTTAATATAATTAATAACTTGATAACTTAAATATAAAGATTTACTAACTTTTCCTCTGTTCCAGTGTCAGTACGTTGATTTGTGTAACACCCACCTCCTGGCCGTCATCCACTCCAGCTGCGCTCCACTTCTGTTCTTCTTTGATTTGCCCTGCTTGGGACAAATCCCCAAACAGTGCAAATCTTGTTGAGCCATCAACACACTGGGCTCATTGCTGGTGTCGGAACAGAGAGATGTCATAGCACTTCGTTCCTATGCTCCTTAGTTTCCATAGCAGCCGCTGTGCATGTGCTGTGGTTGCTATGGCTGGAGAGCAGAGGGCTATTTTTTTATGTTCTCCATTGTCAGTCAGTGCCTCAGCACGCAAAGAGAAAAAAAATAAATAAATAGGTTTTTCTCCTAATCTATACATATGCTAGCAAAACTAGCATAGGTTATTTGAGCATGACAGGTGCCCTTTAAGTCTGTAAGAAAAAGACAGCATAAATATAGCATTACTATGTGGTGTTTCAATGGCAAAAATCCATACAAATATTCTGATCTATGGTGTCAGCCTTTGAAGACTTATGACACATTTAATAATTATGTGGTCTATTCACTAAACGGTTAGCTGAACTGTTGGTGAATTAACCACCAGCTTGCAAAATTTCTGAATGGAAATAATGGAAAATGACTATGTTGGTGGAAAACAAATCTCAACAGCTGAGCTAGATTCTTTTATTCCAAATGAAAGTAGTCTGGGAACCATGTTCACTACATGCCTCTCTAGTAGTTATAGTGCTAGTAGAACCAGGTGACGTGATCTAGCTTTTAGTCAAACTATTTGTGAGTGGTTTGACCACAACCAGGATGTCCCTGAAACGCACACAGTGTGGCTCCCGCTCAATTGCTAATGCAGATGTTACACATTCCTATTAGCTTGAAGGGATATGAATGTATCCATATTTTAAAAGAACATTTTAAACACCATAACTACTACAGCCCACTGTAGTGATTCTGGTGTCAGGAGTGCCCCGGGTCTCTCTCTCAGAATAAGTAGTCATACTATTTATGTGTGGTGTGACAATTTACCCACTGGGTTCCTGTTGATGCCTCCCATGGTCCTGCAAGCTTCTACAATCAACTTCTTTAGCTCTACTGAAATAAACAGTTGCGTGCCGGGTAGCTCAATAGCTGAATGCTCTTGGTCAATAAGTGCAGCTCTGCACAACCAGGCTTAGCTCAGTGGAAGAGCTTCTGGTAGCTGTGGAGGTAGCAGTTCACCTGGCAAGACCCAGGTAAACTGTCAGTAGGATTTTAAATGGCTTGACTATTTTACTCTGGTTGGGCTGTAGTTGTTATGGTGCTTGGATGGAAGAGGTATTGCACTCAGTCTTCCACTGATTAAACTTGCCATGGTACAAAAACTCCAGCCAAACAATATAAATATAAATATATTTATTTTTCACAAGAATGTTTGTTTTGAAAAGTCACACATGTGTAACATATTTGAACACACATTCATATATTTCCAAAATAAACATGTACATCCTGTTGAAATTTAACATTGAAAGTTCAGTTTAAAATTAACCGGTCTATCAGTTACACTCCTCCCTATTGCTGTTGATGAATCCAAAGAAAGTAAAACAAATTCACAATTTTAACTGCAAAAGGTAGAAAACAATCCCTTTATTGAAGCAACCATGACAATCTTATTTGGCCGTTGGATCAATAATGCTGTTAAATAGCTTTGGGGCTAATGTAGCTACTCTAGAAATCTTTGTGTGACCTCAAGGTCAATATATAATTCCCTGAAGGAATCCTTCATCTTTCTGGGATCGATAAAATGAGTGCTATGTCTGTGGGGTAATGATAATATTATGTTACTGTGAAGTGCTTTTGTGCTCAGTACAATTAGAGAAACTCTGAAAATACTCATACAATCAAGCTATTTAATGTAATTATTGCATTCCTTACTATTAACTCTGTATATTCTGCTTTCCTACACTTGTATCTAACCTTTTTAATGGCATTGTGTCAACGATTTAAGCTCATAGCTTCCATTCAGTCTAGAAACATATTTGATCTGGCGTGAGTGAGCATATTGAGAGTAGTTTTTCATAGAGGTGAATGGCCTGAATGCATCTGTATATATGTATGTATTTATTTATTGCAAATTTGTTTTCGTAAGAGGTAGAAACAAGCCTTGTTATAAATATTGTTTGTTTTTTTTTTGTTTTTTAAAGCAGGTTAACATTTTATGAAAGTCCATCCTAATACATGCTTTTCGGTGGTGGTAATGTAAAAGTACGTTATAAACTACACTGTTGTAAACTGGCTGTTGTGTGTTGTGTATGTAAGTACTGTCGCTGTGTCATGGAGTGCATTCTTATTTTTGTTAATATACGATTACAAACCACACATAGAACTGTGATACTGGCACAGGTGGAAGACAGATAGAAATAAGATCATAATTATGCTACTAGCCAAATTTCCAGGGACTACCAATTGTCCTGGCTCACTGTCCCATTCTTTCCTGTCCTGGTGTTTCAGCAAATTTTAAATTGTAATTTTAAACCTCTGTCTGGACACACTGCATATGTTAATAATTAAAGGGTTAATTTACTATGCTTATTCTAAAATAAGAGAGCCTGTTTCTCCCCATGTTTTGAAGTCTTTCAGTGTAGCATTTTTTGAGTAATATTATTGGTCCAACTACAGCAGTTCAGTGCTGCATCTGATCCTGCGATACTTACTGTTGATGATGTGCATGTATTGTGGTTAGTAAGTGGTGACAGTTGTGAGTTACTTTTGAATGTAACTTCCAAACAGAAATAACATTTTAAAGAGTCTTTCTACTATTAAAACTACTGGGGAGGGGATAACTTTTTTTTTTTTATAGTGGTCTTCAATGCTGTGTAGTGATCAGTCACTAGGGATAAGCTACAGTGTAAATGGTTGAAGCAATTATATGTTTGGGCTTGAGTCGTGCTCTAAAGAGGTTGACTGTTGATATGAATCAATGGGTAAGGATATCTGTATTTATAGCACAGTGCCTTTCAATTAATTAGGTTTTAATAAAATGAAATATACAGTATAGGATTGAATGAAGTTGGCTCAAGTAAAAATATACATAAATACATTAACAAATGTGATTTATTTTTTATTTATTTTTTTCCAGCACTTTTTAGTCATGGGTAATGTGTGTGTATATGGTACATCATCACTACACCAAAAGATGAATAAACACTTTTCCTATGCCCCTCACGTTAGTAACATTTCTAAGTCTGCTCTTCTGGTGTAGACCGCTTTTGTTTTTCATAAATATCCTGTTTAGGGATGCACCAAAATTTTTGGCCGAAAATGGGCCTATCCCGTTTCGGACGAAAACGGGTCAAATCTGCCGAAATAAAAAAAGAAAAAATTATTATAACTTTTTTTTTTTTAATGCATAGTTTAACAGACGTGTGCATTAACAATTCAGATGAATATATATCACAATGAAAGATTGTAATGATAACATGAAGAGTCAAGAATACTGCACTTGGGACGGGGGCGGGGGGGAGGAGGAGAACACTGTAGCGGAGTAGTAGGTTAATCCACGGTATCGCAGGATTCAGCATATAAAACACAGGTAGCATAGTAATAATCCCTCTTTCCCAAGAACTAGACGACACATAGTTTGAGAGTCGTCTGAGCTTTTATTCCAAATTCACTGTATTTATACAAGTCCCCATGCAACGCGTTTCCAAACTGACATTGCAGGGGTTTTCCTCTGGTGGACTCTGTGGAAAACTTAACCTATAATGCTATTTCCCATCATGCATTGCTGTACTGGAGAGATAATTGTGCAAGAGCATACGGTTAATTACATTATCTCTCCGTACAGCAAAATATACCATTTAACATTAAATTCCATAACTTGTACAATATTGTTGTGAATTGTCCGAATGACCCCTCACTGAATAGCTAGGATCTGAGCGCACCATCTGGTGAAATACCGCTCAGCTCCATTCACTAAAATAGCAAAGCCATTCAAATGAAGGGTTTGTGCGAACGCCATTGATTTTTCTACAATTTCACTTAGACTGTTGTAACATGCGAGTTCGTGCCGTTTCCATCTGCCGAACTCTGCTCCAAGTATATGAATGAGGAAACATGCGAATGATATGGAAGTTCAGCGGTGTTTGTGTGGTCAAGTAGCCGATTTTAGTTCCAGGCACTCAACGACCAAACACTGCTGAACCCTCGTGCGCAAAGATGGCCGCTGCCACGTGTTCGGTTATACGAACGGCGGCCACCCACAAAACCATTAATAGTTTGCGGTTAGAATGTAGCTATTTCGTTAATAGGAGACACACGACCCCCTTTGTGTGGTCTCCTGTTCGGCAGTACGTTTGTTTCACGAACAGAATACTCCAATACTGTTCGTGAAACTAGCGTACGAATGCCATAGTCTTTTCACACTAAATTAACACGCGAATATAGTCTTTGGACATACTGAAGTGGCTAGGTTTGCCACAAAGACTATGGGACAGGGCAGGGGGGAAAGAATACTATTGGACAGGGGAGCGGGGGGAAAGAACACTATGGGACAGGGGAGCCGGGGAAAGAACACTATGGGACAGGGAGGGGAAAGAACATTATGGGACAGGGGAGCGGGGAAAGAACACTATGGGACAGGGAGCGGGGAAAGAACATTATGGGACAGGGGGGGAAGGACGACAGGAGCAGGGGGGAAAGAACATTATGGACAGGGAGCAGGGGGAAAGAACATTATGGGACAGGGGAGCAGGGGGGAAAGAACATTATGGGACAGGGAGCAGGGGAAAGAAACATTATGGGACAGGAGGGGAAAGAACAATGGGAAAGAACACTATGGGACAGGGGAGCGGGGGGAAAAGAACACTATGGGACAGGGGAGCGGGGGAAAAGACACTATGGCACAGGGGAGCGGGGGGAAAGAACACTATGGGACTGGGGAGGAACATTAAGGGGGGAGCACTAAAATAGAAGGGAAAAGGAAGTCTAATATTAATAAAATTATAGGAATTTTGTTTTTTTAAATCATTTGGGGGGAAAAGTCCTTTTCGATTTCGGTTTTCAGCCAAGGGCATCCAGAATTTTCAGTTTCGGACCAGAATTTTCATTTCGGTGCATCCCTAATCCTGTTCCAAGCTTTCTTTTTTTATCAAGTTTTTGAAAAATGTTTATTTTTTATTTGTTTGGCTTCAGTTCCACATATTGACAATTGACCTAGTGACTTAGGTAGTCTGTCTATTGGTAGATGAGATTTTCTTTTTTTGATCCAAAAGTATTATGGCTTTACCTGTCTGTGGCAAACCTAGCCACTTAAGACTATTGCATGTGTGGATATTATAAGGTTTGCTGGCTGTGAGAACCAAGTGTAATGTAGTATGGGGCTTTCATGCGAACAAGAGCGTTTGTATGCTTGTAATACGTGAAACCCAGCATTGCCTATGCAGTTTCCCGAACAGTGAGTTTAAACACTGTTCGTGAAACAAATAACCTACCGAACGGTCGACCACACACAGGAGGTCGTGTGGCGCTCATTAACCGATTAATTGGTAGTTAAAGACTTCCCTAGGTGGCCGTCGTTCGGCTACTGACCACGCGGCGGTCAGCCATCTTGATTCCTTTGTTAGCCCAGCGGGGTTTTGCCGTCGAGCACCTGGATCTAAAAACGGCTACTCAACGGCGCAAACCCCGCTGGACTTACAGGCTGTTCGGGAGCCCCGGCCGTTCGGTAGTTTGTTCCCATAATATCAATCGCTATTTTAACCTTATGTTGGAAATAATGTGTATTTCGTACGGCGTTCGGTTAGTTAGACTGGGAGCTGAGCGGTATTTCCACAAACTATGCGCTCAGCCTCCAGCTATCTACCGAACGTCCATTCGTGTAAAACAAGTGAATATTATTGAAGTTATGGATTTTAATGTAAAATGTAAATTCTGCTGCACGGAGGGATAATCCCATTAACTGTATATTCCAGTGGGAGTATCCCTCTCGTCCAGCAGTGCATGATGGGAGAAATGTATGTGTTGGGCAGTTCCCCATGTAGTCCCCTACTGTACAACCCCTGTAATGTCAGTAGGGAAACCCCTTGCATGGGGAATCCCATAAATACAGTGTCCTGTGAATAAAACCTCAGTTGACTCCCAGCCTATGTGTCGTCTAGTTCTTGGGAAGGAAGGATTACTACAACGCTACCGGGATTATTGTATGCTGTGCTTATTCCCCTGGATTATCCTATGTTATTCCTGTTACCCAGCGGAGATATTGTGGATTATACTGCCTCTCCGCTACACTATCTATTATAATTATTTCAAAAGCATCACTTGGGGGAACCTCAGCAATTCTACATACACTTTCATTCCATGTAGTCTGTTAAAGAAACACTCCAAGCAGCAGCATCCCTACAGTGCACTTTATGTAATTGAAGTGGTTATAGTGTCTGGAGTCCCCTGGTGCTGTCCTCCATTCTGCATTAAATCTTTTTATTTTTTTTTATTTATTTTTTTATTTAAAGTTGAATTGCAAAAGAAGAGTCCCCAGTACCATATCCCCTCTGTGCTGCATGGGAAAGCAATAGCTTCAACAACAATGGGCTGCTGCGATTGGCTGAGAGGGTCAGCTAATCGTATTCAGCCTATCACAGTGCTTATTGCAGGTATGAATCAGTAATGCTACAAGGGAGTGTATAATCTCTGCCTTAGCCATACCTTCAGTGGGACAGGGCCATCTTGTGAAGCATGAATTCTTAACAATTTTTGTTGCATTAAAGGAATCCTATAGTGCCAGGAAAACAAACCCGTTTTTCCTGGCACTATAGGCTCCCTTGTGCCCCCTCCCGCAGGGCTGAAGGGGTTAAAACCCCTTCAGCCACTTACCTGAATCCAGCACCTATGTCCCTCAGCGCTGGGTCAGGCTCCTTCCCCGCCAATGTCAGCTGGCGGAGGACACGTAATGCGCATGCCACGTCTTCGACCTCCTTGAATAATGCTTTCCTATGGGGAAAATTTGACGCTGGAGGTCCGTGAGGATGTCCAGCGTCAGATAACTGATCAAAAGTCTGTTTGGTTTCCGGAAGCCCTCTAGTAGACAGCCACAGAGGGCAGACTTAGAGCTGCAATGTAAACATTGCAGTTTTCTGTGACTGCAATGTTTTAAATTGCAGCACTAAGTGCCAAAGGGTCATGGCACCCAGACAACTTCAATTAGCTGAAGTGGTCTGTGTGCCTACAGTGTCCCTGTAATATTATTTTGTATTTCTTGTAATATGTTTTTGCAGACAGTTTACAATTTAAAGCAGATAATGTACTGTTTTGTGTAACAACTATAGTAAGTGTTAAAACTGGGGATGGGGCATGGATGATTTCAGAGGTTAAAGAATTCTGTTGCATATTATGTCAAACGATAACTATTATGTTAACATTCATGATTGACAACTGATGTCTGTTAATAGGTCTTACTGAAGATTTTTTATTCTCTTTACAGACCGACATATTTGTACCTTCTAATGCAGAATTTAAACTTCCATGCTCATGATGGAAGCTTAGGGGTTATTTAAGGTGCTAGATTGCTCAGGTGGTGAAGCAATTTATTTATTTTATTTTTTTTACATTTATTTTGTTATTGCTTCACCCAAGAAGCCAATAAAGTAGATTAAAAGAACAGTCTAGTTCCATAAAGCTGTCCCTATTGTCTTTTTTTTTTATAAAAGTGCCACATTCAAGAGAAATCTGAACTTCTATAAACATTTTTAGTTGCACCCTCCTGGCTGTCAATTTCTCAAGTGTTCAAAGTTTAATTGAAATGTTCTCATTGAGAAACATGCTAATGGAAGAGCACACATTTACCACACTAATTTGACAAAAGTGGTACTTATAATTTTGGTAACAAGACCACGAGACATGGAAACTATCAACAGCTAAATGTATCTGTTCCCAATTGAATACTTTTGATATTTTCACAATTGTGAAATCTATCATAAGAATCCTACATCGAATTAAACGTTTGTAAACAAATTAAACACCCTTAATTCACTTGTTTCCATGTTTTATTTGCAAACAATGCACAGATTTAGTGTTTACTTGTCTGTCTGGAAGAGTGCAATCAGAGTACAAGTTCTACTTTTCTCATTTAAAGAAGCATTCCAAGGACTAAGTTTTAAAACGGTTTGACAACTTACCTATGGTTTCCTATGTGCCTGCCTCCACGTCCGTTAGATCCATTAGGCTAAGCCCTGGAGTGATGTAATGTTAGCCTTTAAGAGTGCTTCCTGATGTGGCAGATATCCTATGAGCACTAATTTTTTAACACCCGTACCTATTCTTTTTTCAGTGGTACCTATTAATTTTATGCAAATTAGTTGTGTACTTGTATCTATGAATCTTGAGGATATAGCATTAAGTGGGTTGTACTTTCTAAAGTTGTACTTCAGTATAATTTGTAGGCTTGTTAAATCCTCTTCCCTCTTCATCCTGCTGTATTAAGTTGCAATCTAAGCGCCCAATTTCAATTAATGATAACCATCTGTACATGTGGATTCCTGTATATGCAGATGTTTTTATTACTATGGAGCAAACACTGTGCAGAGAGGGTGTGGCGTACTGATGTATATTTGGCCTCTGTTTTAATATCTTTAACATCTAATAGCATTCTGAAGCAGAATGAAGAAACTTGATTGTAGAATGAAAAGACTTCTAGATTATAATAACTGACTGATAGATCACAGAGATGGCCAATACTCCAACAATTATTTACTATTTTTTTCATTTGGCTAGCTGAGCACCTTGCCAAAGTAGTCCACAACAACCTGGCGTCCCAGATGTTTGACATGACTGGATTATTCATATTCTGCTAACCTCTGTTTCTGCCTAAATTTAACGTCAGCCGAACAGACTAAAGTAAATTTTTTATGTGCACATGAGTTTTGAGGGAAAAAAACAAACTGATGACCTTCCTCTATGAGTGGGTTAATATACATTCTGCCTGCTATTAAACTGCAGCGCTAAAGAGACTTTGACTTGGTTTGTATGCTATCCCTGTATTCTCCTGACCTGACCAGACCTCACATTTGGGAGACAGGTTAAGGGAAACCATAATATAGCGCTGTACAGATTGCTAGCATAGTAGCAATTAAGTCAATAAAACAACGTAAGGCTAATTCGCCCCTGAGTGGTCCCCTTAAATTCAGTCATCTTACAGTAAGATGTCTTAACAGCTGTACCTGAATGATCAGTGCTGAACAGGTTTGTGGTGGATTTTGTATTTCCCTAACAGAAGACTGTTTCCATTGCTTAGGCAATAAATAGTTTTCCTCTTTAACCACAAACCATGTGACTTTGGAATCTGTGCACAGGGAGTGGTGCATACACAGCCACTTTTGTGTATACGGAGCCTGTTCCTCTCCCAGCTAAAAACTTAATGTAGACTGTCTGAAAAGTAGAACATAAATTCACAGCCACCCAAGTCCAAAGGATCTGAGGTGCTGGAATAGAAGAAGAATTTTATTCCATTTGCCTGTTACAAGTCAACCTTTCATTTCTGGGTCTGGTTTTGCCCACAAATATTTTTGGACACATAGGAAATGGGTATGTTTGCAATTTTCCTTTCTAAATAATTGAATAATCATTAAGACATAGCCATAAACTCCAAGGGGAAAACAGAACTTGCATCATGGAAATCGATGCAAATAGCAAAAAAAAAAAAAAATATTTAGAAGAAATGGATCCCTGTGGATGTGTGATTTTAAATGTTATGTTAAAAGGACACTATCGTCACCAAAACAACTTTAGCTTGAAGGAACACTATAGGGTCAGCAGCACAAACTTGTATTCCTGACCCTCTAGAGCTAAACAAACTATTTAGCCCCCCTGGATCCTCCTTGTCCTCCTGTAGGAAAGAATTGGATTGGCTGAGATCGTCAATTTTGATGATCCTAGCCAAGAATGCTGTCTGGGAGGAGGGGTCTAACACTGCCCTGGCCAGTCAGCATCTCCTCATAGATGAGTTCAGCGTCTCCATGCATAGCGTGAAGACGCTGAATGTCAGTGCTGCACACTGACCCAAGAAGTACCTCCAGTGGCCGTCTGAGGTGTGGAAAGGCAGTGTTTATATGAAAAAGCCTGCAGAAACTTAATATACTCACCAGAACAACTACAATAAGCTGTAATTGATCTGGTCTCTATAGTGTCCCTTTAATGAAGCAGTTTTTGTGTATAGATTATGCCTCTGAAGTTTCACTACTTAATTCACTGCAATTTACAGGTTAAATCACTTTTGTTTCTGTTTGTGTAGCCCTAGCCACACCTCCCTTGGCTGGGGCTGACACAGCCTGCATGAAAACAAAGCGGTTTCATTTTTAATCAGATGTAACTTCATTTACTGCCCTCTCCCTCCATCCCCCCCATCCCATGTTGCTGAAGGGGTTCAGTGACCCCTTTAGGCTCCACCTTCAGGCTCCGCCCCCGCCGAAATTAGCCGGCAGGGGAGACCTAATGTGCATGCACGGAAATCCCTTATGGGGATTCCGGTGATGCTGGAGGTCCTCATGCATAGCGTAAAGACGTCCAGCGTCATTTAAAATACTTTTTATGTTCTAAGACAGCCACTAGAGGAGGATTTAATCCTGCAAGATAATTATTGCAGTTTATAAAAACTGCAATAATTACACTTGCAGGGTTAAGGGTGGTAGGTGTTGGCACCCAGACCACTCCATTTTATACATCAAATCTGCTTCAATAAGCTAAAGTTGCTTTGTTGACTATAGTATCCCTTTAAATCAACTGCAGATAATTTGCCCAAAGCTTCAATGGCCATTGATCTAACATATATAGACCACACCACTCATTCAGACACATACCATAGAGAGGGACCTTACCATTCTTCTTTATTACAAGAGCTTGGTTATGCCTACTGAGAACAGTTGGTTTAGATGTCCTATTGATTTTGTTAGTTTTGGTGGAAAGGAAAACTTTTTTTTTTTTTTTTGACAATCACCACTACTCCTGATCAGTGGTGTATTTAGGATTTGTGCTGCCCTAGTCAGGATGGTACCTCCCCCACCAATTTAAATTTTCCCCACCCCTTCCTGTAAAGGCCGTACTTTGACTGACAGATGCTCACTCACTGACAGATGCTCACTCACTGACAGATGCTCACTCACTGACAGATGCTCACTCACTGACAGACGCACACTCACTGACAGACGCACACTCTCATATACACTGACAAACAATGACATACACACACTAATTGATTTGACACACTGATAGACAGACATACACTTACTCGGACACACACTCTTACTGACAGGCGCACTCACTCACTGACAGGCGCGCGCACACACATTCACTGGCCAACACACACTCACTTTCACTGACCAACACACACTCACTTTCACTGACCAACACACACTCACTTTCACTGACCAACACACACTCACTTTCACTGACCAACACACACACACACGCATTTCCCCCACTCACTATTATTAATATATATTTTTTTAAATTGAAATCCACCCAGCCTCCCTACTTTTGGGATAGCTGGGTGGATTTCTCACCTGGGGTCCAGTGGGTCTGCTGGGCAGGGAGGTGGACAAATGTGCGTGTAGGCAGGCTGGCGGGCGCTCTAGATTTTCAGCGAGGGAGCACTTTCCCCTGAGCTCTCTGCTCCGCTTCCTCGCGCGCTGCAGAGTGATGCTGGGAGCCGGAATATGACGTCATATTCCAGCTCCCGGCATTACTGGGGGTCGCCCAGGAAACCATTGCCCGCCTACCACAGGGGAGCCCAAAGGTGGCCAGCTGGCCACCTCTTGGGCTCCCATAAATCGAGGCAAACCAGGTAATTGCCTGGGCATTTGGAGACAGTGTTTTTTGCCACCCCCTGGAAATTGCTGCCCAAGGCAAATGCCTTGTTTGCCTCACGGCAAATACGTCCCTGTTCCTGATATCACAACATTATAAATAAGGTGCCAACTACTTGCTGACTTAGCACACTGAAATGCAAATACATTTTGTCGTTAAGATTGCCACCTTCTTGAAGGGGATGAATTCATAGTCAACTGTAGCCCAGGTTTGCCCAACTGGTATTTGCCCATTTCCATATCGTGTGAGTGAACTATGGTCCATGAAATATTGAACAAGTGCCCAAAGTACCCTATGATTGTTATAGGTCTGTATTTAAAGGGGCACTGTGGACACCATAAAAGCTTGCTAGCTTTTTAATATATGTTTTTTGCAAGACCGCAATCACGTTAATGTCATCCTTGACCTGTCTTTCTGTGCCTTGCAATGCATTACGGTTCCTATGGAGTAAAATAACAAGACGTCTTGCTGAAAATGGAGAAGATTACCCCAGCTGAAATTCAGAAGTTACAGTGCATCCAAAATTGCTGTTCTAATCAAGGAATTCTAAAAAGTATGCATATTTAGGGCTGGAATACTAATCAGTAAACTGCCGACAACAGTCTACAGTCTTTATTTTATCCTGAAGTGCATACATTTCATGTGTCCCTGATTGAAACAGTAATGCGACCACCCTTAGTGGACCCCAAATGCTTTCAGGTTTTTAGAAGTGGTGCGGTTTTGAGTACAGTCAGTGCAGGGGTAGTAGCTTCAGGCACTAATGCAATTAACCTCAAAAAGCTTGTTACTGTAATAGGAGGGGGCTGCAGGTATCACATTCCTGCCAAGAGAGTTTTTTTTTCTGCCTCCATTCACTGGTCGATATTAACCCTTCCATTGACGAAGCAGGTAGTCACACTTTTCTTGCAATGAAAAAGGTTACATTGCAGAGCTTGCTTCCTTTTTATCTGATCCATGACAGCTTCTGCTGGCAGGTCTCCAAGTCTAATGTAATGGAATATAGCAATAGTAGACATTTCTGTGGGTTGTGTTTGTTATTCAATTTGCCGGGAGAAACTCTTTTAAAAACGTAATACATTTTTTTTATATTGGTATTGTAGGGAACATTGTTGCTGCATTGTTTTTTTTTGTTTGGTTTTTTTTGGTTTTTTTTTTTTTTTCTGTTATTTGGAAAGCAAGTAACAAATATTTTGTAAAAAGAGAAAAGATAAACTTGCAAGCAATGTTGTTTTTTCTTTATTGTAAGAAGTGAGTTTTATGTATCTTTGTATCCAATATGTATTTCAACAAAGTTATGATTTGTTAATTTGCTTTGTGAGATTATTTGAAAGATTCCTGTGATGCAGCCTTCTCCGATCATGCTTCAACGGACGCAGGACTCAGTCTAACATCCCCTAACAGTGCATTATCACTCTGACTGGCTCTTTCCTCTGCTGTATCAAACTCCATGCAGTGGAGCGATCTATTTTCCATCCCTGGGACTGCTCTACTGGACCAGGGCAACTGCAACTTCTTTAGTAGGATCAGTCATTAATAGCCTGGAATTCTAATGCAAAGCATGAAGATGCTGAATGCATTGCAGCACTGAACTACTAAGCACCTCTAGGGCCATCTGAAAAGGCAGCGTTTACATTAAAAAGCTTGCAGGGACAGACTATAAACACCAGAACCACTACGTTAAGCTTTAGTGGTTCTGTTGACTATAGTGCTTCTTTAATGTATTTCTGGCGTTTTAATCCACAGCCTATTTGGGCAAACTTTTGATGCAAATCACGTTTGAAATAACCCCCAGAAGAACACTCACCAGAAACTGGTTTGTCACCAATATCAAAGTGTAATGTTGATTTGTCAATTGGCTTTAAGTAACCAGGTTATATTGGGTTAACCTTTATGTGAAGGTTCCATTCATCTTTCAGTATACTTCAGACATTTGCATTGTTAATTCCTGGTTCATACAATATATGCATACAAACCCACCATCCTTGTTCTCTATACTTAGCTAGCATAGATATGAAGAATGACCGATTTGTTTTATATTGTTGCATTTTTATGTATACTCTAAAGTATGGTACATGTGGTGGCGGTTGCTGTAAAACTTTGTTGATGTATTGATCTAGCATGTGAAAGAGCTATGTGTGCCATCATCAAAAATGTAAGAGTCTTTGAATGTATTCTCTTCTTGTTCAATAATGTTGGCTCACCTTTATCTTAATGCAATACTAAAGCCGTGTTTTAAAAGGCTGCACAACTACCTTGTGTACTTGTTCAATTTGTCAAAGTCTGAGCCTAATATAAAAAAATAAATAAAAAATAAAATTATATATATATATATATATATATATATATATATATATATATATATATATATATATATATATATATATATATATATATATATATATATATAAAAATTCAATGTTTCTATTTGTCCTCTTTATTTCTTTTTTTTAAATTGCTAACAAATCATCCGAATAATAGTACTTGGTTTCATGTGCCAAAGAGTTTTAGACAATAGTATCTTGGGAGCCAGCATTCACGCAGTACCCAAACAAATCACATATAAAGCTAAATAACTGTTTGTAGTGAATGATCAGGATGTGTTCCACTCCATAAAGCAGAATTTAAAATCCTGTACTTTTTAAAGACATAAACATACAAAATAAAAATGCATGTACTGTACCCCCAAGCAGCCGTAGCATTTTAGTCAGGTGAGGGATGAGGAGATTGAAAACCAGTGTGTGATGTGGGTACAAAATATAATTATAAACTAGATTATATGGAATCTCCCTGTGTTAGCATTAAATGTGGTACTTTTTGATTGTTAGTAATTTAAGTCTGGGACATTATACATAATAACAGTGATGACTAATGTTTGTTTAAAAAAAATTGAGAAAAGAAATTAAGAAATCCATAACACGCGGGATTGTCACATCAGGGATCCAATTAAAATTATCATTTAAAAAAATATATTGTTTTTATAATGTAAACTTGTGGGTTATAGGAGAAACAAAATTAACAAGATTTAATGGACTGAACGACCATTAATTTTAATTTATTAATTTATTAGCAGCAGTTATTTGTATGTAACAGGAGTGGAATGTTATTATTCTGCTTGAACTGCTCACTGATATAAGCAGCATCATGGAGTGCTTGATTTAAATTGAAATCACATTCTATTCCCCTGCTTATTTCTGAGCACAGAGTTGCATTAAACACTCTGGACTGTTTTGTAAATATCTCTGTTATGCGAATGAGAGATGTCGATTAACCATTTGCATATCAAAGCTGACAAAAATTGACCTCCAGTCACTCTCAAATGTGATGAGGTGTTGCACATTTACCTATCCCTGTTTAGAAGATGGTAACCTCTTCACTAGATGTGGCTGCAGGTGATGCTAATTGTAACAGCCAGAAGGATGCAGTTGTGTGATGTCTGGATGTTTGATTCTCCAGGCAAATACTCAGACATTGGAAAGAGAAAGAGCTTTTGTACCATTTGAAACGGATTTCATGGATTGCACATGCAGAAATATTTTTCTTGCAGCTGACATTTAAAATGACCCTTTTTACGCATTTTTAGCATCTGCCACCACATGCTGATAATTAAAGAATATTTTTAATTATTATTTATTTTTAATGAATGAAAACAGAAGCTGTGGCTCCAGCCTAAGTGTTCTGCATGCGGGTGCAATAATAATGCAACTTTTTCTTTCAGAGAAGTCCTTCCCCTCCCGTCCCACAGTATTGGCCTTGCTTGTGAACACTTGAAACCAGTTCCTCAAGCAGGGCACACATCCATCATGCCTTCTATGCCACATATGTGAGGTCAGGGACCATATCTTATTTAAAGGCCCACTAAAGCCACCCAGTCCACTTTATCTCAAAAAAGTGATCTTGATGCAATGGTCCTGTAGTTTTAACATTTTAATGAACCGATTGCCATACATTAAAGGGTTAAAGACTTCTTTAGTGGCTATCTCTTTGACAGCTACTAGAGGTGCTTCCACTTCAACAACTGAGTAGAACTTGGTCACGTAACATTCGACCTCCATGAGAATTCGAACGGCACTTTTAAGAGGAATTCTCACTTTTTGTACATTTAAAGTTTTATAGTGTATCTGTCCATGTCCCTATTTGGGTTTGTCAAATAGCAGACAAAAGCATGTGTAAGACTTAGACTGACCAAGGTAATGTACGCTGTAGTTATAAGGAAAGACTTATAACTAAATGAGGTAATGTATGTGGATTTGCACTGCAATTGTAATTGTGCAAATTGTCTCCTACAATGAAATGATGCATGAGTGCATTGGCTAAAGTCACAACTTATTATAGTAGTTCTAGTGTAAGGATATTTGGGATCAAGTGCTTTCTAAAACCATTTTTGATCAGTTTTACTTTTTCACTACAAAACTGTTGAAATTTGGGCAGAAATAACATTGTATAAGTGCTAGCATTTGTGAATTGCCTACCTATTTATCAAATATCGGACAATCAGGGCTATTCACTAAAGTGAGAATTCAAAATGAATTTCAAATTTAAGGCAAAATAAGTCACATTTAATACTGGATCTTCCACTCTGAATTTACCACTGAGGAAGTCTGTAGCATCAGATGAAACGCGTAGGGTTGGGACTATTGTAGGAGATTATCTCCATTTTATTTTATTTGATTTATGTTTGTTTTATTCATTTGTAATAATTTTTTTAATTAGACAGATGTTTACTTTCATTTTGAAAGTGCTGGCGGACTGACACCCAGTATCCTGGTCATCTGAGATTCGATATGCCTGTATATCACTACAATCTTGTAAGTGTTTTTTTTTTGCTGTGCAAGAAAAGATACAGGTTAGCATGCAATGCCACACACGAGAGCAGGAAGGACAAGGTACATGACAAAACAATGTGATGGCATTTGACAATTCTGCACAATATTATGATATGGAAGAATCAGGCCTTACAAATGTGTCTAAAACTCTGAATATTTGCTGCCACTAAGATACTCAAGACACGGATGGAGCTTTCTGAACAGTAAATGTTATTAAACATGCTATGCAAACAGGAATGCAGCAAGTAGATTAGTGCACATTTTATATTATGTCAGACGAAGCCTCCATGTCTTAACTGTGTATTAGAGATATGTTGTTTAGTGAGGAGACAAGAGTTTAGACCGAAAAAGGTCTTCTGAAAATGAAAATAAAACAAGCTTAAGCACTATGTTTAGCTAACAGGAAGGTTTTTAACCAGCGCCCCAGCCAGATTTAAGATTTATACTCCATCAAATAGAAAAAAGCTGGTTAATGCCAAAATGGAGTATCATGAGATCATTATCACAGATTGGGATATAGGATTGAGAGTAAGAGCAGAGACAGAAGCATAATACCCTCAATGCAACTTTGCTTATTTGTAGGTTTTACCCTACCCCCACGCTTGCTATCAGAATCCCAAACAGAGACTGTGTCCCCGCCATCCACTCCCGGTCGCATCACCAGTTCCATGCCACCTCGAGCCATTTCGCGGTTCTCGTTGTTTCGGTTGCCAGTGGCACAGGCAATGTCCTGAATGGTGGTGTTGGTATGATCGTCCCTCCAAGGGTTCGAGACCCGCCTGCGATGTCGGGCACGGGATGACACTGAGCGGATCCGAGCATCCGATGCGGCTTCTTCCTGGTACTCTTCCGGCTCATATATGCAGATTTGATCTGATGTGCGTGGCTCAAAGTAGGGTTCTTAGCTTTGGTTTGTAAGTGGTGCGATGGGCCTCCGCTGTCATTCCTCCCCTCCATCTCTGCCTGTCTGCGACTCAGTTTCAGCCAGAATTCCTCAAAAATAGCGTTGAGTCGCATTAGTCGTCTCCAGTAAGCCTCGTGGTGCGGGTGAAATTGTTGCGTCCGCCATTTTAGCTCGTGTGATGGTTCTTTGCCTGCTTCTCTGGTGCAAGAACTGGTTGCCTCTCTGCCAGGTGCGTATAGCTGGTGCCAGGGTAACCCCCACTGGCATTGGGGGGAGGTAGGGGGGGGCAGGGCAAGAGCTGTGATTGTGTTTATACTCCCCGTCGGGGAGATCGGCCGCTTCTCCCTCTCAAACAGGAAGCCGCAGTGGTGCGCTGCTTTCTGGCTTCACGTCAGGCTTCCAAAACTCTTCTGGACAAAGTACATGCAGTTGCAGCATATATTCTGCTAGTAGATTGCCGGGTTTTTCATAGTGAAAAGGTTATTTTGTCTCAGAAAATTAGTTTTGCTGGCGGAGCTTGCTCTGCATGTGACCGGTTGGCTTGGCTGCTTGGCTCCACGCATTATTGGGTTACCAACAGTCTACACTTATTATATAATTTCTCTCTCCTACATGCCCATAACGTGGAGAAGATTCTCTGTCAACCTTACTTTTTGATGTGCCTTCAATCAAATTATTTCTAGTGAGTGCAAACTTGAACACCACTTTTAAAGGAAGTTTTAGATAGTACACCATGATATTTGTTTTCTTCCTACTGTAGATCGTATATTCTTTACAATGCATTGACATTGACTGACAACTAGGAAAAAAACCCTAATTTTAATACTTTTTCCCCTCATAATCTATACATTTATTAGCAAAGCTGCTTGCACAACGTATTGATAAAATCCAATGAGCATGAACGGTTTGGGGCATTACAGGTGCCCTTTAAATTTGAAATTCACTTTGAATTCTCAATTTAGTGAATAACATTGAATGTTTGATGAAAGAAACAATAAATGAGTAATGATTAAGTTGTGCATTTCAGTTCATGCAAATAAAAATAAACATCTCCGATCCATTTTAAGTTTGGAAAGACTTTTTCGTCTACCATTGTTTGGCAAGTGCAATAGTGAGCAACTATACCATGCATCAAAGTAATTTTTCTTTCTGCGAGATATGTTTTTCTACCTGCTGTGCTCGCTGTCTGGCTGTTGCCACACGGCTCTGTTGTGAATTGGTTTAGCTCACAAAATCACTTCAGCTTTATCTCTAGAGTAATTTTATGCTCCAAACACTGTGTATATGTAAAGGTGTGACAAAAACAGCTATTGTTCCTAACGTTAAATACTGTAATTTTAGTTTGAAATAAATATCTGCTCATTGAGCCGTGGGATCGTATTATAGTGTAGGCTTGTCAACAGGTTCAGGAGCAGAGGAGTCATGCATGTGGGACCAATAGAAGGAAATTGTTTATGAAGGAAAGATTGGATTTCTCTAGTAATTCTGTTGAGGTTTTTCATTTTAGAAAGGAGGAGGAGGGGGAAGCTTTGTAATTTTTTTTTTTTTTTTTTACATTTCTCTTGCCTTAACGGAGAGCAGGAAGTTTACTTAAGCCGATTTAACTGAGCGGGGGGAGTGGTAAGGATGTGAATCTCATACATTAAAAAAATAAATACATTTAATATCAGAGGTATATAAACTGATATTCATGTTTTAGATGCTGAAAATAAGTGTTTTTGGAATGGATAATGAAGACAGTACACACACATAATAAATAAATATATATATATATATATATATATGTGTGTATGTGTGTGTATTTTTTAAACTCTGTTATTGGAAAATAATCCCAGTGACTTTCAGTCTTGTTAGCTCTCCGTTGGCTCTCCTAAGCAAAGCCCTGCAATGCAAGGCTAGTGCATTGGCTGAGATGGCCAGCTGCACCTCTCGCCCCAGCTCAGTGAAGAAAGGTTTTTATTGAGTAGTAGTGGAGGTGGAGAATGGTGCACGGCAGATCCCAGGTATCATTACAATGGAGGGGATGCCAGGGCACTCCTAGCACTATAACCACTACATCATGTTGTGGTAGCTATGTTGCTTATAGTGTTCCTTTAATATTTAGTGTTAGTGAAGTGTAGGGGTTAATGTTTAGCAATAGTGTAGTGTGTTAGGGAAATGTAAGGGTTAGTGTACTGCTTAAGGGGAAGGTCTTTATTGCATAGTATAATACATGCCCGAGGTTAGTGGTAGTTGTAGTCCAAGGCAGCAGCTATTTCAGCTACAGTCATTAAAATGGCAGCATGTACTGTTCAACTGTGTAACTCCCACCAATGATGCCTGAGATTAGTGGGAGTTACATTTCTGGTTGGCAGCTAATTAATCTTGGGCAGAGCAGGACTTATATTGCCTTATTTATAAGCAGCTGGTGCAAGGTAAATGCCTTTTGATACATAACCCATTAGTTGAGCAGAATTTATCGTGAACATGCAAGTTGTGATGGTGTTTAAAGTGTCCCTTTAAAAATGTTTTATTTATTTAATTAATAAATACCTCTCAGTTGACCCTGTTAAGGAGGAATAGTGCCAATTTTAGACCCAAATCCCACTATCCCACTTTTCTAGGAGCTCCATATTGTTGGTCTCTGAGAATATATATTTAAAAAATGCTCTCAGTAATGTGTTTTTAAAGGAACACTATAGGGTCAGGAACACAAACATGGATTCCTGACCCTATAGTGTTAAAAACACCATCTAGCCCCACCCTTGCCACCTTTGCCCCCTTAATTATAGCAAAATCTTATATTTACTGCACTCTGCTGCTGTTGACTTTGGCTCAGAACAACAGAACATATGCCAAGGAGGCAGATCAAAAGCAATCACAATACTTTCCCATAGGAAAGCATTGGATTGGCTGAGACTGTCAGGGAGGCAGATCAGGGTTAGAGCCAGCATAAGCCAAACACAGCCCTGGCAAATCAGTTTTCCCTTAATAGAGGAAAGTTCAGTGTATCCATGCAGAGGGTGGAGACACTGAATGGCAGTGCTGCACAATAAACGGCACTGCCCCAGGAAACACCTCTTGTAGATATCTGAGGAGTGCCCAGTGGAGGTATCCCTGGGCTGTAATGTAAACACTGCCTTTTCTCTGAAAAGACCGTGTTTACTGCAAAAAGCCTGAAGGGAATGAGGTATACTCACCATAACAAATACAATAGTCTGTAGTTGTTCTGGTGCCTATAGTGTCCTAAACTATAATAAATGGTTTTCAAAATCACTTTGTGTAGGTTAGAGGCATTGTAAGATACATCTTGTTCCAAATTGCATTTTAGTAGCATACATTGCAATTGGTAAATCACTTTACTCAAAACAGCCAAACCCCTGGTCACACCTCTTTGTCCATTTGAAATGTTGAGAGGTATGTACATATTACTGTGTTCAGTTTCTTTTGCACATAATGACCATTTAAAACTTGCAAGTAACTCTGCTGTCATTAAATAGTTAGGTA
The DNA here is from genome assembly GCA_933207985.1 of Pelobates cultripes. Taxonomy (NCBI): domain Eukaryota; kingdom Metazoa; phylum Chordata; class Amphibia; order Anura; family Pelobatidae; genus Pelobates; species Pelobates cultripes. The sequence continues at coordinate 104,678,517 of OW240914.1, forward strand.
GTGTAAGCACCAAAACAGCTTGAGCTGAATGAAGTAGTTTTTAAGTATACTTACATCAGTCATGTCCCACACAGTCTCACTACGAAGGTCCTTGTCATTTTTTAGTAAAATTTTTCCATTTCTGGCAGTGTTTGCCACACCTCACCAGCTGTGACTCACACAACCTCCATACACTCTTGTGAAAGAAACAACTTAATTTGGAATGCTATATTCAGTCAGTACACAGAGTGTATTTACTTTAGACGTTCTTGCCTCCTGCTCTGTTTATAGCCTGCTACACACATATACGACTGCCAGCAGCCTCCTATGTGAGATGAAAGTTCTTAGGACCTATTCCAGCACTATATATACTTTTATCCAAATAATATTTACATAAGACCCAGTGTTTAATTATATATTATTATTGTATTATGTTTGTTTACTAATATCTAGTGTGATTTTTTTTTCTTTTTCCTTTTGTTTTTTTAATATTTCTTTATTTTATAATTTCCAATTTTGATCAGTGTGTCAACAATGCTTATTTGCAAGCATTTAGTAGGACACTGTCCAGCAAGAACAATGGAGTTTCTACTGAACAAAAAGGGGGTGGATCAGGTTAGTTGAAAAACTTGCAGAAGAGGTAGGATTTTAGCGGTTTAGGAAAAGAATTTTGAAAAAATACATATTTTTAAAATTTTAACTGCCTTGTTAAAATATATATGTGCCTTTGACTTTTGCTTCTTGTATCTTACAAAATGTTTTTTGTGTTTTTTTTTTCTTTCTTGTTTTTGTTTATTTTCCTTCTTTTCTTACATTACGATTCCTGACACTGTCATAACCACTAATAAAGTTTAGTAATAACTGTTACACCTTAATGTTTTTGTTTTCTTGGCAAGTAGCAAACTGTTTTCAAGCAATTTAGCAAAAAGCAGGATTCTCCATGTGCACAAAACTTTCTACAATATCCCTTTAGCCACCAGGAGAGCCACATCTTTTTATACATCTTGAAAAAAAAAATTGATACTTACTGGGAAGACCAATTCCAAAGACACCTTGCACAGAGCTATTGCCAAGATGATAAAAAGGAGTTGTGTTATATAATTTTTATTGAGATTTTGAAACCCAATACAGGCAAAGCAAATTATTGAAAACATTTTATAACATTCATACTGCAGTAAGAGTCCTTTTATGTGCATTTGTGTAAGGTTTGCAGTGTATTCTCACAGAGTGGCTGTAGGATTAATTATAAGTAGTGCCTTATTTTGGAATCTCCTTAGAAAGAGCAGTGTGTTTCCCGAGATAGAAATGTAGAAGGGCTTATCTCAGTTATGTACCTCTTTCACTACAGTTTGAATAATGTACACTGTGTGTACTCTTCCATTTGTTTATGCAGAGAAGAGCATTTTCTTTTGAAGGCTTCTATCATATTATGTAGTTTCAATAAATATTTGAGGATTTAAGACTTGTTGTTCACTGCATATGGTGCACCACAATTCCATAAACTTGGTGAATTCTAGGAGGAAATCAGATTGGTTGTAAATTGCTGATTAATGCACAGGTCACACCGCTTGGGCCATTATAAACAATTCTGTGTGAATAGAACCAGTTTGTTTTGGACATGTTACTAATTTTCTTATTTATTGTCTGTTTAAAAAATTATTTCTTTATTATTAAGTGAAAACTTTGAAGTTGATGAATATAATCTGGTAACAGAGATATTTTCTATTATAGCAGACTTGGTATTTAAGCCACTCGGTCTCTCCATGCAACCTTTATAAAAGGACGGTGAAGATAAATTCTCACAATAAATCTACCTGAATATGCAAATTAACCTATTCAGGTAGTGCACATAACTTTTGCAGACTCCTTTACAACCAACAGGCGGTGCTGCACAAACCCCACAGCCAGAAAGGAGATTGCCCAAGACATTCCCAAATAACATTATGATACACATCCTGCACCTATAATGGACACAGGGTGACTTAAACATAAGAGTTGCCTGGGGACCTACATGAAGTATTATACATATCCTCACAGTGATGGTGACTACCGTCACAAGCTTATTCTCTCATGTAAATGTACAAAAAGATAATAATTTGTATTTGAAAAGCAAAAATATGGGCCTTGAATAACCCATTAAATGATGGTTAATATGTGAGAGATGCAATTCTGTGAAAATCACACTAATCTATAGATATATTTATTGGAACAGTCTATGCACCAAAATCACATTATCTTAATTAAGTGATTTTGGAGCATAGATACTTCCCCTGCAACCTTGTAAATAAAAACATGGCCATTGACATTTCTGAGAAATGGCACTGTTTACATTTTGCAGTTTCCATAAAGGCATATCAAGCTTACAAGATGGAGCTGGCTTGGCACTGAGTTGCAGGTAAGTTTAATGGCTTTTATAATGGTTCATAAGGTGGGAGCCTATTAATCTACAGTTTTAAAAGACCACGTATAATAAAAATGTTTTATGTTTCTTGTTTACATTCGAGTGTTTCTTTAAATTTTTTATTTTTCAGGACTGTGCTTTTAGACTTGACACGTGATTAGGTTGATCTTGTGGATATAGCCATGGTGTCTGTTAAAGGAACAATCCAAACACCATGATCAGTGCATCCTATTGTCGGGGTTATAGTAAAAGAAGTGCCCTAGTGCTGTCCCAAAGCAAGTAGTCAGACTGTTTTTAGTATGGATTGACAACATATGTGGATCTTCAGCTGTGCAGACAGAATTCAGTCTTCTTCTGCTAAAGAAAAGGCACATGTCTCTCTAGAATAAAGCGCAGCTGGTCCAGGATTGTGCTCAATGGCTGAGAGTGTTCAGCTGATGCGGTCAGCCAATGAGGGCAGGCTTATATGACCCTGCTTACCTCAGTAGAATAACAGTATTCTCCTGCAGAAGCAGGTATGATTGCGGACACCAGGCCCAGGTAAGTTGTCAAATCATACTAAAAAGGTTTTACTACTTACTTTCGAATAGCGCCATATAGTCTTGGTACCATAACAACTGTAACATTTACTTAAATTCATAGTCTTTTTTTTTTTTTTTTTTTCTGTATGTTGAAATTTTGCTCTCTGTGAGATCCACCTAAAGGTTAAGTGTATTGTTTTAACCCCTTAAGGACCAAACTTCTGGAATAAAAAGGAATCATGACATGTCACACATGTCATGTGTCCTTAAGGGGTTAAAGAAAAACTATAGTGTTAGGAATACAAATATGCATTCCTAACATTATAGTGCTGGAGTAGCAGTTTAGGTCCCTGGTTTCCCTTAGTAATGAGTTAAAAGATGTTTTAAATGTTCCTTTTCCCCATCACCATGCCGGTCTCATCGCGACTGGCTCTGTCTTCCTGACTGTGATAATCAGTCTTGATGATCTAAGCCAAACAAATGCTTTCCCATAGGATAGTATTGTGCGGCTATTGCGCATGTGCTGCAAAATGCCACACTGCTCCAGTTGTCATTTCCTCATAGAGATGGATTGAATCAGTACATCTCTATGTGGAGCATTCAGCATTTCCATGCAGAGCATGAACGTAGGTGCTTCTCACAGCACTAAACTAGTAAGAACCTCTGGTGGCTGTCTGGGTGAATGACACTAGAGGTGTTATTGGCCACCAATTTAAACCTGACCTTTTCTCTGAAAAGACAGCATTTACACTGAAAGGCCTGCAGGGACATGCTATAGACAACAGAACCACCAGAGTAAGCTGTAGCGGTTCTGGTGACTATAGTGTGTCTTTAAGTTTCTACTTTCCAAGTGTGTGAAAGGATTTGAGAAAAGAGTTGGGACAGCACATTAATAAAAAGAAACAAAAATGTTCCTAAAGTAAATTATTTTATATCATAAAGTGATTTGAAGTGGTCATGGTTATTATTATTATGTTATTATTTATATCGCGCCAACAAATTCCGCAGAGCTTTACAGTGGGTGGATGAACAGACATGTAGTTGTAACCAAACAGGTTGGACACACAGGAACAGAGGGGTTGAGGGCCCTGCTCAATGAGTTTACATGCTAGAGGAGTGGGGTAAAGTGACACGAAAGGTAAGGATAGTATTAGACTAAATGACAGTTGCAAGAGAGGAATCAGTCGGGCGCTATTAACAGTTTAATTGATACGCTTTTATGAAGAAGTGGGTTTTTAATGATTTTTTGAAGGAGTGGAGACTGGGAGAGCATTTAACTGAAGAGGGACGTGAGTTCCATAGGAACGGTGCAGCCCTTGAGGAGACTTGAAGGCGAGCATCAGAGGTGGGAGTACGAACAGAAGATAGATGTAAGTCTTCAGTAGAGCATATGGGCCTAGACGGGACATACTTGTGTATTAGGGAGGATATATAGGTGGGAGCAGCATTTTGTAGAGATTTCAAAGCAAGAATGGACCAGCATCTTAGTCGCATCTGGCGTTAAGTAGGATCGGACGCGCACAATGTTTTTGAGATGGAAGCGGCAGGATTTGACGATAGACTGAACATGAGGCATGAAGGAGAGGTTGGAGTCAAAGAGAGCACCTAGGCAGCGAGCCTGCATGGTGGAGCTGATGTTAGCACCGTTGACATGGAGGGAGACAGACACAGGAGTAGCAACACTTGAGGGAGGAAAGACCAGAATGAGCTAATGAGTTTACCAAGGGGGGCAGTATAGATGGAAAACAGTACGGGACCAAGGACTGAACCTTGGGGGGACACCAACAGAGAGGAGTTGGGGAGAAGAAGTAGAGCCAGAGAAAGAAACACTGAAAGAGCGCTGGGAGAGGTAGGAGGAGCACCAGGAGAGCGCAATATCTTGTAGATCGAGAATACGAAGGATGAGAAGATACGAGTATGTATGAGCAGTGTTTTTTCTTGAAACACTGCACATATTGAGTTATTGTTAATTGTGTGCTTTTGGCTAGTTGCACCCCAGCACACGTGACTTAGGCAGCCCCAAACTGAATTCTGGGCTGCCTAATGTCAGTATTTTGTGCATATTTTGCATCTTTCATCAGAGCGCAAAACAAATTCCATTCCTGGTTTCATGTATCTATTAACCTCTTGATTAGCAGAGAGTGTATCAGAGAGCATTTGCAAAGTTACATAGCATACAGTACAGTGCTGCATTGTTCGAAGTTTGAGAAATCTGTGCATTGCAAGACCTTATGTAAGACAGGAGGAAAAGCCACTGAGAATCAAAAGCAATATTGTTCCTGGAGGAAAAAAAAAAAAGTTGTATAGTTTGTAAAATAAGTAAATGAAACCTATACATGCCACATTGGAAGAAAATCTCAGCAGGAAACTTTGATTGTTGATGAGGTATCTTGAAGACGTAAAGGAACTGTATGGGCACCATAACAACGCTATTGAAATTAAGTTGTTAGGATGCCCAGAGGTCCCTGGCGCCTCAAGATTCAGTTCAATACACTTTGAAATTTGATGGTATATTTTAGGAAATGTTTCTTTAAGTAAAGTTAGGTGCCCAGTGAATAGTGCCATTTGACATGTAAGATGTCAGACTGCTCAAAAACAGTGTAATTTATTGTAGTTGCATTCTTTTCAATGCAGTCTTGATATTGATCAAGCAATTTGGCAATTATTCACAAATTATGTACATTGTTCATAACTGTATTGGGGTATAGACTCATGGCCGTTTGCGTGATGCCAACCATTTCCTTATTTTCAACTCATTTTATTTAACACAGACAAAAAACAGATTGAAGAAAATCTATAGACAGCTGGTTTGCAAATTATTTGCACAGTAAGTCTTCTATCTACTGAGCACCATTGGATACAGTTACAGCCCTAATATGTGGTTATAGCTTTTGTGGTATATTTAGCTGAATATTACCAGTTAACAGCATATTCTCAATAGGTTTCTTGTCTGCTCTGATGTGGATCAATTGTACATAATTTGTTTCGTTTTTTTAGAAAACCATCACCTAAATGTACTACAAATTATTTTTTTTTAAATGTAACCACTTAAAAACCAAACCAGAAAAGAGATCTTCAGGTTTTGTAAGCTGTTTTTAAGAAATATCCCAATGTAAAAATGCATAATTAAATGCATGTAGCATTCACGTTGCTTTATTTTTAACCATGCAATCAAAAAACAAAGCATAAACAAAGTATCAACATTGTGAACCAGTATTTTGAGCCTCATGTTTGCATTTTTTAAACCAAAAAAAAAAAAATATAGGATTAAAACAAATAATTAAACGTAAGTTTAATTAAATAATAAAAAGTTTGTGGAGCAGTGAAAGAAGAGAAAACAGGTGAGTGTAGAAATAAAGAATGCATTATTCAATGCAAATAAAAAATATATTGAGCAGCAGCCAGATCAACTAACAAGATGTAGTTGAGCACACATTTTTAAGGAGAAACCAGATGTGGAATTTTTTTTTCAAAAAATGATTAATAAAAGTATTCACTAATTTGGGGGGGGGGGGAGAGGATATCTCAATGTTCCCTTTCTCATTGTTGCTTTCCCCTATATTTTTTCTGAAAAATTAATTTGCAAAAACTAACATTTGAATAGAAAGTATTCACTAATGTGTAAGGTGTGGATGCTGATAAGAACCTGTTGATTCGGCTATTAAATCTATGTAGCACCAAGGGTTCTGCAGACTTCTTTAGGAGTTACAGATTTAGATGAAATCCTGTTTCTTTGCAGTGAATGCATGGAACAACGGCTAGATATAGGCACTTATGCAATGGTACCATCCAGTTCACTATGTAGTAGTCTATGGTGATCCTCTGTATGGCTGTACCAATTCATTTTACCTCTAATAGCCTGCTACCTGCCAAAAATAATGTAATGAGTTTTAATGTTTTCAAAGCACTCTGCCTGCTTACATTAATCAGGCAAATGGTTAATGCCTGCTTCTGGATCGACTAAGTTCTTACCTTGGTTTGTTGAAAAAAAGGTTTGAGAAACAATTTATTGGAAGATATTTGCACACAGCATCTAATTGCTAGGCTGTGTAAACACACACGTGATCCAGAGTGCTGCAGCTATGTTATCGGGCCCTTTGAGGTTAGGTGATATGTGCCCATTTTAAGGTCTTGTAGGAAGTCAGTGGAATTCAGTTTTGTTGAAAGTAATAGAATATGAAGCTCAAAAATAAAAATCCTCTGAATTTCTCTACAAGCCGTGACATGATGAAATTTTTCACATATTACTTTATCCAATTTGCCAACCTTAGGCACTGAAATGTTGAATGTGACAGACTGTCATTCCACTTTGCTCTTGGCTTTCTGCTCTTTTGGTGTTGCCCAATTATTTCTGCATTCCTTTAGTGTAAACTGGCAATTCAAAAAGTAACTCTCTGCTCTACTCTTAACCCTTTTGAAGACTATGGTACAACGCAATATGTCTTAAAATATTAAAGGTTGTGCATATTGAAATAGGTAAATAAATACAAGTATATATTTTAGGTGTGTGTGTGTATATGTATGTATGTATATATATATATATATATATATATATATATATATATATATATATATATATATATATATATATATATATATATATATATGTATATGTATATATATGTATGTATTTGTGTTAGGTGCTCATGATAGTACAGAGTAGGCTTGCCAAGGAAAAGAAATGAAAAAGGAAAATAAATGTTATAATGTGGTGTGGTGGGAGGGTCATTCAACGCTGACCTCAAACGGTAAGGAGCAAGGTAAGGGGTGTTCCTTAAGTAGGCCAGGAGTGGATAACAAACACCTCCCACAATTACAGACCAAACTGCCTTAATACTTGTGTTAGGTGCTCATGATAGTACAGAGTAAAAATACCCTAATGAAATGAAGGATAGTAAAAAGAGCAAGTCGCTTGTGGTGTGCCAGAACTGACGATGAGGTAGGCCTGAGAAAGAAGAGGGCAAAAATGAAGTAATCAAATTTATTACAGACAACCAATACAGATACACATATCAACCAGGCATGTTTTTGAAAGCATCCCTTAATTCTTGTACTGGGTTCGGTATGTACCGTGAATAAGCGGATGATTTCCAGCGCCCCAGTGTTTTTATAACATGAACTGGAATGTTGACACTGGAGGCTGTGGACGCTGCCCCTATGCAGAAGGAGTGCCCTGAGTAGTTAGCTGGGTTGAGGCCCAGTTGAGTGAGTAAAGACCTGACGTAGGTAATAAAGGTTGTAGTGGTGAGTATCGAACTTTGTAGTGTGAATAATGGTTGTGATGGTAGTAAGTTATGATGCTGTATGTATGCATCAAGAATCGTGACGGGGCACCACCTGTTGTGCGTGGGATAGTAAGCTATTTTTACTGGCACGTGCTGACTGGTTTTGGAGTGAGGCAGAGTCAGGATGTAATGATCCATGTGTTTTGTTAAGTGGGAATAGAGGAGAATAGGAGTAGATTGTGTAGCGTTGGTCGTAGTGAATTCTCTAGGTCTTAGGAATCCAAGAAAGCTGTGTAGATTGCTGCTTTGATGACAGAATTTGTGTTGGTGTCAAAAGGTTTTAAATCAAGCAGGTTAGACAATGCTTTCAAAATATGGTTGTCTATGGGTAGCCTCTGTGATGTACGTGTGGGTTCAGATCTCTGAATGCCCCTGAGGATAGTCTTAATCTGGTGAGGCCATGAAACTTGTGTTGTTTGGTTGTAAGGTTAGCATATGGTGTTGAATGCCTGTGAGATAAAGTTTGATGGTGTTGTATGACATTTTAAGTTTAAGGTGGCAAAAAGAAGCGAACCCCAAAAAAGATGTCATGACAAATGGTTGCATGATGTTATGTTCTGAAAGGAATCTTTTGAATAATGTAAAGGCCCTGTCGTATGTTTTGTGCGTATTTTTTGACAGTGCCAATTGGGACAGTGCCCTGCTATGTTTCATAATGGTGTCTAGTCCGGTATTAGTTGTTGAAAAGTTGGCGTAGTTGTGGCTGTGAGCGCAGCTGATGGGAGTGCTTGATGAAAAGCCTGAAATTTAAAACGAGACAAACTGTCAGCAGCTGTGTTACATATACCTGGAACATGGAAACAATACTGGAAGAAATTATGACAAGCTGCCAACCAAGTGAGTTTCCTCAGAAATCTCATGATCGTAAGTAAGGGATTTGGAACGACCTTTGTTGATGTGACAGGTTGCCTGGTTATCTGATTAGCAACGTACTGGCATGTTTACCCATAAATGACCCCATGCTACGGCAGCCGCCACAATGGGATAGACCTCAGAGAGCTGAGGTAGTGGAAAAACCCTCCAAATCCTGAACTGCTGTAGGCCAGCTGCCCCAAAGCCATTCGTTCCCAAAAATTGCTGCGAAACCTGTGGTAGATGCCGCATCTGACCAAATGGTAAGTGATGAGTCAGTTAATTGAGGGAGGAACATACTTTTACCATTCCAAGTGGTTAAAAATTTCTTCCACATGCGTAAGTCTGCCGTAGCTTGAGTATCTAAGGACAACCTGTGTGTGTTGTGTAGGAAGAGTGGAAATAGATACAAGAGTCGTGATATGAAGGAGCAGCCTTGAGGTATGATACGCATGGCAAAATTTAGAGAACCCAGCAGGGACCGAGCTGAAGGTAGTGGTTGATGTAGGTCAGAATGTTTCCTATCTTGTCGTGTGGCAGGCTTGCTTGTATCGTGGTTGAGTCTAATTGAATACCCAGGAATGTGATAATCGTGTCTGGCCCCTCAGTTTTCTTTGGGGAGAATGGGACCCCTAGCTGTTCAAATAGATTGATGGTGGCTTAAAAGCTACTGGGAGGGGAAGTGTTCTCCTCGACCAATAAGAAATCATCCAGGTAATGTAATACCGTAGGGCATCTGGCTATGTTCAATAATAACCAGCACAATGCTTCGGCAAATGTGTCGAAAATAGCCGGGCTACTTTTGGACCCAAAAGTTAAACGGGAGAAAAAATAGTAGTTTCCGGACCACTTGATGCCATGCAGGTGCCACAGTGTAGGTTGGCAGCAATTTAAAGGTGTGAGTAACATCGGTCTTACTAAGCCATGCTCCGACCCCTGCTTGTATGATAGCTGTAATGGCGTGATCTATGGTAGTGTATTGCAGGGAGAATTCCACGGAGGGTATGAGGGAATTGATTCTGGGGTTAGCCGATGAGAGTGGTGCAGACAGGTCAATGAGGAGTCTCTGTTTAAGGGAAGATTTCCCTGTGACAATATCAATGGGGTTAGTGCGCCATTCTTTGAACGGAGGAGACTTGAAAGGCCTCAATAAGAAACCCTCAGCAATTTCTTGGGTTATGAGAGTGTCAACAGCTGTTTGGTTGTGTTGTGCGGATTGTAGATTAGGGCATTCCAGAATCCCGGATGGTATGTGTAGAATACCCGTGTGGAAGCCTTCTGTTAAACCAGACCTAAGTAAATCTACCAAGTGTTTAGACGGGTGATGTGACAGAAATGCTGTAAATACCGAAATGTTAATGGACGTTAGGTAAGGCTTAGAATACATTTTATTTGGACACATGGTTTTGGCATGTGCCCTAAAACATTTTAAACAGATATGCAATAATCTACAACTGCTATAATTACAAGACCCAACATTGAAATTATTACATATCTGGGACTTGCCCAGAAACTTGATCGGGCGTCCCAGTTTGTCTCTGGTCAATTTCTCTGAACACCAGAGGAACTAGCTCCTTGCGTGGAGGCATATTCGTCCGCTGCGTTGGGACAGAAATTTGTCGTATGTGCCGTAGAGGAGCAGTATGCACCAGCCGGTGTTCTTAGACCTGCAAAGTGTCTGCAAAATATGATGCTATCGATCCTTCCCCAGTTGGATCTTGTTCCATAATGGGAGAAGGCCCCAGACACTTTTGCAGAAGAAGACCTATGGTAGTCATAGAAGGCTGATCCACCATATTTGTTTCCCAGGTCTACCAGCTTGTGCATATAAAGATCAAACTCCTCTCGTCTATTGGGATAGGCCGCACAGATGACATCCCGGTAAATACCAAAGGCCAGTACAAACTTGGGAATAGTCAATTTCCTGTTTAGGCAGGCGTCCCTAGATCTGACCACAACAGACACATCATCATAAGCATAAGTCTTATTCTCCACAATATCCTGGGAGGCAATCAGCAGAGAAGCCAGGTTGACGTCTTTACCTTCCAGGATATCTCTTTTTAGGTGCTCAGGGATCATATGAGCAGGGCTAACTTCCTGGTCCTACTATGTGATAGCTGGAGCAACTAATAGCAAGTCGGCTGGTGCTGGGGAAGCAACAGCGGGTGGCCCGGCTAGGGTAAGGGCCGTGGTGACCGACTCAAGTTTCTCCAGCCTGGAGTTGACCTTGCTCATGGACGCCATGAGTGATGACAACATGGAATGTATGTCTCCTGGGTTGGATTGGCTGGGCCCTTCCCCAGCATCCATGTTGTTAGTCGAAGTACGTAATAATTTGAAAAGCTCTGCTTTCCTTGCTGTAGCGGGGTAGGGGATTTGCCGTCTCCTCAATTCAGTGGTTATATGAGGATCATCCAGGATCTGATTGATGCTGGACTAGTTACCTCTCCTCCTTGTGTAGGAGTAATTGCTCTAGTCGGAGTGCTAGGCAGGGAGAAGTCCTCTACCCCTTCCTGAGACATACTAAAAACAAAACAATTAATTAGTGTATGAAAACCGACAAGATCGTACTGGCAGGCTAGCTAAGCCGGATGGCGAAACATTACACTTGTTTGGTTACAGGTGAGGCCCTACTAGTTGCCAAGTGGCTTGAGAGGCTCTATCTATGCGTTGGCGCGAGGGGATTCAAGGCCACCCGTCGTAGTGGCAGGATTTTAGGCCTCTCAGTCACTATAACAAAAAACAGGGAAAGGGAGTGACAGGTGAGGCCCTTTCTATGCGACATGCGAGGCGACTAGCTCACGTGTGGCCGATGGGTGTTTGCCTCCGAACGTTGAGGCGGGGTGTTGGCCTTGCGGGACCACTAACCGATGGCAAATGCCAAGAAGGGATAAATACTTATTGGGGAGCCTGTGACCCTATTGCCAGTACTCTAACCTAGGGGGGGGATGAAATGTATGTCAGAATACGATATGAGCAGGTGTACGTACCTGGTAGTATGAAATATCTCACAGCGAATTCGTATGGTGAAATATATAAACCTGGAAAGCCTGAAATGGGTGAAAAAGGTAATATAGTGAGTGTGGTCTGTGTGGGAATGGTGTAGACTGTGTAGCCTGTACCAGAGGTGTGTTTTAAGGGTTTGATTGTGGAGTTTTAATTGGTAAATGCCAGGAAAGTGTAGTAAATACCATGACAACATAAATGTGCTACAAAGGCCAGGTGATGCAGTGTCTTTTAATGCCAAAATTCTGGCTATAAGCAGGTGGGATGTATGATGGGTGTCAAGTGAGAAAAGAGGAGGGGGTGGGGGAGGCCGTGGCCTATATGTAAATGCACTATGCTGATATATAATTAACGACAAAAAGGGGCAGGGATGAAAACAATTCTCTAAAGTGATGATGTAAAGTTGTATATAATATTACTGTAATGTAAAGAACATATGGTTGGTTGGATCAGTACGTGTGATTCAACCCGAGAATTCATTACTTGGAAAAGGAAACCGTATCCTTATGTATCTGTTGTGTCGTAGTTTAAAACACAGAAATGAGGCCTGTAACTTTAGGCTGAACAAAACTTGACTGAAATGGATAAGTATGGAAAACCCCTGAAAGCGTGGGAGTCAAATGATCCATACAGATATGTGAGCTGGTTTGTTATGGAAACCAATACAATTCTGATAATTTTAAACAGTAATAGAATTAATCTATATCTATTAAGCAAAGCAAATCGTTTAACCGAATGGTATATACATGAAATGATGAATGTAATCCACGAAAGGATTTATGTGAAATAAATTTTAGCAAGAAAACCGAAAACCCTATGGCAAGGGAAAACATAAACTGAAACGAACAGTTTATATTTATGAAATTTTATGCGAACAGGCAAGCGTGCTTAAGCATATCATGAACAAGTGCGGAAAGGTGAAACAACCGAAAGGATAGCTTATTTAGCTGAAAACACAGAACAGCTTTAGGCGAAATGACAACCTTTAACGAACATACTGAGATTAGCCGAATATTGCTCAAAATGATTCCGCGAACGGCTTGTTGAATTTGCAACATAACAGGAATAAACCGTAAAGCGAGGACCCATGCTGTACCGGACGCCGTGGCAACTGATCCTGGCGTGACAGGTAGGTCTAACTTACGTTTTAGGAGTCCCTGGAACGTGATCTACAATGATGACCGGGGTCAGGAGAGGCTGGACGGACGGACGGAAGGAAAGGCCTGTAACAGGATTCCTGGACACAGCTTGCCGCGGAAAAAACTCGTGGATAGTGAAAACCAAGATGGCATCTGAGAGAACCCAGAAGTGGATCCTCATTCACCACTGACCTCGAACGGTAAGGAGCAAGGTAAGGGATGTTCCTTAAGTAGGCCAGTAGTGGATAACAAGCACCTCCCACAATTACAGGCCAAATTGCCTTAATACATATATATATATATATATATATATATATATATATATATGTGTGTGTGTGTGTATTAAGGCAATTTGGCCTGTAATTGTGGGAGGTGCTTGTTATCCACTACTGGCCTACTTAAGGAACACCCCTACCTTGCTCCTTACCGTTCGAGGTCAGTGGTGAATGAGGATCCACTTCTGGGATCCACTTTTGCTGTACAAACTTGGCTCTGTTAAAATGTATTCATAGATACCATTGCTTTTCTTTTACAAATGCACCGTTTTTCAATTAGAGGTACAACAGCAGTGTTTACATTTGTCAGAGAAAAGGGACGGCATCCATGCACCAAAACCACTACGTTATGTTGTAGTGGCGTTTGTGTTTAGACTGTTCCTTTAAATTTGCTGCTTTGCGGAACATGCCTGTAGCATAATTTGTATCTTTATCTATTTACTTTCTATGCATTTTGTTTCAATTATGTTTTTGTAACATTATTATTTTAAATAGACACAGATGTGCCATAAATACAACACTAGTTCCACCAATAGATCAACATGATTTATAGTAACAATACATATTAGTGAAATTGTCTGGTTACATTGACAAGGCAAACAAGAAATACATTTTAAACGAATGGTGTAATTTTCGTCAGGACGTCTATTACTTTAAGGTGGACAAGCATAGAAAAATATTGTGCACAGCTAAAAAATGGGTGAAAACAAAAATGAGCATAAAAATAAGATTTACAAAAATTAGCCGGTACTATGTGTTTGTTTATGTTTTTGCTGTATGCATCTTTATAGAGGAAAAGGTCGCATTTGTATTGATTTAAAAAAATATATATTTTCCCTGCTTGTTTTACTGTAGTGGAAGTTGGTTTAGAGGACATACTCTTTAGCCACAACTTATCCTTTTAACAGGTTTTCCTGCATGGAGAATTGTCAGAAATGGGTATCATTAAAGGCTCTATAAGTGTATGATTACAAATGATTAAAAAAAAACCTGCTCAGGCAAGTGATGTTTCTAAACTAGTAATAAAGCAAGATTTATTATGAGGTGGCTGAAAACACTGCAAGTAGCAATTATTTGGCATACTGTAAAAAAGCTGGTAATGGTATTTTTACAATTAACATGCAATCGCTGCAATAATGTAGATTTTAAACTTGTAGGAAGAGCCCTCAAATCTACAGTATCAGTTAGAAAAATATAAATCCTGGTAAAGATACTTCACCACAGCCTAAAGCGATAGTCCAGGCTGTAAGTGAACCCTAATCTTTCATGCATTATACGAATAATACTTTAAGAAGTATGCAGGTATTCCTGAATTTGCTCAATATTTACGTTTTTGTGTTGAGTTCTTCCCAAACAAGGAAATAGCTCAGCCATGCAGGAGGCTCTTTTTTATTTCATGGGAGCTAAACATAAACTCCTGCCCTGCAAGATCTAGTACAGTCAGGCACTATAATGTGACCACAGCTCGTGGTCTTTGACAGTAAGCTGCGAAGGTGTCATTTGGGAGTTGGGGATTTAAATAGTAGGTGCAAGTGGTACAAACATTTGGACAAGCAGAAGAGGAAGTATACATTCCTTTTCTGCCTTTTGGGCACTAGAAAGGCAGAGTTACAGCAGCAAAGAATTATGCACAGCTCTACAGTTAAAGGATCACTAAAGTCACCCAAACCACTTAATCTCAATGGTCCTGTCATTTTAACCAGTCAAGGTCAAATATTGCTGTTTTGCAGAAACGGAAATGTTTATCTTGATCAGTTAAACACACCTGTAACAGCCATTGGAGGACTGCTGCACAGGTGAGTAAAAGGCGATCACATGATGGGGAATTCCCTATTGGAAAGCATTAGTTCCCTATGAGGAACATTAGATTGGACACCACTGGAGAAGGCCATGCTTCCTCCATGACAACGCAGGAGGAGGAGAGGTAAGCAGATTGAGTCTCAGTACTGGAAAAAAATATTTTTATGGGACACTTGGGGGTGGATTATGTAACTAGGGATAGGAACACTAAAGCATTGGGTATACAGGTTTGTATTCCTAACACTTTAGTGTTCCTTTACATAAAACTGTTTGAAGGATAATGCGCCTAGAGTCCTTGTTTTATAACTTTTTGTTATGTTGCTTGGAGTACCCTTTTAAGCTCCTTTAAACCTAATATGTCTCTCTTTGTGTCTAACTGAGCCCATCATATATAACATTAAATGTAAGCCTAATTGACTAAGGTCAAATTAATGTTAAGAATCCGTAATAGACAATGGGATCTGTTTACTTAAAGGATCACTATAGTGTCAGGAAAACAAAGCGGTTTTCCTGACACTATAGTGCCCTGAGGGTGCCCCTCCCATGGCACTGAAGGGGTTAAAACCCCTTCAATTACTTACCTTAATCCTTGACCTCAGCTCCCTCTGCCGACGTCAGCGGAGCACACGCGCATTCACAGTGTCCATAGGAAAGCATTTCTCAATGCTTTCCTATGGACGCTCTGCGAGATGGAGGCATAATATGCCTCCAGCGTCGCAGATGCGCCTCTAGTGGCTGTCCGGAAGACAGCCACTAGACGCTGGATTAACCCCAAATGTTAACATAGCAGTTTCTCTGAAACTGCTGTGTTTGCATCTGAAGGGTTAAAACCTGAGGGACCTGGCACCCAGACCACTTCATTGAACTGAAGTGGTCTGGGTGACTATAGTGTCCCTTTAACATTGTTGCCTTTTATGTTTCTGTTGCTGCTACATTTGTATGTCAAAATAGGATTTTCTAATGCCAAACTGTCCTGCAAGAAAAATAGCTTTCAGCTATAGGACCCAACGGTTAGCCAGGGGGTTCACTAAATGGCCATATCTTTCTTTACCTTGTATGCTGGATACAGATTATAGACCCAGTAAACGGCTCCTATTTATTCCTCCACTATATTTGTTGATGGCATAGAATGAATACTGGATAAAGGCCTGGCCATTGGCCCCAACACCTTCCCTAAACCTCCTTGTCTACTGATAACTGGACCAGAGAAAGCCCAGTCCCTTCATCGAACCAAATACCAAGAGGGATAGTTGTTAGCGAAACATCTCGCCTAATTTTTGTAGTCTTATTAGGAACACTGCAAGCAACATAACCACTATAGCCCAATACTTACCCAAAATAATTTGTCAAACTATTTCAGAACAATTTACCTGGGTACTCACAGTAAACCCTTCTTCTAGATTCTCCTTGTATGGGTATCTGGATAATTCCACTGAGCTATGTAGGGCACGCATATCTGTATTGACAATGCTTAGCTTTGTGAAGACATCCAGCGTCTCCTGAAGGAAAAGAGGATGAGGTCCCGCACCTGGCGAACTCATGTACTGTATGTCGTTCAAACTTTTCTTAAACTGTTCTGACAAATTATACTAGGAGGGAACCATGGTACTCCTGGCACCATAACTGCTAGAGCGGACTTTAGTGGATATGGTGCAATAAAGCATTGTTTGTGTATAGAACCTGTGTTCACAAGCCTATGACAAGACTTCAAAACAAATCTGGGAACTATGAATTTGAAGTGAGCTTTTATACACCATACAAGTGTATGTTAAATTATTTTTAACAAAAATTCAGTAAATGAAATCTAGAAGAAGATGGGGCTACGGATAGATAAGGAATCTACTCACTGCAAATTTATCCTTAAAGGAATTGTCTTTCAACACTCTTTAACATACATAGATATAATTTAGTGTATTGAAAGGGTTATTCAATTAAGTGTAATTTGTTGGAAATACCACATGAATTTACAATTTGGGACTGAATTAGTCAAATTGAAAACATTTAAAAATGTTTACAAATCTTCTATTTTGGTCCAAATCTTATATTCAGTAGGCTCCAAATTGTAGCTAATTGAAATATGAATGGCAAAATGTAGACTAAAATACATATAAATAAAATAGTAATATAAATAAACATGTGAATCCTTGAGTCTTCTTCCTGTTTAAGGAAAAGCATTTAAAAACCGTAAATAAATACAATTCTTTATTTAAGAAATTGACCATCAGGAATATATATACATATTAAAAGGTGCCGATGGGCAGCAATTACATGTCACATGTACAAAGCAATTATACATACACAGCTACCAGATGACATTCCCAAAACAACATTTAGAATCAGAACCGTTCCGTACTCGCTCAAATGATATACATTGATAAGTACTGCGTTAAACTTATTTCATAAAGGATTAAAGAAAAAGAACCTTGGGAGTCCACCCTTTCTGGGAACAGGCAAATATCATGTATACTAAGGAATATATTGGGAATAATATTAAGGAAAAGCATTTTCTATGGATACAGTATGACTTGAGATGTGTTTTTTTTTTTTTTTTTTAAGCCATCAGTGGTCAGGGTGAAGGTAGTGTTAATGTGTTGTGTGTTTTTCGTTTGCTTTGTATTTACCTTTCTTAGACTGATGCTCATATATGGCAACTTTCTCCTGCCTGTGCAGAACACGGAGTAGGATTTATCAAGTGGGAGCAAATACTCCCTTGAAATGTTGTCAGCAAGGCTGCTAACCAGGATAGCAGTTAGTGGCTTGATTTATTCGTTATTTATATATAAATATAATTTTTTTTAAAGGAAAAAGTCAATGTCTGGCTTTCATGTTTCAGGATTGTTCAGTGTCTGTTCCAGGCACTCTAGATTGATTTGTCCATCTGTTTTAGTTACCACCATCTATACTGGGAGACTATTTTTTCTGAATGATGGTCAACTCGCCCTCCTCTTCCATAAAGCTTGGCTACCTTCCACCCTTAGAATATCATCTGCGGTCCTCTTTTTCTGAGAAATCTATTTTCTATTTGTATTTCATTTGTCTCTACAACCCAGTTTATTAAAGACAGATGATAAGCACCATTACAGCCTGGTTATGGTGTTATCTTACCCTTGGTGTTGCCCCTCGTTTTGTGCCATAAGTTTTTAGTGTTTTAACACAAACATAGGATCTTGTAGGTGCTGAAGGCCTCCCCCTCACTTGGCATAATGCAGTTGTGGAAACCACAATTCCACATTAGGAACGGTCGTTTCATCCAAATTTAGTCTGCATTCATTGATTGACCAAGTCATCTGTTTTAATCAAGCAGTGTATGCTGTCCCTCTATGGAAAAAAATTGATATTGCTAATGCGGAAGTGTAACTTACACAGTAGTAAAATGGTGTCCGTGGGGCTAGACCATGGGTGCCTGGGGGACTCTTGGTTTGCATCAGGCTCCTGAATTAGTCTAATACAGCACCAGGGCACAGTGCCAAGGGGATAACGGCTATAGCTCGAACATCCTAACAGGGATTCTGCTAATTAACATGAATTTAACATTAATGTAAATTGCTAAAGGTCAACGGTCATCAAATTTTCACTTATCATTTTTAAAAAAAAAAAGTATTACATTTAATGAAACTTAAAGGTTTTCCCCAACATTCGTGACCACTTCTGCTTTTCGAAGTGCTCATGGGTGAAGTAAACTGTATGTGCAGCAATTCTGCTATAAAAGCTGCAAAGGCCGATATATCTGCACTTTTGTGCTGAGGAGAATAACATTTCCTGCACATGTGAACTCTGTAGTGAGCTTTTACGCTTGCAGGCAGAGCTGGGAGTGCACCTGCAAGGGGAAGCTACTTTTATCTCCTACCAGCACTTCTTGCCTCTCTTTCTACATATTTGTCAATTTTCTTTCTTTTTCCCCTAATTCACTTCCTCCCCTTCTGTGAGAACGGTCAAATCAAATGCTTCTTTATGAGAAGCATTTGTTTGGAGCACAGAGAGGAAGTGAGTGATGCAGCATGATGGACAGGGCGAGGTAGTTTTTGTCTGTGTCTGTCAATGTGCCTTGGAGTGAATGTATGTATGTCAGTGAATGTATGTGTCTGTCATTGTGTGTCTGTGGGGCAAATTAGATTGCGGGGTGGTGCATAGGGCATCACAAATCCAAAATACAGCACTGTGGAGACCTCCATTTTGTTCTTCTGTCTGTGAAGTCTGCAGTTTGCCCTCCTTTGGGATTCTGTTGACTGTCTGTGGGTGAATTGGTTCAGCAAATGAAATTAAACTTTGCTTAAGCTCTACCCCCTACTTTTTCTTATGTAAAAATAAAAACAAATATATAAAAACAAGGAAATGAAGGGACAAAAAAGGATTACTTTAAAGACCAGGGACGTACAAGGTACGGCTGACAAAAAAACTTTCCTTAACAACCTCGCAGTCCTTCTTACTTACCTGATTGCTGCCGTTCCCCCGCCGGCGATCAGTGTTTCTCCTGGTCTTGGGGGGGACTGTCTGACTTAGTGGCGTAGATTGGGGGGCTCCTGCCATGGGTAATGTAAAATAGTGGGTACAAACCTAGAATTAAATTGTAATGCGCTGTATGCTAGATGTTGAGGCAAGGTGCTTGGGCTATAGCCTGGTCTCGGTTATCAGTGGTCATGCGGGTGCGTAAGGTGGCAGGCGTATAGCCTTAGGGCTGGTTTACGCCTCTGCATTGCCCTGTGGTTGTTAATGCATTATTTTGCAGAGGCGGGGGTTGGGAACAGCCATAGCTATGAACTCTCCATAACTTAACATGCTCATATGAGTAATAAAATAACAAAAAATTAAATAAATAAAAAAAGAAACCAGCAAAAAACAGGGTGCCGAGCAGCATTAAACTAGCATCTGATTAGAGAGCTAATCTGGAGGAGGATATCATTCTGGTATCCATGGGGCGTGCCTTTGGTGGTTTACAGGGGGGCAGCCCGTGTCCGGTCCCACAGGTGCTGCGCCGTAGAGGTCCCTCTCGTTGTGGGCAATGATAAAGAGTTCCTTGGGAGGCTCAAGGTTTCCATTATGTCAGCCGCTTGTTGCAGGGTTTGTACCAAGTAAGTAGCATCTCCTCGCTGTATTTGAAGTATCCGCCATGACCGCCACCGATAGCGGAAGTCTTGTGCTCTGAGCTGGGTTGTGAAGGGCTGTATGGATTTTCTCCATGCTGGCGCATGGTATCGCGGCTTTGTGGAAGGTTTTCTGCGGGATTGCAGGAGTTGTGGCCTCCGCCGTCTGTTCTGTACCGCCCTTCGTGTGTTGGGGAGTTGGGGGGACATAATGGGGCTCTGAGCTGTATGTTGCGCACCTATTAGTGGAAGATCGGCCGCGTCTCACCACCATCGGCATGCCAGGTGCAGTAGGCCTCAGACGTGAAGTCCAGTGGACTTTTCGATTCGGTTTCAGCAAGGTCTGCTTGGCTTTAGAGTGTCCACTTATAGTTTGCAAAGCACGTTTCGTTTAAATAAGTGCTCTTTTCGCGTCGTTATGGCCCGGATCGTGGGGAGCTACAGGCAAACATGTCCGGCCATGTTGGAGGTCAAGTCCCGTATCACGTTTTTT
This sequence comes from Pelobates cultripes, assembly GCA_933207985.1. NCBI lineage: Eukaryota > Metazoa > Chordata > Amphibia > Anura > Pelobatidae > Pelobates > Pelobates cultripes. Next base: position 104,699,349 of record OW240914.1, read on the forward strand.
GCATTTTTAACACACAAATATAAATGCCAACTTTGGCCAGTGTTTGTGCCTTAGTGGCTACTAAAGACTGGACATACCCCACATTGAATACCCTGGGTTGTCTACTTTAAAGAAATATGTGACTGTGAGGTGTGATTCAGGGATTTAAGACAGATAAGTGTTACAATGTCACTATTGATAAATATTTTGAGACCGCAAAGTCCTAAATTACAGCTAAATACAAACACCGCAGAAATGTAAAAACAGCCCTGATCCTTAACGGTAAGAAAATTCAGAAACTGTCTGGTCACTAAGGGGTTAAAGCAGAATCTGCAAATTGACAGAGCCGCTTTAAGAAGGAGATTTATGACGGTTTTCTAAAGTTTTGTTGTCTCTTGCACAAGATAGAGCACAGTAAAATTGCTTACTCCAGCATGTGGAAAAGCAACAAACACAAATTCAAACATTGTTAGTACCATATAAATAGTAAAATAAATAAATAGAATAAACATATATATACTTTTCATGGAACAGTTGCTTCTCTTTTCACTAAAGTTTAGGGAAGCATGTTATATCGCTAAGGTAGTTGGGAAAATTCTGCAGTTGTGTATATGACATGTTAAAATATTACTAAACAATAATTTTTTTCTTAAAGTTAGTCTAATTTTCCTAGCATTTGTAGAAGTCTAGAAACATAGGCCATTAACTAAGATTATTGAATTTAACATATCCTTTTACACCGTGGGGAATGTTACTTGCAGAATATAACATTTCCAGTTTTTAGCCGTTTAAGCGAAGTCTTGTATAAGCTTGTGTGATGCAATCAGTGCTAAAAGCAGCAGATTCTTTAGCCACAAGGGAAAGTAAAAGTGTTGGATGCGGTTTATAGCTCCATGTCTAATAGCACATAACTATTGTCATGTTTTCAGAGGTGCTTATTCAGTATACTGTGCATTAATGTTTAAAGCTTTCTGTTGTAAAATGGTCCATCTACTGAGCCATACTGTGGAAATACTTCTAAATGGCACACTTCAGAGTTAGAAGTGCACACACCTCATTCTTTGGTAACTAAGATTAAATTAATTATTGATTAATATTGAACAGAAATATGTGACTCTCAAAATTGAAGGGCATAAAGAAGTCAACTGTAAAGTCATAAACATTGCTGTTATCAGATGGAAAGGTGTATGAGTCATAGGTTGGGCTTGTAGTACCAACAAACATAATAAACAGCCCACACACAAACACACCACCACCAACATCCACATACATGCACACAACCCAACATGCAGCCTCTCACATGCAATACTCTAAACAGCCCCACACATACACACACTACCAAACACACAATGTGACAAATCCATCCACACACACAATTCCACAAGTATCCCCCATACACAGCCCATATTCATATGTATCATACACAATACCACAAAGTACTCATGAACATAATAGCTCATATACGCACAAATACAATGATACAAAGCAAGTGCAGTATAAATAACACAAGCAGAACATGGCAACATGCACGCCTAAATTTAAAAAAATAGGACCGGCACGCTACAGGACATCACAATCCTATTTCGGCACAGTGCTGCTGAAAGGTTGCCTACCCCTGGCCTAGGCCATAAGAAGATTGCCAAGACCATAAAACTGAGCTGCAGTACGATGGGCAAGACCATACAGTTTCACAGGACAGGTTCCACTCAGAACAGGCCTCGCCATGGTCGACCAAAGAAGTTGAGTGCACGTGCTCAGCGTCCTATCCAGATGTTGTCTTTGGGAAATAGACGTATGAGTGCTGCCAGTATTGCTGCAGAGGTTGAAAGGTTGGTGGGGCGGGGCGGTCAGTGCTTAGACAATATACTGCACACTGCATTAAATTGGTCTGCATGGCTGTCATTCCAGAAGGAAGCCTCTTCTAAAGATGATACACAAAAAAGCCCGCAAACAGTTTGCTGAAGACAAGCCGACTAAGCATATGAATTACTGGAACCATGTCCTGTGGTCCGATGACCAAGCTAAACTTATTTGGTTCAGATGGTGTCAAGCGTGTGTGGTGGCAACCATGTGAGGAGTACCTAGACAAGTGTTTCTTGCCTACAGTCAAGCATGGTGGTGGGAGTGCCATGGTCTGGGCTTGCATGAGTGCTGTCAGCACTGGGGAGCTACAGTTCATTAAGGGAACCATGAATGCCAAAATGTACTGTGACATACTGAAGCAGAGCATGATCCCCTCCCTTCGGAGGGATACACCTCCAAGATGACCACTGCCTTGCTAAAGAAGCTGAAGGTAAAGGTGATGGACTGGCCAAGCATGTCTCCAGACTTAAACCCTATTGAGCATCTCTGGGGCATCCTCAAATGGAAGGTGGGGGAACGCAAGGTCTGTTATACACTTACTAATTTACATTGTAGCAGAGTGTCATTTCTTCAGTGTTGTCACATGAAAAGATATAATAAAATATTTACAAAAATGTGAGGGGTGTACTCACTTTTGTGAGATATTGTAAGTAGTGGATGGTATAGGGAGCCATAAGGAAGGGGACACGCAAGCTCCTTCTTACAGGCAGTGCCTGCAGGGGGAGAAGCAGATTATGCCCGTTGCCAGCGTGCTGACGACAGATGTAAAATATGCACAGAATTCACATTTGCTGCGAAATCCACGTGTGCCTTGAAATGTACAAGCTCCTAGTACACAAATTCAAATAACTCTGGTTTTACAGTTTTTCAATGAGAAACACTGCACAGCCAGATTCCTTCGTCCATGACCACTTCAAAAAGCAGAAGTAATCATGGACGGAGTAACCCTTGAATGCTGCTAAGCGGACTAAAAGCATTTACTTACTAAGCAGTCAGTGGTGGTTAGTTGGCAACCAGCTTACAAATTATAGGTCAAAGTAGCTCAGTTGTCAACATTACCTATGGAGATTTGTTTTATTTCACTGTGGGATTTTTTTGTTTTTTATTCTAAATTTTTCAACGTGGCTGTCTTCAGATCTCATATCATTAGAAAGCTGCGAGAGCCTGTAAAAGTTAGGAGTTACGATTTGAGTGCATGAATAAGGGGGATGCATAATGTGCAGAAAAAAGGGATTATTTATGTTGTGCAGGTACTGAGAGCAAAATTAACGGTATCAGGAACTTTCCATAAAAATGACAGAAATGTAGTAGCCAGTAACAAAAATACATCTGAATATCATGCTGAGAATGTGGCACACTATGAACTTTGTATGTATTAATATTTAAGGTTTGGTTTTACTACCGCTTCTGCATTCATAGGGTAATTACCTTTATGAGTAGAAAGGAGTAATGGTGTGGTCAAAAAGCCACCGTTTGCTGCTTATTGAATTTTCTTGATCTTCCTCATTCCATACTGTTGACATGATCATTTGTCCAGAAAAGTAGCTGCCATGATACTCAGCTGGCACTATACTGGAGAGTGATGAAGTGTCTGCTTTTTCTTGAATTCTTTTCACATACGTAAACTGTCAAATGTTTCCTCTCTTTTTTTTTTTTTTTCTCTCTCCATATTTTGTTTCTTTATAGCTGAATTCATATATTTTTTAATTTGTTCTAATAAGAAAACAAAAGTAAATGTATTTTTTACATTTTTAATGTTTATATTTTTATTTCCAATCTGAGACACAAAATGGTCTTTCCACAACTCCTCAGAGTATTTTATTAAATAGTTTATTTCCTGCCGGTTTCTTGGTTATAGGTGAATGCAGATAAAGTGGGGCAGAAGTAATGTGAATACTTCATGTACCACAACACATATGCACTTAAACATTCTTGTACTTTTCTCTTTTACATCCCATTTGGCCAGTTTACAAAATACGTCTGACTCCTCCTGAAACTTGTATTGAGTCGAGATATAAACCTGCCATTGCTGTAGAGCCACATATTTGCTATTCATTGCTTACCTAGCGAAGGACTAGATTTAATTATTTAAATCCATAGGAAACTGCTTTTTACTCATGACATTATTGTAGTTTCTGTTAATGTTGTTATTATTTAGAATGCAGTAACATATTCCACAGCATTGGAATTGGAAAAATGAAAGTGGATATTCCAAATGAGAAGCAGTCCAGGTTTCTCAAGTTGATAAACTACAACTCCTTTGATGCATAACCAGAAAATGATAGTGGTTATGATCATTAACATTAGAAATCTGAATAGAATTTTTTTTTAACAAATATGGGGAAAGGGGTTGATAGTTTTAGACATTTTTATTTTATGGCTTTTTTTTCCCCCACTGAAACAAGTATCCAATGAGAGTAGATTCTTTGTTTAACCTCAGTATTTTGGTACTATAGGAGACTAAAAACTAAAGTTTAAAAACTAAAGTTGGTAATTGGCACTTGGTCACTTTAAGAAATTGATTTAAAAAGCCTGGAGGGAAAAAATGTAAAACTATTCCCCCCCCCTTCTTAATGCAGGTAGGGGCATGATCACCCAAGTGTTTGGAATACACATTTATATTTCTAATGCTATAGTGTTGTTTTAAGTTATTTTTCACTAGCACTTAAAAGCAAAGTATTGAGAATGCACAAATATATGTAGATCCAAATAAGGGCAATTCTAATGATCTTGATTTATGGTGAATGTAGTCTTAGGTGAATATATAAAGAGATAGGTCTGCTCATCAGTCACTGCCTGTAAAAGGTAATACTGGGAAAGGAAGCATGTTGGCTCCCTGAATGAATTCTTTGTTGTTCTAGTATATGGAATTTAGCTCATGCCATGCCTAGGTGTAGGTGGATGTTTGGTTTGTGGTTGACTTGGAGGTGGCAGTGCCCGCAGAATTTACATTTGTTAAAACAGTAGCTTCATTTCTATGCTTCGAATAAATTTTGGTTGGCTTAGACGTAAAATAGTTTGTGCTTCTTTGCTGATTATAAAATTTAGCTTGCTTGATGCTTGCATTCAGTCTGTATGCATAGCTTAAAGGGGGAGGGGGGATGAGGGGGACTGTAGGTTTTGTTAACCATTAAATCTTCTCTTGAAATTAGATTACGCAGACAGAGATTTCTGTGCTATACATTAAGAACACACAGTAAGAACTTGGTGTGTTTGAGCACACCATTTCATTATTGGAAGAATGGTGAGGAGGAAAATTGAAGGGATGGTAAATCCTTCCAGTGGTCCAGGGTAACTCATCTGTACGAAGGTGGATCTGACCATATAGGTCCTCTTATAAACACATAACATGGATTGTAACTTCAGAAGAAGAGATGAACTCCAGACAGTAATTACTTGCTTTTAATGTATCTGCGTCCTAACTGCCGAATGTGTTGAACTACCCATACCCAGTTTAAGAGAAAGGGGTACAGTTTCCTTCCAAAACAATAGTATAATTGATTGGCAGCCTGGAATATTAGTTTGAAGTCCCGGAATTTGGTATGTGACTTGCATAGCTTGAACAGCTGCAAGACTTAAACCTGTGGAACCATTTCACAAGTAAACCAGTGCCCCATTCACTTTTTTGCCATTATCGCTGTTTCGTAATTGCATCGTAGTGGTAGGACTTCAACTCATGTTGAGCTAAAAGCAAGATGTCTGTTAATAACATGAGTAGCTAAACTTATCTTAAGGAGACAAATTATGTAATTTCCCTCAGCTTTGACGGAATTTGTTCCAATTGCTATATAGACATGTGAACATAAAGGACTGTCAGTGAAATAAGAGGTAGGACAATCAATGCTCCAGTAGAGATAGCCAGAGATGAGATGGCTATCTCTACTGGAGCATTGATTGTCCTACCTCTTATTTCACTGGCAGTGGGAGTTGTTCAGGCAGTTGAATGTCAGACAGCATAACGGTCAACTGCAGGTCAGAGTTTGGACAGTCAGAATAAAGTAGAGGCAACTGCAGGTTGAAGGTAAGGTTGGAAAGATAGGGTGGGTAGGAAGGGCAGCTAGAGGTCAGTGGCTTGACAGCCCAGGAAGTGGAGGAGACTTTTGCAAGTCAAGATATTGACAATCAAAGCGATAGGAGAGACAGCTGAAACTAAGTGGTTAGAGTGATAAAATTAGGGTGGTAAAAATAAGGTACATCCTGCAGATAAGAATCATCCATCTCTCTCTCTTTCTCTCTCTCTCTCTTTCTCTCTCTCTTTCTCTCTCTTTCTCTCTTTCTCTCTCTCTCTCTCTTTCTCTCTTTCTCTCTCTCTCTCTTTCTCTCTCTCTCTCTCTCTCTCTCTCTCTTTCTCTCTTTCTCTCTTTCTCTCTTTCTCTCTTTCTCTCTCAATATATGATTTAAAAAACTTTTTTATAGATAGATATAGATATCCTGCAATATAGATCACTTGCAAGGAAGTAATTGTTTAATATTTGCCTATCAATACACCAGATAATTGCACATATATTAATTTATGGCTTGTTTATAAATGTAATTTCAAAAATGGAAATGTAATTTCTCATGAGCTTTGTCTCTTTAAAAAGTTCATATATATGATGTAATGAGCAGTAATGCCGATATTGGGTTCAAAACACTCAGCTGTGTTCATTATCAGTTTACAAACAATCCTTCAGACAGAAGACCTAACAGTCTCATGGAGTGCGTCTGACGTTTGTCCTACATTGGCAAGAACTAGAGACTTGTGACACACTGCAGACATCTTTTCGAGGCATACAACACGGCAAAGTTACCAATCAGCAACATGTATGGGCCCAGTAGGGGTAAATTGCAGTCTACTAGAATAATTGCCTTCATTATCCTTTATGAAAGAACATGTCTAGTAAGGGCTTAGAAAGGGTTAAAATAGGCATCTCTGAAATAACGATTATGTTAATTTAAGAAAATGATGAGGTTATGATTATAGAAACAGAAAAGATCTCTGCAGTGGGCCAATAATCAGGCTGTTTCATTGTCACATTAAACTACAGTAATCCACTCGCCACCCAGAGAAATTAGTATCATAATTTAATACATTGTGAGTTTGCAACTCAGGAATCACGTGGCTTAATATACATTGATGGGAGGATTATTTTTTATATATATATATATATATGTGTTATTGCAAAATATATAATCCAGACAGTATTAGGGCAAATAAAAGCATGCCTTGATAGTCAAACCAGAAGGGAATGGAAAATTAATGAAAACAGAAATTTCTTTATTTTATTTTTTTTAGAAAGCAGGTGAATATATCATTAGAAAACACCTATTCCCTAAATACTGCATATTGACTGGAGAGCATTGCAGATATGCTGTATGTTTGCTACAGATGATAAATACATACTTTTCAGCTGTTAAAGGGACACTATAGGCACCCAGTTGTGTCGTGCCCTTATAGCCATTTAGGTCCCTCTCCTTCCCCCCTGAGTTTTGCCGTTCATGTGCAATAGCCTCCCAATACTTTTCTATATATAAGCACTGGATTGGATGAGATCATCAATCTTAATGATCTCAGCGAAGAAAGCAGGATGGCAGCACTGAGACTGGTGCTGTGAGGGAGAAAAGGGTACGTAAAATACTTTTTTAAACTCACTACTGGTGGGTGCTGGGACCTAAACGGTTTGTACTCCAAACACAACAGGGGTCCTTCAAATTTCTTTGACACCAGGTTTATTTTTTTTGCTGCTGCTCACATGGCACCCTGTTAAATTTGTGTGCTGTAGTAAAACAAATATTCTGTTAACCACTTCATTACAGCTGACTTTACAGATCAGAATAGCTTTCTAAGTTGCCTTCATAGTGATCACAAATAGGTGGTATAAAAGACATGCCCTGGGAATGCACAATTCCATATCTCCCAGCATTAGGAAGTATATAATCACAACAGGTAGACAGTCCTTCCAAGGGGTGTCGCCAATAACACAGCTTGCGTCACTGATGACACCCAGAATGAGTGTGCCTGCCCAATGAAGGGGCATAGTGGGTGTGTCTGCCCAATGAAGGGGCAAAGTGGGTGTGTCTGCCCAATGAAGGGGCATAGTGGATGTGCCTGCCCATGATAGGGCACATCAGCCTGGGGTCAAGCACCTAAGTCTGACAAAAAGGCTCCTGGCCAGTCCCAAACATACAAAACCATGCAGAGAGCACTGCTAAAGCACTCTCTGCATTGTTCTAGTGCCCGTTGCACAGTGCGAGCTCGTCTAAAGATGTGTTCATGCTATGCTTCCTGGCACAATGTGCAGGACACCAAGGAACTAAATTGGGACAGGTGACAAACGTTGAGAATTGAAAGTGAACTTAAAATTGAAGGAAAAAAACCTGAACTGGAAACATTCTCCATGTGAACTTTGTTTTTAGTTTGATTATTTTTGCTTTAAATGTTAAATTCACTTTGAATTCCTGACATATTCTCTTTTTAGTGGATAACCCTGTATGTGTATAGATGTGTGATTTGTGCCAGGTACCTATCCTTGTAAACAAAAATTGAAGGGGATGCCCCTGAGGAAGGCTGTGACGCCGAAACATTGAGGTTTTATTGTCTCCTGCTCTTGGGTCAATATGCCTGTTATATTATAGGTTTATGGGTTTCAATTTTGAGCACTTACTATGTATAGTGGTTATTGGTATGTTATTTGATGTTTACATGTCTGTTCTGTTATCTACACTTTATCTGTATAATTTATACTTGTCTACTGTATAAATAAAAACCTTTTTACGTGCAAATTTATTTTGGTGTGCTTGGGGTTATTGTATACTAGATTTATGGATCTGGTGGGGGATCAGATTTTCCCTTAAAGCACCTGGTAACTCTTTACTGTACTATTACCCATATTAACAGTTTTAGCGCGTATTACAATCTTCTATGCACCTATCCTTGTAATCCTGTAGTCCTAGTTTGTGCCTTAATATTTGAAGTTGATTTCTGTTACAAAGAATAGGATTGATTTCTGTTGGTAAACCACTTTTCCATTCAGGTTCACGTCTTTATTTTAAACAGCATCTCATGATGCACGTGATCCATGGTTGTTTTGTATAATGCCTACAGTGTTCGTTTTATTTTCCTTTATATTTTGTCCAAGTATAACTGAAAAGGTAAGTATGCAGCATGCTTGCTTTTACCTCTCTGAGCCATTTGCAGAGAGATGTGTAGCCCACACAGTCCATCTGTGACTGCATCCTGCAGTACAATGTAGAAAAATTAACATAGTACTGTAAAACAGGAAACTCAATCAGAGATGGACGTGAGCATTTGGTTTAACACCATAATAACTCATTGTCTGGGTTTATATTACAGGAAAGCCCCTATTCTCTATTTCACAGTATTACCACTATTTATTTATAAAGCGCCAACATTATTGTGTAGTATATCCAAAGGACTTGACTTTTCTCACAATAAAGGTACTAATAAATAAAATATATATAATTATATAAAATGAGAAGAGCAGCTGGCATTACTAATACCACATTACGGAATAGGAGGTAAGAGACCCAGCGGAAAACCAAAAAAGGCTTATTAGACATTTACCTAGAATCAGGGATGTTTAGACAAGCCTAACCGGTTACGGCAAGAATCAAACATCTTGTTAATCTGCAGATTGAAAGCTTGTAAATTAAAAATATTTGTGGAGAGATTACTCTGTCTGACTGGCGGCTTTTATAGAATTTTCTTCCTAATCAAACACAGGAAAAAGAAACATTTTCTGATGATGAATCCATTGAACAAACCTTAGTGCCTTCCATAGAAATATTCCATCCACGTATGAAGCCAAAACCCAGCGCAGTTAGCTTTATAAACTGCTGGAAAAAAAAACTGGCTTCTGATAATTAGTTAATTCATTAAAGGATGTGTTCTAGAGTTAAAAGATAACTGTCAATAAATTTTTTTTATTTTTTTTTTTTATTTTTTTTTATTCAATTTGCTTTTATTGACATCATAACAATTGGCAATACAAAGTTATATGCATCAATACAGAAGGTGGCAAAAATAGTGTACATGTCAGTTATTGTTCATTTGGTATAAAGGTATCTTTAGTATTGATGTGAAGAGAGCAATTTTACAAAGCAATAGCGAGCATCTGATTCCATTCCTACATTGCAACATCTTTCAGCATTGACAGTTTTCAAGAAGGAACTAGTCTTAGAAAAATAGAAAGAGAATATTTTCGCCATTCTCACAAGTTTTAGACATGAAAGCTATAGAGAACACTCAGATTCAGTCATTTTATGAATTGGTATGTTTGTGTTGGGAAGCAGATAAACTGCGATAAGGCAGAAACTTTAGTGCTCCTGCTGTGACCTTGTCTAGCCCTGCTTCCTGAGAGCGTCTCTACTGATCCGTTGGGGTGGGGGGTAGGGAGTGGTTGTCGAGTAGTGGGGCGTTTGGGGGTCGAGGGTCCGTCAGGTAGTTTTTGTCCTGTGTGCGCGTTTGTTGTGGGTGTCCCCTTTGCGCTAGTCGTTGTTCTTTGATGTGTGTGGGCGGTGGCTGTGTGTGTGTCATGCGTCGGGGTGTAGTCTTGTTGGGGTGTCCCTTCTGTGTTGGTGTCTTTCTGTGTCTGTTTGGGGATCCTATTAGTGTCGGGGGTGTATTGGTCGAGCGGGTGCTGTCCCGGGTTGTGAGGGTTGGGTGGGTTCTAGTATCGTGGTGTAGTGTACTTGAGTGTTGGGCGTTTGGACAGTCTTGTTGGGTTGGTTCATCCCTTGTCCGATATGTGTTGGTCATGGTGGGTCTTTGTGGGTGCTGTGGTGTATGGTCTGTCCTGTAAGGGAGGTGGCGTTTCTGCGGGTGTAGGGGGCATTCTCAAGGCAGCCTGTCGGCAGTTGGTCATGTATTTTAACGTGTGTTGTGGGGGGCGGGTGGGATGGGAGTGTAGGTTAATGGGGTGAGGGCATTGCGGGTGAGGGTAAGGTGCGGGAGGGTAGGGGATGGGGTGTCAGGTCCCGGGTCCCCACCTCAACCCCCCCCCGCCTCCGGGGCAAGGGGCATCTCCGGCTCTGAGTGGTCGTCTTGGTTTGGTTGGGTCGGTGGTTCAGCTTCCGTATTGTCGTCCGTCTGTTCCGTCTGGACCGTCCCATCTGCCTCTGCTGTCAGGTATTGTGTGGTCCCCGTAATTGGTGCGGTGGAGGCGAGCCATTGGAGCCAGTGGTACCATGCATCATGGTAACGTTGTATGCGTCCCGTTGCGGAGTGGATGAGTTCCTCGATGCGTCTGATGTCTTCCACTCTCGTTATCCATTCTCTGATAGTCGGGGCCATGTGTTGTTTCCAGTGTCTCGGGATGAGGCTGCGGGCTGCGTTTATTAGGTGTGGGAGTGCTGTTTTTTTAAATTTGTTGATTGGGGTCTGTGTAAGTTGGAGCAGGTATGTGTCTGGTGAGAGGGGTAGGTTTGCTTCTGTTATGGTTGTGAGTATCTTGTGGATCTCTGCCCAAAAGGGCTGGATAAGGGGGCAGGACCACCATATGTGGAAGAGGGATCCCAGTTCTCTCCCGCATCTCCAGCATTCCGGGTCATTTGTGGGTTTCATCATGCTAAGTTTTTCCGGTGTCCTGTACCAGTGGGAGAGCATTTTATATCCTGTTTCTTGGAATTTGGTGGAGATGGAGGCTTTATGTGTGAGTGTAAACACTGTTGTCCATTGTTCCGTTGAAATTGAGTGTCCTAGATCCCTTTCCCAGTATTTTGTGAAGTAAGGGAGGGGTGCGTTAGTGGTGGTGGTGGTTTGCATGCGATATAGTAGCGATATCGCGTGTGGGGGGGGGGGTTCATGCATATGATCTCGAATACAGAGAGTGCTCGCGTTGCCGAATTTAGGGTTGGTATGCTTCTCAGAAACCTTGTCAGTTGGTGATATCTAAAGCGTAGGAGCATATTGTGTGGGGTATTCGGGACCAGAGTGGTCAGGGGCGTGATTGTGCCTTGGTCATAGACGTCCTTCACTCTGCAGGGGGTCGGCAGGCCCAGGGCAGCCGTGTAGTGGGGGTCCGATGCAGGGGCAAATTTCGGGTTGTGAGATATGGGGCATAATGGTGAGAGTTCCGGGGCTACGTCTGTGTGAGTCGCCAGTCTCCTCCAAACTGCCATTGTAGCGTTTAGGGTTGGGTGGTTCCGTGGCAGTTCCCCGGCCATAGATTTCGGTAGCCAGGGTAGAAGTGTCAGGGGTATCCGTGAGAAGCTGGCCTCTATGGGGATCCATAGCTTGTCTTTCGGGTCTTGTGTCCATTCTATCACTCGCTGGAGGTGTATAGCATGTCTATATTTTGTGATATCGGGTAGTCCCAGGCCTCCCTGTAGTTTGGGTCTGGTGAGGGTGGCGAAATTCAGCCTCGGCGTTTTGCGGGCCCAGACGTAGGCCATCAGTGTTTTACGGGTTTGTGTTAGGAAGGTTTTGGGAATGTGGATTGGTAGGGTTTGTAGGAGATACAAGATTCGGGGGAGGATATTCATTTTGAGGACACTGATCCTACCCAGCCACGTTATGTGCGGGAGTTGCCATGAGTCGAGGTCCTTCTGTATGCGGTCGAGGAGGGGTGGGAAGTTGTTGCGGTAGGTGTCCGACACATCAGCCGACAGCCAGATCCCTAAGTATTTAATTCTTTCTTTGCACCAGTGAAAAGGGAACTCTGTTTGCAGTGTAGTTGTTAGTGCTAGGGGGCAGTTTACGTTGAGAATTTCAGATTTCGTAAAGTTAATTTTCAAGTTGGAGAGGGTGCCATATAGGTCAAATTGGTGCGTGAGCTTCCTAAGTGAGGTTGCCGGGTTGGTGATTGTGAAGAGGAGGTCGTCCGCGTATGCAGAGACCTTGGTGGCTCCCCAGCTACCCTCGATTCCAGTTATGCGGGGTTGGGCTCGAACTGCATTGAGGAATGGTTCTAAGCTGATGGCAAAGAGTAGGGGCGATAGGGGACACCCTTGTCTAGTGCCGTTTCTGATCTCAAATGGGTCGGAGAGAATCCCATTAACCTGCACCCGGGCTGCTGGAGCGGTGTATAGGGCCCAAATGCGCGTCATCATGTGGGGTCCCAGTCCCAGGTGTTCCAGGGTGGACCTCAGGAAAGACCAGTCTACCCTGTCGAACGCCTTCTCCGCGTCGGTCGAGACTATCAGGGCGGGGGAGTGTCCTTCTCGGGCCGCGTGGAGAAGATTGAGTGTCTTGATAGTGTTGTCCCTGGCCTCCCGGCCCTCCACAAAGCCCACCTGATCAGGGTGGATAAGGCTCGGCATCAGGGGCTGGAGGCGCAGGGATAGTATTTTGGCAAACAGTTTGAGGTCGGCGTTCAACAGGGAGATCGGCCTGTAACTGGTACATGAGGAGGGGTCTTTTCCTTCTTTCGGGAGTACTACGACGTGTGCTAGGAGCATGTTGGGGTCTAAGGGGTCTCCGTTATGTATTGAGTTGAATAGTGTAAGTAGGTGTGGGACAAGGTTGTCTGCGAACATTTTGTAGTACTTTGCCGTGTATCCAGTCTGGTCCGGGGCTTTTCCCCAGTTTGGCCAGTTTGATGGCTAGGCGTATCTCCGCTTCAGTGATATCTTCTTCTAGTGTAGCTATTTCTTGGGGTGTCAGCGTTGTGGTGATATTCTGTTCGATATATGTTTTTTGCCGCGCTGTGTGAGCCTCTTCTCCTTCGTGTGCGCGTGTGGTGTTGGGAGGTAGGCGGTATAGGGAGGAGTAGTATTGTCTGAAGCCCTCTGCTATAGCCTTCGGGGTCCGCAGTGTGTTTCCTGCCAGGGAGATCTTTTGAACATGGGTTTTCTGTCTCCGGGCTCTCAGCGCCCTAGCGAGCAGTTTACCACTTTTGTTTCCGTATTCATAAAACGTTTTTTGTGTGAGTTGGAACTGGAATCGTATTTTGGACGTAAGGCAGGAGTTGAGTTTCGCTCTGGTCTCTAGGAGTTGTTTGTAGGTTTCGTCTCGGAGGTCTTGTTTGTGAAGCGTTTCTAGACGCGCCAGTTGGGCAGCAAGGCGTGCTATTTCCTGTGTGCGTTGTTTTTTCAGGCGAGTGCCGTGTTTGATGAGGATCCCTCGGATAGTGCATTTGTGTGCTTCCCAGACGGTCGTTGGTGCGCTTTCTGTTGTTTGATTGGTGGGGAAGAAGTGGTCTAGTGTGTTCCTAATTTCTGTTTGGATCAGTGGGTCCTCTAAGAGTGATTCATTAAGTTTCCATGTCCATTGGGATCGAAAGGTTCTAGGATTGTCGATGGTGAGTGTTACTGGTGCGTGGTCCGACCAGGTCATGGGGGCGATGTGGGCTGAACACAGTGTGTCTAGATCCCTGTGTTGGATGAAGAAGTAGTCAATCCTCGAGTATGATTTATGTGGCGCTGAATAATAGGTGTAGTCTTTCTCTGTATGGTGTAGGATTCGCCAGCAGTCTACAAGTTGGTGAGTTGTCAAAAGGGTCCGCAGTCCTCTGAGGACGTGGTCCGGGATCGTGGAGCCCCCTTTAGATGTGTCCATTTTGGGGTCTAGAGGGGCGTTGAGGTCCCCTCCTATTATTACGGTTCCTGCACTGAACGCTTCCAATTTTCTCAGGGCTGAGGCTAGGAATGATTTTTGGCCTTTGTTTGGGAGGTAGAGGTTCGCGAGTGTGATTTGAGCGTCCCCTATGTGTCCTTTGAGAAAAAGGTATCTGCCTTCTCGGTCTTTCTCTTCTGCTTCCAGGCGGAACTGGGTGTCTGCCGAGAATAATATAGCCACTCCCTTGGATTTGGTGGAGGGGTTATGCGCGTAGTAGCCGGTTGGGAAGTATTTATCTGAGAATTTGGGGGCTTTTGTTGCTAGAAAGTGTGTTTCTTGGAAGAAAGCTATTGATATCTTAAGTGCTCGAATTTCTCGCAGCGCTCTTGCTCGTTTTTGTGGGGAGTTCAGGCCCTTCGCGTTGATTGTGTAGAGGTTAATTCCTATCTCTGCGTGCCCGGGGGCGTGGGGGGCGAGAGGCGGTGGGCCCATCATATCCAGGTGGCGGGGTGTGGAGTAGGGGAGGAAAAGGGGGGGGGGAGATGGAAGGGGAGGTTAGATGTGTTTGAGGGGGTAGTTCAAGCGGTGTGGTGTGTAGCGGTTGTGTCGAGTCGCAGAGGCGACTGTTGTAAGGGGTAATGTGCCACTGGTAGGTGTGTGTCCGGGAACCAAGGTCCTCGTAGTCACCTCACAGTCTCTTGGCAGTGAACCCGTGGGGCAGGTGGCGTTGGTGGTTAGGTAGGTCACCTACTTTGGGTGTCGTCTAGTGACGTATCACTGTCTGTCAGCATCCGTCTCCTGCTGCCTAACAGTGGTGGTGTCTGGCATCCAGAGGGGTAGTACCGTTCTAGCGGATCAGTTAACAACAATGTGGATGGTCGTGATGGTCGCCCCTGGGCGCTATCTTGTTATCGTTGCGCTATTGTGTCGGGAGCGTGCATACGGATATAAGAACAGTATTCGTGAGAACAACATAATAACAGCATATCAAAACATGGTTACACAAGTTATATCCCAGTGTCAGGGAGAACATCAGAAACTTTTATGAACATTTAGAGATGGTTTGGGTGTGTTCGCACAGCACAGGGGGCCCCTCATGGAATAGAATGAGGTTTGCACCCCGTGGTGCGCCGTCACCCCACACCTTTTATATAACAGGGTAGGAGGAGGAGGGCAAAAAGTAAGGGGGGGAGGGGGGGAAGGGGTTCAGGAAAACAAAAACACACCCCCAACAATACACTCAATACACTTTGTTGGAACCAGTGAGCGCAGGTGTCTCCGTCGCCCGGTGGGAACCTCTCGGTTGTTCACAGGGGGCGAGGCAGAGTCGCTCTCAACAGTAATTCTTGAGGAACACGGAGCATTCATCTTACGGTATGTAGTGGTTGGTGAGTGATGCGTTCCCCCCTTCTAGCGTGTTCGTGGTGTCTGAGGTGTGTTTCTGTTGGACGCCTCAGAGGTGCGTTTGATACCTGGTTGCCTGTGTTGCAGGTATGGTCTGTGTGTATGTCTGCGGTTTGATTAGATAGTAAGGGTGTCTGGGTGCATCTTGGGTGTATTTGGGGGGGTTCCCTTCCTGGTGTAGCGGATGTGTGTGTGTATGTGTTAGTGTCAAGGTGTGTAAGCGAGCCCGTAAGGTATACTTGCACTTGCGATGCGTTCTACGGTGGTGGGAGCCGTGGCCAGCAGTCCAGGGTGATGCCAGGGTGTCAGTTCAAGGCATCATGTCAGTGGTCGTCTCTATAGGGTGTTTGGAGCTTGGCGGGTGTGGGTCTATGTCCCGCATTGTGGGGCAAAGGAGTCTTGTGTGGAGCCAGCCAAGATATTGGTGCACTGGCGAGTCCTCTGGGGTTGTCTCTGTTGAGTTAGCAGCGTTCTTGGTGGTGTTGAGCAAGTCATGGACTCGGGGGGCAATAGATGTAGGCCCAGTTAGCCGGTGAAGCAAGGTGGTTCTAGGCCTTTGGGACGGTGAGATGTGGGTGGGTTACCGTTTTTGGTGTTGTCTTGGCGGCGGTGAGTCGCAATCTGCTTTCTCCCTTTGCTTTCCTGGTTGCAGAGTGATAGAGAAAGAGAGAAGAAAAAAAAAAATAAATAAAAAAAAAATAAAATAAAAAAATAAAAATAAAAAATAAAAATAAAAAAAAATGGGGGGGGGGAGTAGGTGTCTCTGGAGGTGCCTTATCCCTCCTGCTCCCCTCAGCGTGGTCGTTAATGCGTTGCACGGTCGTGGTCAGGCTGGTGGTGCAGGGTGGGTGTAGGCAGGTGGTGGTGTCTCCATCTCGTTATTCCTCAGGGTCAATTAGTCGGTGATGGGTGCGTGGGGCGTCCCTGTCGGGCCCCTGGTGGATGGTACGTTGTGTTGGCCTCCCTGTGAGGCGTTCATTAAGCGGGCATGCAGTCCAGTCCGAAATAGGGGTGCGGGGGAGGTTTAGAGCCTCCTGGAAGGCCAGTACATCTTGCGGCGTGCGAATTACTGCTTCTGTGGTGCCCTGTCTGGCTGAGAGGGCGAAAGGAAATTGCCATCTGTAGCGGATTTGGGCGTCTTGCAGGGCGGCGGTGAGGGGCCGCAAGGCTCTTCGGGCCTGTAGGGTGAGGTGGGATAGGTCATTGTAAAGTTCTATCGCCTGTCCCTCTATTCTCCAGGTTCTTTCTGTGCGTGCTTTTCTCATAATTTCTTCCTTTAGTTGGAAGTCTGGTATGTGGCAAATTAAGTCCCTGGGGGGAGCGCCCGGGGGGGGCTTGGATCTTAGTGCCCTGTGTGCCCTGTCCATGTGGATGCGGGCATCCCTGGGTCTGCCCAGTATGCGATTAAAAATCGGGGTCAGCGTGGCCCTGGCGTCTTCTGTTGTGTCAGATTCTCTGCAGCCTCTTACCCTGATGTTATGCCTGCGGCTGCGGTTATCAAGGTCCTCTATGTGGAGGCGCAGATCTTGTATGTGCCTGGAGTGGGCCTCTGTAGCTTGTATAGCAGGGCAGTGTGGGTTGGGGCCCTGTGTCTCTAGTGCCTGTACCCTTGTCTCAAGCGCTGTGAGTGAGGTGCCTAGGGCTGAGATCTCTGTGCGCAGGGTGGCTTTTACCTCATCCAGTAGTGTCTGGAAGTCCTCCTTTTTCGGCAGGGAAGTGAACAGTGTGTACCAGTCTGGTGTCTGTGGGGCTTGCCGGCTGCTGTCAGTGCGCGGGTATTCCTCCGACAGCGTGGAGCTCGGGGAGGAGGGCGCCATGTTGGAGGCCTCCTCCTGGGAGAGGAAATCCCCTGGTGTGTGGAGGTAGCTGCGGATGGAGGGGTGCGAGCCGGTCCCCTGTGTTCTCGGCGTGGATGGGGTCATCTGGGCTCTCTTGGTACGTCCCATGGGTGCCAGGTCGTGCTAGTGCGGTGTGTTTTTTGCGGCTGGGAGCGGAGCTCGGGAATTAGGCGGCCATTCCTGTTCGGCGCCAAGCCACGCCCCCATAAATTTATTTTTAAACCTCAAAATTAATCATATTAGTCATATTTGAGCTAATAATTATTATTTATTTTTATTTTTTTAAAACACGTATACTGAACATTTTGGATAAAAGTCCTCTCTGACAGCAACCCCATTTGTACTTCCATATTTCAGCGCCCATGGTTGGATTGAACAGCAATCTGATAGTTTTATGATTGGTGTTTGCCCTGCTACAGCACATTGGCCTCCCTATGTTTTCACCAGAGCTGGGCGAAATTGAAAGTTTCTATTTTATTTTACTAATATTCCAGCAAGTTACAATGTTGGATTTTTTTTTTTATTGCAAATTCTTTATTTTTGAATTTTCATAAGTTTTTCAGTTGTGGGGGTATCCGAAAAAAGAAAGGGTTACAATGTGTCATAAAAATTGGGGTACATTTTCAAGCATTTCACTGTTACAATAAAATTTTCTTACGTTGTGTTGTCTTATTGCCTTTAACAATCGTAAGTTGCTATTTTCCGTCTTTTTTTCAGGGTTGGAAAGAACAGGTTAGAAAAAGGGTATCGGGATGTTCCCCCTACGTAACGTATCTATAGCCGTCTCAAGTTCATTGTTTTGAGTTGTTTAGCCTTGTTTCTGTTTTGTGAGCCTTTAGGCTCGGTGGTGTGTAGAGCCAGGTTTCTAAGTTTTTGAGTGTGCTTGGTCTCGGTCGTTGCCTCTAGTTGTGGAGTCTTTGTCCGTGAGGTCTGTGTCGTTACTGCGTGGGTAGGAGGTATAAAACTTGGAAATAGGGGAGGATTGTGGATGTAGGGAGAGGGCTAGTTGCCCCATTCAGAAGTGGGGGTCAATGTTTGATTTTTTTTTTAATATAGCTTTTTCATGAAATAAATTGTTCAGTGACAATCACCAACAACTCATATTAGTTAAGTGAACTTCATGATCATTATTATTTTATTATATAGCGCCAGCAAATTCCATAGCGCTGTACAATGGGTGGACTAACAGACACGTAATTGTAACCAGACAAATCAATGCACAGGAACAGAGGAGTTGAGAGCCCTGCTCAATGAGCTTACATATGTCTGCATTGCTCTACTTAAAAAAAATTACACAAGAACCTCATCTTTCCCCTTCCTCTATCCTCTGATCTTGTTTCTTTCTTTCCTTTCTCTTTTTTTTTCCCCGCATGAGCAGTAGAACCTATTTCTGTTTAAGAGGTATTAACTGTAACTTGGCCTCTTTATCTATGTCTTGTATAACTTTGGGCACCTGTTGATACTTTTGTTTTATTCTTTTTCTCATTGAGGTTGCATTCATACCCCGCAATACACGATTTTCATACTTACAAATTAAATTTTGTTTATTGCAAACAAATTTTGTTTGCAAATTATGCCTTTATTAAAGTTCCCGGAGTTCACAGTGCAGCAAAGCTGATAAATACGGGCCAACAGTGACTGTAAATGACTGACTGTATCCATAGCTGTAGGGGAGGAGATAGCGGGGGAAGTCAGAAGTTCAATCTCCCTGACTATCTGAATGTCTTTAAATGGAGCACATGGGGGCGGAGCCTGACCGCTGAGCCGTGCAGCTGCAACTGACACGAGCTCCAGCCGGGCAGGCAGAAAACTGGGCAAAAACGACGACGGTCAAGCTAATAATCCCCCGAGGGCGCATCACCCAAGTTGGGGGTGCCCCACTGAACCCAACGACACCCCCCCGGGACCTATCAGAACCGGGACCGCGGAGATCCAAATGCGGCCTACTGGAGCTGAAGCGGAGGGGAGACGGCCGTTCCTCTCGGCGCAGGAGTCCACGAGCGATATCGCCCCAGCGCACTCCATCCACACCCTTCTCTGGAACGGTGGGGGACACCGGTCCCCACAGGGCAAACAGACCTGCTGCAAAAACAAGCAAGATGGAGGTGGAGCAAAGCAGGGCAACAAACCCACACAGCCTACACCTTAAAAGCGGAGTACCAGTCTCAAGACACAGGTCCTCACTGGAAACCTTTGATTGGCTCTGCGCAGGCCTCAGGAAGGCTTTACACAGCCGGGGAGTAACTCACCGCCAAGCTGAAGTAACGGTGGCCTCATGGATACGTCCTGCAGCGAGGCGCAGCTACTATATGCAGATACCCCGAGCCTCCAAGATGGCCGTCCGGCATAACAGACACTGCCTGGCCTCGAGGTGGGATATGGCAAGAAACACTGTGGCTATGAACCAAGCGACACCCACACATTCCCAACCTGACCGAATCCCCGGCGATCAGCGCAACACAAAACACACCTCCCTATACAAGCGACCACGCGACTGCACCACATGGGGGACACTACCGGAGCAGACCCCCGAGGTGGAGACAGCGGGCCCTGCGGCAGCAAAGACGAAACAAGCAGACACAAAGCACAGGACTTACATCACTGGGTATAGGCTGAAAAGCCTACAACGCTGCCTCACAGGGGTATTTTTAGCATGGACTGATGTGAATTCTCATAACAGCGGAATACCCAGCCGCATAAATATAACAAAGGCCACATGTGGACTATACCCCCATGACAACGCAGGACACACTGCAAAATGCTCTTCAAGGTTATTTGCCCAGCTAATTAACAGCAAAGCATAATTTTAAGTTCAGTTATTTACGATAAAGTCCGTATTTTTTTTTAAATGCTTTATTTTTGCAGGTGAGCAAGTATAAAACGTGAATCATATAACATGCATATTATGGCACAATGTCGACAGCAAACATGTCTGCAAATTACACCTATTTTTAAATTATACATAATTTAGACTTCGGTTAAGCGAGGTTGATATACAGTAGCTTATATATAAGTGTAGACCATGGCAGCCAACCAAGACCAATAACAAACATAAACAGATTAGAAAGCATTTGACCTGGGGCATGGATATGTGAAGGAGATGCGTCTGCCGGTTTGCCTACTAGTATGAAGATGCCATATGGAGATTTACTCCGAGAAGCGTATCTTGGCTGCCTGTCTGGTGGCGTGTATAGGATTGTGTTCTAGTCCAATTGGGAATAATTGAGCTTCATAACCCCGAAGCCCGGGGGAGGGAGGCAGGGAGGGAGGTAGTGTTTTGGAAACTGTTCCTTAGAACGGTACTTTTCTTAGGTACTACTGTGTTACTTAGAGAACAGTTGGCCAGTATAGGCCACATCTGAAACATTTATGATTAAAAAGAAATCCAAACTAAAACTTAAAGGCTGATTCAACAAGTAACATATAATTGCTGCTGTAAAGCCCTGTGTGATGGGGAATTGGCTGAGAAGGGCATCTTCCGTTTGCTCCTCATCCCGGAGCTGAGGAACCAGCTGGTTCAAAGCTACTGACATTGTCCATACCCCACTGGTGAGTGGATCTGCTAGTCCCAGATGTACTACAGGTAGCCAGCCCCAGTGTTTGTAGAAAGCTGTCCGGGTTGGCAAGTGAAGTTAGCTTGTGGCATTGATCACTTGCTCGACTATAAGGGACCGTAAGGACCCCCACTTGTATGGGACATTTGCCGCTCTTAGCTGTGAGGTCACCTCCTTAAATGTAGCATGCCATTGCAGCATTGATCTGCTGAGGTCATGATAGAAGCTCAATGCATGTTGCTCAAACATAAACGGTACTTGACCTTTAACTTGTGAAAGCAAAGTGTCCTTATCGGGTCTGGACTTGAAACATAGAATTACATCCCTGGGAGTCTGTGCCTTGTTCTTGAGGCTTCCCAGTAGTCTGTACAGTCCCTCCAGCTGCAATCCTTTGGCCGCCTTGGGTGTCAAGGCTGCTGCAAGTAGTCTTTTGATGTAGTGAGGCAATTCTCCATCAATAGCGTCTGGGATACCCTGAATTTTCAGGTTGCGTTGGCGTGCCAAGTCTTCAAGGTGTTCCACCTTCGCACTTAGCGGTGCACAGGTGTTTGACATCTCCTGTAGGTGAGTATCAGTGGCCTGTTGTTTAAGTCCAAGGCTTTGGATGTTATCCTCCATGGCCTTAATTCTGCCTGCTAGTATGTCTAGGTCAGCCTTCAAGGTCGCCATTGCTGAGGCAAAGAATGCCTTGATTTCTGTTACCATCGTGTTGATAGCCCACTGTGGGTCAGGTTGCTTCAGGGAGCTGGCTCTGCCGCTACCGGGCTGTGACAGGAGATTCTCCAGATCTTCCGAGGCCGAGGTGGAGCCGCATGGTAAGTCAGGGAGCAAGTCCGCCATTTTAGGCCTATTTGGTTGTGAGAGCATGAGGCCAATATCTTGGGTTTGTCCCCCGTTCAGACCCTGACATTTTCGGGAATGCTTCCCCATGGTCTCTCCCGTTGTGTGGGGCCTCGGTGAGGTGTGTTGTGTCTCCGTAGAGGGTAACAATAGGCAGTTTTACCGCTCAGCTTGCTGGCTAGCTCCACCCTCCTGTTTTGTTTTGTTTTTAAAGGTTTTTCTGTCCAGACAAAAACATTTTTGTTTCCTCTAAATAATGCACTGAAAACAAAAACATAAATTTAAACATTACTTTAAGGACACACAAAATACTCAGATTCTGGTGGTTTTCTGCAAAACGCTTGTTAGTTGTTAAGATCAGAAATGCACAGTTTAGATACAAATAGCTTACTTTTTACAACTTCTTAGTATACATTTTTTTTTAGCTTTGCCAGCTTTCCATAATTCAGTGTTTAGTGAATGAACTAGCTGCATTAGATTTTAGTAATGTTTGGAACAGGTATATTGATCATTCCACAGCAACCTACAGGAACCATGGTTAACTCCTCAACAAAGGCTTTCAATGTAGTAGGCATCTGGACTACCATGTTTTTATGTTCTTGAGAGTGAATACTGTATAGTTGTGGACCGGATAGATGTTTATATATCCAAATGCAGATAGTGTACAGGCACACAGATTCCCTCATACTACTGGATTCTTATTTCCATAAGCACAACGTGACAATGTTTCTATCAATGTGGACGGCCTCTATCAAGTGACTTGAATGCTTGCTCTCAAAACTCTGACTCTGTTTCCGTCCAGTTTGCCCTCTGGAACCAAATAAAATAGCCACACATCACCTGTCCCGAAACCTAAATAATTTACCAGATTGGGTATCTGTCTAGCAATGCTACACTTGCCATTGTGCCTTCCCACCCTCCCCTGCATCTGGCCATCATGTGGAATAAAAGTTGCTGATCCCACCGTAAAAGGGGATATCGTAAGCACCAAAACAACTCTAACTTAATGTATAGGTTATGCCCCTGCAGGCTCACTGCTCAATGTTCTGCCATTTAGGAATAAATTACTTTGTTTATGCAGTCGTAGTCACAACTCCCCTGGCTATAACTTACAAAGCCTCCCTACACACTTCCTGATTTATTTATTTTGCTTTTCTTTATTGAATAATGTGTATCATTTAAATTTCTTCTCTCCTGCTCCTCTAATATCCTGCAGGAGCCTCCTGTGTAGGATTAACGTTCAATTTACAGAACAGGAGCGTAGAACTTCTAAAGTAAACACACTGTGCTGTAAAATCTGCTGGGACATGTGCTATATGTTTAAAATGGACCGTGTGTTTCTTTAAGCATGTAGGTATTGCATTAAAAAATGCAAACAAGTAAAAAAAAAAAGGTAAAATCTCTGTATAAGGTGCACCAACTATACACCCCTCACTGCTGCGTAAGTACAGGTGCTCTGTTATGTAGAGAAAATTAAATGTTAACATAGTGACCAAAGAAAATATATATCAACTAAAGTCACCGGAATTCAAAGCTATTCATCCTTTTAAATAATGCCTTAAAACATTTTATATAAAATATATACTTTTGGTTGAAATTCTTGCATTTGCTGTACATCTTCATGATTTGCATTTTCTGCAAAGGTGAGCTCTGATCAAACCAGGTAGTGGGACAGCTGGTCCTGATGCTCTCATTAATTTCACTAGGAAATGAGCATACGACATACACGTCTGCTAGCAGAGGTTAATGGGATATGTAGTTCAGCACTTAGCCACAGTTTATTCATTAGATAAGATGAATAGAGATGTTCAGTGACAGATCTTTTCACAGGTTTACAAGTAAAGCAATCAAAAGTGACCATCAACCACAAAAACACAATAAGCTATGGAGGAGCTTGTTAGTGCAGTTGGGGAATTGGATGGGCAGATATGATGTATTATTAGCCTCTTTTTTTTCTTTCTTTTTTTTTTGTCAATTGTTCCCAGATTACTGGATAACCTGTGCATGGAGAAAGGAACCAAGACCTTCTTGCACCCTAACCAGTGCAAGGGGTTGTTATCGTATGGATTGTCCATTATTATTACTCACTGAAGCACTGTTTATAGCCATAACGACTGCATTGATAGGCTTCTACTAGTTATATAGTGTACCGTTGTAAAAGGTTTGCCAGTGCTTTATGGGGACGTTGCTATATGTCTGATAACATTATTGGGGATTGTCTATTTACTGCAGTATTTAAATATTGACATAAATGTTAAAATGAATGAAAGTCACAATTTTAGTTGGTTTGCCTTGGATTAAGAATTCCCTTCTTACGTATCCTTTTTGATGTGGTTTTGGCATTACGCTTGTGAAACTGTGAGTTTCCTCCTCTGTTTTAGAATCTTGTCTGGCTCAGGATTCCCCTTAAAGGAACACAGTACTGTGTTAATATACTTTTTAAAATATAATTCCTAAGTGTTAATATTATTTAATAGTCTTGCAGCCCTTTTTAAATATTCTGTTGTTTTTTTTGTAAAACCAATCATTTACTTACCTTTATTCCAGTGCCATTAACAATCCCCTTGCGGCAGTTCTCTCTAAGGTCTGATGACATTCCAGTCCAGTGCTTTTCATAGAGAAGCCAGGAAGCATGATTCCGACTCTCTAATATTGATTGCTTGGGGGCAGAAGCCTCAATCAAACAAGAGAACAAAATAGCATTGGAAGATAGGACAAATTGTGACATATTACTGTAATATAACAACTTTAATAAAATTAAGTTGTTATAGTTGCTATAGTGTTTCTTTAATGTTTTACCTGTATCTTCCATAATTTAATTTCCACCTTGAACTTTTTTTTTTTTTTATATTAAGTGTCTTTTTCTTATATTAAAAGTGTAGTGAAATTATGGAAATTTCTATGCTCTTTTTCAGTTACACATCTTGAAGTATAGCATCCATAGTAAACATAGAAACATCTCCTTTTGAAGACTTGTTTTGGGGTGACTTTGAAAACATAGCATGAACAAAAATGGTCAATGCCTTATGATACCACCGTTACTTTACAAAAACTTTGAGAGGACGAGGTTATTACTATGTTAAATGCATTTTAATTCATATTGTAATCATCATAGTAGTTCATGAGAACAGCATCACAAAAACATGGTTTTCTCCTTTTTTAACTTTTGTTGTAAACAATGGAAATATGTTTTACTTTTTACAGAAAGAAAATCTCTATTGGCTCAATTTATTAATACACAGGAAAAACCAGCAAAAGCAAGGGAAAAAAACTGCGCTTGTATTTCTTTTACAAGTTCAGCGAGATTGTCTAGGTCTGAATTGCGGTATTGGAAAGTAGTGAAAATGTAGAGTTCAAGCAAAATAAATTTCCTGCTGTAAAGCCTTCAAAGTAGCAATGACATCAGGTAAGCCAGAACAGCCCTGTATTCATCAGAGGGAAGCAGACAATCCGCCATGGCTCCTTAACAAACAGTGAGATTACACACGTGTTATCAGTCAGTCAATTCCAAGAATTAGTGGCCGCTCGTAAAAGCGGTGACACAGTTGAAATAAGTTGCTGACATCGTCCCATAGTGAATAATGGGAGCTAATAGTGACTGGCATAAGTTTAGTAAATAAGCCAGTTAGTAAGTTTATGTAGTGACTGGTTTGATGTGCTATCTGAGGCTTTATTCACTAAACACTGGCATGTGTTGAGGATACAACTGACATTCAAACTGTAGACCAATATAATAACTGGGTATAGAAATTGCAGTGATCATGGCATAATAATTCATTTTCATAGATGTTTTCTCTTTGCATGTATGGTTTTATCTAGAAAGCAGGTTCCTTTCTCTAACCCTAAAACTTTTTGTCTTGTTTATAGGCATGTGGTGTGGTTAAGTGTGAAAGAAACCGGCAGATGAGAGTGCTGACTGTGTTTCTGTGACTGTACTTGGGGCCTCTGTATCTCCCAGCGAGGGAGGTGCGATTGCTCATTTCCTGTGTTTAGAGAATGATGTTGTTTTCTGTGGCTGTTTCTGAGGCTTGTGTGGGTGTTAAGCATAAAAGGCTTACTCAGGGGATCTCTCTGTAACCTTCTCACCTACACAGCATCAGCATCCAACACTTTTTTTTCTTTAATTCAGAAGTGGGCTATGTCAATCCTCTAGCCTACATTACAGAAACACTGTGCTGTCTGCTAGTGCTTACTCACATTGTTGGGAAATTTGGTCAGTGCCTAATCACGCATTCATTGGTACCATAATATAATAACAGCATAAATGTCATAGTTTAACTTTGAACTGCCACCTTTCTGCTGACAACAGTATCCCTCTTATTTACCACAACAAATCCTATGGATGTTTTTATTGTTGTAAAATGTTTTATAAAAGTAAGGCTAAAACATGTTTACCATTGCTTGGTGATTGCTGGGTGATTAGCACTGTAGTTTTCCTGGGAAACTGTGCATACACAGCTGGTTGTTGACACACAGTGTGTTGGCTCAGAATAAGTCCACTGCTAGTTGACATACAGTGTTTAAGCTCTCTACAAGTATACGGCATGTTGACATTCAGAGTGTCCGCTCAGAATGAGTTTCCCCTCACTGTGTACCGCTTGTTGACATGCAACGTGTCTAGTCACTGAGTATACAGCTTGTTGACATGCAACGTGTCTAGTCCCTGAGTATACAGCTTGTTGACATGCAGTGTGTCCATTCACGGAGTATACAGCTTCTTGGCTTGTCGTGTGTACACACTGCTGGCACTCTGCATGTTAGCTCAGTGAATGTGTACATCTGTTAGGCTTGCAGTGTGATACCTCAGTGGTTTTAAATCAGAATTGCAAACCATAAAAATTTTGGACAATTGGTGGGTTGAATGAATTCTGTAACTCTGAAGAGCCATATAAATGTATCCTGGAAAAAAAAGTTGGATCGGTTTATTTGTCTTGTGATTCGGTATTCCATCTGTGACACCAAAAAAAGAGAAGATTGATGGTTAGGGAACAGCCACTAAATCAAATAAATCATAAAGAATAAACCAGGGATCAGGCAGACTGAAGGCCTAAAATGTGCAGCAGAATGCTCAAAACATCATTAGCAACTCTCTACAATAGGTCCTGCAGTGACTTGAGTCGGGTTACTGACGATTCCAATTCTCAGGCTTGCCCATCCGCCCTGGTCTGCATGCCTCCCTATGTTTGGAAGCATGTGGATAGGCTAATTTTTACACCTGTGTGGTTTGTTAAAGTAGGCTTTCCTGAATCATTTGCTGTGATTCGGATGAGCCAAACTGCCACACTGACAAAATTTGGTTGAGGAAATAAAAAAAGTTTTTGGCCAACTTGATTCAGCCAAACTAAATCTTTCCACCCAAGTGTAATATACATAGTTGCTCAGTGTATCAGGTCCTTTAGTGTCACATTTAGCTGATGTGACACTTCCAGCCACAGCATTGACCCCAGATTATTTGGCTATAAGCATGGCTAAGTAATATTAGAAACATGATTTGTTTTTGGTTGCGTTTTCACTTCTGGATTGTATTCCTTTACTGAATCTGTTATTCTGAGTTTTCAGGGCAGGTATTTACCTCCAACATATGCCGCTGCTATGTTCTTTGTGATGGAGAAATGGAATGTTCTCATTTATACACAATGCTACCAAAACTTTATATGTATAAAAACTTTGTTTCCCATTAAAATTTCACAATCATGCAATTACGTTTTTGTACAAATTCATATCATTATGTTTTTTTAGGATTTGACCAAATACATATATATATATATATATATATATATATATGTATATGTATATATATATATATGTAAGTAGCATATTGTTAGACTAATGTGACACTCCCTTCTAAATTAACCAAATGGCTCCATATTTATTAAATTAGATCTACACAGAGGTTACACAGTGCTCTAGCTATTGTAACCAAGGAATGTTAAACACAAGAGCGGAATAATATAAACATTTAGATTGTAAGTAATGATGAAATTACATTTTTTTTTTGTCTTGTTCCCATAACCTTGAGCCGCCTGTAACCCACACCCCGTTCTTGGGTAATATATATTAAGTAAACATTTTTTTATTATTTTTTTATTTTTATCAGTTAACAGGAAGAGTGGACAGTCTACACTGAATATGGTGTGCTAGACAATTTTATAGCTTACAGTTCATCAAGCCATTAAATATTTAGAAAGGGAAAATATTGTTTGGGAAAGAAGGGATACAATTTGTGCTTCAACGCGTTTCTCAGCAATATGCTAGTAAGACTGGATAAGCACTTCTGTGTCTCTCACATTCCTGCATTCTGGGAGATCTCATATTAGTGACAATCTCAGTAAGAACTGTTCACTGAGCGTGTGGTCAGTTTTTGATCAGTCTACGTTGTTCAGTAATTATCTAGCCGTCACTGGTGGCAGTATAACATTCTGAGGTCCTCCCTCATCTCCTTCACCTAAACTCTACATAGTGAGGCTCTATATCTAAGGTTGGCTGCAGATTAAGTGAAGCAGGCTCTCAAAATTTTAATTTATGCTGTTGAAATTAATTTCACTGTTGGCTTGGCCACCCACACCAGTTATGGAAGAGTAGCTGTCAAGTTTCACTCGTGAGCAAAAAGGTTGCATCTTTCCTTTGAGTGTTTTTCCAAGAAGTCGTTTGCCTGTTTATAAGAACTACACAGCTTTACATAGGTACACCCATACCTGTACCCATAACTCCCAACTGTGAGAGGTATGCCATCAGAACAAGAAGGGCAGGCTCTTGGGGCATGCAACTGATACAACTGTGGGTGGGCCTGTCCAAAGAAGGGCTGGGTCAGCCTGATGTGAATGCACAGCAAGCTTGCTAGCCGGGCCACCTCAGAGTAGACCAAGGAGAGAACTGCTCAAATGTTCTCAACATTGTACTAGTGCCCTCAGCATAGTGAAAGGAATTCAGATAATATCAAGATGGTGGGACAGGACCCAAACTAAAGGCAGTTTTTCCATAAATTTAGGGCAATTTGGAGGCTTGGTCTTCCAATTTCTGTACCTAAGGATTTTACTGCTTATCCTTAGAGGAGTGCTGCCTAACCTTATTAATGCATTAGATTTTCTAAAATATGTATTCTTTAAGCAGGTAGGGCATTCTTTAAGCAGGTAGGGCATCATGGGGAATATAGTTTCCACCTTTCTGCTGTGACATCACCTTCGTTAATATAAGATTCGGGTGTTATTGCTGGATGGTGACCTTGCTCTTTTTTGGGCTAAGGGGTAAGTTTTCCAGCTCTCTATCCCATTGTAACCAACTCCATACCCTTCACGGAAAATTATGTTTGTAAAGGTAGGGAAACTCTACCTTTAACATAGCTAAAGTTATTGTTTGTGTAAAAAAATATTCTTGTATGGTCTGCAATAACTTTTCACCCAAGGGCCATACAAATACCATCATCACAATAATATCATCACAATAATAATAATAAAAACTATCAGAGCAAATGAGCTAACCCTCTTTGTGGAGGAAATGAATCATCCTGTAAGTCCTTGTAATGTGAATGAGGATTGAATAGGAAGTGGAAAGGGCTGATTCAGTGGTTTATTGGGGGAAATTGGCAGTGTGTCCCTGGAAGCTATAATATCTGCCTGTTAGTGCATTTTCTATATACACGTTTACAAACCGTTTGAAAACTATATATATAGTATTGTGGGGTTTTTTTTTTTCTTGTAATTGCTCAGCAATTCTTAAAATAGTTTGATTCTATTCAAGTTCAAGCATATTTTGTGGCAATTGGGATAGTCATACTGACAATATCTAGAATCCCTTCCTACTGAAAGGAACACTAGCATTTGGAATACAAACTTCTATTCATAATGCTATAGTACTCCTGTCCCTAGTTATATACAGACCCCCTCCCCATGCAAATAAAATAACATTTTAACTTACCAGGACCCCTATGGAGCTCCTTAAAAAAAAATAAAAATAAAAATAAAAAAAGCGAAACATGGATTTGGGCTCAAAATAGGAACATTCCTATGGACACTTGGAAGATATGCAGAGTAGATGGTTCTAGGCACACAAAATCATCTAATTTGGTCCGTTATTTCAGCTATAAAACCTGCACCAACCAGACCGGTGTTTTGATTATTATCCAGCAATACCTATTGACAACTCTGCTTATTCTTATGGATTACTTGGGTAACCTCTACAGAATGTTGTTTTCTTCCCAATTCTAGATTGTCTGATTTCATGTAATACCCACTTTACCACATTCATACATTATTTCTGTAACCAGTTAAGACCTTGGAGTCCTCCTCTCCATCCACTATGCAAATGCTTGCTCCTACATGGTACAGCTGTGTCTGCTGTGGGGAATGGAGTTTTAGACTGAAACACAATGTATTAGACACCAGGCATACTATTTTTTTGTTTTGTTTTAATAAAAGATGGTAAATGCCATTGCTTTTTTGTATGTTATTTTTTTTATTTTTTATTATTCAATGTTTGTAAAAAGGTTGTTGTATTACAAAAGAGTTAATCTATGTTGGTTGTAAGCGATGATTTTCTGCTATGGATTATGGAGCAGATTTCTAGACCCCTAAAACAGTGTAAGGAAATAATTATTGGTGGTTTACAAGAAAGAATGTTTTCTATTTTAAATATTCAAGAAAAAAAAAGGAAGCGGGTGCTTTATTTTTTTAATATTTAAATGCAAATTGTTTGTCCATTATTGTCTAATTGAGGACCACCTAACAAGCTTTTATAAGCGAATAGCAAATGTTCTTATCATAACAATTGAGGTGTCTGCCTCATCTAGTATTTTGGCAAGTGCTTGTGTGTGTATAATATATACAACACACATAGTTTTCTCGTTTTAGTCTACAGTCAGACACAATTTGCCAGACAATAAGTCTGTCTTATACACCCAACTGATACTATGAGGGCAACATTGGAGGGCTCAATTTTTTTTGGGAAATCATAGAATGACTAGAATGTTATGCTTCGAAGTCTGTTACTTTGCATGTTTTCCACCTCAATAAGTTTTAAGCTATGGGAGGACATGCAGGAAGCAGTATATACGATGCCTCCCCCCACCCCCCCCCGAGAAGGGTATGCACCCCAATACCCGGAAGCCCACAAGTACGCTAAACCCCCCTACTCTCCCAGGGCATCCCACCGTATACTCTTACGGCACTTTTCCCTTACCCCACCCCAGCTTCTTCTACTTCTTATTTTCTCTATTATGCAAGTAATGAGCGGAGCCACACTGGAGAATATGCTCCACCAATCTAACAGGGCATACAACTACGCACACACCATGCCAATTGATACAATACATTATGCCCGGTCTTACATTTAACGGTTATTCAACACTCTACTCTATCGTTGACTATGCTAGTTCATTTTTCCTTTTATTAAAATTAAAATTTATTTGACGGATGGAAAATTGAATGTGACATGGAAGCAAGAAGAAGGACATAACTTTGCGTTGCCTTTTATTATTATTATTTTATTATTTATATAGCGCCATCAGATTCCGTAGCGATGTACAATGGGTGGACTAACAGACATGTAATTGTAACCAGACAACTGGACGTACAGGAACAGAGGTGGAGGGGAGGGCCCTGCTCAATGAGCTTACATTTTAGAGATATACAATGTATCTTTTATGTCAAGTCTGTTAATACTGACATGAAAATGTGATAATTGTCCTAATTAATTGTTCTTTTCCGATGTAAAATGTACCACCTGTCAAATCAAGAATTTAAAAAAAAAAAGGTCCTGCTGTGCTGCACATGTGAGAACTATCTTCTATTAAATACTACAGGATGTAGCTGGCATGGAGGTTATGCCCCCGGACGCGGATGCCCCTGCCATGTGTTGCCCCTTAATAGAGTGCACACTGTCAGGGAGTGACCAAGGTCCCTTCACCTCCAGCCAGCCCTCATAGAGGCGCCATGTAAATTAACAGCCCCTGTATATGGGAGTGGTTCTGCCCCACTGCAACCCAGACTACCCCACCCGGGACGTGACGAGCACGGTCACTACTGAGCCACGGTGCAGTATCTTGTAGGCCAGGTATAGATAACTATCTACCAATGGATTCACACCATTTGACACACATATATGGCTTGACTATTTCCCTTTTTTGATAAAAATCAACACTACTGCAGTGTATGCGGTGCAAGGTCCATGGATCCGCATTTCCTGCACCCAGTTTGTGCTCCGGAGGTGCTGACACGTGCACCCCACATGTCTGGGTAATTTGTCTGGTCTATCCTATTCACTATTCTTTCTTGCTCTTTTCTTGTTCCTCTCGCAGTTAGGTCCTGGGATGGGCCATGTCACTGGTGTATGATCTTGAAGCACGGTCTAGTGTTTTTATATGGGCATCTGCTCAGGCACTACTAAGCATCCCACCAACAATGACATTATGTCGTTAAAAATCACCTCATTGAATGTTAAGGGTGTAAATGCACCAAAGAAATGGCTGCTAATGCTCCATGAGATAAAGACTGCACTCAGCCTTTCTTCAGGAGACACACATATCTAGACATACCAAGATATTCCTAAGAGATTAAACATATTCAACGTCGTTTCGAAGCTAGTGCCCAACGCAAATGTAACGGAGTGGCAGTCCTCATCTATGACCAGTGCCCTATCCGCATCACAAACTCGGAGTTGTACCCAGAGGGGCGGTTCATTATCCTAACAGGGACTATACACTCCCATACTTAACATTTGATAAACGTATATGCACCAAATACACCTGAACCTGAATTTTGGGAAAAGTTTAACACCAAATTGAAGGCACTCCCCCACGGTATACTTATAATGGGCGGAGACTTCAATGCGGAGCCGTGACCGGCGATAGAAGCTCCGGCAGGGGTCAGCTCCAATCCTATGGCAGGAGGTGACAGGATAGGCTATTACATGGTTTTATACTACCACTACCACACCTGTATTGCTATTACACTGTAGCCCAACTTGCAATGTGGCACATGCCCTTGGAGGTAAGGAGATGGGTAGACCTAGAGTCATTCCCGACCAGGGCTGATCTCCCCCAATTTTACATTTAGGTCCTCAAAGAAAATAGACCAATGCTAAAAATGGCATGCCCAGCTATATTAAACTCGATCAGAATATAGGATAAAACAGCCATAAAATATAAACTAACATCATCTCCCTCACCTCTCACTCCGTTATGGAGAAATAGGGCGCTCCCTCCTGGTATGGCAGCTAGGAACTTTCCAAATCTGGAGAGAGTTGGCTTACAGAGAATTTGCCATGTGTTTGAGGATAGCAAAATAATAGAATTTGAACACCCTAAAACAAAAGGCACACCTCACAACAACAGACTTCTTTCGCTACCTACAACTGAAAGATTTTGTGAGCCAGGCACACATGAGAGGGTCTTTCTTCGAGAGGATGTGTCTATGTGAGTCTATGCAGTCGAGCTTAATTACCATATTGTACGCCCATCTGGGCTCTGAAACGAATGTCTAAAGATGAATGTCTTTAAAATATACAGAACAGTGGGAAGCAGATTAGAAGAGGAAATATTAGGAGGTGTGGAGTGGCAAGATATAAGGGAAGCTAATAACACCGTGTCCTATGCGTGGGGCTACAGGAACAATCATTTAAAACCATGTTCAGGTGGTACACTACACCAGTGAAATTATATAGAATGAAAAAAATCACTGACGGATACATGTTGGAGAGGCTGTGGCCAGAGGGGTTCCTACATACATATGTGGTGGGAATGTCTCCAAGTTCAACTATACTGGAAAATTATACAGGACCTGATCGGTCAAATTTTCCAACGTAAGCCAGATTATAACCCATGGGTGTACCTATTAAGCAGACCACTGGAGGGCTTAAAGGGCATTGGCCCAATCATGGCTCAAAGCTCAACTTCCCCCCCATTCAGGTGGTACTGGCTAAATTACGGAATACTTACCTAATTGACCATCTGACCGCCAAGGTCAGGGGCTCCGTGAAAACATTTGAGAAAATATGGGTAACCTGGACTAACTGCAATTTAGTGGACTAATGTATGGGTATAGCGCTTGGCATATTTAATTTATAATTCTAATTTACTACAAAAAAAAAAGGTGGGGGGGGGTAAAACAAAATAACGTGAAAAGACCCGGGCATGGGGAGGAGGTTTGCGATGGCAAAGACTGCGGGACTATAGGGAGGGCTTCCCTCACCCGACCGCCCTGAACTTCTTGGATACCTACACATCTTATCCACTCTTCTTTGTTCTTCTTGATCTTACTCTTCCTCAAGAAGAACTCTTCCTGTCCTTTCTCTTTCTGTTCTTCCTTATCTCGCTTCTCCAGATAGGAAGGTGATACAAAGTAGAGGGTGATTTCCATTTGATCAATGCGGTTACGCTATATACTCATGGACTCACTTGGTACGGTACACATTTCCTATCTAACCACAAGATCGGCTACCTGCAGCACCATCAGATGTAGTATTATAACTTTATAGCCTCTATAAGTTTATATCTTAAACATAACAGTTTCCTCCACAAAATGTCATGGACCGGAAGTATTGCATACATTGTACTCTAGATGTGTATTTTATAGCATGTTACGATCTGCTTGAACGATGTACAATCCTTATTATACCTGCTTGACATGATGTTATGTTCATAACGATCACTCAGAAATAGAGAATTGAAAAAAAATTTTTAAATACTACAGGATGTATTCACTAAACAAGGATTTGTGGTTAACCAATAACTTAATGGGTATATTTTGTGCAAAAACAAATGTTACAATCTCCAACTAAGCTTCTTCCTTCGTCACATGGCTCACAATGAATACATTCCTAATCCTATCCAGTAATTAAAACTAATCTAATACTGTACACTGCACTATCTAGTTATCCATCCATTTATTCATCAATCCCTTCATAATTTATTTCAGGCAGGATTTAACATCATTTTGTTTACTAGACACACAACGCTTCTTCTACATGCTGTCACACAATTGAAACCAAATATGCTGTAGTCAATAAAGTTTTATTGAATAAAGCAAGTTCCAGGCCAAATATATATGAAACATGCAAGAGAGCAGTTGCAAACAGCATGGGAATTACATTGGTACAATACTATAAGGGGAGCACATTGTGTGTAAGTGTACTTTTGGGACAATCAAAATGTGCAGATCCCTTTGTTTAAAAATGGACACACCAGGATTTTTCTTTTACAATAGAAAGTTGGGAACTATCTGTAAATCACAGATTCTGATTGGCTGCTGACATTATTTGCTGTCTGCAGTGTTTCCCTCATTATTTAATTTATATTTATTATTTATTTAGCTAGTTGGAAGAAAGGGGTATTAATATATCAAGCTTACAATCATCTTATGTAAAGCTCCATTTTCTTTCACATATATATTAAAGATTTAGAAATTAACTTCACAACGTAGGATGCACTATGCATTGGAGAAGGAAACATTTCATGTGACTACATATATTCAATGACAGAAAATGGCAGAGCTATAACATCCATTGAAGTAGAGCCTATATGATGTGGATTTCTACATTTAATTTTTTAGATCTAAAACATGCATGTCAGTGGAAGCATGTTATAGTGGATATGGTGCCAGGAGTACCCTCACACCTCATACATTGTGAGTAGTTACTGTTTTAGAACAGTCTGACCTCTTACCTGATGTCCGCCAGACCCCAGTTCTTGACCCTCAACATGATAGCTGAAAGCTTCTGCTTAGATTTTATTGACTCTTAGGTCTTCGTATTAGGAATACAACTTTGTATTGCTAGCATTATAGTTTTCCTTTAACTTCTGCTCTGAGAAACAGTTTGACAGTGAAACAACTGCTGCTGCATTCTTAAAATATATGCCCCCACCCCTTTCCCCGTGGCACATAAATGGTTAAAAAGAACAATATTTACTCACCCGATTACAGTGGCGATCTCTCTCAACATTGGGTCGGCGCTCTGCTTTCTCCAATGTCATCCGATGGGGGGGACTTAAGGTTCATGCGAGGCAAGTGCCGTGAGCACATTAGTACCTTCCAATAGGAAAGCATTGCCTCAATGCTCTTCTGTAGGGATTTCAAAGACGCTGTATGTCTTCATGCACAGCATTGGACCTAGAGTCTGGTAAACTCCATGAAACGCGTCTAGTGGATGTCTGTCAGGCAGCAATGTAATTTAATGTCATTTAGTTTCTCTACAACTGCGATGTTTTACATTGCAAGACTAGAGGGGACAGGGACACTGCACCTAGATGTTTTCAGTGCGCCTAGTACTATTTTGTAATGTATTTTTTCGTATGGATCTGTTTGCATCCAACCAAACTCTAAATAACAGCCCAATAATGTATCACATGTTCAACCAAATGTCATGTTTTACAGTGCAAAACCCTCTTAAACGGCAACTTTAAACTGACCGTATTCTAAGATATACATTATAAAGTTCCGCAAAAGGTTTACACTCATAGGAATCAAATATTTGTGCCCTGTGCTGTAATCTGCAGTACTTTGTATACATAAATCTATAGATGGTCAACTCTGATGGGTCTCTATTCTGCTAAAACGTAGCTTTTGTTTCAATGTCAACGTATCAGTTTTAAGGCCCTGATGAAAGTTTATCATTTTAAACTGAAACGTTGAATATTTTATGAAACACTCATTAATGCAAACAAATTCACTCCTTCTGTCATGTAATATGAATTAATAAGGGGTGAGGGATCCTGTAAGGCTTAAGAAGCCGTGTGAATGAGGGTGGGCATTGCTAGGCAGCATTGAGTGAGTCCAGCTGACTAGGAGGTAGCAGTCTGCACCTTGTTCCGGTGTTCAAACTGACTTGCCCCTTTCCATTGTTGCTCAATTTAGTGTCTTTTAGCAGTTTTGCAAATATCTCTTTTTCAAACTTTCTTACATTCCTGGAATTTGAGTAACCAGTGACTTTTGTATGTAAAAGCAAAATATATGCGAGCACTGAATCATATTGAAGGGAAGCTGCTGGCAGAGCTTCAGATGCCGGCTCTGTTTTGGAGTACATCTGAAAATAACAGTGTTTTTCTAGTATTTTGAGCGCTTTACTACACAGACAACTTTAGCAATAGAGGGGTTGTGTGTAAGCCGCTTGATGCTGTCATGATATATAAAAATAATTTTCTCACAGAACAACAAATGTTTAACTGTACAACTGTACTGTAGTCCTTTCTGTTTCCCCTTCTTATCTTCACTTTATCTTATCCTGCCAGACCTCCCAGCTCTTGTGACCTGCCACACATCCTGTATATTCCTTAAACTCTCTATACGTATACACATATGCAGTTGTTTTTGGGCCACAAAACTTATTTTGTCAATTGTGTAAGTGAAAAGAAGTTAACGTGACCTCTGCAGTGAAAAAGTGTAAACTCAACATAGTTTATAAAACTAAATTAATGCACTATTACTACTTATTTTCTGAATGTAACTGATGCTGTTGGCACCGGAAATAATGTAAAGGAAGGGGGAATAATGCATTCTATTGAATCACACCAAATTCTGGGAACTAATTTCCCACAGTCATGGAAGAAGTGAAATCTGAAAAGGGGCTGGCTATTCATACAATACATACTTCTTCGACCAAAAAAAAATTAACTTTCCAAAAACTTTGAAACGACCTTCACAGTTGCTAGATTTTATATTTTTTTTAAACACATTGTTCAGAGGCTGTCGGTTCGTATTTGTCTTTGTTAATTTTTTAAATTCTTTTTTGGTGGGTGGCTGAATATAACAAATTCAACATATAAACACAGAATTGTGTAAATTGAAAACCGAAATGGACAAAGAAGTCTAGAGATTGTTTGGTGATATAATTTTTCCAGAGCCGATGACATTACAGATTATTGGTCGGGCTGATTGCCAATAACTGGTGCCGATATTCTGTACATTTAAATTTTTGAAAAAGCTGTTACTGATCACTCTTAGGCAGCCAGCCCAGAACATTACAGTTGATTGCTCACTGTCTCACCTTCCTGCCTTCTGCTGAGTTCCTCATGTGGGGACTTACAGGGAGGTGTGACGTGGAGTTGCAGTGTGGCGCCTTATTGGATGGTGTTTTTAGATGCAGAATACCGGGAGAGGTGATTACGTTAATGCAGGGCTCGACAAATCCCAGGCTCCAGGTCATCATGATGACTAAGATTTTGTCCTCTTGCCTGAGATGCGTCAGCCCGTTCTTTCCTATGAAAGGAACTGTAACTACTTCCGGCGCTGAGGCCGCGCAGGTGAATGACAAGCTGGCAGGGCACCAGGTGTCTGCTCGCTGCCAGCACGCCCATTCTGCAGAGCCGCCTGCTCGCCTATTCCCATGTGCTGGTTCAGCTCCAGGGGGAAGTGGTTCAGTTCAGAGAGCTGCAAGTGGATACAGAGACAGGAGGGAGAGTCTGGACCAGCAGCAGCCCACTTCCATTACCCGCATCCAGCCCCACTGTAATCTGCTGCCGCCCAGTCCTACTGGACCCCAGCAAAGCCACTCTCCTGCGGCCACAAAGTAGGAAACAGGATGGTGGCTAAAATAAATAAAAAAATCTGTGTGTGTGTATGTCTGTGTTTGTACTTGTCTCTGTCTATGAATCTTTGCGTGTGTATATCTATTTCAGTGTGTCAAATAATATTTTTTTATAATAATACTTTGAGTGTGCGAGAGAATGTCTGTCAGTGTGTGTATGTCTGTGAGTGAGTTTACATATATCTGTATGTTTTTGTGTGTATCTGTCTGTCAGTGAATGTGTATGTTTAGGTCACCAGCTCCCCTCCAATCACATCGGCTCCGTAGCTGAAATGATCAATCTTCACCCTTACCAGATTTATGATGATGTTTAGTTGGAGTCTTTTTCATTGAAAAAGTGATGTAGATTATCTGGCCACTGTGCTGTTGGTTTCAGCTGGTTGAACCTCATGTATTACTGTAGTGGTCTACATGTTGCTATGAGAATAAACACCAGACTCACAATTTCAATAAGTGTTACCCTTCTTTCTTAAGATCTCTGGACGGAAGGCTTCAGGTGTCTCATCGAAAAGGTTTGCCCCATGTTATATACTGCCGTCTCTGGAGGTGGCCAGATTTGCACAGTCACCACGAACTACGAGCCATGGAGATGTGTGAATATGCATTCAACATGAAGAAGGATGAAGTTTGTGTTAATCCGTATCATTATCAGAGAGTGGAGACACCAGGTACAGAGTGCATGTAACAGAGAACATACATTTTATGCAACTATAATATTAGTTTTTTATGTTCAGTAGTAAGTGTTGCAAAGAGATAGTTCAATACAAAGGACAAGGGTGTGTGTGGCAACTAAAGGAGTTGTAGTGTAGAGCAATATAATGTCTGTCTTATATACAAGTTAAATAAATCACTTGGATTGGATATGTATGTAAAAGTTAGGGGAAGATTGGTATGGTAGTACAATTTATGGAGATATTGAGAGATTCCTTAGGCGTCTAAAGGAATGATATATATACAGGGTTACAGACAGAAATTAAAAAATAATTGAAAGTGAATTTTAAATGTAAGGCTAAAATCACTAAACTGGAAA
The DNA here is from genome assembly GCA_933207985.1 of Pelobates cultripes. Taxonomy (NCBI): domain Eukaryota; kingdom Metazoa; phylum Chordata; class Amphibia; order Anura; family Pelobatidae; genus Pelobates; species Pelobates cultripes. The sequence goes on from OW240914.1 coordinate 104,738,865, forward strand.
AATTATGAAGTCAGCTCTGTCCCACTTTGGCTAATTTGACTCACTTTGAACTTCACACAATATTCTGTTTTAGTTGATAACTGCGATAGTGTAACAGAGGGGTGGTATGATGACTTAATGGATCTTTAGGAAGACTTGAAATTGTGTGTATTTGTACATTTCACATGCATTTCATCAGGAAAAGCAATACAAATGATGCAATTGTAACGTATGTAAAAATGTATAATAAAAAGCTAATGTACACCAAATAGCATCAGGGCCTGGGAGCTTACCCAAGTGTCAATTGGCCAAAACCGCAACATCCTCCCTGATTAGAGATGTTTCAAACTGAAAAGACAAAATAGCTTTTTACATCATTTATATTATTGTCTGGGGCACAAATCGTGTATTTTAAGCATAATACATACATCTCTGATGGTTAGAAAGTAGTTTTGGCCCTACTGTGTATCATTATTATTATTTGTGCACAATAATTTTAGTACCTATTTATTTTCAGTTGTGCATCCCACTAGTATATATTTACTTGTTGAATCTGTTATTTTGTTATCACAGTTCTTCCACCAGTGTTGGTCCCAAGACACACTGATATTCCTGCAGAATTTCCTCCTCTTGACGATTACAGTCATTCCATCCCTGAGAACACCAATTTCCCAGCAGGCATTGAGCCACAGATAAACTACATTGCAGGTCTGTTTCAAAATTTCAAAGACAGGGTTAACTGTAACGTTTCTTTTCTTGAATAAATTAATCGTATACAAGGTATAAATTCAGACTGATTTTTAAAATGTAGGCCATCATAGCTGAATTAGAAAAAAAAAGTAAGCTCACTGGCTTTTGTGAAAATGTAGCCTTGGTGAGTGTGACACAGACTATCCAGGCTTTCAGTGGCTAGTACATTTTAAAGTCTGGCTAGTAGTATAGGTCTTGGAAATGTAAGCCTTGTATATAATATTATGTGAGTTTGGGTATGTATTGTATTAAGTTAAAATAATAAAACACTGATTTATCCACTGAATAATTCAGTCCATCGGATTATTTTACTGCATTTTGGCTGATTGGTTCTTACCATCACTTGCTATCTGGCTCAAAGTTGTGTTTTTATTGTCACTATTGCCTCCTCCACTTTAAAACACTGTCAGTACCTCAAGTGGTAATTGCAGCTGGACCCCCTAGCTTGCTTAGATAAAAATAATAGTTGGTATTATACTATACATAAGCATTTTTATTGAAAGAAAGGTTTTGTGATAGTGCCACTTTAACATTGTTTGACCAGGTGTGGCCAGCAAATGGTTTCCAATTGCTGTTGAACTACATTTGCAGGGATGATATGCCAGCTCATTCTATGGAAGATACGTTATACCGGAGAGCTGGTGCTGTTAACTATCTCAATTTTTAGCAAATATGTAATTTCTAGACTGTATTTATTACCACCCTGCTGTGTGAAAAGGTTCTATCTTGAAAGCTTACATCTTAATTCTGCTCTAGTAGCCAATTAACATTTACTCAGATAGTTTCCTCTTAATTCATCTCTTATTGTAATAAACCGTAGGATGTTCTAATAAAGATATATCTTTAATTTCTTTAGAAACCCCTCCTCCAGGTTATTTAAGCGAAGATGGGGAAACCAGTGACCAAATGAATCATTCCATAGACACAGGTGAGAATAAAAAATGGAATGGAGAGAGATGGTTTTGTGCAATTTCTTTTCTTTTCTTTTTTTTCTTCTTTCTTTGGTTCTGTTTGGGTCTATGTTTAATATGATGTACATTGTTTTTTAGGATCACCGAATATGTCTCCAAACTCAATGTCCCCAGCACACAGTAACATGGGTAAATATCAGTGTTCTTCCAAAATGCAGTCCTTATTAATTACGAACACAATCTTTTAATTTCATGTAATGTAAAAGAAAAGTAGACCTTAAATGAGAAAAAAACCAACATAACTTGTATATCAAAATAATAATAAATCTTTATCTTTTAAGTTAAATTAACATAATAATGCATCTGTTTACCATGTTGCTCACATGAACATTTGGTTGGTAGTACATGGATTGGAATCTGTTTTGCTGATTATGGACCAAGGTAAATGCATGTAGGCAACGGATGGGGATATGTTAGCGTTCTTGGACAAATTATATTTGAAATTGCTGGTTATGATCTTCATTTAGTTTTGTAATATGATGAATCTTGGAATTTGAAGTAATACCATGAACATCAGCCAACCTGGTTTCCCACTTCCTATAAACCATTTAAAAAAAAAAAAAAAAAATTTACTGGATGCAAAAGAATCAACTGCAGTACTTTCAAGTTACTAAGAGGACTATGCGCTGAAACCCTAAAGGAAAATCCAATTAGTGGGATTAATCTGGAATACGTTCTATGTTTTGCATGTAGTTTCAGTACAGTGTGGTCCCACGATCGCTTATCAGTTCTTGGCTATTGCGTTGTTCTGTCTCTGGCTGTGTGACTCAGGCTTTCCCATCTGCTATGAGTTCTGCTGCAAACTTCTGATCTTCCTAAAGTCTAGTTAATCCGGTCTGAGCCGAGAGCACAACATAAATGAAATATGCTTTGTTTCCTGCAGGTATGTGTTAACACTATACCTGATGGCAAAACATCCTAGTTATTACTCATAGATTGTGCATTTGAACAGTTTTTCTTAATCCTAAAGAATATGACAAGCATTGCTATGTATAAAATATGTACAAAACAAAAAATGATGGGTTTATAACTGTCGCAGAGCTCCAATGCTCGACAGAGTATCTCTGCCCACCAAAACATTGGTCAAAACATGATAAAGGGTGAAAACAGGAATGTTTTATTTGGTCAAAGCACACACATTTATACAAAGACCCCCCCCCCGACAGATCTTACCCAGGTGCCTCTCTGCCTGGGAGATATCTAGATCGAGAACCGCTAATCTAATTAACCTCCAGACATGAGGGTGCCTTAACAAAATACCCCAAAAACATATTTCTGTACCAGTAAACACCACCTATAATGTATTCCCAGATAGTTCAACCTGACAGCTCAACAATATGTAGGATTGCAACCTGGTTAAAATTCTGAGCCGATGACTAGTTACATGCAGCCGGCCTGAGTTGGTGGGTTGCTCTGGAGGACCTAACCTGTACAGATATTTTTTCTGGGTGGTCGGATTTCAGGGTGCTTGGTCTGGTATTGTCTTCTATTGTCTTCTAGGGAAAGGCAAGAGCCACAGTAAGGTAATTAGAAGTCTTTTCTGCTTATAGGATAGTCTTGTTACAATATCTATCAGTTCAAAATGTTTGCTGTGAATCAGCATTCGTTGTCTAGTCTGTCTGATAAAAGATTAACATTTTATCTACTCTTAAGATGGGTGATAAGATTTGATTCTCAAAGAAGACGGTGCTCCACAGAGTCTAACTTATTATGCATATGTCAGAAGAATATATACCTTCTTATGCGGAATTTGTTGCCACTTTATAAATAATAATGTCACATTGGATGCATAATTCCTTTTTAGGGGCTCAATGTTCCCAGTCCCTTTACCCTAAGCTGGTGTCCCTTGTTTTCTAGCAGCTCAGATTGTTTTCATGTGTTTGTGTAAATAATCAAACAAATGCATTTCTTTTTCCCTCCAAGCATTACCTTCTTCTTTCTAAAATTGCATTTGTAATTTTGGAAAATAGTAATAAATAATAGTAATAAATAAATATATATTTATATACGGTTGTGCATCATGCACATATCTCAAATGGGACCTTGTCTGCTTTGGCACACAGTAATTCTGCAAAATAATGTTTCCACAATCGAAGGATACTTACATATTTAAACCACAATTCCCTGAACTTTTTTAATTTCATGTACGGTATATACAAATGTCAGTAACATTAAAGCATGACTGACCTCTTAACATTTAGAGTGACAGACAGTAACCTAAAAAAACCTGCATGTTTCACACAACCTCTGGCTTGACTGGTCTGGAAAACAATATTGGTATCCTGGCTGTCTCTTTTCTAGTTGGGTGGCTGACATGATGTCATAAAAGCCAATAGGAAGCACCTGTTTGTTGTCTCCAGAGCTTAGCAAGAAACACTTCCTGGAGCAGGGTGCTAGGATATTATGGGAGCTGAATGACTAAACAGTGAATTGTTCAAGCTTGGCTACTATGGGAAACATTTTGGAATTCACTTTTCATTTCACCCATTTTTATAAATAAGAGTCAACTACATAGGCTAAATTTGGGCATGCTATCCTAGAACAAATAAAATTTGCTGCACAGTTTTGTTTTTTTTTCCTTTTTTTATAGAAAACTTTCTTCTTGTTATAGTAAATGGAAGCACCGAGAAACAAGACCTTTAGTTTTACAGACCCCAAAAGCATTTCCTGTTTCCAGGATATCCTCAACTTGCCACATGAATCTAATCACTGGCTTAGCCGTTTTATGGCATCACCTGTCAGCCATTGTGGCTTAAGCTGGGATACTCTGAAAATCTGCACCCCACACCCACCTCGAATTCTAGAGGTTGAAATGTTACAAATACCATTTGTAAAGCTCAGGAAAGACAGAGGAATTGAATAAAACAATATAGTACCGCAATATATATGTTTAGGAGTGCATTTACCTTTTTAAATTTAACAGCAGAGTTTATGATTTACAGTTAAAACAGCCTTTTGATTAAAAGTGACAATATCACCTTACATAGAAACATAGAATGTGACGGCAGATAAGAACCATTCGGCCCATCTAGTCTGCCCAATTTTCTAAATACTTTCATTACTCCCTAGTCTTATCTTATAGTTAGGATAGCCTTATGCCTATCCCACGCATGCTTAAACTCCTTTACTGTGTTAACCTCTACCACTTCAGCTGGAAGGCTATTCCATGCATCCACTACCCTCTCAGTAAAGTAATAATCCCTGATATTATTTTCAAACCTTTGTCCCTCTAATTTAAGAGGGACAGAAAACCTGTATTATCAACAGTAAGGTGATGGATTAAATATATTTGTATGGATTCTGTTTCACAGTACAGCACAGTAGTGTGAGCAGTTTAATATGGGTAACAAGACAGCTGGATCTATGACACAGGAAAGTAAGAGGTCACATGTAAAGCCAGGGACCCAAGTGTCTGAACTTGGAGTGCAAGTTAATAAACATTTTAACTCTTTGATTGTCACAAAGATGAGCAATGCAACAAAACGATAAAGTTATGACTGCATGTGAACCAGGTGCTGCACGTCATGTTTAAACTATAAGCCTAAATGTCTGATTACGGAAAGTCTGCTGTGAGCATTGAATATCAATGTGTATTTTTACAGCAAAGTGGATTGTCAGCAATTCTCGAAGAATAATATATTACGATAGCAGAGCATATTAATATTAATATAAACATGCCCCCAAGTGATCCCCTCCTAGTCCCGTGGAACTTGGCCGGATGCAGTGTTTAGGTCAGGCGGTTTGGTTTGGCAGAAAGCCATCTCTGGATATATGAGGGGCCTGTCCTTATCAGAAAGGTTGTAGCCTTGTGGGAGTGAAATCATCCTTTGTTAACTCACTCGCTCTCTTTTTAATTTTTTTTGTTCTCTCTCTTCTGAAAAACGCTGCTGTTCTAAATAGAGTAGGCCTTTGGTCTTTAGAGTGTCAGAGCAGTAAATTATCTCATTGTCTCACACATTACAGAAAGATGGCATTTATTCATTCAATCAGAATTTGTGGAAAATTAAAAAAAGAAAGTGCATGTTTTGGGCTAGGATAGTTGAACTGGTAAAAACCTCTAGTTCAGCTGGGTTTGCAATTTCCTTGCATGATGCACTATAATTCATTCTGTTTAAGTTTTAAGAATGTGACACATACTGCCACTTATATGCCAATGTCATTTAGCAATGAAGAATGGTCAGTTTCGTTTGTGTGACAGAGAGGTATTTTAGCAGGGTAGACCCTTTGCAGATTTCTTACATTACCATCATCTTCAAGCAGGCATAGAATGGCATTTATATGTTATACTGGCAAAGAGTTAAAAGGTATACTTACTTGATGTTTGTTGTTACCTGCTTTAAAATTGTCTGACTTAAACACATTCACTAACTCACAAATGCTGATGATGGCATTCTACAATTCCAAGCTTGCCGCACGCAGCATGCGAACAATCATCACATCCTGCCATCCACATTGGGAGATCGAGGATGGCAACATATTTGGATTCTTACTCTGTCAGTGTTGCGGAATTAAAGGGACACTATAGTCACTAGTGCAACTACATGTATTCCTGACCCTATAGTGTCAACACAACCATCTAGCCCCCCTGTGCCCCTCATGCCTCCATAAATATATTAAAAATCTTACTGTATTCAAGCCAGAAGCTGTAACTCTGCATGCGGTTTGCCTAAAAAAAAACCAAAAAACAGTTTGCTGACATCATCAGAAGTGGTAGCCTGATCCAATAACAATGCTTCCTCATAGGATTGGCTGAGACTGACAAAGAGGCAGATCGGGGCAGAGCCAGCATGATTCAAACACAGCCCTGGCCAATCAGCAACTCCTCATAGATATGAATTGGATCAATGAATCTCTATGAGGATAGTTCAGTGTCTGCATGCAGAGGGAGGAGACACAGTGCTGCCCTGTGCTCTGCTGACAGCAGATCTGAGTGGATTGAGGAGTTTTATGCCTCAATCAACTCCGAAGTCCCTCTGGTTCACTGTGAGTGACTGCAACAGGAGGTGTTCCTAGCTTTCAATGTAAACACTGTATTTTCTCGGAAAATACAGTGTTTACATGAGAGAGGCTGCAGGGAGCTATAGTTCTCACCTGAACAACCTCATTAAGCTGAAGTTGTTCAGGTGACTATAGTGTCCCTTTAAGATTAAATAAATAATACGTGTTTTTTTTATCTGTACATTTGCTAGCAACTCCATAAGCATAAGGTGTAATAATTTAATGATTACAATTTTACAATTAAACTTGCTAACCTAGATATAACCTAAGATCATACTTTGAGGATACTGCAAGTATGGTACTTTTCTAGGAATAGCATGCTCTTCGTGACAATGTGTGTTTATTATATGCTATCCTAGCAACCTACTTTTCTACCCCCACCCTTACCTTTTGTGTCACTATACCCCACTGCCTCTAGCATGTAAGCTCATTGAGCAGGGCCCTCAGTCCCTTTGTTCCCGTGTGTCCAACTCGTCTGGTTACAAATACGTGTCTGTTAGTCCACCCATTGTACAGCGCTGTGAAACTTGTAAACGCTTTATAAATATTAATAATAATTATATTAAGCTTTATTAAACTGGCTTATATATATATATTTTTTGTATTTTGTGTAGATCTGCAGCCAGTGACATACTGTGAGCCAGCCTTCTGGTGCTCCATTTCCTACTATGAACTTAACCAGCGAGTAGGTGAGACCTTTCATGCCTCTCAGCCCTCCATGACAGTGGACGGATTTACAGACCCTTCAAACTCTGAGCGTTTCTGTCTGGGACTGCTCTCCAATGTCAATCGAAATGCTGCTGTGGAGCTGACCCGACGGCACATTGGTAAACTTATTTCTACTAGAGCTCTGTGTATCTCATAGCTGTAGTAATAACTTTTTGATAGCCGTTTCTTATCATTTTGGATGTTCTTTTGCTGTCATTGAACCTAAACCACAGTCATTTTTTGTCCGCTGTCCCTCTCCGTTATTTGTCTGAAATTCATGTAAGTAAGGAATTGCATTTTTTGCAGAAGAATTGCTAAGCTTTTGTGAAATAAAATAAAGATATATAAAAATAATTCTCCCTTCTTGCTAATTCTCTGGTTATGAAAACATTTCCATCCTGGACCCCTTAATGTTGGGGGAAAAATTTTAGTCAATGTAAGGAGTTTGTATATTCGGTAGGAAAAAAGAAAATCGTCAAAAGTTTCTTTACTCTTAACTTGCAGGTTGTGCAAATGCTTCTCAGCATCCAAACAGATGAAACCATTTGAAAAGTATTATATATTGCAACAATCTGTATCCCTTCTTTTTACAAATGCCTGTTCTAATCCTACTTTCAGGCAGAGGAGTGCGTCTATATTATATTGGAGGTGAAGTGTTTGCTGAATGCCTTAGTGACAGTGCAATATTTGTACAATCTCCAAACTGCAACCAGCGCTATGGCTGGCATCCAGCTACCGTCTGCAAGATACCACCAGGTAAGCTGATACTTTAAAGGAACACAAAGCACCATAACAACCAGAGCTCACTGTAGTGCCCTTGCACCCTCTCCTATCATATGGAGTTTTTGAAATGTTTAACGTCTTACCTGGGATCCACCAGACGCCGCTCACTTATCCACTACCATCAGAGACCTGGAAATTTCTAAGCAGGAACTTCTGTTAGCTCTGCTGAGATCAGCCATGCCAGGCAGGGATTAGCTCATTGGCCTAGAGTTGAACTGATGCTGTCAGTCAGTCAGATAAGCGATGCATTGCAGGACTAAGCAGAGGAGAGCTAATGGAAGTTCCTGATTAGGAGCTTCACTCTCTATTGTTGGTAGTGGTGGCACGGAGTGGCGCTTAGCACACCCATGTAAAAAGGCAAACGGCTCAAATCGGTTTGACTCTTTACAGTGGAGGGCACTCCTGAGACCATAACAACTTCAGTGAGCTATAGTAGTTATAATGCTTGCAGTGTTCCTTTAAGATCCTTGTTTACTACGAGAAATAATGTAAGTGGTCGCAGCTTAAGTGTAACATGTACTATGTCATTCAGATACCTTCACACCAACGAACAGTAAGACACATGTCACAAACACACTGCTCCATACACATTGCTACTTGTATGACACTTCCTAGACATACACTCACTACACCTCTCAAACTGTTTATATATTGTACTTCAAATCAGCAGCAATGGAAATATCTCTGTATGGACTATTTATGTCTTTGACAAGAGGAAAAAAAATAAAAGTAAGCTGGCATAGCTACATTAGGCACCTGGCATGCAAGCTGGGAAATGTACTGTACAGTGAAATAACCTTTTTATCTCATTGTCTCTAAAGTTTAGAAATAATGGTTTAGAGTCTAAACCAATAGAATCCATTTTTAATATAGGGACTACATAGCTTCTGCTATTAGATCATCTAATGCTGTGCCATATCACCAGGCTTGGCACATCAGATATTTACAGATTGTCTGGCTAATATACACCATAGAGTTACAGGAACAGACTGAAACACGGGTACAATGTTGGTAAAGGTAGCAATCAGTCAGACACTCAATGTTTGCAGCACTGGAAATGTCTTCAGCTGGAATCTATCCGCCATTTCTTCTGAAGGGGAATATAAAAAAACAAACCAAAAAAAAAAAAACACTTTTGTCATGTAATGTCTCAGGAAGACAGCAATTCCCTCCATATGACACATCTCAGACACATACATTACTACACAGAATGGATGCACATTGTAAAATGGTGCAGAGAAACAACTAGTAACATTTGGGGGCACATTTCCAAAGGTAGAGCAATCCGTAGGGACATTTTATAGGCTCTATGGCAACTCCTCCACTTTTAACATGCACAGTTTTTTTGGTATGACACATCAAGCATACACTGATTCCATCACTGAAACAGTGACATATAATATATATATACTGCCATGCACTGCCTTCTCAAAATGTGTATTTTCAATTGGTCCTTATGATTTCTTTTAATTATATCTGGGGGTTTTTTTTTTGTTTTTGTTTTTCAGGTTGTAACCTGAAGATATTCAATAACCAGGAGTTTGCAGCACTTCTTGCTCAATCTGTTAACCAGGGATTTGAGGCAGTTTATCAACTGACCAGGATGTGCACTATACGCATGAGTTTTGTCAAGGGATGGGGAGCGGAATACAGGTTTGTGTTAAAGAATGCTTATATAAAATCTTCTCTTAGAGCGGTCACTTGTGCTTTCCTAGCAGGATAGAGCTGTTACCAAAGACCGGATCTATATAAAATAAATTGTTAATAAGATTATTTTTGTTAACTTTGCTTTATTCTGACTATTTATCCAGACGTAATGATGATCTAGTTTATACATCAATTTATGTATGAAACACACATATATATATATATATATATATAATATTCCTTGAATAATTATTTAATAAGCAATGAGGATGACAATTTCAGCATGATAATCTTTGTGTGTCCGTTTGTCATCTGGAGTTTCCATTTCAGTACATCTATAAAAAGGAAGAGTGGCACTCTTACATTATCAGAGTCAGTCAACTGGGCACACAAATGCTTATTTGTTTCTGTCAGGATGATTTACAAAGGTGAGAATTGTCAGGGAATTAAATTGAATTTTTGAAATTCACTTAGATTTTGTTTGGAATTCCCAGCAATTCTACTTTTAGTAAATAACCATGTGTGTGTATTACTCATACTTTGTGTGTGTATTTTGGTTTGTCACTCTTGGTTTCTGTGGAACTTTGTTTGTATCAGACACAATCACAGAGTAAAAATAAATGACAAACTGACACATGAACATTTGTAGAAAAACAAACTTTAAGAGGGCACACAGAAACAAAAAAAAATCCAAGCTGACATGCATACACAATTGCACACAGAGCATGACAAATGATCAGTTTATGTTTGTATTGTATTATTACTTTTAGGTTTTAGGTGTTTTGTATTTTGTGATAGTTTGTTCTGAGTGAGTGTGTATTTGCCTCTGACAAAATTAACATTCAGTCATAGAAATATGAGCCAGTGACATGCCCATAAATGGACAATGACAAAGTTGTCACATTGTGTAGCAACTTGACAGTTCCTGTGTTTGCCTTTCTCGTTCTTTGTATTTGTCCATTTGTTGTGTGTTTATATAGTTGCTATTTGTAAGTTTGTATCAAACAAAATCACTGAGAAATAATGACAAAAACACAATGACAATCTAACAAAAACACATAAAAACAATGGCTGATGGATACTTGCACACTTACAAAAACTGAGAATGACAAACTGAAACAAGTACACAATAACCAAGAATGACATATTGACAAAGATATACAACACAGAAATTTAGGATCGCTAACTGACACAAGTACACACATACAATACACTAACTGATAAATCTAAACGTAAATAAATCATTTTCACCGAGATTCATGCTACGACAGATACAAACACAAACTGGTAGCATCAAACTAAGCAGTTTTGTAGCAAAGTGGTACTTTCCAATATATTCATTAAAAAGAAGTAGCCAACAGCCACAATGCACCAACATAGCTTGTGCGTGTTCATATGCAGTGGATGGGGCATTCATTTATATCTATAAGCTGACTGCATAGAGACTAAAAAATAAAAAAATCATAATGTGTAAAAAAAAAAAAAAGTATATTTAAGTAGCACAATGTATATGTAAAATGGGTCTGTACCCATTGTAATTATGTCTTCCTATGCAAGGAGCGCTTTAAGACAGGATTCTTGCTTACAAATCTGTCATTAGGTCATTCAGTGCTTCCCCTGCCACTTATATCCTCAGAGTTCTATTTATCATAATTATTTATATAAAGGAAGGACTACAGTTTTATGTATGTCTAGTAAATAGGATACAAATAAGCAGATTGTACAGGTATTTTCACAATACTGGGCAATGTTATAAATTGGTCGTTTGATTTGTCACAGATGTTTTCATTGGCCGATTTTCCTGTTAAATGTTCCATTTTGCATGATGCCTCGCTGGAATTTTTTTTCCTTTTCTATTTGAAGGAGTATGGATAATTATCTTTGGGGTCTGTTTTAAAAAAATATTGTGGCAATGGTAAGTATGCCCATAGTGACCAGAGAGGCGGTGACGCTGTGACAGATGTCATTTTGTGGTGGGTGTAACATACACTGACTGCCAGAGTGAAACATTTTGCTATTGTGGGAGCAATAGAGACACCCAAAGCAGATCCCAGCTCTGCCTGCTGACTTCCAGATGTTCAGTGACCATTATGCCATTAACCTCTTAGTGCCAGAATATAGTATATTGAAGCAAAAGCACAATGATCACATGCTGGTGTGGTCCTGGATGGGTTAAAGCTAATCTTCCACTCTTGACAGTCAGTTTCAGCTCTGGCCAGGAGCCAGGGGAACTAATGGAACCCAGATGTGCCTCTGTTTGGCAGCCTCATTATGGATCTTGAGGTTTCATTCTCACATTTCACTCACTATTTCCTTGCTTAACCCTTTTGGTACTAAATCATTGCACATTTCCTTAAAAACTAGCCTTATTAACATTTAGAACGACTGACAATCAAACCAGAAACAATATAAAAAATACAACTTGAAAGTCTAAATATATTGAGATCAAGTAGGAGAGTTTTCAACCTACCAAGAGCTACTCCCTAGACTAAGTTAAGATTTTGCTATTTGTTTTTTTTCCTTATTAATCTATTTTGAAATACATGTGTCAGTGGTAATGTTGTAATAAAAGAAAAACAAAGAGTGCCGGGTTGTCCCCTAGCACTCCATAATGTAAAGTTAAAATAATTTATAACTGCTCTGTACATTGCTTTTCCCCAGGCGTCAGACTGTCACAAGCACCCCCTGCTGGATTGAGTTGCACCTGAATGGTCCCCTGCAGTGGCTAGATAAAGTTCTAACACAAATGGGTTCGCCAAACATTCGCTGCTCCAGTGTCTCCTAGAGAGAAATATCCAGGTCTTGAGATCACTTCCTACCAATATTGAGTTTCTGAACTAAACCAGCCTAGCTCAGTCCGGTCTAAAGTTGGACACACTTTCCCTGAACAAATGTTGCAAATACTTCGTAGAGCACTTACATGATGCAGCAGAGGAGATCTTGATGGAACTACAAGTCAATAAAATGAAATGCTATCCAATAGAGATGGGAAAAAAAAAAGACGACTTTTGATCTGGAACCTCAGAGCATTTGCTCATCATGGTTGTCCCCAGTTGTTAATTGGATATGGCATACATCTACTAGGCAACCTTACCAAGGTTCTACCTAAAGCCAAGAAGTCCAGTAAACCGTATTCATTAGTGGGACATTGCAACGGTATGAAGCATCTCTGCCAATACAGGGATTCCATGTTTTTGTTTTTTACTACAGACTCTATGGATGTACTGATTAAATGCTAAAGACTGATGTGAGTGGACTTCTTGCATAGAAATACTTACATCTAGAAGTATTCAAGTTCTTACCTTTCAAATTGGGTGTATGACCATACATTCAAGACAAAGAGAGAGGCAGATTGCTCAGTGCTCTGTCTCGTAAAGGGTTATATTTTGCTGTATGGCATATGGATCCACTGTGGGGGTTGGCAGTTTCTATTTAGGTAACAACCCCACTGTATTCTCCAGATCTCTGTAAACACTGCCATAATGCACAGTATGGAAGTGAATTTTCTTTAGTTTATACGTTGTAGCCAAATCTGTCATGTAGCTGTCTCACATCTATTTTTATTCCAGGTTTACAGACTGGTATAATATAGGTAATCCCACAGGTGGAAGCCCCAACTTCATGGGATATAGATATGGGACCTCAAGCTAAATTGTCATACAGCATTATTGTATATGAAGATGGGCTGAGGTGGAGTAGCATCTACTTTGGTTCAGGTGCAGTTAAATCTGTTTTTTAATAGTACAAGAATTTCCAAAAGAACTGGAATAAGGACAAGTACATTTAACACAAGCACATTCTGTGTTCTCTCTTACTGTCCTTCACATGTACATCTCAGTAAGTTCAAATAAGCCGTTTCAGGGACATAAAGCCTCAAACTCTAGAAATGGCCGAGCACCAAATTACCTACATAGCTCTGCTTTATTTAACCACTTATGTGCAGTACTGGCTGGCAAGAGTACAAATCACACAACAGGAGAGAATTGAAACAACCTGGAATTTTTTTTATTTTAATCTTTCAGAGCGGCACAATAGTTTACCCATAGTGACTCCATCCCAAATCAGTTCTGCATCAGTTTTCTTTATAAATTGCAAACATAGATATTCTCTGCTGTGTACATATCTTCACAGAGATTATCTCTATAGATCTGCAATAATACAGGATAAAGATCTTTAAATAGCCCTTCAATGCCAGCTCTCATACACTAGGCTCTACAGTCTTATTATAGAGTTTAAAAGTCTTATGTACTCCATTGGATGTGTAGGCATCCTATCCTTTTGAGTATTAGTCACTAAATAGGGAAGTGACGACAATTTTTATGCCAAGTATCTGGGATGGAGAATATTGCAACTCTGATATGTATTCATCAATGAAAAAGCCTGTTCTGTAGCATAAATTGAACACCTTTAACCCCCCTCCCCCTCCATATCGAAACAAATTATAAGCTTATGCTTTTTTATTTTAGTTGCATTTCTTTTTTTATTATGTCTTTTATGTATCTTGTATGTTAGTATTTGTCTTTCTTAGTGATGCATCAGTCTTTGGTATTTGTGCCTGTGCTCGTGTTATGTTCTGATCTTGTGTGTTTGCCTTGTCCAGATTTATACACAGTTACACTCTTTGCTAACAGGTTGAAGCAGACACTCCTATCAAAGTACCAAATAAAACGGAGAAGTATAAAATACTGTTTCCAATAGTATTCAGGTTATACATAAAATAATTTACTCTTACTGTGTCAACTCCTATTTCTTGTTTATGATTGTGAATGTAAATAAATCTTTATCACTCCTTTTCAAACAGTTTACTTTAATCTTATGAGGTTGCAAATTCAAGCAAAATGGCCCTACCAGACGTATTTACCATTGTCGCTGTGCTGTTCATAAAGAGTATTTTTAAAACAAAAAATGTGTTTTAGCTACATTTTTGTAACCATTTCAAAACAGTTTAGATATGCTTTGAATATGAACCCTGAAATAAAACAGTTAATGTTTTTATTTTACAACATTCAAACACAATTACAATAGGAAAAAGAGGTTGAAAAAATTTTTTTTGTGTTATTTCTTTTAAATTCAATTAAATTTTATTGCAAATTACACTTGTAGTAAAACTAAGTAAGGTTTAAGTTTATGTGGGCCAAAAAAAAAAAAAAATACTGTATATTTTCATAGAAACGTAGGTTTATTTTAAAAAGTTCAGTATAACCCCACCCCCCCTCTACCAAACCACAGCCCCCCTCTACCACCCTGTGCCAAATCACATCCTCCCACTGACACACACATACTGACAGACAGACAGACTCACTGACATACTCACAGACACACACATACTTTTAGTTATTGCTCCTTACCTTATGCAGCTGATGTGGGGATCTCCCTGGGGTCCTTCCAGCTCCTCACGCGGTTTAGTGGTGCTGGAATATGACGTCATATTCCGGCGCCCGGCTTCACTTCAGTCAGCGTGTGCGAGGGAGCAGTGAGGAGCTGGAACACTGAGCTCCCTCGTGGCCTTTCTCCCGGCCGGGTAAATGTTAGCAGAGTAGGCACCTGCAGTGTGGGGAAAGCAGGTGCCTACTCTGCTATTACACCAGCATGTACTCGCGGCTCGCCGGGCCGCAAAAAATGGCATGCTTGCTTTATATGGAAACTATAGTGCCAGGAAAAAGTTGTATTTAGTTGTGTAGTGCCCCTAGACAGCCACTAGAGGTGGAGATAACCCTCAATGTAATTATTGCAGTTTATTAAAAACTGGAATAATTACCTTTGCGGGGTCAAGGGACTTGGGACTATGCACCCAGACCACTTCAATGAGCTGAAGTTGTCTTGGTACCTGTAATGTCCCTTTAATTTTAGACTCAATGGATTGAATAGCCATACATTGCCACAAGCAGTGTAGCAAGCTTTCAGTAAATCACTTCAGGGGCATTTGTCTTGCATAGATAATCCTTTTTGAGAACTGCAGCTCGTATAGTAATTTGAAAAACACTTCCTAGTAGGTGGCAGGAGGAATTATTTGAAGCGTTTTCTATAAATAAGTAGGAAAAACGGTCTGGAAAGCTGTGTCATTGAGGGGGCACTAAACATGGATCTCATTGACTACTAATCAAATAGGCAAAGGGAAAGGTTGGTGGTTAAACGGACATATCAGAATGTGTAGAAGGTTTGTCCATTATTGTTGGATAAGGTGAGGCAATTTTGAGCATATGTAACTGTACCTAAAGAATATGGAAACGTTTTATGTTTAGGTATTTTTTTGCTTTGCTGAGCATCTGCAATTTATTAAAGGACCATTATAGTGCCAGGAAAACAAACTAGTTTTCTTGGCACTATAGGGTCTTTGGGTACCCCCACCCTCAAGGTCCTACTCCCGCTTGGCTGAAGGTGGAGGAAAGGTTTAAATTCTTACCTTTCTCCAGTGCCGGGCCCTCTCTGCGCTGGGGAAATCACCGGAGAGAGCCGCACGCGCATTCAATCAGTCCATAGGAAAGCATTACCCAATGCTTTCCTATGGACGTCTGTGTCTTCTCACTGTGATTTTCATAGTGAGAAGCGCGGAAGCGCCTCTAGTGGCTGTCAATAAGACAGCCACTAGAGGCTGGATTAACCGTAATGTAAACCGCTATGTTTACAGCTGCAGGGTTAACCCTAGATGGACCTGGCACCCAGACCACTTCATTAAGCTGAAGTGGTCTGGGTGCCTATAGTGGTCCTTTAAGGAGTGGATATAACTGACTCATTGTAGTGCTTTAATGGATTTTATACAGGGCTATTCACTAAAGTGAGAATTCAAAGTGAATTTCAAACTTGAGGTCAACTTACCTGAATAGAAAGTATAACTGACTTAAGAGAATTTTTTTAGTTTGGCTATTATTACCTTTAATTTAAAATTCACATTGAATTCACCTCAAATAACCTTGACACAGTTGAGTTCCAATATGCAGCATTTTGTGTATGAGCAATTCTATAGATTTGGGGGGAGTGCTGTTATTTTGTATTCTGCATTACCCCCGCCCAAACTGGCAGAACAAAAATAACAACCTGCTGATCAAAGATTATAGAAGTCCCCTGCCCCCAGAACTCATAGTTTAACTGAAAGGAAAGCTAGCTGAACCCTTAAGGGAGGAAGCCTGATACTGCCATGGAGAAAAGAATTACATTAAATATGGAATACATTTTCATTTTTCCTGGTTAACCATAGCAGCATTACTAATGTGTAATAGCAAAGCAGTAAGGGGGGGAAAAAGGGAGGGACACAAACTTAAAGACCAACACTGCAAAATATTTTTTCATTGCTTAAGATAACATCCACTAGAACGCTTCATCCAAAACAAGATTCTGCAGATGATGCCATGTCCAGCATGTAGTGATAGGTTTAACGAGAGGACTAAGCTGCCAGCCTGTAAATATTCTATTATTAATATTCTGGGTCCTCTTAAAAGAAGCCACAATTCTTGTCATGGAGTGAGCCCTGATGCTTTCAAGAGCTTACAGGACTAAGGACCAAGATCTGCAGCTAATCTAAACTCCTAAAATGGACACTAAAGGCACTAGAACAACTTTAGCTTAATGGAGTGATTTTGGTGTACAGATCATGTCCATGTAGTCTCACTGCTCAATTATCTGCCATTTAAGAGTTAAATCACGTTGTTTATGCAGCCCTGGGAACACCTCTCTGCATGTGACTTACACAGCCTTCCTAAACATTTCCTGTAAAGAGTTGTCTAATGTTTATACTTACTTTATTGCACAGTCTGTTTATTTGACAATTGAGCTCCTGCTCTGTTAATAGCCTGCTAGACCCCACAGAAGTGTTCTGTGTGTGATTTAAAGTTCAATTTACAGAGCAAATAAGTTAACATCTAAATTAAAAACATTATACCTGGTTTTCTCTCATGCAAGCTATGTCATTTACAGCCATTAACTCATAAATGACAGAATTGTACATTACCAGGGGCATGATCTATACACCAAACCTGCTTTATTAAGGTAAATTTATTTTTATGCCTATAGTATCCCTTTTAAGGGCATGTACAAGATGAGCTCAGCTTATACCCTTCCATATTGTCTACTTGTAGCTGGAGACTGACCTAAGTAAAGTCTTACCTTGCTATAGGTTCATGCCTAAGGAATATCTTGCTTTCTTTTGGAAGCCTGGGTTTTCTGTTCTCATCACTCTTTGGAACTTAATTCCAGGCGTTACATTTCTTAGGGCAAAAAGGAAAGACCTTAGGAAATTTGGCCTGTAAAGACAGCCTCTTATCTGCTGACAATTAATGTTGATTCATGCATAGTGGATGACAAGTGGAAAGCTAATGAAAGTCTATTACAGTCAAACCAGTCCTTAGGATTCTAATTTTTCAGCCCAGCACTCATGGAAAGGTTCTTGATCAGTATTCAAAGTTCTCGGTCTCCTTAGACTCTTGTTTAAATGAAACACTATAGCGTTAGGAATAAAAACCTATCCGTGTTGCTTTTTATAGTGGTGTGTCCCAGCGGCCGCCCCTCATGTATTACTCCATACATCCTATATCGGTTCTGCTACCCTTCCTTCATTTAATCACTCTTATCTCATTAAATGTTCCAATATCTCAGCACCAGGTGCACCACTATTTCCATCTCTACACCTGCTCCCTTCACTTTCCACCCACTACCTACTCTCAATCTGCATACTTGTACACCTTGTGTGACCCTGTCCCTAACAACACCCTATTTTACATTGTGTTTTAGACTCTTCTTTTATTTAAGACCCTTCTATCATAGTTCCCCTTCATTTTATACCCTTCTTCATACCACCAAGTCGTTGGATTATAGATCCCTTCATTTAAATGCATTTTCTTATCGAATAAGATCCATTATCCTTTTATCTTTGTAAATCTAAAGCCACACTAACTGCTATACAAAATGGGTGTCAATCCCTAGCATTCAGTGGTCTATTAAGCCTCCAACCCCCATCCTGGAAAAAAAGTTAAATGCAATGTTTGTAATTGTATAAATGCATTCTTATCTAAGTCTACAACTGTGCTAAAGGTAAAAACAGGTGAGACCAAATAAAGATAATGTCTATAGAAAACCCAGTAGTGTATCAATGCAAGCTTGTGCTAAGATTCTGAAGGAAAACCATGAAGGATTCTAGAAAGTGATTAGCATTGTATTCTTGAACTTCTGTAATCCATGGATACATTCCTGTGCATGCACATACTTCACATGCCTCTCAAGAAAAGATTGAGATTATAACGGCCGTCAAGTGACAAATGGATGAATTACATAAAATGGCTAACAAAATTTGTCTGACCACCTGTTTAAAATAAAAAGTATAAATACTTGTCTTAAAGAACAACGGTCACCTTAAAGGACCACTATAGCCACCCAGACCACTTCAGCTTAATGAAGTGGTATGGGTGCCAGGTCCAGATAGGATTAACCCTTTTTCTTTTAATAAAAATAGCAGTTTCAGAGAAACTGCTATGTTTACACTGAGGGTCTCATTGACAGCCGCTAGAGGCACTTGCGTACTTCTCACTGTGAAAATCACAGTGAGAATCACAGTGAAAAGACGCCAGCGTCCATAGGAAAGCATTACAAATGCTTTCCTATGAGACTGGCTGAATGCGTGCGCGGCTCCTGCCGCGCATGTGCATTCAGCCGATGACGTCGCTAGGAAGAAGGAGAGGAGGAGGAAAGCTCCCCACCCGGCGCTGGAGAAAGGTAAGTGTTTAACCCCGTTCCTCTCCCCAGAGCCCGGTGGGAGGGGGTCCCTGAGGGTGGGGGCACCCTTAGGGCACTATAGTGCCAGGAAAACGAGTATGTTTTCCTGGCACTATAGTGGTCTTTTAAAGATAATTGTGATATAATAATCCTTTCATGAAATGAAGGTTTAAAACAAAATATTTCCTAGATGAGTAGGGAGTAAAGCAGGTAATGAGTTTCTCTATTTTTTACACACACAAAAGAAATTCGGTTTCCTTTTAAGATGAACGGATTATATACAATAGTTATAATGTGACAGTTGTCCTTAAAGTATAACATTGTAAATACATTTTTTTTTTGTTAAATTCACACACTCAAATTGGGAGTTATTATTGAAGAGTGTAAAACTTCTAAGGACCGTGTCCATGTCATACTGAAAATAAATGTCTGTAGTCCACTTCATCTTGAATATTGTACTTCTATTTTCCGAGCATATTTCATTTGTTGAAGTGAGAATCACACTATTACTAATTCTATTGTGTCCAAAATATTCTCTCACAATTTACTTTTTAATACTCCAAAAAAAAAAAAAAAAAAAAGTTTCCATTTCCAGTGTCCAAGTATATTGTAATAAAGAGCTGTATCCAGACCTGAGCAGCACACGTGCCAGGGGAAGATTGAGCTGGAAGCATTCTCCATCATTTATGAATGTTCCGTTTCCAGTGACATCATACTATGAGTAACACATTTTAAAATAAAACTACAAAGCCCCGTATTCGGATTCCAGTTGTGGAAAAAAAATCCCCCCCCCAAAAAAACAAAAAACTTACATTTCCCCTAAGAAGGATTATCAGACATAAATGTCTCCAGTGCATAGAAAGAGAAGGGGGAATTAAATAAGTTGTGCATTGATCTTTGTAGATTTATTAATAAAAAAATACACACCAGTAATATCATTTTTCCAGTTGCTCATTTTGGATGAAGAGATAACGGATTTTATTTATGTAGCTCTAACTGGCAAATGTTTGATTTAATCATTTTTAACACCGGGCACATTCACTCAAATATATAAATAATAATAATAATGATGGTATATATATGTTTTTATTGATTTCTCTATAGATGCTATTTACTTAAGGTAGCTATATAATATAAAAATATCTTAAGATATATCCATTCCTTCCAAGTTAGGCCCAGGGAAAATGTATCAATGGCCCTGCTCAAAGGATTGGCAGGTCTGCTAGGATGCCTGCCAGGCTGCCTGTCAATCATTCAGGTCAGCCCACTGAGGGCAGACCCTGTCTGGAGGACAGTTTCAGTGCTCCCTGCTGAGACCTAGTGCCCTGATTGTAGGAGTGCATCTAATGATACAGTGCTACACATTTTGAGGACAGTTCCCTGGTGTACCCAAAATCTGGACATCAGGGGATAGGAACCAAAATCCAAACTGTCCTGATGAAATCCAGGATGTTGGGAGCCCTCAAAAACAGATGTGAGAAAAGCTGAACTTGATGGACGCAAGTCTCTTTTCAGCTATTTCAAGAGAGTAGCGCTAGGGATAATTTATTCCAATACATAACCATTGAACAGAGGAGATGACAGCATTATTTTGAAATATAATGCTTCTTGACCAAAGAATGGCAGTCCGATATCTCCTTGGATCAAAAGCTATTACCCCACCAACAGTGGGAAGAATATTTTTGCCCCCCTCTCCTTCTTCCTATTGCAAGGGTGGCCAAAAAGAAGATTCCTAACTGTCATACATCTCCCACAATGCTAGGGCTGTTCCATTTTCCAATGCTTGTAGGGTTGTATTTAGCACTGACCAGTGTGTGTCTGAATGTAAAATTGTTATGTATGGAGTGTATGAATGTGGGGGGGTTTGTATGTGTGTTGGCATTTGAATGCGAGTATGGATTTCAGTATTGTTGGTTTTTGAATGGAGGGGTGTGTTTATATATAACTTTGGTGCATAATACAGAGGTGTGTTTATTTGTAGTGTTCACATTTAAATGCAAAGATGCATTTGTGTGTAGTGTTGGTGTTTGAATGCAAAGGTGTTTGCACATATACACTGCCACACAAACTGTGGTACACATACACACTGACCTACATGCAGATACAGACACACATACAGAAAGACACACCGATACACACATGTGGATGCACATACTGACAACATACAGATACACACAGATTCACAGACACACACTGACATATGGATATACACACACACTGACAAAGACACACATGCAGGTCACAATTTACACTTCTTAGCTACCCTTCAGTTTCCTACTATCTGGGTGCAGCAGGATGGCTTACCTAGTCCATGTCTGCTGGCTGATTATGTTGGGAGTTAGAGGATGGCTGGCCTGGTCCGCACCCCCTCCACTCTGCCTCCTGAGTGGCTCCAGTTTTTGTGGGAGGAAGTGACAGGCTCTCACTTCCTCCCGTGCTGCAAAACCAGGCCCATGCTACCACATGTCCAAAGGGTGGGCCGACCCATGGGACTCCGTTCAGTAGTTCGCCACTGCCCACTAATTAAAAATGATCCCTGTACAGATTTCCAGGCAATGATTTGCACTGGCCCAAATATATTTGTATAATGCCCCTCTGAGGCGCAGAGTATACCCAGTGCTGCTCAGTCAGTGAAAGAACATCAGATGTAATTCTATATCTCAACCTGAAAGTGAAAACCCAAATAATTAAGAGAAACCCACTGCTTTTCTCCAGTTTTTATTTAATCCTCCTATGGTAAACTGTGGAGGGACATTCCTTGATGTAATGAAAGGTTATAAACAATCTACAAGTAAATAGGACAAGTTGCACTGCAAGCAACATCACTGAAGGTGGAAGCTTCTGTAAGCCCCAAGTCAAACTACACACATTACCATGGGCTCATTTTTTACTTTGCTCTCTATTTAACACTTTACTGAAGCACAATTTTTGTGCTATAATTAATATAAAATGTATTTTACAATTATTATATTTGTTACCAATAAATACAAGATTTCAGTTTTGATGTTTAGGAGGAAGGAGGAAAAAACAATGATTACAAAATGACCCAGGAGGTTATCCACTAAACAGTAGCGTGTGCCAAAGATGACATGTAAATTGCAAAATGTATGCACAAATAGCAGACTAAGTGATTATCTGTTGCACGTCATTCATTTATTTTAAATGATCCAAAAAAACTACTTTGGGCTAAATTTCCAACTATGTTATCAATGCAGCACGGTTTGTGGTTTAGAGAATTTACCCCCATTTTGTGAACTTCACATATGTAGGGAGGAGTGTGGAAAGGGGATGTTCTAAAATCAATTTTCATCTTCAGACGAGAGGCCTTCAATCTCATCTTGATCACCTCCTATAGCCATCCAAAAAGCTTTGGCAACCTGGAAGAGAGACAATTTAAAGTTAAATTGTATTGATATTACAATGGTAGGAATGTGGCAAATTCACTTTAATACAGTAATGTTACTTTGAGGGGAAAAAATAAAATAAAAATACATAGATGCTTAAACTATTTCTTACCTTTTCAGCATGTAATTTACGTTGTTCATGTGGCAATGTGGCAGCTTTATCTAAAGAGAGGGAACAGGGAGAAGAGGAACTGTGAGTTTAATTATGCCATTCCATTTTTAGGAAATTAGAACTGTACAAACTACAGGATGAGTCAAACATCAGGAATCACGCCCCCCTCCTCCCCAAAAGAAAAAAAAAGAAAAATCATAGAAGCTTAATATTAGATAATTAGACTACTCTAACATTACAAATATTAGAGGGTTCAAGCACCATGACCACTGCAGTAATTTAAAGTGGTCATGGTGCGTGGAGTCTGTATTAGTAGTATTTCACTATGCAGTGTATAAGGGCATTAATAGCAAGCCTGGAACAAGAGCTACAGCATGTCTAAAGTCAATCCTGTGCATATTGGACATCTGTTTCCAGCATGCACACCATTTCTACCAACAGACTACCAATGGCGACACAGCTCCCCCCCCTGCATGCTGCCCCTGTCCTTCCTGATAACCAATTCTCCCAATTTCTAATTGGGTCAGTGTAGGAGACCAGTATATAAGGGTTACTATGACCAGAAAGAGAGTTTTATTAGAGTACCCTTTAAAGGATCCATTAATTAACTACATTGGATATAATATTTGACTTGACTGTTCAGCTCTGTGCAATAATCCTCCTAATTTGGATTAGATTGTATGAGATCTGTTATATTTGAAGCTATCTTGATTACGTTGGTAACTGTAATTGTAAAAACCAAAGTTACTGACAATTATAAGAAAGTATTAAAACAAAGGTAAAATAGACAAGCCTTGACAATGTTGCCGAATTCTTTGATCTATATTAAAGATCACTTAGGAGTGGAGTTTGTAGAATAGCAAGGAGATGAGACTGGAACAAACATGTGGAGGTGTACTATGGTTTGAAGAGAGATAGATTCATATAACTTACTTTTTCAGATGCACAATCAATTACCGGTACATACATTTATATTTACACACATCCCACATGGGGCTCTAGTAAATTGACATGCATATGTCTTAGAAAGAATTTGAGGGGTTAATTTTTCTTTGTGCATAGAGGCCTCAAGGAAGTCCCCAGTCAAAGTCCCAAGTTGAAATGCCATGAACAGAAATGGCAGAGACAGGTCTTATCATTCTCATTGGAGGTAAGGATTTGGAACTTCAAGTGCTTAGCTGGCAAGGTGTCAGTTTATATTAGATGGATAAAGTGTAGTCTGTTGATCTCTTGTCTCCATATTTGCAAACATTACTTGTGTTTTCCATACATAAGCAACAGTGAAGAAAACACTGTCTATTTTAGAAAACCATTTCGAATTAAGTCCATGCAGTATTTTTTTATTTCTTCTGCCAAGATCTTCCAGATCCTATATTTATTCTATATAGTAACTAGCCTTTCAATGATGGTCCCACTCTGCATTCACATACCCGCAAAGCACGATGAGATACCTTTCATCTCCTGCAGTTTTGTGAACAGACGACTAAAATTTTCTAGGTCTCCTTCCCCTGAAGTAAGGCTTGCAAGTTCTCTGATATCCAAGTCCATCATGGGATCTGGGAAGGAAAGTTTGTGACAAAGTATAAAACATCTGATCCTGGAGCAGTAAACAAATGCATTCCAGGCTTGGTGCTGTGGCAATAAAAATATGCATTTCAAGGTTAGCACTAGTTAGCATTAGTGCTGTGACACTAAACGATCAATTCTATGCTCGGTGTAGCAGCATTAAACAATGCATTTCATGTGTAGTGGCACTGGATAATGTAATAATGTGCTTAACCCCCTAAGGCAGTGTTTCCCAACCCAGTCCTCAAGGCACACCTACCAGTCCAGGATTTAGGGATTACCCAGTTGTGTCTAAGGTGTTTTTTTTCTTCTTTGTAAAAACACCTTAGACACAACTGGGTAATCCCTAAATCCTGGACTGGTAGGTGTGCCTTGAGGACTGGGTTAGGAAACACTGCCTTAAGGACACATGACATGTGTGACATGTCATGATTCCCTTTTATTTCAGAAGTTTGGTCCTTAAGGGGTTAAAGGGATGCCAGAACCACTACAGCATAATGTCTCTGCTGGCTCAGCAATGTGAAGGCTGTTTTGTTAGACTGCTTAGCAACACCTCTAGTGGCCGTCACTAAGACAGCCACTAAGAGGGACTTCCTGGGTCAAGTCCTGCAATGTTTGCAGGACCTATGTTTAGATTCCTCATGAATGCTCCCCATAGAGATGCAGTGATTTACTGAGGAGATGCCAATTGGAGAAGAGTGGAGATTTTCTGTGCATGTGCAACAGCCTCCCAATGCTTGGAAGCACTGGAATGGCTAAGATTATCAAGGTTGATGAGATCAGCCAAGGAAGCAGGGTCAGCAATGGAGAAAGCAGCACAGCGTGGAAAGAGGTAAACAAAAGTACCTTTTACTTCACACAGCAGGGGAACGGTAACCTAAACAGCTAGCATGTCACTTTAGCATTATGTATATATGTTTAGATTCTTAATGCTATGCTGTTCCTTTAATGATTGATGTGGCACTAAACAATGAGTTTTAGGTTCAATGTTGCAGCACTAAACAATGCAATCTAGGCTTAGAACAGCACTAAACTGTACAGTTCGAGCTTCGTGCATGCACAAAGACACAACTCTCTTTTAAATGGATCTGAAAACACTGGTTTCTGGAAGTAAGCAGTTTCCAGAAATGTTTTTCATCCTAAAACCTCCTACTTCTCCAGCTTTAGAGAAGACATACTTATGTCCCTTCCACACTCCCAATTTTGCTACTAATGTATTATCTTTATTCTACCTCTTTTGGGTGGTCTATTCATACTTGCACAAGTGATTAAATATATAAATATTTGAATCTGGAAAATCATTCTGGATCCAAATCCACATATGATTGAATCTCTGAAAGTACTATATTTGTTCAGCCTTTAACTGTATAATTGTACGGTTCTGTTATGTCATATTCTGTATTGTGTTTTTGTACAGAATTGCAATAATAATAAGCTTTCAAAAATGTTTTCTTTTAAAATAGCAGGAAAATGGTTTATGCTGGCGATGTCAGAGTAGATAAATCTGACCGTACGGCAGTTAAGTTACAACGTGTAATCATGGATTATATTAACTCCCTCACTACAGAATGCATACCTGTGGTCTGTCTAGGCTTCTAATTTGTGTATCCGCAAGTTATGTTAAAATGTGGATTAATAAAGCCATGAATGTCAAAGGGATCTGTCTTACCGACTATTGTGTCAACCTGGGAATTACAAACACTCCCAGACTCTCTTCCTTGCTCTGTCTGACTCCCAGCACCAAGCTCACTGGGCACCTGCAAGGCAAGAAAGGCAGCAAGGTTAAGTTTTATTTAACTTTGTTATACATTTGAAATTTAGCATTATAACACCAACATATGGGTTCAGTCATGTTTTTGCATAATAGACTTATTAAACAAAAAATGTATTACATTTTCCTTTGTGTATTCAAACTAATACCTTTTAAAAGGTGGTCACACTCAATTAACATTGGAACGATTTTAGCTTACTGTCTTTTTTTATGAAGGCCAACTAACACAGACAGCATGTTAATTAGTTTTCCATCTCCAGGACCTCATCACTACATCTATCCCTCAAATCGGTTTACAGGAGCCATTAGTCAATAAGACATAATTAGAAGCTAAATAAAAAAATCCTGAGCTAAATAAAATCCTGCGTGAAGTTAATTCCACCCCTAGTTATAAAATACACTGTTTAGTTAAAATCTAGCTGAATGTTGAGGTCTTATATCTACCATGCACTTTTTAGAAGTTATAGTTTTAAAAAAAAAAAAGGCAGGGATTACTTTGTTTTACATATAGCTATCAGAAGGACTAGGAAGAATTCGGACCTGAAGAATTCGGAATCAAACTTTTTGGGGCAGAAACTGTTAAAGGTGGTCAAATTCAGTTGTGAATATAGGCTAGAGTTCAATTTTATGAATTCCCCAAGGTGATAAGGGATGTGAAAACTTGAGTTTTATCAACTGTAAATTTATCCCCCCCACCAAGGATTAAAGGCAGTACAGACCATAGGGATCTTCAGCTGTCTTCTGCAGGAGTATCAACCTATTTTGAGAGAGAATTTAACATTTAAAACCCTCATGCCCAAAGTATGATTACAACTCACTCAGAATCTGCAAAAATATTTAGAAGGGAGCGAAGCCCATGAAGGTGATATTGATCTTGTAGAATGGGCTCAGATTAACTTTGGAGGAATTTTATTCTGGGAAATGTATGCCAGTGAGTTGGTTTTCTTGATCGACATGCAAGTATTGCTTTAGATGCCATATAAAGTTTTGATGAACCCTGGTAAAGGAGAAAAAGATGATTGGATTTTGGAAATCTTTGGTTCTTTTAAAGTATCACGAGATAGCTGTTTTTTAACATCTAGACTAGAGAATGTAGTTTAGATTTTTTTCATTTTTACGATCTTGGCAAAAGGTAGGCAGAATGATTCCTGTCAGCAGCTGTGGCTGGTGTTTAAATAGCAGTGAAAAAGCGTTTCAAGTTTCAAATTTGGCGCCAAGCACTCAAATCTCTTTGCGTATGTGTCTTGCACTCTGAGTTATGCAATGGAAAGCAACATCATTCAGATGTGCTTACAGTGTGATTCCATAACGTCCTGCACCTGGCAAGGATTGACGGCATCAATATAAGAGGAAAACACGTGCCCGGCTCTAACCTGGAATATAAAGAAACCGGGAGTCTGATTGCTAGCCAGCCACCTGTGGGAAACAACAAGCCATCCTGGAAACTCAGCCCTCAGCATTAACTGGACTAATTGCTCTGCTGGGGACAGGAAAAAAACAGCGGGGATGTTTTATAGATAAGGGGGAGGTGGTCTGGGAGGGATTTAAGTTCCCTCCAAAAATAGGCTTCCTGTCCTGCGGAAGATGGTTGAAGATCCCCATGGTCTGTACTTCCTCTAACTACAGGGGAAAAAAAAAATGTGTTTCTAGAGTATCTAAGACAGAAAGAGAAAATAATTAATGTTGTGTTGTCCCACAGATACAAATTATAAGTGTGGGTCCCAAACATGGTCTCAGCTTCCTTATTATTAATCTGACAGACAGATTCGGAGTACCCGCTCACATCACCCTGCAGGTCATCACTGTTCTCTGGAGCGTGATTCATCGAGGCCAATGAGTTGAAGATCCCAAATGCTTGTTCTGGAATCACACAGACAAAGTCAATGCTTATTGGTAAATAGTAAGAAGTGTCAGTGCAATAGTATAAACAATTGGTGAATTGTGTAAGAAGTCTGTACTTATGCAGTGTTGTAACATGTTCCACTAATCACAATGGGTATTTTTCATGGTTTATCCTTAAAGGCAAGGCTAGTGCTACACGAATACATTAAAAATATATATAACTTGTCTGTGTGCAAGGAATTTGAAAACAAATTGGCAAGTTGCCAATTGCAAAGCGATAGACTAGATGATAATCTGTATTAAATAATTGCGAACTGAATGCTCTCTGTTTACAATTTCTGCTTGTAATTAAGTATAGAGTTCCTCAATTATGTTTCATGACATGAACAAGTGAAAATACCAGTAGATCTTAGAGTGATATAACTTATAAATCACAAACAAAGGCAACAACTATAATTATACTTCCTACACATCTTGGGGAAGAAAAACCTCATAATAGTTAGTTTAGAAATCCGTTTTTTGATTATTTTTTTTTTTAAAGTCTCACACATCTATATTTTAAATCATTTTTTGGAAGTTACATGGCAAATATTGCAAGGAATGAATTACCCAGGAAGGATATCTAACAGCCATCTGAGGAGTGGTCAGTGAAGTTATCACTAGGCTGTAATGTAAACACTGCATTTTCTCTGAAAAGACAGTGTTTGCAGCAAAAAGCCTGAAGGTAATGATTCTGCTCTCCAGATCAAATTCAGTAAGCTGTAGTTCTGGTGACTATAGTGTCCCTTTAAATTTGTGTGTTCTCCACATATTTAATTTTCATGGGGAATTTCAAATACAGTAATACTCCTATACAGACCGTTGCCAGATTTTTTAGGGGTTTCAAATTTCCAATCTTTACCCATTGATTTACTGAACCCATGTAGCCCACGACTGCACATTATCCCCATTACAGCACGCTATAGTAAAATAATATATAGAATACGATTTGCCAATCAATGACTATTGCTGGACTTCCTCACTAGGGAGGAAACCAGCAATAAAACAGACAGCTAGTTACAGCATGCAAAGCTGCAGTCAGGTATCAGCTACTAATCATACCATAGGACCACTGTCATTGGCTATCACAGTGGTCCTACGGCATGAGACCCATTCTGGCTGTACAAGTAAGGCTGTTTTGTAACAGCGAGTACACCCAACAATTGTGTGGAGTATGGTTATAAATGGAGGTCCCCACAGCTGGCTGTGCATGATTGGCAAGACAAGCACAGGGATGGCTCAGCAATTCCTTGCCTTAGCAATTCCTTGCCTTGGGTAACCTGCATATCAATATTTCTATGATGCCTTACTACCGATCATGGCGAGAATGGATTTCTAAAAACACTTGTAATGACTGCTGTCATGAAAGGGTAATATGGTAACCTTTATTAATGCATAATCTCTATAACGCTTTAAATAGATATGTTACATTAATCCTGCAGTGTCATCAAGTGGAACAAAGACAAGAATGACTTCGAAATTAATAATAAAAAAAAAAAGAGATTAATTATCTCAGAAAGCATTTGAATATATCCAGCGTGTCAAAGAGAAATTCAATTTAAATGATCAAATGTCAATTAAAATAGTTACTCACCACTCTTCATTTCTACATTAGTCCATACATTGGCGTTTAAGGCCTGGATTATACGTGTGACGCCCGTGGATTCTGGGAAATCATCTGTGTATGAACAGAGCAGTATCATTTAGACAGCATCGGAATACTTTGATATTTTCTAAATAAATATACAGGAATTAAAGGGATACTACAGACATCAAAACAACTTTAGCTCAATGAAGCAGTTTGGGATCATGACCCTGAAGTCTCATTGCTCAATCCTCTACTATTTAGGAGTTAAATCACCTTTGCATATTTTTATGCAGCCTTACCCACTTCTCCCCTGGCTGTGACTGACGCAGCCTGCATGAAAACAAAATGTTTCAGAAGTGTTTTTTTTTTAGAAGTTTTTATCTCCTCCTCTGTACATTGAACCTTAATCACACACAGGAGTCTCATGCAGGGTCTAATAGGTTATTAACATAGCAGAAGAGAAGAAAGTCTAAATTAAACAGAATTGGCAATACATGAATGTGTAAACATTAGATGACGTTTTACAGTAACTGTTAAGGAAGGCTGTGCAAGTTACCTGCAAGCCCTGTGACTAGGGCTATATAAACAAAGTAATTTAACTCCTAAATGGCAGTGAATTTAGCAGTGCGACTGCAGGGGCATAATTTATACACCAAATCTACTTCATTAAAGGGACTCCCCAGTGCCAGGAAAACATATCCGTCCCACCCCCCATCCCATGTTGCTGAAGGTTTTTTTTGTCCATCGGTGCTGGGTCAGGCTCCGCCCACGCTCCTCCCCCACCAACTTCAGCCGGCAGAGGAGACCTAATGTGCATGCGCGACAATGGCTGCGCGCACACATTAGAACTTCCCATAGGAAAGCATTATTCAATGCTTTCCTATGGGGATTTCGGCAACGATGGAGGTCCTCATGCGTAGCGTGAGGACGTCCAGCGTAGTTTAAAACACTTTTCGTGTTCTAAGAACATGGAAGTCCCTCTAGTGGCTGTCTCATAGACAGCCACTATAGGAGGACATAAACCCTGCAAGGTAATTATTGCAGTTTATAAAAACTACAATAATTACACTTGTAGGGTTAAGGGTGGTCGGAGCTGGCACCCAGACCACTTCAATGGACAGAAGTGGTGGGTGCCTGGAGTGTCCCTTTAAGCTAACGTTGTTTTGGTGACTATAGTGTCCCTTTCAGTGTCCAAGCTGTAGTTACCATCTTCATCTGGCAGTTCCTCTGGATTCAGCTCCACTAACTCAAATCCATGCTTGATACACCACTCCTGAGCGGTCTGCCGGGTAACGCCTATCAAAGTAGGAGTCTGTTAGGTCTCATCTCACACAATGAAACATGTCTATTAACCCTTGCCATACGAGACATTTAACAATGCACCTTTCTGGCCATTTTTCACACATACACAGCATAATATATCTATTAACTCCTTCTCTGTTGAACTGTTAAACAATGCATAGCGTTCTCCATTACAACTAATGCAGATGCCCTAGCCAACATTTAAGCAAGAAGCGCTATGCTTAAGTACTTATCTTATTTTAGAATATTCTATTAGAACATATAATTTTTGATCTATTTCCATAGTGGAGGTGAAGACAACTTGATGCTGGTTACAAAACAAGAATATTACTGCAGGATACATATGCTGGCCTATACAGTTTAGCCAATACCCTGCAAAATGTAAGATTAATTCATTTTAATAATTATTTAGAACATCAAATCCATCATAAACAAAATTAACTATTTATATTTGGAAAGAAAAACTGTTGAGAATTAACTAAATGAATCCTGAATTGTCTGAAATACACTCCTAATTTATCCTTTTGGATGACTAGTCTGAAACTAGAGGCAATATAACTTGTCAGGTGTTCTAGTAGAGGAAAGGCCACAAACACATACAGAGCACATACTAATCACATGCACACTGTAGCTACACAGAATAGAGCACATTCTTACCAGTTTCCAATGCCCTGTCACATACAAGGATCATGACATCTAGCAGCCAATCTTCCAGGAAGGGGAGCCATGCTGATACCTTCTCCAGACCAGATTTCTAAGAATGAATGAGGATTTTAGCTTGATTTACAAAAAAAAAAAAATTAAAAATTAAAAAAAACTACCTCTGCCTGGATTATAAATAAATCACGGAGCCTAGTAATACAGAATATTTTCTTCACATCTGATCTATTTTGTCTTATGTATTTTTCCGATGCCTGACAAATGTGACAAAAGGATGGAGCTTAAGGAAAGTTACACTTCCTTTGTCAGGCTAACAGAGGATGAAGCTTGCCTTAAGCTTCACCTTTTGTCAAAGGAAAACACACTACCTTGTCTTTTGTTTTAAATAGAAATAGATCAGAAATGAAAGCACAGATTCTGAAAGAGGAATCAACAGGAGAAAGGCAAGTACGAGGTGACCGAGCCACTTTAACTAAAACGTTAACATTTGACTAGATTGTTTTTAAATTTGTTTTCTCAAAATTGCAAGTAAAATAATTTATCTTACATATAGAATAAAGAAGGGAAATAGAGCAGTGGAGAACACAAAGGGAATCAGCATTAAAAACAGTCCATGCTAGGTTTTACTTACCACGGTGCTGTCAAAATATATGATGAAGGCCTGAATGGTTTCTGCTAGTTGTGCAGTAATGTGTCCAGTGCTGGGAACCACACAAATATTGACATCAGCTGAATAGTACTTGTTATCTATCCTCCATGGATACTGCCTCACCTCATTCATTTCTTCTGTAGGTGATGACATCTGATCTGTCCCAATGATATCTGCAGAAAACAAAACACCACATGAAAACTACTCAAACTGACATCTCAGTGTTTCTATCTCATTATAGAAGACAAAAGCCCCTTGCATGGAAGTTGACATTATGGGTATTTAAGTATTATTATTTTATTATATAGCATCCTTTAACTGACACTTCAGGATGGAACTTATGAGAATATATGCAAATACAACCAATCCGATATAATAATGGAAATATACTTTTTAAGTTATCGCATTTGCAATATATTGCCAGATTTTAAACATTGCGCAAACAGGTTATTAGTAAACCAGTATGCTCCCATTTGGTTCTGCATAACTGGGCATTATTGGTAGAGCAGGGGTGCTAATGAGTTGTTGTCCAGTTATCAACATTCAATTTAAAGAAATAGCTGAAGTACATATCACAGAAACATTGTCACTTGATTAACAAGGCCAACAGTGTTGGTTTGGAGGGAGGAACAAAAAAAGGAGGGATTATTTAAAAAGAACCCTCTTACACTCACAAAAGGAAACAAACTCAATAATAGAGGGGGAAGGTTGAAATCGGCACTGGAGGCAACTTTGGGGTTAACACAAATATACATATATATAACAGAAGCTTATATCACACACAAAAATTTCTAATATAAAACATAAATAAATAGTATTTAAATGATGTACCACACCAAAAACACAAAGTGCAAGTGCAGCGCTAACATTTGTGTAGGATAACACTTACCTTAAAGGGACACTGTATCTGCTTCATCTCATTAAACTGGTTACAGGGTCTAGAATCCTCTGGTGCCGTTATTTTATTCAGCATTAAACAGTTTTTTAAATGTCTTTATGTTTTAATGTGAAATGAGAGTCCCCTGCAGTCCCTACCCTCTGTATTGATTTGGCTATTAGAAAGTATTAGCCTGAGCAGCAATGGGCAGCTGTGATTGGCTGAGAGTGTCAGCTGACTGTTTTTAGCATATCAGAACTTTAATTGAAGGGCATGACTACAAGGAAGTGTGTAATCTCTGCCTCCAGAAGGGGACGGACTGTGAGTGGCCAGGGACCCATATTCAGTGTTAAACTGTTTGAACACAGTGCAACCCTGAAAAGAGGAACAGTGCCGGGGGACTCCAGGTGCTATTAGCAATTCAAAGAGGTCAAATAGTAATAGTGACTACAGTGTCCGTTTAAGGCAGATACGGGGGCAGAATATAGATCTATAGATAAGGAAAAACAAAAACAGAAAATAGTGCAATTCTATGTGGGAAATACAAATTCGTATCAAAAGAGAGTGAATAAAAACTCAAATTTAGAGGTGCCTTTTATACAGATAAAGACTCCAAATATGCAGGCTTCTGTGCCCTTGAGGTGGCAGCAAAACCTTCTTACCATCATTAAAGAACGTTTTGCAGCCACCTCTAGGGCACAGAAGTCTGCATGCTTGAAGCCTTTATCTTTTTAAAAGGTTCTCTTAAATATGAGTTTTTATTCATTCACCTTTGATACTAATTTGTACCTCCCCACACAGAATTGCACTGTGCTTTGTTTATTTTGTTTTTCCTTATACATGATTACATGCTGCCCCAGTATACGCAGGGCTTGACAAATTTGTTTAGAATCGAAGAGCCAGCTAAAAAAAGTTAGGAGCCAGTTTTTCAAAAAGGAATTTTAATTTTCAACAAGAAACATGCAATTCTTAAGGTACACTATAGACACCAAAAGCACTACAGCTTATGGTCGTTGTTCTGGTGTCTATAGCCTGTACCCACAGACCTTTCAATGTAAACCGTGCCTTTTCAGCAAAAGGCAGTGTTTACATTGCTGCCTAGTAGCACCTCTAGTGAGTCAGTCAGTCAGATGGCCACTAGAGATTCATTGGCCTACATTCAGCGTCTTCACACGCTGTATGATGACGCTGAATGTTACTCATAGAGATACGTTGATTCAATGCATCTCTATGAGGAGATGCTGATTGGCACATTGTTTTGCTGCGCACGTGCAATATCCTTCCTTAGCGGAGATCTTAAAGATGGATGATTTCAGCCACAGAGGCAGGACCAGCCACGGCGAGGGGAAAAGGGTGTGTAAAACACCTCTCGTGCGATTGAGGGGAGCAGGTACCTAAACAGATACAAACACTCTCTGACAGACACTCACAAACTGACCTTTTTATTTTAATTGAAATCCACTCAGACTACCAGTGGGGCAGCTTTCTCTTCATGTATGCAAGGGAGCAGTAATCTACCTGCAGCTCCTCTCTGCTCCCTTGCGCTCTCTGTAGTGATGCAAGGGCCGGAGTGACATTATATTCTGGCTCCCGGCATCATTAAACAGCACAAAGGGAGCAGAGAGGAGCTGCAGGTAGAATACTGCTTCTTCCCTCGCTGCTTCCTTGCTGCCTTAGCCAGCTGCCTCCATACTCACCATGATTGGCAGCCGGCCCCAATGTTCCCCACTGCGGCTGACTTCAATGCTAACCCGGGGCCGCAGCCTAGAAGGGCTGACATCCCAGGTGCCAGGATGAAATTTCTAGATGCCATGGCAAACTGAATTTTGTCGCAGTCGCACTTTGTGTTTTTGGTGGGGTACATCACCTAAACACAGAGTTTTTTTTTTTTTATATATTTAAACTTTGGGATTAAACCATTCAACACCTTTAGTTAAGAGAGTGCCCGGGGGTCTCCTGGCACCCTAAGAACTTCATTAAAGTAAAGTTGTTATGATGCCTAAACTCTCCAATTAACAGGCTCCAGTAAAGAACTTCAGTGAATCCACAGGGATTCACTGAAGCCCTTCCCTGGAGCCTGTTAATTGGAGAAGCGGACAGTTCAGTTGGTCTCTGCGTGTGTGAGCTGTGTCGGCCGCCTGGAACCCCAGCTGCCATGGGGCACTATGCGGCCGCAAAGCTCACACATCCCCCTCCAGCCCCCAGACCAAGGTCATGGCACCCCCCTATCTGGTGGCAGAGAATATTAGCTGATGCTCTTAGCAAGTAAAGTTTTTATATTGACAAGATTAATATTGTTAACTGTGTGTGTGAGATTGTCTGCCTGTAACTGTGTGTGTATGACTGCCTGTGGTTATGTGTGTGTGTGAGAGACTGTCTGCCTGGCTCTAACTGTGTGTGTGTGTGTGTGTGTGTGTGACTGTCTGCCTGTAATGATGTGCGTGTGTTTGTGACTGTCTGTATATGTGTGTGTGAGACTGCCTGCCTGTAACTGTGTGTATATGTGTGTGAGACTGTCTGCCTGCCTGTTACTTTGTGTGTTTGTGACTATCTGCCTGTGGCTATGTGTGTGTGAGACTGCCTACCTGGAACTGTGTGTGTGAGAGAGAGAGACTGTCTGCCTGCCTGTAAGTGGTGTGTGTGACTGTCTGCCTGTAACTGTGTGTGACTGCCTGTGACTGTGTGATGCTGCCTATACCTGTGGAGGGGGGGGCAGAGATTTTGTAGAAGGGGGCTGGGGTTTTGTATTGGGACAAGGGTCTTGTATAAGGGGGGCTGAGCAGGCGATATGTGGAAGGGGAGTGCAGGGGTTTTGTAGAAGGGGGTAGTACAGGGTTTTGTAGAAGGGGGCCAGGTGAAGGGTTTTACAAAGTTTAGTAATTTGTGTAATACATAAAAAAAATAATTTGCAGTTTAAAAAAAATAAATAAATTTGGAGGGGGGGGAATGGGGGTTGGGAGCCAAACAGAGGATCCGTCCAGGGTGCCAAATTTTCTAGGTATGCCAATGACTGAGGTCCAAAGTTCCTCAGAATTTGATATTGAATTTCCACTTCAGTGATATCTGTGAAATGTGACCATATAACAGGTGCCCAAGTGAGACAGAGTTACACTGTTAAATAGTTTGACTTTTTATTATGCAAAGTCTTCAGGGGACTCTTGGAACCATTACCATATGGCACCATACTATCTTTAAATCACATTACTATCAGTACCATGAGTGCCTAAATTGTGAGATCAGGTACTACAGCATAGGGACCAGGGCAAATGATGTATTTATTTAATTAAAAATGGGGAGGCGGTTTTAAATCCAGAACACTGCAAGATGTCTTGGTAGTCCAAGAGCCCCTTTAACAGTAATTAAGAGTTAAGACAGTACCACATTTAACTAGACATACTAATACAAAAGTATTAGAGAACCTTGCTACAATCTACAAAGAGCTTAGTGAGATGGCCTGTGATAAAGTAATTTGAAACAAGTTATGCATGCTGGATAATGTATAGGGCATCCAGGACAACACTGTTAAGGTTGAGAACAACAAAGTAGTTAGGGAGATGATGAGGTAATAATAATAATGCTTCATAAAGAGGTGTGGAGGAAAAGGTTGGGTTAGTTATCTCACAGCTGCAGTACGTGCAAGGTTCACAGGAAGCAGAAGAAGTGGCGATGCATTGTGTGATGAAGAGCTTTAGTTTGGAAGCCCTACTAGAAATGTTCTATTAATTCCTTAAACATAATACATAAGTGAACCAGTAGGCAGATATCACATGACTTGATTTGATTCTAAGACCTTAATAATTTAGCTCACCAGCACAGTTTGAGAAAAAAGTTTAAGTTTAAGAAAAAAAATAATTC
The DNA here is from genome assembly GCA_933207985.1 of Pelobates cultripes. NCBI lineage: Eukaryota > Metazoa > Chordata > Amphibia > Anura > Pelobatidae > Pelobates > Pelobates cultripes. The sequence continues at coordinate 104,776,068 of OW240914.1, forward strand.
AATGGGAAATAACCATAAAATATAATATCTGTGCAGAAACTAGTATTTTGATTGGAGAACATCCCAGACTGACATCCTGGAGTCAAATCTGTGTATATAGTTTGAGGATAAATGTAATAATAGAAAGTGGGATTGCAGAATGGTAATGACAGATTACAGTTAATTTAATATCTGCTGCTACAAGGTCAGCTCTGCAGGTACGCACACACTTTGCATAATGGTGCATAAGAAACATTGGTTTCTAGTAGGGCTTCCAAACTAAAGATCTGTGCACTCTACTCAGACAGTCATAAAACACACGGTTGCCTTCTCAGACAGGCTGCTCCTCCAAAACAAATGTTATCCCAGGAATGTGCTTTGAACAGTTGCCTTCTAGGTCTAGTTTGCGAGAGGAACCCAAGGAGTGTGATAAATAAGCACTGCACATCACACAAAATGAGCCCTGTCGGTAATTTCTTATGAGAATTCATCTATTAAACTTTATATTTACAGAAGATCTAGACTCTCGGGAATAAATGGGCTTAAGGATCCCTAAATAGGCTCAGGACGAAGACCTTCTGTTTATTAAACGGGCAAGGGGGAAAAAAAATGAGTGAGCTACAACTGCAAAACCACTACTTTCAGAAATGTTACACTCATCTGGAGTACAGTTCTTGATACAGAGATTGATGCATATATTCCCATTAGGAAAGCATTTTGTGTGATTTAACACAAAATAAGGAGATCAGAGCCATATTATGACACATAACCTGAGAAAATAGGGCAGACTAGATGGGCCGAATGGTTTTTATCTGCCGTCACATTCTATGTTTCTAACTTGCACTTAGTTCTCATTTATTATATGCAGTCCATGTTTTCATCTTGTGCTAGCATGTTCCTACACTCATGTATACGTCAGTGACCATATTGCCTAAGCTTTCTACCCTAGAGATACCATCCAGGATGTGTTTACTTTCCTACTAATGGGGATTAACAGAATATTCTTGTTTATAACGGTTCAGACCCATCACTCTGAGGTCACCAATGTTCTCTTGTTAACCAAAAATAAAAAAGGTGCATATATTCAGATATGTATGACTAGTTTGATAATCTCTGTTTATTGTACACATATCTACTGTCAACTATGTAATTTCAACGCCTTGCCAAAATAAAGAATAAAAAAATAAAAATTATGAAAAAACATGCCACAGAAATGAAAAAAGTTTGGACTCAAACCCTAGAAATGGGTATTGTGAAAAAGTATCAGGTGCTATTGGCAAAAGCCCCCCCATCCTGGCTACCGCTTTTCACAGGGGATATCAAGAAGGATTGCTAAGAGTAAATGCTGCAATTCCTCCATTGTAACAATAACGCACTGTGTCCCCCTGGAAACGACCCATTGTTTCACAGGCGCTACAAAATTTGCCCCCTTATCTAACTCTTGTCTGACAAATTTTTCACAAATTATATCCCAGCCCAAAACATTTGTATTGATGATCCCTTTCTTTTCAAACAATTTATCCAATCGAAGTGGTCACAACATGGCATCAAATTTGATAAATTATCATATAGCATACACAGGCATTGATAGCTCACAGACGCTCAACATCAGCACGTTTACCCACGTTATTGCAGGCCAGATAGGTAGGCACCAGGGGCTAGCAGGGTTCCTTACTTCCCAAAGCTGAGGATGCATTGGGCATGTCACTAGGAGCCGGCCAAGAGCACCACGTTACAGACGACACTCTGCATTCGGCTCGGCGGGCCCTTTACCCCTGCACAGCCGGGCCGAACAGCTCCAATGCTCCACTGCAAGATGCACACGATCATACCCCTACGCAGCATCCCTTAGCATGAAGTAGGGTAGGCACCACCAGATATCTATAAAGGCCTTACACCTTCCTGGCCACTTCTGCCCGAGATAGTGCACAGTAAAACTTTAACTTGATTGTTTATTTTATGATGTATGTGCCCCCACTGGAGAGCGTTATCTATCAGCTATGTACTGTGATTTATTCTCTTGTGTTATATATTGCACTTCCACAATGTATGCTTTTAATGCTGCCAGGCTCTCTCCGCCTGACCACAGTTATATGTTATGAAACGGGCGCATCTTGTTTTGTTTTCTGCTGATATGTCAAACAAAAATAAAGAATTAAAAAAAAAAAAAAAAATTTGATAAATTATGTGAATCCACTAATGGCTACACATGGGCGTTTTAGATTTATCAAGGGAAGGATAGCCATCTTGACCCAACAGGATTTCCTGGTGTGTCCTGGATGTCCTCTTCAACTCTATGCCAGGTGCTGGCCCTTTGGTTCACAGATAATAAAAAGATGCATAGATGCTGTCTGCAATGCATGACGAAAGTACAGTGCCAGTGTCTGTCAGGGGAAGAACTGAGCAGCGAGAAGAAAATAAAGAATTACATGGTAGACTACAGCAAGTATGCATGGGAGTTGACATGGCTGATAAATGTAAAGAGCTTTATCTGGTCAACTGAAAAAGTATGTCCTGGTACAAAAAAATTGCCAGATAGCAATTTTCAATTCCTACATATTGTAAAACATATTGTTGAAACTTTTGCCTGATATTTTATTTACCCCCCACCCCCAATTTCCCCCCTCTTTGGAATCAGAAGATGTCAAAAGACTTTGTGGCAAGAACTTTCCTTCCCAAATCCCCGCACACCCAGTAAAAAAAAGTCACCCAGAGTCGTGTTTGCTACAAGAAAGGAATCCGAAAGGATTTCAGTTATTAGTGCCCTTCCTCCCATCTGCATAACAGACTGTTTCAGAGTCTACCATACAGAGCTGAATTATTGAATCACTTTGTCAGTTTGTTTTATTTTCTGGATTTCTGACCTCGACTTGTCCTGATTGCACTTTGTTAGCTGCATGTACTAACAAATTGGCTTGTTTCACTGACTTCAGTATTCCCCTGACCTTGGCCTGTCCCTGTTTTACTGTAAACCAAGCCATTAGAATGTGGCTACACTAAACAGCTCAAAGTACTACATTTAGAATACGTGTTAAATGGTATGCCAACAGGGGGTATTTTTCTTTCCTAATAAGTTTGACAGATTTCAAAGCTGAAAAGGGCATCTAATCAAAAGAAACGACACTCTTCCTCTGATGTGACTACTGACAATCCTGATCACACTATGCCCTTCATCACTAGAAGTGAATGAAGATCCGATGTGGTGACAGACTACATACTGACTTAAGCAATTTAATGTCTTTATACTATGCTTTTTAATAATTTAGATTATCAGTTCACTTTGCTTAGCCTTGTCCACTTATTTGTTCATTATCACTCAGCCGTAAAGTCTGGTTTCTTAATTCAAATCCCCCCCCAAGAGCCCCTTGGTTAGTGGTCGTTGAATATTTAATACTTTTTCCAACCTCCCTGGCATAAGCAAAGTGATGCATGGTAGCAGACACTGCATATCATGCCCCAATTACACTATGCTAACCATCTAGCCTGTCTCTTGCCACGCATAACTCCTATTACTAACTTATGACATTATCAGGGACTTTGTGGTAATTCGGATTTTTTACCACGTGGTATATTTTTTCCAGACTGCCGTTAGGGAGCAGGCTCGTATCTATGTATCTAATTTTAAACTTGGCCTTTTTTTGTTATTGCAGTAATTTACCATCTCGCTACAAACTATGTATTGAATATTCATATCACATTTTCTGATTCTCTGTCATTCAACTTCCTCAAATAATAAAAAAGATTGACAAAAAAGAAAAGGGCATCTAATATATGAGGCCCTATGACTTTCCAAAAAGACCTTGGAAAACTGGTACATGAGGTTACCGTTATAGTCATGAGACAATATTAAATCAAAATACTGAAGCTTTATTGCACTCTCATATATCAAGGAAATGAACCGTCCTGTGAAAATGGAGTGTGTGTGTGTGAAAAGCACAAATAAAAGACTAACCAGTAAATTAGGCCTGCATTTATAATAAAGTGGTTCGATCAGACACCTCAAAATGTATCATTTGGAATATATGGGTTGGTTCCCAATCACAAAACAATAATTAAACAGCACACAGTTTTTCTTACAAATCAGGCTCAGTTTCACACTCTCTGTCTGTGATAAGCAACCTAGTGAGAAAATCTCAGCAGACTAAACTAAGACTGGACAGTGTTAATTAAAAAGGCACTCCAGGTTCCAAAACAACTTTATCTAAATTAAGTTTTTACGGTGCCAGGAGGCACCCAGGAGCACCCTCGAATGGTTTAACCCCAAAAGTTGGATTCCAGCGCCGGTCTCCACTCCTCCACAAATGGCATCCAGCTTCTGAAATTCCACTTTCAGGAAGCGAAGAGTGCTGCCAGGCAGGGGTGCCGCTGACTGGCTGAGAGCAATCAGCTGACTCTCCAGTCAATCAGTGACTCCCAATTGACTGGAGAAAAAGGTACGTTTCTTTCCAAGACAGTTTTGTGAATGGGGAGTAGCCGATTGGCTGCAAGCGTCAGCTGCAGTGGAGTGGAGACCTGTGCTGGAGGCAACTTTTGGGATAAACCATTCAAGAACTGTTTAACCCCTGAAGGTCAAAGTGCATCTGGGGATGTGCTGGCACCATAACAACTTAGTTTAGATGAAGTTGTTATGCTGCCATAACCAGCCTAAAATGTTCCTTTAAGTAGCAGTTGAAGCTGCTGCAGATATTAAACCTAAAAGCAGGGATAAAGTGTGCTCTCTTATGTGCCTGCCCTTATTAACCTGTCCCTAGTGACCCTGTCACAGTCCATACTTCCTTAAAGAGGCATTGTCACTTCTGAAAATAGTTGGCTACAGGTTGTGCAATATGTTTTTTTAATTCGTCATGGAATAATTTTTAATTTAAAATGCTTTGCCAGTCACACTATTCAGATTAGTTAACTCCTGCAGTTCCATAAACATATCATACACTGGAGAAAACAGAGCATGCAAATATTGCATATACAAATTCCCAATAGATACCCATGAGTGCGCCCGAGGCATCATGAGACAACTTTATTACACAGAATGTAGCAGTGAAACAGAGGCAGGTAGATTTTTTTGTTTACTTTCCTCCATTGCTTTATTCGCCCCAGCAAATGTTGCAATTGCGTTCAATGGGGGGAAAGAACAAAGAACTGTAACTCTCCTATAAGGAGCTATGAATCACCAACTTTAGCGTAGCTAAAATAACTTGGGTATAATTAACCAGCAAATAACTAAGCTTTCTCAATTAAAATCTCCATCCTTTTTGTTATTTTAGTGTCATGCCAAAATACTTGGAATTGTAAATGTGGCAAGTATGAGGTAAGAGAACTAGGAGACAATGTAACCACAGTATCCTTTTCTTCTTGGAAATATTGTTTTAGATGTGTGTGGTGCATGTGGGTGACAAAACCAAATTCTCCATTTATACCCAGGGAGCAGAAGTTGAAAGTGGAATTTCAGAAGCTGGATGCAATTCGTAGAGGCGTGGAGATCGGCGCTCAAATCAACTTTTGGGGTTAAACCATTCGAGGGTGCTCCTGGGTGCCTCCTGGCACTGTAAAATCTTAATTTAGATAAAGTTGTTTTGGAGCCTGGAGTGCCTATTTAATTAACACTGTCCAGTCCCAGTTTAATCTGCTGCAATTTTCTCACTAGGTTGCTTATCACAGACACAGAGAAAGTGTTAAACAAGAGAGCATGTTGCCATTGGAAACATGTAGATTTGCTGTAAAGTAATGTTAATTAACGAACATTAAGATCAGGCTTCCCCAAATTCTGGCCCTCCAGATGTTGCTGAACTACAACTCCCATGATTCTATGAATGAAATAGATAGGCTGAGAATCATGGGAGTTGTAGTTCAGCAACATCTGTAGGGCAGGAGTTTGGGGAAGCCTGATTTAGATAAATCAACAACAGAAATACACAAATGGAACACCATAACCTGTCCCTGTACACAAAAGATTTACAAATATTTTATGCACATATGACACATAATAGTAACTAAAGAAATCATGATAAATGCAATATATAATAAAGCATGAGAGAAGGTAACGTGGTTAGAAATGTCTCCTGACCTCTTCAGTGGCAGGCATTATTTTCCCCTAATGTGCTGTTCTGTATATTTTATATCACATAAATTAGGTTTATACTTAGTGCGTAAAGTGGTTCTATCAACTTTTGGGGTCCCTATTTTGTGTTAGGATATCTGTTGACTGTGTTGGTATTTCAATTAAATTCCAACACAGTCTTTCTAGGCATTTCATATAGATTCTATTTTTTTTAAATGCTCATTTTTTTGGAGTGTGATGGAACTTATTTTGCACTTAGTAATAGTTTTTGTAGTATAGCGGTTAAGCGTAAGACTTTGCTGTAAGTGCAGCACATGAATATAAATGCTCCAGGGTGCTGCCTGATATTAGTGGAAGTTATAGTCGCAGGCAGCAGCTGCCTCTCAGGAGTATAACTTCTATGAGCTTAGTGATCTCAGAACGGCACAAAGGTTATTTGTGCATTATTCCCAGTATGGGAAAGAACACAAATGACGTTACCATTTGTGCTGTATAAGATTCTCTAAAAATTTACTTTTGCCTTGAATGTGATAATGAGTTATTATTGTAGTCTGATTTTGTAACATGTACAATTGAGTTTCATTGCTCTGACTGACCTTTTTTAAATGAGGCTAGATTTAAAAAGGTAAATAATATAATATACACGTTTTATTTGTCATAACTCACTTTCCCATGCAACTGTGCAAACAGGGTCAGGAAGTGACTCTCAATATCACACATATTGTCAAAAATAGTGCAAAATCACCACTACATGTTAAATAAAGAAAGCTTTGACAGCCACCTGGTGGAATAAAGTAAAAACAAAAAAAGATGTTGGCAAACTTTTGTACCTGGATATTTAAAGTGTGCATGCTATGTTAAAGAGTCATATTGGGAATGTTTAAAATACTCATTTCTATTCATACATTATGATTGATGTGGTGTATATTTTACGTCAAGTATAGACATACAGACTACATTTCTTCAGGTATACATGGTCTGCACACAAGCATTAAGCAGTCAGCACTTTTTTTCCCCATCACAACTCTTATGGTATGTACTTTACAAGTAACACCAAGCTTCCATAGCAAGCCAGTAACCAACCTCATGCTGATGAGTTGCAGTACTCCTAGCACTGTAACCACTACAGTGGGCTGAAGTGTTTATGATACCGAACCGAGTCTTTAAAGCAAAACTATAGATTCAGGAAAACACATGTATTCCTGACCCTATAGTGTTAAAAACACCACCTGCCCCCCCTTTGCCCCACTAAATACTGCAAAATATTACCTTTATTCCAGTCTGCTGCTCTGCCCCGATCTACCTGCTTGGCTAAAATCATCAGACGTGGTGTTCAAAAGCGTTGGATTGGCTGAGACTGTGAAGGAGGCAGATCAGGGGCAGAGCCAACCCAAGCCAAACCAGAATAAATACAATAAGTTGTAGTTGTACTAGTGGCTACAGTGTCCCTTTAAGTGACACTTTAACCTGAAGGTAGTCAGCTTTTAATGCATCATGAAGATGATGGGACTACTTTTAAACATGCATTTGAATGTCTATTTTGGCTTCAAATATATAGCTTCTAGAGAGACTAGAACTTGATTCTGCTCTGCAAATCCTGATTAATCATTTTTTTTTCAATTGGAGTGCTGTGTTAATCCAGGGGTGTGTGTTTTGTGCACCCCTAATTCAGCTGTTATGTTTCATGGGAAACATTAATGAAAATATATGACAAGTTAATAACATATGTATGGCGTTGATTTGCTTTCAAAGTAATATCCTTCATGGTTTTTCATAAATTACACTACTGGGAGCTGCACATGCATATCTCCTACAGAAAGCAATGACAGAGCCTGCACATGTTACTTAGGTCTCACACGCAGTTTATAACATCACAGAATGGGGAGTTGAACACAGAGGTCCAGATTCCAATGATGAAGGCAGCTCAGTGGCTCACTACACTATAAACTTGTGCAAAATAAAATATTTGAAACAGTGTTGCAGAATAGGATTTGAGATTACCCAGTTGACTTTACTTCAAGATTTGAATGTGTGTATTTGAAGTTGGTCAAGAAAAAAAAAAAAAAAAAAAGCGCATCAATATTTAGTTGCTTATTGAAGTGTTGCAATAATAAAAAGCTACAAATTGCTTTCTTATTCGTGCATTAGTTATTTTGTTATATTAGGCATACACAGTTATGGTAATATAGCTCTGTCATACAGATATACATTTAAGGGGTTAAAAAGAGGGTATAACTGGAACCAGCGACTTATGGAACTCCAGGTGCTTTTACACGTGGAGTGCCAAACAGTCTGAGGATATCTTAGGATCTCCCCTGTAGCAAGCCTAAAAGTGGTCCCAGTTGTATGTGTTCATATATGTGCTAGTGCCAAACTAACATTTGGGACTAAAGGTGATAGCAGCAGATCTCAATTTACTCATTGCAGCACTTGGAGGAAGTTATATCCACACTGGAGAGACGCCCACAGTATCATTATGTGATACACAGCCCACATACATGTGTATCAAACTCAAATCGAATACAGCTCAAACATGCAAAAATACAACCGTGTAAAGCACTTGCAGCACACATACACAACACAAGCAGCAAAATACACTTTAAAAAAAAAAAAAAAAAAAGACCTGCACTCCAAAGGATTTCAAAGCCTTGCTTTGGTACAGTGATGCACAAATGTTGCCTATCCCTGGTGTATAACACTCAAATTCCTACATAGGGTATTTTCTAATGTAATGCAAAAAAAAAAAAAAATCAGACAGGAAATGATGCTGGGAACAGAGTGACATCATAGTCCAGCTCCCAACATCACTGAAAGGTGCATGAGGGAGCAGAGCAAGAAGAGCAGTAAGATTACAGTTACCTCACTGCCCCACAGCATTCTTTCTGTGACTCTCGCCTCAGTGGGTGCAGGGTGGGGATGCTAAACAGGCTGACAAATTCCCAGTCGCCAGGACAACATTCCTACTTTCATAGTCACCATAGTACCTGTGATTTGTCGAACATCTGACATACCGCTATATACAGCATTATAACTGGGCTCGTCTGGGATTTGTGAGACTGTTCAGCCCCCGAGGTGACCAGCTGCCTGAGAGCAGAGACGGGCAGTCGGATCACGGAGGGCTGAGGCAGGCTGCTGACTGACGTCACTTCGGCCCCAGCTCACTAATCAGTGCGCGAGAGGGAGATGGCACCAATCCCACTGGAACCCAGGGAAAGCCTATCTACTCCAGCTCTCCAGACGTAAGGAGGCTGGGTGGATTTAAATTAAAAAGTAATCACTTGAGAGTGAGGGAGTGTGTGTTTGTGTATTTGTCCAGCCCTGCATTATAAAATAAGAAGTGGTCTAAAACATTTTGAAGTATCCTTTTAACATCTCAGTTACTCCAAACACTTTTGTAGAAATCCCATTGTCAAATCATTTACATACAGTTGTGGGTGTGTATGTGTACTTGTTCATTTATAAATATATATTTTACTTTGTCTTGCCCTGCATGCTAAAGCTAGTTGTTCCAAGCCCCACTCAACATTGTTCGCTTGTTAACTTAAAGGGACACTAGAGTCACCAGAACAACTACAGCTTAATTCAGAGAAAAGGCAGTGCTTACATTGCCCCTAGGGACACCTCCAAGTGGCCACTCCTTAGATTGCCACTGGAGGAGCTTCCTGGCTCAGGGCTGTACAGTAAGCAGCTCTGCATGGGGACGCGGAATTTTCCTCATAGAGATGCACTGATTCAGCAACTCATACAGCAGGACACCCTGACCTCATGTTCACCAATCTCTGTACCACCTCTAAAATCGCTCCAATGTTCCATTTCCTTTATCTGACCACCATCTGCTGACCTTTGACATTGGCATACCCCGTACCCAAATTTCCCCATCCTCAACTCTCCAATCTGACAGAAACCTCCACTGCCTTATTCTCCAGCATCTCTCCACCAAATTCTCCTTTTACCCATTTCAAATCTCACTCAACCTAACTCTGCAACCTCACTCTACAACTCCACTCTCTCCTCTCAACTTGACATCATGGCACCTCCTACATTTAAAATGCAGCAAGTGTTCCCAATTACAACCCTGGCACACCAAGCTGACCTGATATCACAAAAAAATGTTCCAGAGCTGCGGAACGCTGTTGGAGAAAGTCTCACACTGCACCGGACTTCCTCCACTATAAATTTATGCTGCGTTCCTACACTTTGGCTCTTTCCTCTGCAAAAGTAAATTACTTCAACTTCCTCATAAGCACACTGTCCCACCAACTCAAATGCCTATTTCACAAATTTAATGCTCTCGTTCGCCCTGTTGGTCCCCCTCCCCCTACCAATCTGTCCGCTTCAAACTTTGCAACTCATTTTACAGAGAGGATTTCGACAATAAGGGAAGAGATCTCTAACCTCTCTCCCTCCCTTTCCACCCAACCCCACTGTTCTATGCTCATTCGTACCTAATACAAAAGAAGAGGTTTCTGCTCTGCTCCGGTCCTCCCGCCCCACCCCCTGTTCCCTTGATCCTATTTCCTCATATCCCATCTGCACTGTCTCCTTCTCTTGCTCTTCCTCTCACTTTCCTCCAGCACATTTCCTTCACCCTTCAAGCATGCAACTATAATGCCGATTCTGAAAAAGCCCAACTCCCCATATCGCTACTGCCATTTGCCTCCGAGATCCTTTAGAGAGTTGTGTATGCAAGATTGACAGACTTCCTCGAATCCAACTCTCTGCTTGACCCGCTTCAGTCTGGATCCCGCACTCGTTACTCTGTTGAAACAGCTGTGACCAAAGTATCCAACAATTTAATCATTGCTAAGTCTTGCGGCCATTACTCTTTCCAAATTCTTCTTGATCTTTCTGCTGCCTTTGACACTGTTAATCATCAACAGGTTCTTCTCATTCTCTGTAATCTCGGTCTACAAGATACTGCTCTCTCCTGGTGCTCCTCCTACCTCTCCCAGCGCTTTTTGAGTTTCAACCACTCTCTGTTGGCATTCCCCAAGGTTTTGTCCTTGGTCCCCTATTGTTCTCAGTCTACACTGCTGCCCTTGGTAAGCTCATCAGCTCATTTGGCTTCCATTATCATTTATATGCTGATGACACACAAATCCACCTGTCCTCTCCTGATCTCTCTCCACCCATCTTGACTCATGTCTCTTACTGCCTCTCTGCGATTTCCAACTGGATGGCTTCTTACTTCCTTAAATTCAACCTGTCCAAAACAGAACTTCTGGTCTTTCCTCCCTCAAGTGTTGCTACTCCCGTGTTTCTCCCTCCAAGTCAATGGCGCCACCATCACCTCTACCCCGCAGGCTCGCTGCCTGGGTGTTCTCTTTGACTCCGACCTCTCCTTCACCCATCACGTCCAGTCGATCGCCAAATCCTGCCACTTTCATCTCAAAAACATAGCTCACATCCGCCCCTATTTAACACCAGAGGCAGATAAGGTGCTTGTCCATGCAGTTATTTCTCACCTTGACTACTGCAATGCCCTTCTCAGTGGTCTTACATGTTCCCAGATTGCACCGCTGCAATCTATAATGAATGAGGCGGCAAGGCTCATTTTCCTGTCTGCCCGCCCGCACCTCCCACGCCTTCCCCCTCTGCCATTCCCTACATTGGCTTGCAGTTAGATATAGGGCTCAATTTAAGATTCTGGTGCTTGCTTACAAGTCCCTACATAATGCTGCTCCAACCTACTTATCATCCCTAATTCACAAGTATGTCCCGTTGAGGCCCCTGCGTTCTGCCGAAGACCTACGTCTATCCTCTGTCCGTACTCCCACATCGATGCTCGCCTCCAAGACTTCTCCAGGGCTGCACCTTTTCTGTGGAACTCCCTTCCCTGTTAGACTTTAACCCATTCTCGACTCCTTCAAAAAAATCTTTGAAAACACACTTCTTCAGGAGAGCATATCATTTAAATTGTTAGCAGGTTTTCATTCACCCTTCCCCCCACCCCCCCATGGACGCAACTGTCAAAAATAACCTAAGTTCTCAGTGAATACTTTTCTAGCAACCTATTTAAATTACCCCTACCCCTCCTGCAACTGTCAAAAATAAGTTCTTTGTGAATACTTTTCTAGCAACCTATTTTATTACCCCTACTTATACTCTTTGTGTCACTATACCCCACTCCCTCTAGCATGTAAGCTCATTGAGCAGGGCTCTCAACCCCTCTGTTCCTGTACGTCTATTTGTCTGGTTACAATTATGTGTCTGTTAGTCCACCCATTGTATAGTGCTACGGAATTTGCTGGCGCTATATAAATAAATAATAATAATAATAATAATTTACATACAGGGTTCATAACATCTATCACAATAAAAGAAAAACAAAACCACTATGTTACCAATTATTACACATATGTGAAATAGAACCATCTAACCTAAGTGGCAAATGACAGGTGTATACCAAATTAAAACACATACTCAAGGTCATTCACAAAAGTGTGAAATTCAAGTGAATTTCTAATTGTAGGACAAAAAAGACAAACTGAAAAATATAGCCCAGCAAAAATGGGAAAAAAAAATTTATGAAAATACTGAAATTGACACTTCGAGGCAAATGGTCTCCTCTATGGAATTTACACAACTGAATAAAACATTGAAAATTAATTTATTTATAAAAAAAAAAAAAAATTACCAGGAAAGATACATTGAGATTTCTCTCGTTTTCAAGTATGTCCTGGGACCACATATCATTGCATTGTTACATCAGAGTACAATAAAATACAAAAACAATATTAATACACAATATATACAACATTTAACATAGAACAGGTAGGAAATATATAATCAACCATGACACGTGCATTCTGTTTCGAGGTATGTAGAGAGGGATCTCTTAACCCCTTAAGGACACATGACATGTCATGATTCCCTTTTATTCCAGAATAGTGATGCCGCGAACGGTTCGCCGCGAACTCCGGTCAGCTGACACATCCCTGCCAATCTCCGGCAGACCCTCCCTCCCAGACCCTCCTACTTCCTGGACAGCATCCATGTTGAAGGACTTTAGGCTTAGGGAAGATTTTAAATAAACTATAACTTGTGTTAATCCTTTTTGTTTCAATTATATTCTCTATATCCTTTTAAGTATATAGAAATTTTTAAAACAATAACATCATGGGGGGCAAGGCGGACTGGTTGCATAGAAGAAAAGATTTTCAGGTGCAGTGGGACCTCGGTTTTACGAATTTAATGTGTTCCCCCGGGACGTTTCTTACTGCGAAAAATTTGTAAACCGAAATGCGTTTTCCCATAGGAATGCATTGAAAACCAATTAATCCATTCTGGAGGTCAGAAAAAAAACCAAAATGGGCTGGCACGGAAACCAACTCACAATGCAGAGCACACAATAAAAGGCATGCAAGCGACAAAGCTCAGCTCCCCACCTTTCCACAGCTTGAGAAAGGTACCAAAAAGTCCCAAAACAACTGAAAGCTATTTCCAGAATAACTCCAAAACTCGATGCAAAAGCCGCTCCTACACCTCCACACTCGACGCCACGTGCTACCCACAGGCTCCAGCATGCAGGGGGCGGTGCTATAAACCTCCCAGGTGCAATGCATCCGGGGGAAACTTGCTTTGTATTGCGAAAAAAATGTTGTAAACCGAGGCATTATTTTCAATGGATTTTCATTTGTAAACCGAGGTCCCACTGTATTTCGGTCCCAAAATTCAGTTTGGTTCATTACCTAGCGCCGAGAAACAGCAGATAACACTAACAGGTGCCGCTCTGAAATTCTGCCCAAAAATTTTCTATTGGCACCTCTGGGGGAGAAACAAAATCTCTGTGATTTAGGCTCACTCGGTCAGTGAGTGGGGTTGAAGGCTGCTGCCCTGTAATCTTGCCTCTCTGCTACAAGGTAGACCCTTCATGCTGCGAGGTGCTGGCCCTGCGGGGGTCATTCCACACCCCGGCCCACACTGCGGTCCTAATGTCGGCTACTCTGGTTTGAATTCCCTTCACTTCTCACATTAGTGAATCGCCCGGAGTGTGTGATTCGCCTCAGTCATTATGTGATAAGCAAGGAGTTATTTATTATTATTATGATATTATTTATATAGCGCCATCAAATTCCGCAGTGCTTTACAATGAGTGGACGAACAGACATGTAGTTATAACCAGACAAGGAAATGTAACGCCTGCCACCATTTAATTTTTAAAAACAAACTAAAATGTAACCGAGCATTCGGGCAGCTCGTTCTGTATCAGTTTGAGCAACACGGTCTGGTATTTCATCATGTTCTATATTGAGTCACACGGGCCGCTGGTTGGGGAGTGGAGTCACACGGGCTGCTGGTTGGGGAGTGGAGTCACACGGGCTGCTGGTTGGGAGTCACAGCAGGGCTGGACTGGCCCACCGGGATACCGGGAAATTTCCCGGTGAGCAGTCGGCACCTGGGGCCGAACAGACACCTGGGTCTGCTGGCGGAGGTTTTCTGGCGGCCGCTGGGGGAGCTGTTCTGTCTCTGCTCCCCAGCGCGCAGCTTAATGAGACCGGGGCCTGAATATGATGTCATATTCCGGCCGCGGTCTCATGCAGCAGCGCGTAAGGGCTGGAGAGCAGAGCCAGCGCAGCTCCCGCAGAGGCCGCCAGCACAGACAACCGTCTGCACTACACGACCCCCTGGCAAGTAGTAGTAATGTGTTATGGTCTGTCTGTCTGTTTCGTGGTGTGTGTGTATGTCTGTCTGTTTCGTGGTGTGTGTGTATGTCTGTCTGTTTCGTGGTGTGTGTGTATGTCTGTCTGTGTTGAGGTGTGTGTGTCGTGGTGTGTGTGTGTCTGTCTGTCTGTGTCGTGGTGTGTGTGTGTCTGTGTGTCTGTGTCATGGTGTGTGTGTGTCTGTGTCATGGTGTGTGTGTGTCTGTTTCATGGTATGCGTGTGGGTCTGTCTGTGTCATGGTGTGTGTGTGTGTGTCATGGTATATGTGTCTGTCTATGTCATGTGTGCGTGTGGGTCTGTCTGTGTCATGGTGTGTGTGTGTCATGGTATATGTGTGTGTGTGTAATGGTGTGTGTGTCTGTCTGTGTCATGGTGTATGGGTGTGTGTCTGTCTGTGTCATGGTGTGTGTGTGGGTCTGTCTGTGTCATGGTCTGTCATGGTGTATATGTGTGTTTCTGTGTCTGTCATGGTGTATATGTGTGTTTAAAAATAGTGTTTTTCCCCACCTTTCCGATTACCAACGGTACGAGACAGGGGTGCCCCCTATCCCCACTTTTATACGTCCTTGCATTAGAACCCCTCTTACACCGCATACGCTTGAATGAGAATATAAAGGGAATACACCTAGGGCACAAACAGGTTAAGATTAGCGCATTCGAAGATGATGTACTGCTATACATAACAAACCCACAAGACTCCCTACCTACACTGATGCAGATAATACACACCTATGGACAGTTCTCATACTATTTAGTGAATGCAGCCAAAACACAGGCCCTGCCTATAGGCATCCCTGCCCAGGTTCTACGCACCCTCACACGCACATACGACTTTGACTGGAGGACAGAATCCATACGTTACCTAGGCCTGACGATCACTAAAAACCCTGCGAACCTTATGTCAGCAAATTATGTTGCAGTTTGGAACAAATGCAGTCAACTACTGAAACAATGGTCGCCACTGTACCTGTCCTGGTCAGACCGCATCGTGACACTCAAAATGTCAATACTACCGAGGCTGCTGTACCTCTTTCGCACCATCCCTCTCCGTCTCCCTCCCTCCTACTTTAAGACCATTCAGGCTGATATGGGGAAGTTTGTATGGGCAGGAGGCAAAGCCAGAGTAGCCACCACGGTCTTACAGGCCCCCAAGAAACAAGGTGGTTTAGCACTACCCAATGTCCAAGGCTACTATCATGCGGCAGTACTAGCTACAGCTATCCCCCACATAATCTCTGCACCCAAACCACAGTGGGTCTCCCTGGAGAGGGACCAATTAGATAACCACGACATCCTGCACCTACTTTGGACACCGTCGCATCTTAGGCCTGACTTGCCGACAGCTCCCCCCAGATACTGCTTTTGTTTCACATCTGGGATAGGTACAGGCCTAGGTTGGGAAGTACACCCGACCTCTCCCTGTCAACCCCCCTAAAGGCCATACCCTACATTATCCCCACATTCAATGCCCTACCGTGGCACCGAAGTGGCACGACGCACCTTTACCATCTATTTGATGCCCATAAACTACTAGACTACACGACCCTAGCCAGCAAATACACGCTACCACAGTCCTCGCAGTACTTGTACCTCCAATTACACTCCTACATCTCTAATGAAGCGAAACGTTTCTTAGACACCTCTAGAGATGCTAACAGGTTAACTGCATGGGAACAAATGTGTATAACTGCAAGATTGCTACCTCAATGTAAACCGATCTCCATGTGTCTCAGCTCCATATCGAAACACAACCACTTTTCCACCACAAAATATGCTCAACAATGGGAGAGCGATCTAGACTGCGCAGTGCCACCCATATCCTGGGACTCCCTCATATCCGACCCACTAAAGCTACTAAAATCCACCTCCCACATTGAACAGCATCGCAAAATTCTATACCGGTGGTACTTAGTGCCGACCAGACTGCACAAGATTTTCCCCTCCACCTCACCACTTTGTTGGAGATGCCAAGCAGCGGAGGGCACAATGCACCATATATGGTGGAGCTGCCCAAGGCTAGTCCCATACTGGACGGATGTCCACACACTGATCCGAGAAGCCACACAGAGCTCTCCCCCATTTACCCCGCAGGCGTGTCTATTGCTGGACCTCCCTAGAGAAATGCCCCCACACGTCAGAAAGTTGACCTTACACATAGCTTTGACGGCGCAGCAATTGATAGCAAGGAGATGGAAGTCCACGATCCTTCCCAAGAAGGAAAATCTCTTAGAGGAATTGCAAAAGCAGTGGATTTACGAAACCTCCTACACGTCCCTCTTCCCCCCCTCTACGCTCTATAGGAAAACGTGGGAGCTTTGGCAAACATAGAGATCTGGTAAGGTACCGGGTAAAGCACCAGGGGCTGTACCTAGCAAATGAGTTGTCAAGTCCTCAACATCTCCAAGTTGCGTATGCTTACTCACACTCCCACAGCCACCCGTGGGATGCTGATATGTTGTTAGATATAGGGTGACATGCTACAGTGGGGACATATTACGTACTGAAAATAATGTGGATTTACTGTTACGGTAACAAAAAAGCTTGTCTGTATCAACCTGTGATGCACCCTCCCCCCCTCTCTCTGTTATGTACCCTCCCCTGGTATAAGGAGCAACTGTACAAATCTACTCTTATTAATTATTATCCCATTCCTTTCTGTACCCTGAATATGTTGCTTACTGACAAAATAAATAAAAATTGTCAAATTTAAAAAAAATAGTGTTTTTGCTCACCTTTTTTTTCCCCCACGCAACGTGCTGGTCTCCCCTCGACTGTCCCTGCCTCTTTAAATAAGATCATCAAGCTTGATGATCTCAGCCAGTCCAATGCTTTGCCATAGGATTGGCTGCAAAATGCTACACCAATCAGCATCTACTCATAGAGATGCATTGAATCAATGTATCTCTAGTGGGAACGTTCAGCGCTTCCAGAGTGTGGAGGCCCTGAATGTAGGTGCACTAACACAGGAAACACCTCTAGTGACCGTCTGAGTGACTGTCACTAGCGGTGTCACTTTGAAGCAATGTAAACACTGCCTTTTCTCTGAAAAGTCAGTGTTTACGTTGAAAAGCCTGTAGGGACATGCTATAGACACCAGTACCACTACACTAAACTGCGTGTGCGTGCGTCTGCTAGTGAGTGAGCTTGTGTTTTTATGTCAATGAGCTGATGTATATCAGTGAGATTGTTTGTCTATGAGGCTGTGTATCAATGAGCTTGTGTGTGTCACTGAAATTGCCTGTGTCTGCATGTGAGTATGCTTACTGTATAACTAAACTTTTTACTCTGAAAGGACCAATATTTTATATTAGAAAAAGATATATTACTCAATCTGTCCTGGCAAGACATAACCTTACATATTACATGCGACAATATATGGCGCAGTGACTTATGGGGCTGGCATAACATTTTTTTCCAGGGCTGTTTTGTATCCCCAGTCCGGCCCTGAGTCACAGTGTATCCTGTATGGCTGTGACAGGCAGTGTGTAATAACCTGAATAATGATATGGGCGGTCCGCCTCCCCGTGCCCAGCATGCACACCCTCTGCCATGTACCTACCTGCCACCAGAGACTCCTCGCTGAATCCCGCAGCGCAGCTGGTCAGCAGCACACAGGGCACAGGAGCCATGGTTGCTCCCACAGCCTCTTCCGCGATACACTCTGACCTACTTCCGCATGGCAACCGACCAACTTCCGCGTGGCAACAGCTACACTTCCGGTCACCCCTCCCAGCGTGCGGCTGGATGGAATCTCCCGCCCCCGCCTGGCGCAGTGGTACAATCCCCGCGTCCAGTTGCCATGGCAGCAGAGCCCGGAGCTGTCCAGTGACGGCCCGCAGCATGGCCCGGGTCTCTCAGGGCACTGACCCTGTTGGCAGCCTCCTGGTGCAGGTAACACAGACTGGGCAGCCGGGGTATTCACTGGATATCCGGTACCTGGGCAAGGCCCCCCCTGACAGTATTATTTATATATTAATAATTATTATTATTATAGAATCAGTGTATTAGTAGGTGCTGTATGAGTATAGTCTCCCAGTACCATGGGTATTAGCTATACATTGTATGATATTTTATGATATTTCCTATTTTAGGACAATCTAATATGTCTGTGTCTTGTTACTAGTCAGTTCCATGTATTTCTTTAGGAGTGAATAGGGGATTTCAGCCAAGCTCATTGAGGGAAAGGATTACATTGGACAGCTTACATAGTGTGGGGGGTGTGTATGACCTCCTGGTAACAATCTAGTTAAGTGCTGGCAACCATCGGAAACATTGAAACACACAAGTAGATACTGTATGAATTGTATTTACCCACCTTGGTGTGCATTTTTAAATGATTTACTTATTGTAAATGCTAGGTTTTAATACCAGGAAAATATTACTCTGCACTAATACTAGTAATACAATTGTGATTTTTCCACATTGTCCAGCTTTTGATGAGAGATCAATCATCTCATTTATCTATGTGTGTTTTGTTTCTGTTACGTACAGGTCCAGAACGACTTGGAGCATTTGAGAAAGAGACTGACACACACCAGCATCAAGGAACATGGGGAGACTGTGGATATCCAATCTCTGGAGAAAGCAATTCAAAGGACAGAACTTGGCCTTAAGGTAAGAACACTGTAGCTGGTGCCTGGTACGGTACATTTATTCTTCTGTTATGTTTCTTTTTGTTAAATTATATGGCTTGTAATTTTGATTCAAGCTATAGATAGCGTTTCATAACCTATTTGTAGCACAGAACAGGCTTTGAGGATCTATGCAGCATATCATCAATGCTAAAGCCTTTTCAGAATTACATTTTTTGAAAAGTTATACACCTGGAATCTTTACACTATTAATTAGTGATTATTGAAGAACAAGTTTATATGTGCACTTTGTTAAAACAAAATATTACCGGTATATATTGCATAGAAAACAATTGAAAAATACAAGTGTAAATTTCTACATGATGAAAGCAAAACATTTGTCAATGAATTGTCAAATTAATTTACTGTTTCTTGCTGATGTTTGACCCATTTATTTGGCAGAAACATACCGAGGACTACCTGAGTTACATCAGCTGCAATCCAATGACATTACTTCATGATGGAAGCAAGGACAAGTACATCCCGCATGTGATAAAATGGTGAGGGGAGAATAGGATCCTAAGTAGTCAAAGTACTGGAAAAGAAATAGATTCTTGTTATGAATTAATAAAGTAGTCCTGTCTTTCATGCAGTATGGAACATTTAAAATGAGACAAAAAAGTTGAACTTTTTGATAAAAACCCATCAGATCTGCAAACTGTTATAAATAACTGATTGCTAGCCAGTATATTACATATGTAATAATATAGGGGACTTAAACGGCTGATGGCTAAGGTGGTTTTATTTGGGCACATACACATTTACATATTTTAATTTACCCTTTGGTAAAAGTTCATAATATTTAATACATACAGGTGATACTCGAAAAATTAGAATATCGTGCAAAAGTTCATTTATTTCAGTAATGCAACGTAAAAGAGGAAACTAATATATGAGATAGACGCATTACATGCAAAGCAAGATAGTTCAAACTGTGATTTGTCATAAGTGCGATGATTATGGCTTACAGCTCATGAAAACCCCAAATCCACAATCTCAGTAAATTAGAATATTACATGCAATCAATAAAACAAGGATTGTACATAGAACAATATCGGACCTCTGAAAAGTTTATGCATGCCTATGGACTCAGTACTTGGTTTAGGCTCCTTTTGCAGCAATTACTGCCTCAGTGCGGCGTGGCATGGAAGCTATCAGCCTGTGGCACTGCTGAGGTGTTATGGAAGACCAGGATGCTTCAATATTGGCCTTCAGTTCTTCTGCATTGTTCAGTGTCATGTCTCTCATCTTTCTCTTGGCAATGCCCCATAGATTCTCTATGGGGTTTAGGTCAGGCAAGTTTGCTGGCCAATCAAGCACAGTAATCCCATGGTCATTGAACCAGGCTTTGGTACTTTTAGCAGTGTGGGTAAGTGCCAGGTCCTACTGGAAAATGAAGTCAGCATCCTCATAAAGCTCGTCTGTGGACGGAAGCATGAAGTGCTCCAAAATCTCCTGGTAGACGGCTGCGTTGACCCTAGACTTAATGAAGCACAGTGGACCAACACCAGCAGATGACATGGCTCCCCAAATCAAAACAGACTGTGGAAACTTCACATCTTGCAGTGTTCCTCTCCATTCTTCCTCCAGGCTCTGGGTCCTTGGTTTCCAAATGAGATGCAAAAGTTGCTCTCTTCAGAAAAGAGGACTTTGGACCACTGAGCAACAGACCAGGTCTGTTTTTCTTTAGCCCAGGTAAGACGCTTCTGATGTTGTTTGTTGTTCAGGAGCAGCTTGACAAGAGGAATATGACATCTGAAGCCCATGTCCAGGATCCTTCTGTGTGTGGTGGCTCTTCATGCACTGACTCCAGCCTCAGTCCACTCCTTGTGAAAGTCCCCAACACATTTGAATGGCTTTTTCCTGACAATCCTCTCCAGGCTGCGGTCATCCCTGCTGCTTGTGCACCTTTTTCTTCCACACTTCTCCCTTCCACATAACTTTCTATTAATGTGCTTTGATACAGCACTTTGGGAACATCCAACTTCCTTCACAATTACCTTTTGAGGCTTTCCCTCCTTATGGAGGGTGTCAATGATGGTTTTCTGCACAACTGTCAGGTCAGCAGTCTTCCCCATGATTGTGATTCCTACTGAACCAGACTGAGAGACCATTTAAAGGCTCAGAAACCCTTTGCAGGTGTTATGGCTTACTTAGCTGATTAGAGTGGGACACTGTGAGCCTAGAATATTGCACCTTTTCACAATATTCTAATTTACTGAGATTGTAGATTTGGGGTTTTCATGAGCTGTAAGCCATAATCATCGCAATTATGACAAATCACAGCTTGAACTATCTTGCTTTGCATTTAATGCGTCTATCTCATATATTAGTTTACGTTGCATTACTGAAATAAATGAACTTTTGCACTATATTCTAATTTTTCGATTATCACCTGTATGTTGAATGTTAAAAGGAAATCTGTCAATTGTTTCATTTTGTTCAAGCCTGTTTTGCTCTGGAAACCTGTAGTAAAATAATGAAAAATCAAAAAGGAAACAAGGGTGTGGGCTGGAGGAGAGACTAGGACAGATAATTCAGGTTTTTTTCTGTTGACACTGTTGGAAGCTTATCTACCTTAAAAACATTAGACAGAGGATAATGAAAAGGTCACCAAATTAAATGAGCGTATATCTCTGAAACTATTACAATGATAAAAAAACTAAACGCAAACAACCAATTATGCACTGTTTGTGTATGAATAAAGATTTTATCAGGAAATCATGCCAAGCCTGCCTGGTCTTTTTAAAGAACCGTCAGACTGCCTTTTGCCATCAATGGAGTTCAGTATGCATGAATAGAATTTAGCAATTAACTTTAAACCTATGAGTTAGCTAATTTCTATCTAATAGCATTACATTGCCAATCTCCACTCTTCAAAAGATTTTACCAAGGTGACTTACTGCATTATGAGCAAACCATCTATCTCGTGCAATGTGAATGTGTTGACTTCTGTACAATAAGTGTACTGGTTATGCTGCTCCTCCTTATTGTCATTTATTTTTGAGTTTTACAAAAATCAGGTCCCCTACCTACATAGTTACATAGCTGAAAAGAGACTTGTGTCCATCAAGTTCAGCCTTCCTCACATATGTTTTTGCTGTTGATCCAAAAGAAGGCAAAAAACCCAGTCTGAAGCGCTTCCAATTTTGCAACAAACTAGAAAAAAATTCCTTCTTGACCCCAAAATAGCAGTCAGATGTCTCCTTGGATCAAGCAGCTAACGCCCCACTAATTATATAAATTATATCCCTGTATGTTATGTTTTTGCAAGTATTTATCCAATTGCAGTTTAGACATCTGTATGGACTCTGATAAAACCACCTCTTCAGGCAGAGAATTCTATATCCTTATTGCTCTTACTGTAAAAAACCTTTTCTTTGCCTTAGATTAAATCTCCTTTCTTCCAGCCTAAATGTGTGACCTCGTGTCCTATGTATAGCTCTGTTTATGAATAGATTTCCAGATAATGGTTTGTACTGGCCCCGAATATATTTCTATAATGTTATCATATTCACTCTGAGGTACCGTTTTCCCAAACTAAACAGATTTAAATTTTTTAACCTTTCTAAAATGCTCCCTTACTTTTATCAATTTTGTAGCTCGTCTCTGCACTTTTTCTAGTGCAATGCTATCCTTCTTTAGAACAGGTGCCCAAAATTGCACAGCATATTCAAGGTTTGATCTTGCCAGCTATTTATAAAGAGGCAAAATTATATTTTCATCCCAAGAATTTATGCCCCTATTTATACATGATAAAACCTTACTGGCCTTAGCAACTGCAGATTGACATTGCATATTGTAACGGCACCCCCAGGCATAAAAGGGGTTAAACCGCCGTTTAGAAGATCTTCCCCTTCCAGAGACACAGGCACAGCTACCGCAGAACCCCAAACTACCGAACAGGATACAAAGTAGCACTCCAAACTCCTGAACTGGAACCTCACGAATAGCTGCTAGCAGCTGAACAGGAAAAGCACCCAAGCGGCTTACACTCCTGGCAATCAGTATCTAACAGCATACAGTAAATCCCCCCCAAAACGAGACAAGGTTCTGTGTTAAGGGTCAAGCAGTGAACAGACAGAGCTGTGGGTTTATTGTTCATATATACACATTCTTACACATTAGTACCACCCACAGGGTTTTGTAAAACAACCAATAAACATGTATAATAAACTCAGACACTCCCACACTAAATCCTCCCCTCTGCCTGTGATACAATTACCTTACACGATGGGTTAATGTAAGTATCACAGACAGAGAAATACAGTTTCTCCACATTATACATCACATTCACATAAAACTTAAATTTTTCAGAATCAGCATACTCCATATACAAACATATATGTCAAAATCATCCAAATTGGTCCAGTGGTTCAAAAGATAGATCGAAGTCCTTTGTGACCAAATGAAGCATGGATTTTCTGCCCAAAACCAGTTCCACAGAGTCTTCTATCCTGGAGATAATTGGGAAGTAATCCAATTATCTCCAAGGAGAGAGGCAAAACTCAATTGAACATATGGTAGCCAAAGACAATAAAATACATAAAAATATATAACTGTGCAGCTATTGCATAAAACAGGTACATTCTGATTTTAGCGCACATTATTACTGAATGGCGCTCAGATCACATACATACAGTTCAATTGCCATGGAGCCAAAGTCTTTCACATAGTCTTTCATTATACGAATGGGCTCCATGGCATAGCTATCTGGGGTATCACTGTTCAAATAGGGCAAGTACCAAATGACCCGGCTTTCGTGTCTTTGCAGGGGAAAATCAAGCGTTTCAACATGGGGCCATAGTCTAAAGGCAGCAGGCGGGCAACCAGGCTCCTCCAATGCACAATGGCACACATATTGCTGCCTAATTTGTTGTCTATAACAATTTCCAAATACCTGGCATACAGGAGACACATGCTCTTCATTCAACCTGATAATCAATGGCAAAGGTTGTCTGACAGTGCTGGAAGTGTATTTTCTGAGTGCTGGCTGTCTATTACAGCTCTCCAGGTTGGATAGGATTGAAGCTGACAGTGACATCCAGCAAACTAGAACCATATGTAAAAACAGGAGAAGTATGATTGGTTGTATTGTAGATATAATTAATAATATCAATAGTCAGTGAGTGTTGGAATTTGTGGAATAATTATTTTTTTTAATATGTTTTGAAGAGATTTGTTTCCTACACTGCATTTCATGCAAGTTATTCATTTTGCATTCTTCAATCTGAATTCTAATTCAGGAGCAATCCGGTGGATCCTACAAAGCAGACACAAAGAGCACGTCCTTTAAATTTCCCAGATGCCAGACCTCATGCACCTGGAATGTCCATTTACCTGTCACCTGGACAGCAGGTCAGAATCACTTTGCCATTTTTCTGTTGTGTTTGCTTACCAATCTCTATGCACCATCATTGCCTAATGAAAGCCTTCTCCTTCCGTGTGAGACATTCAAACCATTCATGGACTAATGGCCTATTGTAGTAGATTGACTGTTCATAAGTTACAAACATCTCACCAAGTCCTCAGAATCTGCAACCTTCTTAATGGAGGAATTTGGCATATAATATCATTTAAACAAACACCTGTTTATATATTTGTTTTTAATGAATCATACATTAATAAGGATAGTATAGTCTGAGTTATACATAAAAAAAGTAATTACATTCAAGAGCTTATCCAATATATTTGATATTAAGACATGACAACTGTATATTTAAAGGATAAATGTTCATTGCTTGCTCATCCAAATAATCAACTCAAACATTACCCATTACAACACAGCTGGCATTGAATTGTTGAATGCTTCCACTTTACTATAACCACACAGCATGTTCTCTTCTGTGCTGCCGAAGATAATGACACTTTCACTGAAAGGTACCAGCAAGGTTGGCAGTGGCAGTGGCATTCCTGTAGAGACCAACTGATTGTGAAGGCTAAATCCAGACTACAGCTTATTGCTTTTACCACCTTGGTCCTGTGCCAACCTATGGGTAGTTAGTGATTCTATATTGGCATCAGTGGTTTGCCGTCTTTCTAATCTCTATGCTGTCCCTGATGTTTGCACTTGACTTCTCCACTGCATGTAGGCATGTAGGTGTTGCTCAGCTGCATTCTGTAGTAAAGCATCAGATGTACGATAATTCCCATCATCCCCCTCATAAATTGTAGATCGCAAACATCTGCATAGATGTAGTTGCTTGATTCTGTGATAAATGATCATCAAGTGTGGCCCAGGGTAGTATTTTGGGTAGCAGAAAGCCAGTGCAAAGTAACCTAGAACAAAAATAGTAGAATAATCAAAGCAGCGACACACAGGATGTGTATCACCTTTATATTTGTAGTAAAAAAACAAACAAACTAAAACCTGTTTGTGTTGCAAATAATATATACATCTTTTTGCATGAAAGCTTGTGGGATTATGAGAAAATGCAACATAAAGATAATAGTTATATTAATTATTAATCATTTCTGTATTACTTTGCATAAGATGCAGTATACATTCTGTAATAATAAATGAAGCATGATGAAAAAAATGAACTATGATACTCTCCATAAAGAACAAAAAAAGAAGAATTACTAGAACAAAACATGATGGGTCACACTTTCAAAATGTGAAAAAACTATCGCTAAATACTGTAAAACATTTATTTCCCTTTGATTGGATTAGATAACCCCTTCAGTAAGGAAACAGGTGACTGTAGATGAATCAGTAAAGGAATGCGATAACATTTTCCTAACCAGTGGGTTGGGAAGGACAAATATCTGTGTGGTTTTCCTGGTTACATTATTTTATTGCATGACTAGACTTCATCACTAAGATGTTAGCGTAAATCCAGTTGCTACATCCAAATGGCCCCGGTCTAGATAGGATACTCGGAGCAAAACGTGACCCTTCATTCACTGTTCTATCCCCAACATTTTTCTGCATGCATTAAAGTGATGTCTCCGACTCCACACCTGCAACCCAGTACGTCAGTGGTCCCCAACCCAGTCCTCTTGGACCACCAACAGTCCAGGTTTTGTCACTATCCCCATTTGCATAAGGGAAAACCATAAATCCTGGACTGTTGGTGGTCCATGAGGACTACGTTGGAGACCACTGATGTACGGTGACATAAATGTGTATAAGTACAACTTAGATATACAGCGTCAGCACCTTTCCATCACTCTGTATATTTAAGAGTTATATGGTTTGGTTGTCCTTATTAACTATTGTGATGTACTGTCTGCTCATAATGATATACATCAAGCAGTAATAATAGAGAATAAATGTGACATTTTTATTTTGTGTTTGCTTTATTCTTATTTTCAGAAAATGGTGCGTGTGTGCCACCGAGCAATAAAACTGTTAAAAATAGGGAAGCTGTGAAAAATGCAATTTGCTGTGTTCTTTAATTAGTGTGTTTTTGAGGCTGGCTAAGCACCATGGGAAATGTAGTCCACAACAATCTGGGATATCAGTGTTAGCCATCGCTGCCTGAGTGGAAAAAATGTCTCTCAGAAATACATCTGTTCGGATTGTTTGTTAATGCTACATTGATTGCCCCTATAACACCTCAGCTGTTTGCCCATTCTGTGTGTATAGCCCTGCCAGTGCATATTCACATGCAAGCTACGCATGTAGAAGACATTTATCTGTCCTACCAATCCACCTCAGGCATATTAATTGTCCCCTCAGTTTTCCAAATGAAAACCTTTGATACCTGCTTAAAAATACATATCCTGTGACAGAGCTCAAGCACCTCATTTCGTATCTGAAAGTAAGTGCTGATTTGCCAGCTGTTCTGTTCGCATGGCACGCTGGCAGGAACAGTGATATTATTAACTAGTTGTTGGTTCCAGCTGGGAAATTGCCACCTATAATTTGCCACCTTCCTTCCTCCCAACAAGGTAAGCCTCAGTCAGCACAATAAAATTTAACCATGATTATAAAATGGCGAGACTGGCTTAAGCTGAGCCAATTACTGCAGCTGGTCTCAGGATGCCATGTCCTTTTTTTTTGCTGGTTTATCTTTCAGTGTTAACTATCTATTTAGAAAATATCTAGCCATTACTCAATGATAAATGTTGTTATTTCCTTTAGAATTAGGGTTTTTAATTGGTTGAAATTCCAAAAGAGGATATTGAGAGAAGTGACATTTTAGATCTGATTTGTTATTTCTCTGGGCCAAACCCATATTCTCTCCAGGTTACTGTCAAACATTGAAATTCCTAGGGATGGTCCCTTCGGCAAACCACACCGTGACCTCCATGAATTTCCAAAAATGAATATAGCATTGTCATTGTGCACTTTTTTTAAAATCACTCCTTTTTGTTCTCCCTATTTCCCTTCTTTAGTTTTGTTTATATATACAGTGGTACCTCGGTTTACAAACGCCTCTGTTAACATAATTTTCGGTTTACAAATGATCTTTGGCGATGGGCGCCGTGGTGCTTAAGTTTAGTTCTGCTTCAGTTGCTTAGATAATTTACCCACAATCCATCAGTCAATAGTACCCCACAGAAGAGAAAACTGCTGAAATCACAGACAGAAGAAAACAAAATCCAACAAATGGGACTGCGCCCACTAAGCAGAGGAATATTCCAATGATGCCTCACAGACGTGGGCGGCTACGTACACCCATACATGCAGTGTATAGAATTGAATGCTGTCCGTGTACTCAAAGCGTTAGATTCAACGGCAGATTTTTATTGGAAACAGAGGTAATATTTTGACCCCAGTCAGAGCCTTTCTGTGGCTTGAGAAAAACTCTGACTCGGGCCAAAGTGATAACCTCTGTTTTCAAGAAGAAAACAAAGTGGCAATGCCAACATCTTGAGATTTTGCACAAGGAAGAAACGATAATAAATATAGATAAGATAAAGTAGCAGGGGTGAAGTAAAATTGTTAAGGTATAAGGGGTATAAGAAAAGTAAAAAGAAAATGACAGTGCCACTTTAAGACAATATAAAACTATGCCTTAAAATAATAAACAAAAATAAATAAATAAATAAAATAAAAACCAGATATAGATAGAACAGATAACATATAAATGCTGGTCTCAATAAGCATCCAAAGTTGTTTATATTGGAACCACCAATTTTCAATTTATAAATGCAGAAAGAGAACAAAAAAAAAGGCACGCATGCATTAATGTTAAAATACAGTTATCAGAAATAAAACTATAGAGCTAACTCAAAATATGGGGCTGTTATAACATCATAAAAATGGTGAATTAAAGGGACACTGTAGTCACTATAACCACTTTGTCTCTTTGAATTGGTTATAGTGCCTGGAGTGCCCTGGCACTGTCCCTCCATTCAGTGTTGCACAATGTTTGTGCAGTATGCCACAAAATAAGAGTCCCTGGCCACCCACAGTCCGGCCCCTTCTGTATGTGTAGCTAAGGCAGAGATTACACACTTCCTTGTTGTCATACCCATTCATACCGTCAGTTGGAGTTCTGACAGGCTAAAAGCAGTCAGCTGACACTCTCAGCCAATCACAGCTGCCCATTGCTGCTCAGGCTAATACTTCCTTATTAGCCAAAGCAGCACAGAGGGGATGGACTGCCGGGGTCTCTTGTTTAGCATTAACACATTACAACATTAAAAACTGTTTAATGCTGAAAGAAATGATGGCACCAGGGGACTCCAGGCACTATAACCAGTTTAATGAGATGAAGCAGATACAGTGCCCTACGGTGTCCCTTTAAGGAATCCACGGTTAGCTTTTTTTTGGCTTTCCATTCAAATGTTTTCTTTAGGTTTGGAAAACCCAGCCAAATGTGCCAGATAATAAGTCACAGCAAACCAGGGATTAGTGCTAATTTCTAATTTGACCTGATGGCAAAGAGCTTGCCTATATTTGAGAGTGCAGATGATGGGGTTCTCTCAGCAGAAATCACTCATACGTAAAGCTTCTTCTGAAAATCCCATGATCTAGCCTCTTAGATATCAGCAATTCCTTTATCTTCAATAAAAAAGTTAATGCTAATCCTGGGATTTAAATCAGTAATGCCACGGAATACATCCTGCTACCTTTAGACCTAGAAATAAGGGAAACCTTTGAGGACCGTGTATCACACCTCAGTAGAGTTGGTCTGTGCTGCCTGCAGTTTAGGACTTTCTCCAGGGAGGAGAAAGAGCTCAGCCCAAGTGATGTATGGAGTGTAGACAAAATTGAGGCAGTTGGCACTAAGCATTATCAGCTCAGCCTGATTGATAGTACATTTTTAAAGAGTGGAGCACAGGGTAGTCTTCATCAACTTAAACTTTGCAATCTTAATTTATTATGGTACTTATAATGACCCTTTAAAGAAACACTGTTAATGACTTAAATAAACTTAATGACTAAACCCGCTGCAGAGGTTATACCAGGAGTACCCTGGTGTGATCCCACAGTATGTGGTCAAAACTTTTTAGTACTGTTTTACAACTTACCTGGGACCCACTAGACACCCACTTTGCAAACCGTGCATCTGGGCTTCTCCAGCAGAAGAATCTAGGTAGCTCTACAGAGCTAAGCAGGGTCATGCAGGGCCACACTCGTTCACTGAGAGTGGCAGCTAAGCATTCTCAGCCAATGACGTGGTCCTGGATTGGCTATTCTCTATTTCAAAGAGACATCACATTTCTTCTGCTGAAGAAGACCAGATGTAACGTTGTTGCCCGACTTGACCCAGGTAAGTTGGCAAATCATAGTAAAATGGTTTGACAACATACTTTTCGAGGTACCTACTTACTGAGGTACAGAACCAGAGTACTTATGGCACCAGAACTGCTACAGTGGGCTATAATTGCTATGACGCTTGAAGTATTCCTTTAAAGTTGGTTTGGGTGTTCTAGCCAAAGATGGAGATGGGAGAAGCAAAGTTAAAAGTACCATAATAACTGGCGTGTAGTTTCCCCACTAATGTGATGTATTGGCATCAGCTGATTTTTTGCTTCATCAAGCATATCATGTTTTCGAATCCCATAGAGCACCTTGAGTGACATCACATTAAGTATTGAAAAAAATGCATGACGTGACTGACACCATGTAGTGCGTGTACATAAATGTCCTAGCCTGCCTGAGCCTAGTGGGAGTTACACTCCCAGAGAACACCTACTGTTTTCAGTATTATTTTAGTCTCTTCCCAATATGGATTTGCCAAGTGAAGAGCTAAAGAGACAGAGACTGCGTAATTCTGTCTCCCCAACTCACCTCGCATTTCATTATTTGAGAGAGAAAGTAAATTAAGGACAGCCAGCACGCGTTACAGCTGCTTGCAGTGTAACTCCCAGCAGTCTCTGACATACGACATAAAAAGTGTGTAGCATTGAATTATGTATTATGATGATACCTAAGGAGCCATTTCAGGATATCTTAGGTATTTATAAATTATTTGACCTCGGCCTCGTGGTTTATTAGATTGTCTCTAAAACTTCTCTAGAATTCGTTTCCCATAATACTCGCCTCAGCATTGTGTTTCAGCTATCTCTCTGTGTATATATGTATATGCTCGCACACAGAGTTAATATTAAGATTAACTTAGCACACAGTGAAAATGCTATTGCCACCAGCCAGTACACATTGTATAATGACCTTAATGCCTAGATTATTTGTTTTGTTCTGCTTTTTCTTTAAATGAGCAATAGAAGGTCAAACTGCACACAGTTTAAGAAATCTTGCATTGCATCAGTAAATGTATTCAGATTTTATCCTGTCAGATCCTCGGTAAAACATGTTTTCATTGTAGACTCTGGCACATAGCTTTGTGTAGCTGGAGGGTCTGTCATTCTACAAAGCGGTAACATGTGGTTGTGTAGAGTGCATGCTGTGTGCTGCCTGTGTCTGAGTGCTTTGTTTGCATGCCCTATATGTGGGGGTTCGCCAATGCTTGTGTTTAATTTGGGTTTCTGGGGGGCTGCTGGAGTCATGGAATCTGTCTTTGTTGCAGCACAAGTTGTCCTTGAACAATCGTATCGTGTACAATCCTGAGAGTGTTGCAAACCGTGACCTACTCAATCAAAGCCATGGGATCAGTTTGCCGCTAATCAACTGCAAACAGAAAACCTCTGTAAGTTTACTCATTTATGTTGGCATATTTTCTACACTTTTCGTTCACATTTGCCACAATTCTTACACATTTTCCAATAGACTGTCCAAAAAGCCTTACAGTGTGGCAGCAACACTTATGTGTTATTCGTTAAACCAGAAACTATGGAGAGCCAAAATGGAATTGCAAAATAAAAATTTTTATTTTGGGGGGGGGGGGAGATCAGTTTTTTGCAACCAAAATTTGAAATTCTCTGCTCTCAAGTTGTCAGTTTAGGGTATAAACCCAGCGTTACAACTATTGTGAGACTATTTTTTTTTTTTTACAAGATATAATTCATTCAGTATGATTTCCTTCCTTATCACATAGTCCAGTAATACACATATCCTATGTTACCTAGCCATTCATGTGGGAAGTAGAACACAGCCCAAATATGCCGCAGGGCCAAATGTTTGCCATTACAGGAATAAGGTCAAAGAATGTATGTAATACATTTTCCAAAAATATCTAACACTATCCTATGCGGCTGCTTAGTTCAGTAACAGCTAGGTTAGGATTGACTACAATATCACTAATGCTACTTTAACAAGAACATAGTTGTAAATGTCCCTCTCTTCTCTGACGTATCTCTGAATTATTTAAAAATATTGGAAAAAAGTGCAGCTCTTACCAGCGCAATATGGTGAGACGGTTAAACTATAAGCTCTGCAGGGCATATGTTATTATTGTGCCTTTATTCTGTGCACAGCACTGAATACAAGGCTGGCGCTGTATAACATGTAACTAGTAGAACTAATTACTCTTTCTTGTTTGTGGTTGTCAAGGGGATCTGAATTCATTATGATCAAACTGATGTTTTCCTTGAAATGTATTTACTAAAATGGTAATGGGAAGTGTGACAATCACCCAAATCAGATGAGGAGGCAGTGAGGGGCTGCCGGGGGGTAGGGAGGGGGTATTCAATGGAGGAGTGAAGTTTTTTCCAGAACTAATTGCTGGAGAGATGTAAAGTTGAATGTGATTGCAGTCAGCGTTCCTTACACCTAGAATCTAGGGACATTCTGATATGCTCCATCTGGGATGACAAGGAGAGGAGCATTTTGCTAGTAAACAAATTAATCTTTGCAAAGGTCACCATTTGTTGTAAGTTTTTATCCAGTGCTTGTCATGTGGAAGGGGAGATTGGCTGTCATCTTGCTATGCAGGGGCGCATGCCGAGCCTCCGACTCTGCTTCTCCACCGCTCAGAAATCCCTGGAAACAGCTCAATGCCTGCTTGCAATGCCATGGACGGCTGCGTTACATCTGTCTCTGGACAGGAAGCGAGGGCCACCTCTGAATTCCAATAAGATGGGCCCGCTCTTCTCTGCCTGGCCCTCTGCCCACGTGAAAAGCGTTAGGCAGATTGAGCCAGCACATATCTCCCCCTACCCCCTCTGCTCACTCTATTCCACCATACTCCTCTCCCCTCCTTTCTGCACTGCTGCTGTCATCCGCTTTGCGAAACAGATGTGGTGTTTGCAAAAGTTCTGCATGCGTTCACTCTCCCACACCTGCCGCTTACATCTCTGTCAAGGTCCAGGAACTAACATATAAGGGATTCTTGGCGTGTCACAAGCACAAGTGCTACTTCCTTATTCTTCTTCCATTAGCAAGACAGAGACTTAAGTGACATTAAGTAATGCAAACATGTCTTTTGCTCAGAAAACACTCTTTAATTATTATAAATGTTATTATTATTGCCATTTAAATAGCGCCAACAGATTCCGTAGCGCTTTACAATAGTATAAGAGGGGGGATTTAAGTATAAATAAGACAATTACAAGAACACTTACAGGAACAATAAGTTGAAGAGGACCCTGCTCAAACGAGCTTACAGTCTATAGGAGGTGGGGTATAAAACACATCAGGACAGGAATGAGAGGTATGTTAACTCATTGTGTTAATCGAATAAGTTTTCTGGTGAGTCATCAACCGGTTGCTTTATACCCCTCTGGGAATGAAACTGTTAAAGATGGCAACTCTTCATTTTAACTTCTTCAGTCTCAATGTAATGTCAGGACTGCCACAAAAAAAACCATATTTGCCAATTCCTGGGCCTGAGGGGTTAAACGATGGGGCATTAATATATAGCAATTGTTGTATTGTTAAAGGGATCCTATAGTGCCAGGAAGACAAACACGTTTTCCTGGCACTATAGAAACATAGAAACATAGAATGTAACGGCAGATAAGAACCATTCGGCCCATCTAGTCTGCCCAATTTTCTAAATACTTTCATTAGTCCCTAGCCTTATCTTATAGTTAGGATAGCCTTATGCCTAACCCACGCGTGCTTAAACTCCTTTGCTGTGTTAACCTCTACCACTTCAGCTGGAAGGCTATTCCATGCATCCACTACCCTCTCAGTAAAGTAATACTTCCTGATATTATTTTTAAACCTTTGTCCCTCTAATTTAAGACTATGTCCTCTTGTTGTGGTAGTTTTTCTTCTTTTAAATATAGTCTCCTCCTTTACTGTGTTGATTCCCTTTATATATTTAAATGTTTCTATCATATCCCCCCTGTCTCGTCTTTCCTCCAAGCTATACATGTTAAGATCCTTTAACCTTTCCTGGTAAGTTTTATCCCGCAATCCATGAACCAGTTTAGTAGCCCTTCTCTGAACCCTCTCTAAGGTATCAATATCCTTCTGAAGATACGGTCTCCAGTACTGTGTACAATACTCCAAGTGAGGTCTCACCAGTGTTCTGTACAATGGCATGAGCACTTCCCTCTTTCTACTGCTAATACCTCTCCCTATACAACCAAGCATTCTGCTAGCATTTCCTGCTGCTCTATTACATTGTCTGCCTACCTTTAAGTCATCAGAAATAATCACCCCTAAATCCCTTTCCTCAATTGTTGAGGTTAGGACTCTATCAAATATTCTGTACTCGCCCTTGGGTTTTTACGTCCAAGATGCATTATCTTGCCCTTATCCACATTAAATGTCAGTTGCCACAATTGTGACCATTTTTCTAGTTTACCTAAATCATTTGCCATTTGGCTTATCCCTCCTGGAACATCAACCCTGTTACATATCTTAGTAACATCAGCAAAAAGACATACCTTACCATCAAGACCTTCTGCAATATCACTAATAAAAATATTAAAGAGAATGGGTCCAAGTACAGATGCCTGAGGTACCCCACTGGTGACAAGTCCAAGCTTTGAATATATTCCATTAACTACAACCCTCTGTTGCCTGTCACTCAGCCACTGCCTTACCCATTCAACAATATTGGAATCCAAATTTAAAGATTGCAGTTTATTGATAAGCCTTCTATGTGCAACAGTGTCAAAAGCCTTACTGAAATCTAGGTAAGCAATGTTTACTGCACCACCCTGATCTATAATTTTAGTTACCCAATCAAAAAAATCAATAAGATTAGTTTGGCATGATCTCCCTGAAGTAAATCCATGTTGTCTCTGATCTTGAAATCCATGTGTTTTTAGATGTTCAACAATCCTATCCTTTAACATGGTTTCCATCACTTTCCCCACTACTGAAGTAAGGCTTACTGGCCTATAGTTGCCCGACTCCTCCCTATTACCTTTCTTGTAAATGGGCACAACATTCGCTAACTTCCAATCTTCTGGGACTACTCCTGTTAACAATGATTGGTTAAATAAATCTGTTAATGGTTTTGCTAGTACACCACTAAGCTCTTTTAATAGCTTTGGGTGTATTCCATCAGGTCCCATTGACTTATTTGTCTTTACTTTTGACAGTTGAAATAGAACCTCTTCCTCTGTAAACTCACGTGTAATAAATGACTCATTTATCCTTTTTCTCAACTGAGGTCCTTTTCCTTCATTTTCATCTGTAAATACAGAACAAAAATATTCATTGAGGCAGTCAGCTAGACCTTTATCCTCTTCTACATACCTTCCTTCTTTTGTTTTTAATCTAACTAATCCTTGTTTTACTTTTCTTTTCTCATTTATGTATCTAAAAAATGTTTTGTCCCCCTTTTTTACTGACTGTGCTATTTTCTCTTCTGTGTGTGATTTGGAAGCTCTTATAACTTGCTTAGCCTCTTTCTGCCTAATCTTATAGATCATTTTGTCTTCCTCACTCTGGTTTTTTTTATAATTCCTAAATGCTAACTTTTTGTTTTTAACTATTTTGGCCACATCTGCGGAGTACCACAGTGGTTTCTTGAATTTTTTGCTTTTACTGACAAGCCTAATGCAATTTTCTGTTGCCTTCAATAGTGCAACTTTTAAATAATTCCATTTCTCTTGGACTCCATTTAAGTTGCTCCAGTCTGATAATGACTCCTCTACACATAGTCCAATTCCCTTTCCTGGTTTGCTTGCTTAACAATATTACAGATACGTCTCCTGTCTCTGTGAGCAGTAGTTCCGGGAAGACACCTCACAAGACCACCATTGTCCATCTCCACACCTCTTATGATCGAATCCCCCAACAACAACTGCTTTCTATTAGGCCTCACCATAGTCTCCAAGCCTCTCTCCACAACACCACTAGCCTCAGTGCCTCTCTCCACAAAACCACTAGCCTCAGTGCCTCTCTCCACAAAACCACTAGCCTCAGTGCCTCTCTCCACAAAACCACTAGTGCCTCAGTGCCTCTCTCCACAACACCACTAGCCTCAGTGCCTCTCTCCACAACACCACTAGCCTCAGTGCTTCTCTCCACAAAACCACTAGCTTCAGAGCCTCTCTCCACAACACCACTAGCCTCAGTGCCTCTCTCCACAACACCACTAGCCTCAGTGCCTCTCTCCACAACACCATTACACTCTGAAAGTGCAGAAAATGAATTATGTAGAGCAACAGACTGTGCAAAATGCCTTTTATCCACAACTCTAAGTCTACCAGATCCTACAGTAATCCATCTGCCATTCCTAGTATGTCTCTGCGGCAGTGGCTTTGCAGCAGTTCCAGTCTGAGTTTGTTCACCAGATAATTTACAAATCTCAGACTTCAAAAATACAATCTCCTGCCGCAAGATAGAGAACTGTCTACAGATTAGACAACAACCAAATCTCCAAAAAGTAGAACGTGAAACAAATGCATAGCAACTATTACACTGAACTAAGTCTGCCATTCCAATGAGGAAAATAATTTAACTCAAACTAATCTTAACTTTTTTTCTTTATCCTCCTGAATACCTCAGATTACCTCCAGTTTATCTCCAGAATATCTCCAACTACACACTTAGAAGCAACACTCTCCAGAATATCTCCAACTACACACTTAGAAGCAACACTCTCCAGAATATCTCCTACTACACACTTAGAAGCAACACTTAGGTGAAGCAACCAAACTATATTAGGCTCCTGGTGTGCCCCCCTCCTGCAGGGTTGAAGGGGTTAAAACCCCTTCAGTCACTTACCTGAATCCAGCGCCGATGTCCCTCGGCGCTGGGTCAGGCTCCTCCCCAGCCGACGTCAGCTGGCAGGGGAGACCTAATACGCACGCGTCTATGGCCACGCACGCATTAGCCCTTCCCATAGGAAAGCATTATTCAATGCTTTCCTATGGGGAAAATCTAACACTGGAGGTCCGTGAGGAAGTCCAGCGTTAGATAACGGACCACAAGTCCGTTTGGATTCCGGAAGCCCTCTATTGGCGATCTGTTAGTCAGCCACAGAGGGCAGACTTAGAGCTGCAATGTAAACATTGCAGTTCTCTGGAACTGCAATGTTTTACATTGCAGCACTAAGTGCAAAAGGGTCACAGCACCCAGACCACTTCAATAAGCTGAAGTGGTCTGGATGCCTACAGTGTCCATTTAACCGAAACACTTGTATGTATCCAAAGTGTTTACTCGTCAGTATTTAGGAAGACCTGGGTTATGGCAGCCGTACAAATTCATATATCTGGATTAACCAATGTTGAAGTCATTTCAAGATGTGCAGTAGCAATACTGTACTGATATTGCTAAATTTGGATGATTTAAGTGTCCTTTATCACATAGGTGCCCCTTGAGAAGATTGCCAGAGGTACCACTGTCAGCAATCTGCTTGTTTTACCAGCCACACACCGGATAGATGCCTCCCTGCCCCCACCACCTGTACAGGATAAAGACATGCAGCGAGGTATGAATATTATTGCAGGATGGTGTGTTAATTCTTTGCACTTCTTGTGGCTTTTACAAAGTTAAGAAAAAACATCGACCGCTGTCTTAAATCACCATCTGTTTTGGGCATTTATAGGAGGGACAAGATGTCTAAAATAAATAAGAGATGTTGAATAATAAGGCTGGCTTCTTTGAAGTTATTTAGATAAGGATGAGGGGGGTTATATTAAGATGCTTGAGACTGGTAGGAGGGTAGGAATTGCCAGAATTTTTACAGATGGCAGTCTTGGTTGGTCATGAGGGTGTCTTTGGCTTATACCAGTTGTGTACACAACAGTTGATTGCTAGTGTAGAATGTAAACTCACAAGTAACAGTGACTGTGTTTTCTTCAGGTATTCTGAGCCTGCTGCAAAGAGGTCTCATTCCTCCGTCTGCTCATCTCACACTTGTTCCACCTCCCATTTTACCCCGTACTGTGCCCATGCACAGTGCTAGAGCCAGGCGGATAACTGCCCTTAAACAAGTTACAGGTAAGAATGTTTATCATGTACAATAGCACCAATGTCTGCTGTTTATTGTACCATAATCTTCCAAGGCGGGTTGTGTAATTCAGATTTGTAAATTAATACTCATGATATTACCATGTGTGTTCAAGTAACCCTTATTTTGCTTATTGATGGCCCCAGGGTATCTATTCGTGCTAGTGGATGTGTATACATTGTGTGTAGAGTCCACTACTCTCTGTGGTTTCAGGCCTGGGCTTTACTCTGTATTGTTTTCTCAGAGAAGTTAATGGCTTCTTTGAAATTTTATTTGAAAGATTTTGATAGGAAGGCAGTATTTTCTTTAAAAATGGATATTGGATATTATTTTTTGCAGTCTATGTTTTCAAAAGTTATATTACTATAACATGAAAACAAAAGATATAGTAAAATAGATAAAATAGCAATGATTTAGAATTCTATGGTAGGGCTCCGTAAAATAAACAGAAAAGGGGACAAGATACAGCCGAGTAGCCAAAAAATTAATAAAACTGCCAACAACAGTCATATATGAGCACAACAAAATTTTGTTTTTTTTAAATTCTTTATTTAAAGAAGGCATATATAAGTGAAAGGTTTGTTAGAATCAAATCTATTGTAGTACAAAAAGTGAAAAATACTGGACGGGTTAAAAAATGGGGTTAGATGTCTTAACCAAAACCCTGAAGGGAGATGAGCGTAGTCTTAGTACATCCTTTCTTGAGTGTGATATAGTCTCCCTCTTGAAGAGCAGAAATCGTCATTTAGAAGAATTTCAGTCTTATCCGGTACTACTTAGGACAGGTGTAGCCATCCTTCGGCACTCCAGATGTTGTGGACTATATCTCCACAATGCTTTCTTTGTCAGCATTATGAATGATGTAATCAACAACATCTGAAGTGCTGAAGTGCTGAGGGTTGCCTATCTCTGACCTAAAAGGTGAAGTCATCCCAAGGTCATGGAGCTATGTCTCCACCCATAAATAAGCTACAAGTACCCCACTCTCACAGTGATAACAGTCTAAATCAATGTTTACTATAAAAGCTCCCGTGCCACTCCTCTCGTCCACTTAGAGAAGATACATAGGACTGTAATAAAACAAAAAAGTCACCTGCACTCAATGCCAAACTCTAATGTACATTAAAAAAGCAAAAACCGTTATTTTGTACCACTGTAATGGTACTCAACGTGTAAGCTTACCAGCTGATGCCTTCTTTTATACATTTTCTAATAAAACCCAGAAGCTAATTAACCCTAATTAGGAAACATATTGGGCACTTGGTTGCAACAAGACTTGAATAATACAAAAGCAGTTAAAGATACACATATCGTCACTGTGCTCTATTATTATTATTATTGGTATTTATATAGTGACAGTTTATTCCACAACACTTTACAATATTATGAAAGGGGGAAATTTATCAATAAATGAGACTATCATAAAATGTCACAGGAATAATCAGCAGATAGCGACTCTGCTTAAACCAGCTTGCAGTATACAGGAGTGGATTATAAAGACACAATAGGAAGGGCATCAAGGGGCACAGCAAACAAAAAGGTGGGGAGGTAGCAGAACTGGAGGTGAGAGTGGAGTGTGGTCCTATAGGAGAGAGCAAGAGACAGATTTGTAAAATAGAAGGTACTCTGGGAGGCCGCGTTTGAAAAGATGGGTTTTGAGGGACTTCTTAACTGATTGGAGACTAGGGGGAGAGTCTGATCGGGTAGGCAGGCTGTTCCAAAGTAAAGGAGCCGCTTGTGAGAAGTCCTGCAAGTGCAGTAGGGTGCAAGCAGCGGACAGTAGAAGGTAACTGACAGAGCAGAGATATCAGAAGGGGGGGGTTATCAATAAATCAGTGAAGAAAAATAGCACTTTTCTCCCTGTGGGACCCAAAGCGCTTTTCAGCGCTCGCTCTCGGAATTAACCAAATCCGCAGCTGAATAATAATAACCAAAGAAAAAAAGTCACCTGCGCTCTTTCCACATCCCTATGTATTTTGAGTAATAGATGTTATTATTACCCAATTGATGGTACTCATTTTATCGACCTCAGAAGGATGAAGGGCTGAGTTGACCCTGCCAGGATTTAAACCTGTTACCTTGCATTTTTGAACAGGCTTTGTAGTCAGGGAACCAGCTACCTCACCGGTAAGGGTTGTTATTTTCAATTGATACCTATATGATACATAAAGCCAATGTAGGGATCAGAGGAGCGGGGTGTGACAGGAGCGACAGGAGAGGAAGATCTCACCTACCAATGTCAAGGCTATCCTCTTAGGTGCATCCTATGCTATACTAACTAATTTAAGCTCAAAGGAAAATTTCGAATGTGACAGAAGTTGACTTTCTAAAAACTAATTAAGGTGTCTCCAAGTGCTCCTTATAACCTTCCATTTTTTAAGGTTCATTGAGAAGCATTGCTTTGGCCAATCACGATAACATATACCATCGGTCCTCAATGCTTCTCTATGAAATCTGATTAGACCAGAGACATTAACAATTGATTATCTCACTGTGGGCGGATCAGACTGCAGTTAAGAGAATGTCTCTGAACTGGATTACAGGTACATTTAATTGATTTTTTAATGTTTTTTTAAACAGGGATATTCTACCCTAAAAAACAAAACAAAAAAGGAATGCTACATATTTTTAACACTAGACTGTTCCTTTAAAAGGAAACTGTAGTGCCCACCTCTCTTACTTCCCCCGCGGTGCAGAAGGGGTTAAAAACCCCTTCTGTCACTTACTTGAGTCCAGCACCGATGTCCCTCAGTGCTTGCTCGGGTCCTCCTCCGCTCTTTCCCTGCTGACATCAGCCGGCTGGGAGACCTGATGCGCATGTGCGGCAATGGCTGTGCTCGCATTATGATTTCCACATAGGAAAGCATTATACAATGCTTTCCTTTGAGGATTCCGGTGACACTGGATGTCTTCATGCATAGTGCAAGGACGTCCAGCAAAAGTTGCCTAACAGCCCAGAAGTCCCACTAGTGCCTGTCTGGTAGACAGCTAATAGAGGTGGAGTTACCCCACAAAGATAATTATTGCCGCTTATAAAAAACTGCAATAATAAGCTTTGCAGGGTTAAGGGAACTGGGAATATGCACCCAGACCAATTCAATGAGCTGAAGTGATCTGGGTGCATATAGTGTCCCTTTAACTATATATAGGAAACACATGGAAGATAGGTGACTGCAGTGAAACATGTAAATAATACCTTAACCCAGATACCTAGTAACCTATTCCAAAAAATGTTTACCCTATTCTAGAGATTTAATAACTGTTTAAAAATTTCCAGCGCTTTCCTGTTATTACAAATATCTGGCATATCTGTATGTTCCTACAGTGCAGGTATGTACATTAAACATAATTAGTACCTTGTTTCCATTATTTAGCACCCCATTTTAGATGTGTAGTACCCTGTTTCAGAAATCTAGTACCATATTCTGGATGGATTTAATTCTAGATACCTAATTATAGTAATGCAGATACTATGGAACATATTCGTCCCCATTCACATAGCCATTACCTGTGTTTCTCCTTGCAATTTGAAATGATGTCCTCTTGTGATAGAATCTCTTTTTATGTTACATATTATGCACATTAATAGTTGGGAAATATATTAGTATTTGTCTACAAATTAAGGAATACAAGGATGTAGATGAGATGCATTACATAAACAGCATGATCGTTCTTCCTGCCGATATAAATAGACCTTGCTGTGCAACATATATCAAAGAAACAAGAACAGGTTGTAGTCCTTCTACGTACCCGCAGGCCACTGTGTCTGGAAGCTGTGAAACTAAAAAAAGCACTTCTGTGTGTTAACCCTTGGATCTTGGACATCCTATATTGCGCATTGCATTTATCTTATAATAATTGTGAAGATGTTTAGTTACCTATAGCTTTATATGTTTGATATTTTGTATTTTGTTTTGTTTTCCATATATATTTAGATCATGGACATATCAGTTTATGGATAGCATATGCGATGCTAAAACTCTTTTTATTACTTTAAAAATAAGGGGTACGAGGGGAATTAATTATGGTACCCCACTAGTAATGTAGAAGTTCATGGGCTTCCTTCTACTCTTATATATATATATATATCCTTCTCCTGGTTATCACCAATAAAGTCCGGTGCAGGTTTGGCAAAAATTGTACAAAAAAACTTCGAAAAACCGCACTCCAGGTACTTAATATTACAAAACATAAAACTTTGCTTTTATATACTTGATCTAATAAAATGTTGACGTTTCAGCTCCCAACTGAGAGCTTTCATCAGAGCAACATATATATATTTGTTTGTGTTTGCTTCAGTGATGTAAATACAAATCCAAGCTCATGTATAATCAGGCTAGAAAAAAGACCTATGTTGTCTGTTTTTATTTTAAATCTGTGTTTAGGATGTAGGCCTCAATTTGATATTGTTGTATAAGCTTTTTAAATGGTTTAATATTTGTATTATACTTTTAAAATATATTAATATTATGATACATATTTTTACTTTGCAATACTTAGTTTTTTTATATATATTGACATATTGTTTGCATGTGATATTGTTTTTGCTATTTTATTTTTTGAAAACATCATTTTAAAAGTTTTTCCAAGGTCTGTATGTTATGCTTCTTCTTGACCAGATTAAATGTAGGTCTATATGTTATGCTTCTTGACCAGTTGATGGCTGTAGAGCTGATTCACTAATCAATGAATTATTGTGTGTTCGACAATACAAAAAAATTGAATTCAGCATTTTTCATACTCAAATTTTGCAGTTTCTGTGTCAGTTTAAAACAATTCCATGTGTGTAAACTCCATTTACAATTTCAGTCATTACCCATCAAATGTTTTATAAATGTTGAAGGGCTGGTCCTATCACCATAACAACTGCACCTTATTTTAATGGTGGTAGGCAGTGGGTCCAGTATTCCCTTCAGTTTTGTCACACTGTTTTCAAGGTCAATGTTTCATTGAATTGGTCCGCTATCATTTAATAATCACCAGTGATTTTAAAGACAAGTTATGAGGTCTTTACAAAATAAACTAAGTTACCTCAAATATAAAAACATAGTATATTTAATGAATACAATTTATGTAGCTCATTATCAAATGTAATAATAAATGCTAGGGTGCAAATGTCACATTTCACTAGTTGAATATGTTATAGATAGTACCATTACTTGACATGATCACAATAATTTTAATTTTCTTAACACACCAAAGCTTATTATATAGGTTATGGTGCATAGAGTTCTCTAGTTCAAGTCTCCCTGCATAGTGAAACTGCAGTGATTTATGACAGTCTACTCCTTGGGTCATCCATTGTACAGCGCTATGGAATTTGTTGGCGCTATATAAATAATAAAATAATAATAATAATCAAAAGAGTCTTTTTACTCCCTTCTTTGCTGTTGATTATCTGTCCAACTTGTACATGCATCATGCTATGCACACACTGGGTATGTCCCTGTGTCCCTTCCACGACTGATTCTGTAGTTGATAGTGTATTAGTAGATTTTGTTGGAA
The DNA here is from genome assembly GCA_933207985.1 of Pelobates cultripes. Taxonomy (NCBI): domain Eukaryota; kingdom Metazoa; phylum Chordata; class Amphibia; order Anura; family Pelobatidae; genus Pelobates; species Pelobates cultripes. Next base: position 104,819,561 of record OW240914.1, read on the forward strand.
CGTTCACTACCTTTTTTATTTGTTTTTAATAATTTGTTTGCATATTTTATAGACAAAGATCCTACCAAGATAATAGAAATATCCCCCAAAGCAGATTTTGACCAGGACTATGCAAAAAGTGTTTCCCTGCTGTCTTATTCCCAACTACGGGAAGATGGACTTGATACGCCATATCCTTCTCAACACTCTGCAACAGGTAGAAGAACATGGACATCTGAAAATGCAGTCCGTAAGGACCCTCAGAGCAGGTCTTCTCCTACATCACAGGTATGATGAGCTTTATGAGCTTTAACCTCATGCACCTCTAGAACCGTAGGACAGATCATTATAACCCAGCAAAGTAAAGTATATGAATCAATCTATCAAAGCCTACCCTACCCAGTGCCAAATTTGATATATATTCTTAGTGTTCTAAAAAGGGCCAGCGAACATACAGGTCTGCAGCTGTTGTTGGTGTACATCTCCATACATTACAAGCCTGTAGGCTGTAAAGCATTATAGACTTTTTAAAGAACTACATTGGCTATCTCGCACTAAGGTGTAAAGATCTGATTCAGGTTCTTCATTTTACTAAGGTTTAATGATCTGAACTGTGCTATATAGAGTAAGTTGTAGCATTGACAAGCTTACACGAAAAAAAAAAATGGTTTTGATCTTCTTATTTTTGTGTTGTTTATTGCTACTTGTGATTTCTCTATTTCCATGCAGAAGTGTTGGGAGCTGACCCCGCTCATGGAACCAACTGGGCACAGCTTTACTATCTACAATGGTTCAATAGACCTCACAGCTGCAGACTTCTTGGCCTTCCATCAGCACTTTTGTCTCTATGGGGGCAGTTACTTGACAGTCCTACAAAGGCTGCAAAACCTGTTACAGGAATATGCTATTCCTGTTGCTGTGGTGAATGGAGATAACCTACGAGCAATTTTACTGCATCAAGAACTGGGCATGAGCACTTCAGTCTCCCAATTACTGTCTTTATTGGAAAACCGGTCCTCGGTGAGGAAAATGCTGAGTATTCCCGGACAGCGCTATAAAGGAAAAGATGGCAGGACGGCAGCCGCGGTGAGTATCCAGGCTGCTTGGAGAGGATATAGAGATCGTAAAGCATACCTTGCTTACAGTCGGGAGAGATGGGCTGCAGGAGTAATATCAATTGCCTGGATGCTGTATGTGCAGAAGTCCCGTGTTCGCAAAATGCTGCAGAAATCCAGAGAACAACAGCTACAAAACTTCAGAACTCGATCCAAGGTGAGGAATGCTTTTTACTGCCTGCATTCTTGGTAAAGATAGATTGTCATTTATATTGTATACTGGTTCATGAGTCACACCAAAGATGATCTTTTGAACACAGGGCACTACTTGTCTATTAGGACAAACAACAGAGTGCCAGACAGAGTGAACAATTGTTCTTCTCTTTCTGACACGTGAAGAACATAAAAAAACGTGTGTGATGTTTGGGCCTCAATAGTTGAAAGAATTAGGATACGACATTATTGGCTAGTAGCTAACAAATATAATCTATCTTCTCTACTAAACAATACCAGGGATCAGTCCCCCACCTAGAAGTAAAGTTACACCAGGTGGAGGACCCTTAGAATTTAAAAAAATGGGGGGAAAATCAGGAAGAGTCAGCCTAGAGTAAATGCAGAGATAAAACCCGAGGGATTGGAACTAATGGGGAACCTATATGTGTGGAACAAGAGAAGTGAGAGCACCTCCTTCCACATAAAACTACGATAGATTTAATTTTTGTCACTAGTGTTGCACAGTCCCAATGTCATTGTGTCACTTAGAAGTTAACTCTTTTTGTCACTCCATTGATATGTTGTAGCTATTACAGGGTTTTTCACTAAAGTCTGAATCGCTCTGTACCAAATGGTGCAAAGCCATCCAACTGGTTTAAAGCCTCCCTAAAGGGAAACTAAAGGCGTGTAATAAATAACTGTATTCCTAGTACTATAACCCCTCCCACGCAGAGCAGAAAGATAACCCTTTTGTCACTTACCTAAATCCAGCACCGATATCCCTTAATGTTGGGTAAGGCTCCGCCTCTGATCCTCCTCCACCGACATCAGCCGATGTCAAGGACCTAATGTGCATGCTCGGCGATCGCCATGATCGCATTTGGACTACCACATAGGCAAGCATTGAATCAATGCTTTACAATGGGGTTTTAGCTAACGCTGGATGTCCTCATGCATGAGAGCGTGAGGACGTCTAGCGTCAGTTAGACAATCAAAAGTTGCCTAACGACCTGGAATCTTTATCAATAACTGCAATAATTACAATTGCATGGTTAAACTGACAGGGGCACTGGGCCCAGACCATGTCAAAGGCCAGAAGTGGCCTGGGTGCCTATAGTGTCCATTTAAAGTAATATGGTGTCTAAATAACCCCCTTATGTTCTTTTATTTAGTTAGTTATATGTTTACACCTTTTTAAATTTGCCGGCTTGCTAGAAAGCGCTCGCCAGCTGCCACATTGTTAGCCCTCGCAATGCCAAGAAAGAGGGAAAATAGTATTTGAAACCATCATTCACTTCAAAAGTAAGTTAACAATAATTTGCAAATATGCATTCTGCCGTATGCATTCGGTTCTGATTTTGGTTAAAATCGGTGATTCCAAATCCTATATTGCCTATAGAGTCTTGATGCCCAAGCACTGATTTTCTCACATCGTTGAGGTTTCCCTTGATATGCCCCTGACTGTGTCATATGGCTTGGTATGTAACGTTTTGCGCAAGTGCTCCGTCCATACGATCTGTCATTTATTTACTCTGTTATACAGATCTGGAGAGCCTGATTGGTATTTTAATAGAGAGAACTAAATGTCACTACACACCTTAATGAATCCAGCATTAAAAACACACAATTAAAGAGCCTGATGTAAGGCGATACATTTTCGGCTGTGCTATAAATGTTATAGGAAATTCTGTTTTATTGTGATTGTTTAGTGCTTTTATTTGTTTATGCCTGATTAACTACTGGTACATACTCTGCATAATAAGCAAACGCAGATCTCCATGTCTGTCTATCTGCACATACTGGCCCTGAAGTCATGCAGAAAGATACCAGCCTTGACCTGTGTTACTATATGTGTCTCCTTCATTGCTACCATACTGCTAATGGTTATAATTTACAGGAATAAAGGAACAATACGCCACTAGTACCAATGCTGTTTGTGTCCTGGCATCTATTTGCTGCTTTAATACATTTAAATAGACCCTATCTTCCTGCTGAACCACCAATGCTGTCAGAGTGGTTAGACTGACAGGGTTATTCACTACATTAAAAATTGTAATTGAAATTTAAGGCCAAACCAGCCATACTGAAAACAGAATTAACTTGGACAGTTTTTATAATTTAGTACTGGCCTACATTTTTTTAAATTTACTTAAATTCCCCAGCAATTTTAACTTTAGTAAATATTCCTGTAAGTGTCATAAAGCATTGGGTCTGCTGTCAGCACTGTAGACCTCCCATTTGCAGATCTATGATGACATCTATGATTGATTGATCCTTTGAATTAAATCGTATACATGAACATGCCACATGGTAACACCAGGCTGTATCTCACTGTGCAACAAAAACAATTTTATATAAATGTGAAAATAGGAGTTACACATTTTCACTCTTTTCAATACACTTAAATGTCACTAACTGCCACTCTGCGATGGGAGCTACATATGGTCTTTCTCTATGCCACTGTTATTGGAGCTACACAGTGTCTCTCACTGTGCCACTCTGCAATCAAAGCTTCACACTGATACTGATACTGGTGAGCTGGGGCTATAGGAGGGAATATATTTGTGTGCATCTAGTTACCTCTGTGTGTGTTTGATTGATTGTGTAAGTGAGAATGTTTGTGGGAGGGTTTGCAGACAAAAACAGCAAATACATCAAAGGTTACACGGAGAAGTTAGTAGTGGCAAGTAACTTTCAAGTCCAGCTAATAATCTTTCGATACCTGTGGGTCCCCGCTGTCAGCTGTGGCCACTGTATGCCACTCTGCCCAGTGATCGGTGCTGTTCTTTGCAGCTGCCCAGGGGTAAATATTGGTGAAGGAGCCACATTTGGTTAAAATAATAATCTGTCCTCAGAACTGCACAATCCTTATGAAAAACCTGAGAGGGGGCCTGCCAGAAAGAAATCCAATTAATGCCTTGGTTCCTATTGCAGCACCAGGTTCAGAAAATAAGGAGGCCTCACCCTAAGGTTGTTCCATGCCAGAGCACAGATTTTTTTATCTGAGAATCATTTGATTGGCAGAGTATGGGAATTTCCACACATGAGCTTCTATATAAGTAGGGGGTCAGGATTAATTAAGGAAAATTGTCTGCACTGGATTACATTTAATGGGTTACTCCAACCACTATGACCACTTCTGCTTTTAGAAGTGGCCATGATTGTAGGAATCTATATGTTCAGTGTCTCTGCTTAAAATGCTGCACATGCAGAGATATTTGCACTAGCTAGTTGCACTCCTGTCATACATGACTTGGGTAACCCATAACTCCGGTTCAGGGCTTCCTAATATCAAATCTGTGCAAAAATTACATGTTATCTGCGTGACAAACATTGTAAACTGCTACCCTTGCGAGCAGTCTTGGGAGCACACCTGCAAGGGGAAGCTTCAAAGATCACTCCTAGCCCTCATGATGCGCTTGTGCTATGTTTGTTGGGGACAGTTCCCTTGTGTCCCTAAAAGCCGGACACCATGGAACTATGACCTTGATTTAATAAGATTTCCAAAAGATTCTGATACTGTTAGAAAAGATTCCAAGTGTGTCATTATTTGCCTTATGTTTCGTTTCATCAAGTTTTATTTAAAGTTATACAATAATTGAAAAATTTAACAAATACTAGGTTATATGTGATGACACCAACCTTATTTAAAGGTTGTTATGATTGCCACTAAAATTAAAATAAAAAAGAAATTAAAGTTTCCAAGTGATTTGTGCTCCTTAGATCCAGCCTGACACCCTAATTATCGTGACAGGATGCATGCCTGTCGTCATGAAAGAGGCAGTATATAATATTTCTATAACAACCACTTTGTTACCCCTTAGAGATAATAGAGGGTCAATCAAAACTTCTTTTTTTTTTTTATAATTGTATTTAGACTTACTTTATAACTAGGTTATTAATTGCACACAAACACTGTTATCATGTCAGACTGTGGGGAGAAGTCCATAATTTTAGCACTTTACCCAGTGAAGGGATGAGCAAACTGTACGGCCTGTTTATGTCTCCTCTGAATCACATATCTCCTCTCCTACAGGGGGATTAAACACCTCTCTCCTGTCATTGCTCCGTCAGGAAGTATTTAACACGGCCTTTTAATTAGTGCGCACCATTTCATTTATATTTGCATTACCTCTCACCCGCCCCCACCACACACTTTCCGTGTTAATTCATATTCTTTTAATTAAAGCAAGTACGGCCTTAATCTCCCCTCACCAGCCGCATCATGCAGCCTCCTAATTAAATTAATTGGGGTGGGGGGTGGCGGAGATGTTTTTAAAGCATATAATTAAATCAATTAATATAATTTAAGCTTGGATTAACCGTACGGCGGGATGAAGGAAGGAAGCTTAAGACCCCCCTCGCCCTCTCAGATAAGTGTGTTCCAGACTGCCTCTCTCACTCATTGCTCTTCTTCTTGATTTTTTAGCATCTGGCATCCAACTGGAATCACATCAGGACGTGCAGGAGGAGCATTATCCATATCCCATCATTAGGTAAAGAGCTCTTAGCCTCCAGATCTATCAGCCACCTCTATTACCCAGCACATTACGCTTCTCTGATTGAGTTCAGCGCGGGGACCTTCCCTTATTCAGATGGGTCTCTGCAGGAAAATGTTCTCAACATGATGAGAGTGATATTACCAGGCCCGCACTGGAAGCAGCGTTTAATTCGGGGAGTTAAACAAATAAACTCATTACGGGAAGTGGGGATAAGGAGGGAGATGAGCAGCCGAGGGGCCATTTTCTATAATTCGCTTTTTATCTGTGTGAAATGAGTTAAGAAACTTCTGTATATATGTCTGTGTGTGTGAAAGTGTGTTTGTATCTGTGTGTATCTTTGTGTTTATATTCGTGTGTATGCATGTTTGTGTGTTGCAGGTGTCTGTGTATTTGCATCTATCTATGCACGCATATTTGTATGCATGTGTGTATGCAGGCTTGTATCTCTGATAAGCGTGTTTAAATGTATGTTTTTATCTTTTTGGTGTTCCTCGGTGTGTTGCATATTTGCACTTGTGTGTCTGTAGGATTGTGCTTGTGTGCTTACGTCCGTGTGTGTTTGTATGTATGTATGTTTATGTGTATATGTGTAGGTATATTTTCATCTGTGTGCAAGTAACCGTATGTGTTTCTTTGTGATTGCATTTAATTTATATAAAACAAATGCTTTTCAATATAACTATGCATTTTATCAGTCTGTTTGCGGTTCTTTTGGGATATAATTGAGTTTTTATGTCTGCGTGCGCTCATTGCTTGAAATATTTTCTATTTATAAGTGTATGTGCGCATGATACCTGTCTGTATGTCATTTCATGTACCTGTCCTACAATGTGTGCAATATTTATAGAGGTCACTGTAGATGCATTTGTGTATTACCCTGTCTGTACTATCACCTGTTATGGCCTCTGGGTCATGCCTCTTCTTACCTCAGCCTTGTGTCGATGCTGTTGCTCTGGGATATTGCTTATACACTGTTTTTAATCAAATGTGCAGTCAAAATGATAAGCTACGTTGTCGGAAATTATTTAGTTCTAATTACCAGCAGATGGGCTGCTTTATCTGCACCTAGGGCGCGCAAGCAAAAGGAAATGCTGTGTGAACAAGAATAATTAAGAAGTTGAATAGTGTTTTTTGCGCTTAAATAATCTGCAGTTTCATGTTAATTAGCACTAATGCAATTATTTAATTACATTTATGAATTAGGGGAACTTAAAAAGAGGTTTCTTTACAAAGTGCAAGCAAATAGGTGTGCGAGGCCTCTTGAGACACCCCCCTTCACTGCTCAGTGCTACAGCAGGTTGTGGTATAAGGAGGGGGGTGTATTGCCATTCTGCTCAGGAATGGGAGTGCTTTGCTTCAGGAGCCTGGAATGATGCAATATGGATTCCACTAAGTAGGCCAGAATTTACTGCTCACACACACCCCTTTATTAATGTTTAAAGAAATATGCATATATATATTTGCTTGTTTTTTAACTATAGAGCAAAAACATTAATATGGTGCAATTATCCAGAATTCTGCATCGGCCACACCTCCCATTTTGCTACTTATTTTTAATGGTAAAGCATTGTTTGTGACCTCTCTAATGACAATTAGTAAAAAAAAAAATGTAAATAGTGGCTTCAAACTTGCTACATTGGATTGAATTAGCAGTCTGTTCTCAACCTATTGAATTTAAAATGGGGATTCAGGGGGTGTGGTCTAATATAAAACATATGGCAGCTTGTGTCTGAACAGTTTATTTATTGAGGTTATCATTAATAAAGGGCTTACAATTTCAAGTTGTGCACTACTAGCCAGGCCTTGAAAGTTAGTCACCATTGTAAGCCTCTTGGGGGCCCAAAGGGGTCACACTGACCAAGAATTCATGCAAAGACTAAATATTTACTGGCTGATAGCTAGTGGACAGAGGAAATTTTGATTCCTAATTAATATGTTCCTAAGGAACGCCTTCTCTGTTAGACTTTCACCCAGTCTTCACACCTTCAAAAAAATCTTTGAAAATGAACTTCTTTAGTAAAGCATACCAGTTAAACTGTGAACAGCTTTCTCTCCCCGCACCCTGATTTCTCTCCTACAACTGTCATCAAAACAACACCTAGCGCTCAGTGAATACTATCCTAGCAACCTACTTTTCTACCCTATACTTACCTTTTGTGTCACTATACCCCACTCCCTCTAGCATGTAAGCTCATTGAGCAGGGCCCTCAATCTGTTCCTGTGTGTCCAACTCGTCTGGTTACAGTTACGTATCTGTTAGTCCTCCTATTATACAGCGCTGCGGAACTTGTTGGCGCTACATAAATATTAATAATATATGTGTTCTACGATTTGTTTGCTAATATTTTGGTACCCTGTGAATAAAATGTTATTTTAGTTGTAAATTGCAAATCCATAATTGAATTCAGTTTTAATGCTGAAGTGCAAACTTAGAAACTCAGAAAATTTTTGATGTAACACCTGACAGAAACCCAACCATAGCACGTGTTTACATTGCCTTTTGGAAATCCAGCCTTCCACTAACCTTTCTGGCAACAAATGACCTGTAATTGTTTCAAATAACCAAAATGTCTAAATAGCAATAAGAACTGAAGCACTCTGGACTTTGTATATTGCATGTGTCAATAGCGGTTAACCCTTATTGCCTCCTTTCGTACATTGTGCAAGGATCTATCTTGTTTGTGGTTGTTTTGGTGGATGCTGGGTATAGTTGAGCGGAAGAAAGATAACATGTTTGTTTCTTGCAGGCTACACGGAAAGACAAAGAGCTCAGACCGCTGACCTGCACATCCAACAGAATCTGCAAATAGGCCGCTTGTGTGACATCGCAGGTTAATTCACAGGGATAGAGACAGTTGAAAGGGGGAGGAGGGTTGTTTATTTAACATTTTCCTGAACAATATTGGGTTTATTCACTAAGAACCTCATTGTAGTGATTTCAAACCCAGGTTGCCAAAATTAGCTGATTTAGGAAAAAGCTTTAACTCGGCTATAGTCACAGCTTAGCGCACTACATTAATTAATACATTTTGACTTCACTACAATTTGGCTTATAGTAATAACCCCCTATAAAGGAATAAAGCGTTTGCTGGGAGGCAAAATTAATAGCTGCATATGAAATAGTTAAGTGCAATTATATGATGACATAAGAGGAGTAAAAGGTAGAGTAATAGAGAAGTAAGACTAGTTAAATGGGAGACGTTATTGATCTGTAAGTAGGAGCCCAGGATATTAAGAAAAAGGACGAATTAGAAGGAGAGTGTGTTGACAGGACAGTATACTGAGAAACGGGAGGCATCATATGGTGATACTGTTAGTGGGAGGGGTTATCAGTAAAGTAAGATATAGGAAAAGTTTATTGATTAATTTAACCCCTTAAGGATACATGACATGTGTGACATGTCATGATTCCCTTTTATTCCAGAAGTTTGGTCCTTAAGGGGTTAAAGGAGGAATAAACTAGATATACAGATAAATGAGAAGAGCTCTTTATTGAGATGTACAAAGAAATAGGGATTATTTGATTATAAAAATGATTTATTCACTGAACTGCAGGGAACTGAAAACCGAATCGCAAAATTAAAGCTATAGACATAGCTTGACAATTCATGTCTAAATTTTGCAAATTGTTTTTTTTTTTTTGCAATTCAGTGCAATTCAGAGTTCAGTGAATTAACCCCTTTGAATGAACTTGAAAATAAAAATTACATAAATACTGGAAATGATGCTACCACCTAAAATACTTTAAATAAATCAATATAAAACACATAAAATGCCAAAAATGAAATTGTCTTTATATATTCATAGACAAGCGGTGTGCCAGCTGTGCCAGGCTCACTGTCAAGCAGGGCTCAATTTGCAAGCTCTGTGCCCCACACAGAACCCCACCTATGCTTCTGAACCGATTTTTTAAGTAGATCAAAGATGATTTGGAATTCTATTTTTTTCTAATAATTACATTAGTTCAAAAATATTCTTAACGTTTGTGTGATAAGTGGTCCGATGTTAATTAAATTAAAAAAATGTAACTAGGGTTTAGCTTGTTTGGTAAATACAGTGACTGTTGTGATGGTTGCAGTTTAAATAAATATTCTCCTTTTATCAAAAGTAAATGTTTGCTGCTGACGCCTAGGAGACATACTGGGTTTTCAATTATTTAAACTATTGAGAAGTTGTATATGGCAAACAATAGTATATATTTCAACTGGTCATTGAAATTATTGTTTTATAGTTATGTTAGTACATTTAGTAGAATCTTTCTTTTAATAAGAGTTTTCATTCAAGTTTTAAATTCTGCAACCACTATGAAAATAAATGTTAAAACTAGATATGGCCTGTGATTTATACCCCACTTGATTAATTTAACACATTTTAGTTGGTAGGTTTATTACGTTAAATGATTTTAGTTAATAAGCATTATTTTTACTGTGTCAGGAATATTTATCCATAAACATGTCACCCTCTTCTTCAGATCCCAACGTGAACGTCATCTATGTGTCCCCAGTGGAAATAGATGAAGAGACACAGCAATATTATCGCAGACTGCTGGGTCTGGGGGCAGCAGTGATATCTGGGAATTCCCAGGATGCATGTGAACTGCATGGTAGATTTACCATTCTCGTCCCTGAAGCCATTGGCAGCTTTCCCGTAAGTCCAGATTCTTTACAAAATATCCATTTAGTATGGAACCCAATATAAGCTGCACTTCACTACCTCCTTGCAAAACATGTGTTTATTAATCATACAGAAGGTACTCAATGCACTGCGCACAAACAAATAGACCCGGCACTAGCAATTCACGGATGACTGAATGGTCCTCTTCGAATCGACGAACGAACAACATAATGACTCAATGCACTTACTGTGTGCTCGTTTACATTTGTTAATAGTCACGAGGTACAGAGCACTTTCTGAATTTACAAATATAACCATGAAAAATGAAATTTAGAGTCTTGGACACATGTTACATGTTCCGTATGGAGACTAGGCATTCGATCTGTTTCTCATTGAAACTATTTTCCGTCTCTTTATGTCATCAATTAAATTTCTCATAGTTTTACCGGTAATGTCTGAGCCAGGAGGGCGGCACGGGATGAGTTAGCGTTACACAAAAGGCTGGCAGCTTCCTCTGCGAGTGACAGAAGGATAATTCTGCGTGGATCAAATAAATACAGATGTGTAGTAATTAGTTCTATTCCCTCAGAGGCTATTTCTGAGGCACTAAAGATGTGAGCGATTATAGGATCACCTCAACAGCTTTTATCAATTTAAACAGCTCAACTACAACAGAGGTCATAACCCAGCCACATATTAATCACGGAATTCTATTTTTCTTTTAGGAGAGAGACGAATATTATAATGGATTAGGTACAATGAATTGGAGGAAATAGAGCCATTTAAAAATATATAATAGTTATTTTTTATCAATCTTATTTTTTTCTTGAGGTAACCTAAGTACTCTAGTTGCATGAATGTGGAATATATTTTGCATGCTGTACCAATATACATCATAGATAAAGTGAAGTGATAAATGTCATTAGTATTGCATGTACATGTGGTAGATTAATGCACCTCAGTTTTAGAGATATAGACATTACATATCGAAAAGCGTGCTTTTCATGAGCAAAGAAAATAATAAAACCTCTGTAAAACTATTGCACATAAGAAATCTAAAATAAAATTACAGAGTGGCCCCTAACAGTTTGTCAAAGCCCATGTATAAACCAGTTGTGAAACTGTCATAATTGATAGAAAAATCAGCCTACTTCTTGGCATGGCAAATTGTATTCACTCAGATTCGCAACGATAGCAGCTCGTGCCGTCTGCCAACCCCAAGACTCAGTTTGAGTAAATAAATCCTTCCCACCGATCGGGCATCTCACAGAATCCAGATGGAGACCCCAGGGGAAACTTGTAGGATGTCTGCAATGCCTTCTACCGGTGGCTCTCTAACTGTGTGGGCCATGTGAAAGGGACCTGTCCCTGGTGGCTACAGGCCCAGGTAAGGAGTGATGAGCTTTGGATCTCTCTCTCGCTGGATCTGTCTCAGCTTGATCACGCTTAAGGTGAAGAGCTCTTTTTTCAATTTTCTCTCTTTGTAGTAGCCAACTCTGAGAGTTAATACTATGTGTAGCCACATTCTTGTGTATCGGCCATCTTAGCTGCTTGACCTCCCAGCTGAATCTAGCTACAGGAATATCTCTGATAAGTGATGCAGACCACTCCAGCGGGGACCAGATATCCTCCACGGTTGGGGGCAACAGAGCAGTAGGAGCACTACAAAGTGGGGAATCAGCCTTCTACCCACTTCCGGTGAACCAGGAGGCCACAACCCAATCAGTCGCATAAATGCTTAGTCCAAAGTAGTGGATGAGTATTCACCAAAGCAGAAGTGGATCAAGAAGCTGTGAGTTTGGTAATATAATGTAGTATTTAGGCATTTTCTCTTAAAAGCAGAGGAGCACCTCCAACATGCGACTTGCCTAGTTGGTAGTCAGGCTTCGGACCTAAAAATATATGATAGTTTTGTTGGTGCATACCTTTTTTGGAGGTAAAGTACAAAACCTAGACGCTTGGAAAATGGACATAAGTAATATGGTCTGATATTCATATTAGAAAGTTAAACCTACAATGTCAGCTGAAAGCCTTTAAACATGGTGGATGCTCTATAATAGTGATAGACATCCATCTTCAGGGAGTCATTGGGTCCACTGAGTGCTTTGTGTGCTATTAGGATTGCCAAGGAATATGAAGCCATTGCATAGGACACAACAGTGCAAACACTGTAACTTCACAGGATGGTAATTCCCCCATGCATATTGTTAATCAAGTTCAAGGGTAGTTTCATGCACACCAAGATGATATCACCTGCTGGACATGACATTCCAATTTCCTGTATAAACAAGAAGCCTTAATGAATGAGAAGCACAGCGCATGGAGTAGATTTCAACCTCTTTTGTCCCTGATAGAACAAGATGCTTCTCTCCAATAGACAGAGATCATGAATAGTATACCTATTACAAGAAGGTCTGAGGTCCAAGAGAGATGTCCTACCCTTTATTTGTACTTATATTATTATTAATATATTGATATTTGACTGTTCCCCTAAAGAAACACTCCATACCCCTAGAGCACTGCCAGTTGCTTTGAGAACTTGCACAAACTAGTGGGAGACGTCCTGTAGAGTAACATTGGATCTAATGCTTCTCTATGAGAATATTTTACACATGTGCTGTGTCTCCAAATAGAACCATTGGATTGACCATAAGGTCATCACTAGTAATGATCTCCCAGGGAATAGGGGGACTGTATATATTAAGGACAAGGCTGTTGATAACTAAAGCTTATAGAAAAGTCAGATTCATTCAAATTGGTTTTCAGATTTTAGGCCAAAGTAGCTGGACTGGAGACATAACTAACTTAAAGAGATTCGGCTATTTCAGCCTTAGAGGGACACTATAGTCACTAGAACAACTACAGCTTAAATGTATTTAGTAATCATTCCCTTCAGATATTTTGCAGTAAACACTGTCTTTTCAGAGAAAATGCAGTGTTTACATTGCAGCCTAGACATACCTCAACTGGCCACTCCACATATGGCTACAGGAGGTGCTTCCTAGGGCACTGCTGCACTGTGTGCAGCACTGACGTTTACTGTCTCCACCCTCTGCATGCAGACACTGAACTTTCCTCATATAGATGCATTTATTCAGTGCATCTCTATGATGAGATGCTGTTTCGCCTTGTGCTGCCTTTGCCCCTGATCTGCCTCCTTGACCGTCTTAACCAATGCTATGGGAATGAATTGTGATTGGCTTTTGTGCAACACTTCTGATGATGTCAGCCAAGCAGGCAGTTTGGGGAATACAAGTAAGATTTTACTATATTTAGGAGGTCAGGGGGCTAGATGGTGTTTTGTAACACTATATGGTCAGGAATACATTTGCGTTTTGTGTTCCTGACCCTGTAGTTTTCCTTTAAATTTAGTGAGTAACCCTGTAAATCTGTAAGTTTAGATGATACTTTCTTTTTTGCTCAATCTCATATCACTTCATAAGATTCTTAGATCATTAGTATTAGTATAATGAGACAAATTCCTTAAATTTCTGTCTACATTTTTTTATGTGTCCTTAATTCATAGGGCTTTTGAAACTTTAGTTTTATTAAATTTTCGTCATCACCAGAAACATATACTACTCTTTTTGTATATTTGAGTATTGTGCACATTTGGAAATTTGTTTGTGTCCGAACTGCAGTTTGTGCGAATTTGGATCCATCTGACAAATTTCAGAGTCAATATGTAACTCAAGTGCAAAGCAAAGAAGTCATTTCAGGGCTGAACATGTCTGTTTTCATATGTGTTTCTGAATTCCTCCTGTGTCGCCCGCCCCCCAAAAAATACAAAATATATGATTGATGGGGAAAAAAAAGATGATGGCTATGGGACAGTCACTAAATGTTAATTCACTAAATGTAAATTTTATTTACAGATCAAGTGAGAAGTAATCAATAGGGGAAAAGGGTTGGAGCAGTAAAAATAAATAAATCTATATTTATATATTACATATTTTATAAAAATTATTTTTTTATGGCTCCTCCTGTTTTACGTCTTTATTGTTTACTTTTTCTTGCTTGATCTGTGAACCTGTGGAAAATTTATACATGTTATCATGTACACTGATTGACCTAATTTCATGCCCTTTTTTTGTTCGTCTGGTTCATTTCTGAATTGGCTTTTTGGTACCAGAATTCTACTGAACTGCACTGACATAATGGGCAAAATTTGGCATAGTGAAAACAAATTCTGGAAAAAATGCCAAACTAGATTTTCTCACCATGCACACGTCTAGTGGAAACAACTGGTTATGACTGAGTAAAATATATCCATGTTCATATTATCCTCCCAGACCTTCTTTTTTAAAATGTTTTGCAATTTGGAGGTCAGTTCTCAATTCGCAGATTTGTGAATTTATTCCCTAAGCGAAATGAAACATCCTAATGTATGCTGTGTATTTAGATGTACATATCCTGTATGTATAGATGCATCCATAATTACAGTTATACTATTTGCAATAGTGTTGAGCTGATTATTGGGTTGTGGCTGCTGCCCACTAGTGGTGGAATTTTGTACAACACACTTTCTTGTACACAGAAATTATCTGGAAAAACATAACACTAAACCAAATGTAACATCAGAAATCAAGATTGTATTTTCTTGTTCTCATATTTAAAGTAATTTGTCAAAACCATTAGATCTGATCATTAGTCAGTGATGAAATGGTGGAAATAGGAATAATCAACCAGCAGAGATTAAACTAATGTAGTTCCAAAGAAGTATAGAGGGATAATCAGAAATGATGGCCTAGACTTTAAATAAGACTTATAAAGGAATACTCTTGAGATCTATTGTTTGAAGAATAAGTGACAGATTTGATCAGCTAATTTGGTTGGCTTTCTGCTCATGAAAATATTGTTCATTGCTAAAAGTGAATCCGAGTCACTGACACTGATTTCGATTCATAGATAATGAGCTACAATCACTGACTGGCCCCCCCAGACAATCAGTCTGTCTGAGTCAATCCATAAATCACTCGTACAGGACACTTTAAATAAAGGCTCAGTTCAGATCACTGAAATGAGGATCTAACTGTTTGAAAATGACATTAGACCTCTGACACCGATATTACATTATTAAATCTGAACTCAAAGCTAAATATTTTAAGCACATGGTTGAAATAATATAAGTTAAGAAAACAAAATGTTGAAGTTTTTTTTTTCCAGTTAAATAAATCCTTCCTAATTGCATATGATTTAAATAATGAATATGAAGATCATGGCCTTGAAGGCTGGAGATTCTTCTTTTTTAACAACTCACAACAACTAGTTCCTTGAATGATCTACTTAATATTCATCTCTTGTTGCTTCTTACTGAATACTCATCAGACCATTCATTTAATATGATTAACCTTTTGGGATATCATAAAAGCTGGGTTTTTTTTAAACATGTGTACCCTTCAAATTGTAGAGATGATAATAAGAATATATTTCACAGTGTACTCTTTATTCTAATATCATAGGGTCACCAGTTGTGCCTGTCCACACTGCTGAAGTACAGCCCAAAAACATTGCAGCGTATAAAGAATCTAATTCAGGGTCGTGAAGCCTACATCGTAGGAGGGGTCATGCACATGGATGACCTTGAAGTGGCAGACTTGCTGGACGTTCCAATATTGGGCACTGAACCAGAGCTGGCACATCTGTACAGGACTAAGTCTGGAAGCAAACGCATCTTTGCCAGTGCGGGCATTCCCACTCCTCCTGGAGTATATGATATCTATAACGAACAGCAGGTGAGTCATGGAAGCTGCTACGTGCTTCCCAAGAGCTGACAATCTACTTTTGCAATTAGAAGCATGTATGAACCTGTATACATTGCAAAGTCCTCTTACTACGACATGCTAGAATGTTCATAGTTTAATTGCTGTATGGCCTAATCTAATTATTTCAGGCCATATTTTTGTTTCACCTAAAGGTTTATTCACAAAATAGTGTATTGTGGTACATTGACAGGAAATTTAGGTCAAAATACACAATTACATGATTTTTCCACAGCTATATTACCCTACATTTTGCAGTTTCTGGTTAATTCTCACTTTCCTGTTTAGCAAATTAACCTCAGTTAGTTAGCTGTGCAATGAATTTGACATTTTGACTCAACATAGCTGAACTAAAAACATAGCAGGGTTGGAGAACTTTGCCAATTCAGCAATTTGTGCCTAAAATGTAAAATGAGTCAATTCACAATAAAATTATTCATGAAACACCAAATTGCAAACAGAATTGCAAATGTAATGCAAAAATAGATGATTTGTAATGATTCTTTGACCCTGCTATAGTCATAGGTTGGCTAGTTTAACATTTTGGTTTTCATGTCACTTCTGTTTGGTGATTCGTGAAGAAACCTCTTTCAACGTGCTTTTGTGTATATCCCTGTATGTTTGATGTATATTTGTTTTTCTGTGTCTGTGTTTGTATCTACGTGTTTTACTCTTACGAATATGCATAGATCCCCGTATATTGTACTTTGATTTCTTTTGGGGTTATTCACCAAGATGCAATTTATTTTCATGGTATAGGGCAACATATGTGATTTGGAAAATGCCTACATTCAAATTCAGTCTTTTTGGTTTAATTTTTAAAATTCATCAGATCACCATGTAGTGAATAGTATTATATATGTAAGTTACTAAAAATTAAATGGAAAAAAAGCAAAGCTGCAAGAATGCTTTAGCTTTACATTGTTTCTTCACAGAACTTGGTTTACAAATTAGCACTTTTTGCCTAAAATTTGCAATTTATTTTACAGTTCCCTAGAATTCGCTGTTTTGTGAATGAACTCTTGTGTGTGACCAATTTTCCCGGTATTTCTGTTGTGTTTGTATATGTTTACATTATGCTTTCTATCTTTGTGTGTGAAGTTATTCACAAATTTCAAATTGTGTCTGAATCAAATTGCAAAATTCTGGCTAAAAAGTCAAACTGTAACTATCGCTAACTTGGTATTTGTTTTCCAAATCAGCAATGTTTGCCTAAATTTGAAAATCAGGTTTGAATTTGGTACAATTCAGAGTTTAGTGAATAAATTCCTGCATGTTTGTCATTCCTGTGTATAATTGTGTTTTGTGTCCATTGAACTTTACTGTGATACTTTTTTTTTTTGTGGTTTATCCACTTAACTGCAAATCACTGTAAACTGAAATCTGTATGGCAAAATTAAAATAGCCAAGAGGTGACTTGCAATTTTTATACCATCTGGATTATTCACTAAAGGGAGAATTCAAAGTGTATTTCAAATTTAAGACCAGAGTAATCAAACTAAAAGCATAACTGACTAAGAGAATTTTTCCAGATCAGATAATTTGACCTTAAAATTTTAATTCACCTAGAAACAACTTTGAATTCTCACTTCACTAAATAATCCTACCTGTATCTTCCTTTATTATTCTGTGTTTACGTAATGTCGGTATTTATGTACCCATAGATATACTATGCACATCTAAATAAAACTATACACATGTCATTAACCTCACGGTTTCTTAATGAAAACTGAACTTCAGAGGATAAAATACAGTTGAGAAAATTGAGGCTAAAATAGTCAACCTATGACTGTTGTTGAGTTGTCAAATTCTTCCAAATCTGTTATTTTAGATTCAAATTTGCTATTTAGATTTCATTTGATAAAATTCATAGTTTAGTGAATAACCCTAATTGTGTAATTACTAATAATTACGCATGGATGTGATGTCTGTGTGAATGTGTCTATGTATACGTGCCTGTGTTATGTACCCGAGTGCGTATAGATATGTGACGGCCTTTTTTATGTCCACAGTTCCTGGATTCTCTGGGGCAGCTGATCGCTGATAACCTCCATGTGACCCGCTGGTTATTTAAAGTGGACAATGAGTTTGGAGGCAATGGGACAGCATTCTGTGACATTGCCATTCACCTCCCAAGCTACAGCTGGGCTCTGAGTGAGCAGCACCGATATGGTCGTGACACATGGAAGCAGACATGGGCACAAGTGAGTAGAATTTTAAATCCATTGTTACACACATTCAGCGTGATAGGGGTTAACCTTCCTTTATTGTCAGTGAGGAGCCCTGTAATAGCAACCTCAAAGCCTCAGGTTCCCTCACACCGGCAATGCTTTAATGTCCTGTTATTCCCCGACCTGTTCTGTTCTTTAATGAGGACAATGTAAGAGTGGCGTCGGCAGCGGCACAGCCGGTGAACGCTGGCAGGTTATTAAAACATTACAGCATCTTGATGAAAGACTTTCCTGCAGGCTAAGAACGGCAGAACAAGACTCCATTCCACAGCGATGATTAGAAATGAGTGTATGTCTCTGAGCGCTAAATTATGTTAATAGTTACAAATTGAGGTATTTGCATAACAGTTTATGATACATAATGACAAGTTCCCCTCTCTCTGTGTGTGTCACATCACCAAGACCTGTGCTTGTCTTGGAAGGAATAAACTGATTGATGTTTTGAAACGCAGTGTTATCACAGTCTTCTTACACAATACCGCCTGATCTCCCCTTGCTGACCCTTCCACTTATTGTTATTGCCGATTTATTCACATATGGTAGAAACTGGTGATTTATCTGAACTGCATCTCCCATGATGCTCAGCCAGCCCAGCCAAATATCACTGGAAGTTTTTTTTGTGTGTGTGTGTAAATTGCCAATTCAGCATTCTGAATAGTACAACGGTGAGTAAATAATGGAAGATTGTGACAAAACATGTAAAAGAGGTGACAAGGGCCTTGCTCAGTTACACGCTCACAAACATGGGGTGCCAAGGACACCAATCACAGCTTTCCACTACTTGCCTCTTCATCTAGTGGGTATATTAACTGTTCCAAAGCCAAGATATCCTGAAAAGCTTTGCAATTTAAATTAGTGTAGTTGTTCAAACAGGGTAAATCAAATCAGCTTTCCAAATTCTAGCTATCCTTTTAGGATTTCTTCTTTTTACATTTTGATATGTTTTAGACACATTGTACTACAACATGTCTGTGGTTGACTGGATTGTAAGATTGTGATCCATCCAAATACTGCGGATCTGTGAAGGACTCCTGAGAAGTACAAAGCCTCTCAAGTCCCCTCTTCAGTTGTCTTCAGGTCTGAAACTGTTAAGTAATCTCTTTCACTGTGGGATTTTGGCTGTTTTCCCCATATCTGGGGCAGTCATCAGACTCCTGCTGTTCACAGTGTTCTGCTGACAAATGACAAGTGTGAATTCCTTATGGCATCCCCTGTTTGCAGTAAAATCAGATCAGACACAAGGAAGACCATCACTATCCGCTTCAGCCAAGCAGGAATGATCGGCCAGATCAAGGCCTGCTGTTTAACTCGTACAACTGCACTGGGGCCCACACAATGTATTATCTTGATCGCTTCACGGCACCAAAGAGGGGTAAAAACATGAAACAGGATGAACCAGGCATTTTTTTCTGCACCAGCACTACTAGGCATTTACATCTGTACCAGCACTTTGGTTTGTGTGGTATCATTAAACAATGGTCTCCAATGTAGCATTATCTACGACTGTGCTTCTGTAATATTGGTCCAGTCTTTGTTTATGCTACGCTATAGTTATTGTAATGTTTGGTATACAAGCAATGTTTACATTGACAAAGCTAAGCTGGGAACCCAGCTGGGACAGCAGAGGAAGTGTGTGGCTAATATAGCAGCTGGCTAGATTTATTCACCGAATACACTATTCTTTACCACTTACCGAGCATGGGATCAGCACTGTCTAGGACTAATATAGGGTTTATTTACTAAATTGGAAATTGTGGAGAAATAACAAGACAAGTTCACCAGAAACGAGCATTTTGGGACAAAAAAAATGGACTTTTTTAGCAAAGTTAGAATGATTGGCACCAGCACCTCTGAAAAAGGCAGGGTAGCCTAATTTACATTTGAACTTTTGTTTAAAATATAAATAAAAAAGGAACAGTTGTGTAGTGTCTGGCTCATGCCTCTTATTTTAGGGAGAGGAATTAAAGGGAAACTCCAGGCACCCAGACCACTTCTGCCCATATAAACTGCAATAATTACCTTTCAGGGTTAAGTCCTCCTCTAGTGGCTGTCTATCAGACTTCCGTGTTCGTAGAACACGAAAAGTGTTTTAAACGACGCTGGACGTTCTCACGCTATGTGAGGACCTCCAGCATCGCCGAAATCCCCATAGGAAAGCACTGAATAATGCTTTCCTATGGGGAGGTCTAACGCGCGTTAGGTCTCCCCCGTTGGCTGACGTTGGCGCGGGAGGAGAGTAGGCGGAGCCTGACCCAGCGCTGGACTCCGGTAAGTCACTGAAGGGGTTTTAACCCCTTCAGCAACTTGGGGTGGGGGATTGGAGGTAGAGGGGCACTGTAGGGTCCTGCAGTGCCAGGAAAACAAATATGTATAAAGAACATAAACAGAGAAAGTCCTCCTTATGTGTTTTAGGATTCCCAGGGACAGATTTACATTCCAGGTCCCTGTATATACAGAATTCCAAGGCATACCCTGATCCCCTCCCACTCAAAAAAGAAAAAAAGACTTAAAAAGTGAGTTAAATATATTTATTAACAGGGCATTGCAGGGATAAAAAAAATCATCTAAAAATGTATTCAGTTTTGTCAACTGCACATGTATGTGCATATTTCTTCTGTGCTTGTAATGTATTGTGTCTGAATCTGTGAGTATAACATGCAGGGTTAAGGATAATGTTCAGTACTAAGAGGATTAAACACTTTAAAGGAGGTAAAGTTGTAATATAAACGCTGTTTAGAATTAATTTAGTTTTGGGATACATGGTGTATTTCATTTTTAAGAGAAGTTAAACCTAGGATTAAAGTAAAAATAACAATTCCAGGTTTAGATTTTGAGTGCTCAAATTTGGCACTAAGGAAAAGGATCTGTTTAGGTTTTGAAAGGGGTTAAATTTAGGAAAAAATGATGTTTGGGGTACAGGCATGTGAGATTGAATGGTTGTTTGCCAAGTACTGTAGGAGCTATTACACAGTGTGCATCACTCATAGCTGTCCCTACTCCTCCTATAAGGCATTTATTTCCTTAGTGTGAGGCTGTCAGTGGACAAATGGGAAGTAATCCCATCACACCAGTGCTTGATCCTGGCAATTCCGGTACCAGGATACCAGAAAATTGGAGATTTACTACAGAGGCCTGATGAGCCCTAAAATGCGGCGGCTTGATTATCAGAGGCATTGTTGGACATTGTCCCCCATCCTCCCTCCCCACCCTCACTTTGGACCTGTGGGGATTATTCTGGCCCATACTGAACAGGTCTCAGCAACTCACCTAAGATGGTGGCTTGTTAGGAGTCCATACAGCATGAAAAGCAACAGCTAACTCCCCGGAGAGCATCCTTTCTTGAGGCATCTGATGCGTTATTTCTGGAATTTTGGCAGGCTCGACTCATGGGAACGCGTAGCCACGAAATGCATGGAGGACAGGAGTCTGTCTGAGAAAATCAGGGTGAGCTGTACCCCTCCCTTGCCTTGGGCCTCACAGGGTATTAGCCCTGAACTTAGCCAATATCCTTGGAGGTTCATTATGGAATTCGATAGGGTCTGTAGACTTTGGGTCTTGGCCCTAAATCCTGCCTGGGACAGGAGCTCTGACGCTCAGACGCAGCACTGGGATCCTCGGACTGGTTTCCGTCATTTTGGAGATGGAGGCGCTATCAGAGGTCCATTCTGAAAGTGGGAATAAGATGATTCTGTGGCCTGTGGCGTCTGAACACAGAACTTCCAGTCGAATGTTCTAACTACATGCTTGCTACCACTTATGTTTTCGTATTATTTCTTGCCTTTCTGGTATATATCAGCTAGACCCAAGCTATATGGTTTTCTGTTTAATGATTACTATAATGTCCTGCTTAGCATGCTACCTATATTCATTCATCTGCTATATAGCTTGTTCTTTAATAGTGTACTGCATGTTTTTTTATTATGCAGAATTACTCATGTTATCAGAGGCCATCTCACTATCGCTGTTTAAAGATATTGACCTAGTTCAAGCCTCCGAGACCTAACTCATGACATTATATACATATAAAAAATGAGATGTATTTATCCCCTTTACAGGAATGTTTTCCTTTTCTTTCTTTACAGTTATAAGGCTCTCTTGTATACATGTGGTATAACGTTTGCTGGTTGAACTTCTATGTGTAAAGTTCACTAGGGAACCCTAATACGCAGACAGGACAGAGTAGGGAGAATTGCAATACCAATCCTTAGAATGGTCGGATTATGCAAAAAGGATAGTCAAAACACGAGCAGAGATTAAGGGAAACAGAGAGACGGAATAACCAGAGACAAAGCCAAACATCAGTAACCAGGAAATCCAAATAACAAGTGCAACGCTCAATGGTAAACCAAAGACCACAACAGGGCACTGAGGCAAGGGAGGGGTTAGCTTATAAACACACAGTATGTGTCTGATTGGCTAACCTCCAATTAGTGTTAACCATAACACGTGGGAGGAGTTTCTTCTCTTCCTTGTGGTCTCTGAGGTCATCACTGTGTGCTGGGTCACATGCCTGGGTGCAGCACACATATAAGGAAGCTGCTCTGGAGTGTGTAGCGTCAGACACACTGCCAGTCTGGAGACTGGGACCAGATGACGCTGCTATTTTCTAGCTGTTTGCTGTTCTTTTTATTATTATTATTATTATATTTTATTTTTAGTCCAAAAATAAAGAGCTCCTTTACTAAACATGTTCATAATTCTCTGTTCTTGGGTTAAGGGCCCTGCTCAATGAACTTACATGCTAGAGGGAGTGGGGTAAAGTGACAAAAGGTAAGGATAGTATTAGACTAATGACAGTTGCAAGAGAGGAATCAGTCGGGAGCTATTAACAGTTTAATTTATACGATTTTATGAAGAAGTGAGTTTTGAATGATTTTTTGAATGAGTGGAGACTGGGTGAGCATCAAACGGAGGAGGGAAGTGAGTTCCACCGGAACGGTGCAGCCTTTGAGAAGTCTTGAAGGCCAGCATAAGAGGTGGGAGTACGGACAGAAGATAGACACAAGTCTTCAGCAGAGCATAAGTGCCTTGACGGGACTTACTTGTGTATTAGGGAGGATAAATAGGTGGGAGCAGCATTATGTAGAGATTCGAAAGCAAGAACCAGAATTTTAAATTGAACCCTGTATCTTACAGGAAGCCAATGTAGGGACTGACATATGGGTGAGGCGAGGGAGTTGTGGGCGGACAGGAAGATGAGCCTCGCCGCTGCATTCATTATAAACTGTAACAACGCAAGTTGGGAGCACGTAAGACCGCTGAGAAGCGGATTACAGTAGTCAAGGCGAGAAAGGACAGTGGAATGGGCCAGCACCTTAGTCTAGCGTTAAGTAGAGTCGGATCCGCGCAATGTTTTTGAGATGGAAGCGGTAGGATTTGGCGATAGACTGAACATGAGGCGTGAAGGAGAGATCGGAGTCAAAGAGAACACCTAGGCAGCGAGCCTGCGTGGTGGAGCCGATGGTAGCACCGTTGACTTGGAGGGAGACAAACACAGGAGTAGCAACACTTGAGGGAGGAAAGATCAGAATTTCAGTTTTGGTATGTTGAGTTTAGGGAAGTGGGCAGCCATCCAGTTAGAAATAGCAGAAAGGCAGTTAGAGACACTAGTCAAGAGGGACAGGGAGAGATCAGGAGAGGACAGATAGATTTGCGTGTCATCCGCATAGAAATGATTTTAGAAGCCAAACTAATGAGTTTACCAAGGGAGGCAGTATAGATAGAGAACAGTAGGGGACCAAAAACTGAACCTTGGGGGACACCAACAAAAAGGAGTTGGGGAGAAGAAGCAGAGCCAGAAAAAGAAACACTGAAAGAGCACTGAGAGAGGTAGGAGGAGCACCAGGAGAGAGCAATATCTTGTAGACTGATATTGCGGAGGATGAGAAGAAGCTGTTGATGATCAACAGTGTCAAAAGCCACAGAAAGGTCAAGCAGAATTAGGATAGAGTAGTGACCACGAGATTTTGTAGCGAGTAGAGCATTGGATACTTTGGTCAATACCTTTTCCACAGAGTGCTTAGCGTGGAAACCAGACTGAAACGGGTCTAGCAGAAAGTTGGACTTGAGGAAGTCTGTCAATCTCGCATACACCACTCTTTCAAGCATCTTGGACGCAAAAGGCAGTAGCGAGTTAGGGTGGTAGTTGGACGGGGAGTTAGGGTCAAGGTTGGGCTTCTTTAGAATTGGGGTTACAGTTGCATGTTTGAAGGGCGATGGAAACATGCCAGATGAGAGAAAGATTGAGAATTTTAGTGAGAGGTAGAGAAAGAGAAGAAGACAGAGTACGGGTGAGATGCAAGGGAATTGGATCTAAGGAGCAGGTGGTGGGGCGGAAGGACTGGAGCAGATCAGAAACCTATTCTGCTGTAGCGAGTGCGAATGAACATAAAACAGCAGAGGGAGTGATGTAAGATGAGATCTCTTCCCTGATTGTAGAGATCTTGTCAGTGAAGTGAGTTGCAAAGTCTGAGGCGGTCAAGTTAGTAGGTGGAGGAGGAACAATAGGGCAAAGAAGGTTTTTGTTGGGGACGCTTGCTGTGTTTAAATGTAGGAGGTGCCATTATGTCTAGTTGAGAGGAGAGGGTGGAATTGTAGAAGAAAGTTGCAGAGCTAGGACAGGTGAGGTTTGAGATAGGTAAAAAGAGAGTTTGGATATTAGTGGAGAAATTCTCTAGGTCAAGACATTGGAGGTTTCTGTGAGATTGATGTTCAAACAGTGATGTCAATTGGGTCTTGGGTATGCCGATGTCAAAAGTCAGCAGATGGTGGTCATATAGAGGAAAAGAAATATTGGAGAGATTAGATGCGGTACAGAGATTGGTGAAGGCAAGATCAAGAGTGTTTCCCCGCTGTATGGGTTGCTAAATTGGACCATTGCGTAAGGCGAAAGAAGGAGGTTACAGAGAGCAGACGAGAGGCATCAGTGCAGTTGGGTTTGTTGATTGGGATATTGCAATCCCCAAGTATAAGGGAAGGAGTGCTAGATGAGAGGAAGTGGGGAAACTAGGAAGAAAAGTGCTCAATGAATAGCCTAGGATGACTGGGGGAGAAGGCGGGGCGGTAGATGATAGCAATTCTTAAAGGAGTGGGTTTAAATAGGCGGACAGTGTGAACTTCAAAAGAAGAAAAGGATAAGGCGGGGTAGTTCTGATTGGTTGAAAGGTACATAGAGGGGAGAGAAGGATGCCTACACCACCTCCTTTACAGTTGAGTCTGTGAGTGTGAGAGAATTGTAGCCCACCAAACCTAAAGAGGCAGGAGTAGCACTATTAGAGGGGGACAGTCAGGTCTCTGTAAGTGCAAGTAGTGTGTGAGTTTGAGATGAATTAGTCGTGTATGGCTTTTGATTTTTAAATTACTGCAGACAGAGCGGGCGTTCCAGGGTGCACACTGAATGTTGGTAAGTGAGGGTAAAGGGCATTGTGATAAGGTTTGTGGGGTTTCTGGTTTTCTTAGTGTGGGTAGAGTAGGTGAAAGGCTCTGGATTGGGAGAGACATCACCAGCTGTTAGAAGCAGGAAGAGAGAAAGTGACAGGAGGTGTGAATGGGTTTTGTATGCATGGGATCTAGGATGAGATTGATTGTGGGTAGGAGTGAGAGAGTAGAAAAATGAGTGCAAGGCATGATGTGAGAGAAGGGGGGAGTGTAGCAGAGAGGGACATATGTAAAAGTGGTTGGGGGAATGAGTGAAGTGGGTGTAAGGAGAGATTTTTATACTGAGGGAGACTGAGGAAATAAAGAGGATGAGAAGCAAGATCATTGCTAAACTGGGAAAAATTTAATTGGAAATAATTGGAATATCTAGAGCAGGTGAAGGTAGGCAAAATATTATGTTTTATGAGTTAAAAAGTACAGGAGTGTAATAATAAGAGGCAGCGTGAAGAACTGTTATTTTTACTTATCTAAAATTTGGGTGTGACAGATAATCTATAAATGTAATGAGCATGGGGTGGGGTAGGTATCAGACTTTCCTACAGCAGTATTGGGGCTTGATAGTTTGAAAATCAGGCTGTTGAATAAAGATATGTGATGGTCAGATAGGCTTGCAATAAAGCTGAGGGAGGGGGATATGTATCAAGGCACAGAGATAAAGGGATGGTTATTGAAATAAAAACAAACATATCAATAAAAGAAGGGAGGAGTCAGAGGTCAGTCAGAAATCAGAGGGGACACAGAGGAATGCATATACAGTGCCTTGCAAAAGTATTCACCCCCCTTGGCATTTTTTGTGTTTTGTTGCCTCACAACCTGGAATTAACATGGAATGTTTGAGGATTTGCATCATTTAATTTACAGAATATGCCCACAACTTTAAAGATGTTTTTTTTTTTTATTGTGAAGCAAACAACAAATAGGACAAAATAATAGAAAAGGTCAATGTGCATAACTATTCACCCCCCTAAAGTCAATACTTTGCGGCAATCACAGCTCCAAGTTGCTTTGGATAAGTCTCTATGAGCTTGCCACATCTTACCACTGGGACTTTTGCCCATTCCTCCTTTCAAAACTGCCCCAGCTCCTTCAAGTTGGATGGTTTGTGCTTGTGAACAGCAATCTTTAAGTCTGACCACATATTTTCTATTGGATTGAGGTCTGGTTTTTGACTAGGCCATACCAACACATTTACATGTTTCCCCTTAAACCACTCAAGAGTTGCTTTAGCAGTGTGTTTGGGGTCATTGTCCTGCTGGAAGGTGAACCTCCGTCCTAGCCTCAAATCACGCACAGAGTGGTACAGAATATCCCTGTATTTAGCACCATCCATCTTTCCCTCAACTCTGACCAGTTTCCCAGTCCCGGCTGCTGAAAAACATCCCCACAGCATGATGCTGCCACCACCATATTTCACTATGAGGATGGTGTACTTTGGGTGATGTGATGTGTTGGGTTTGCGCCAGACATAGTGTTTTCTTTGATGGCCGAAAAGTTCAATTTTAGTCTCATCAGACCAAAGCACCTTCCTCCATACATTTTGGGAGTCTCCCACATGCCTTTTTGAAAACTCAAAACGTGGCATTTTGTTTTTTGATGAAAGTAATGGCTTTCTTCTGGCCACTCTGCCATAAAGCCCAACTCTATGGAGTGTACGGTTTATTGTCGTCCTATGTACAGATACTCCAGTCTCTGCTGTGGAACTCTGGAGCTCCTCCAAGTTTACCTTAGGTCTCTGTGCTTCCTCTCTGATTAATGCCCTCCTTGCCCGGTCCGTGAGTTTTGGTGGGCTGCCGTGTCTTGGCAGATAGATTTGATGGTGCTCCTGGGGATCTTCAAAGATGTGGATATTTTTTATAACCTAACCCTGACTTGTACTTCTCAACAACATTGTCCCTTACATGTTTGGAGAGTTCCTTTGTCTTCATGGCAGTGTTTGGTTAGTGGTGCCTCTTGCTTAGGTGTTGCAGCCTCTGGGGCCTTTCAAAAAAGGTGTGTATATGTAATGAAAGATCATGTGACACTTAGATTGCACACAGGTGGACATCATTTCACTAATTATGTGACGTCTGAAGGTAATTGGTTTCACCAGAGCTTTTTATGGGCTTTGTAACAAAGGGGGTGAATACATACGCACATGCCAATTTTCTGTTTTCTATTTCTAAAAAATAGTTTTATGTATATATTTTTCTCATTTCACTCCACCAACTTAGACTGTTGTGTTCTGATCCATCACATAAAATTCAGATTTATAAAACATTGAACTTAAGGCTGTAATGTAACAAAATAGGTAAACAGTCAAGGGGGTGAATACTTTTGCAAGGCACTGTAGGTGAATAAAACAATTACATACAGGGCTAGGAAAACTATACTTTATAAGGCCAAAAAAATATACAATGTGCATAGGGTATATAAAATAAATGTACAGGGTGGTTAAATGAAATATAAATGATGCTGTGCAGGATAGAGTCTTAGTGTGGTCTTCCAGAAGGCTACCTTTCCTTATTGCAGACGATCAGCTGATGGAGCACTGACTTTCTTACAGCAGTATTGGGGCTTGATAGTTTTGAAATCAGTCTTGCTTATTGCAGACGATCAGCTGATTGAGCGCTGACTTTCTTACAGCAGTCATATGTCTCTCCCATATATCACGACGAAACGTTGTTTTATAAAATGGTCTGTTTTCGTTTCAGCAAATAAAGCTTGTCCCTGCTAACAGGCATGTGTGAAAACATCAGGATTGTCCATGACGTAGCTGTAGTTAATTTAAAAAAACCTTTATGTGAAGAATACTAATACATATTTTAAAAAGCATATTTTGAAGATGCCCTTAGTGTTTATATGCTGACCTCTGTGTTTTATGGATAAACGGTGTTACATTCGTGTGGTGTGATAGTATGTCATAAACTCTGTTACTACATACGGTGCAGAAAACAATCCCAAAAAAACATGAAAATTATCATAGATTGAATGAACTGATTTAAATGTAACTGTTACTGAGCTACTGCATTGCTATAAAGAGCTATAATAATATGTAAAGCAATATCATTATTTGCATAATGAAATAATAACAGATAATCGTGGTAACACACAGCGTGATATAATAACATGCAAATCCAAAGTGATATCGTAATATGAACCAATATGAAATTCGCAGAACAATATAACAAGGTTATGACCTGCATAGTGATATAATATTATCTCTCAGTTTACTTGTTTGCTTTGATACACCACTAGGGACTTTTTCTTTCTGTGTGATGGGGTAAAAAGTTCAAGAAAAGAAAGGTGAGAAAAGGCTGGGATTTGAGAGTCATGCCTAGGGTAATGGGTAACGAAAAATGGTGAGCGGCATGGAAGTGGATTTAACAAACCTGTAGTTTGATAGAGCAGGTAGACATGACTGAAGGGGCGAGGGTTTATTAAAAAGGTATGGGAGGCTTGGAAGCAGAGAAAGGAGCTAGAAAGAATAAAGAGGTATATAGATTCGAAGCAAAAAAGGTGAGATAGAAAAATTGACTGGTAGAGGTAGGAAATGGAGCGTACGTGGAATAAAATCCAGAGCTATGTAACAGCATGCAAAGAGGAATAATATAAAATGGGTTCAATACAACCCTATGACTTTGTTGTCAAATAATCCCGACTTTCCAGAAGAAGGTAACTTTTGGGGCGCAAATTTTGTTAATCAAGGGGAAGATATTTGGATATTTCAAGTATGCCTTATGGAGAGAATGGCTCCACTTAGCGATCGGACCCCTGACAGGCCTCACACTTTATTAGATGCTGTTGGATACACACATCTAACTCATTTTATACATTCCTAACAAGTTTCTAGCCTTTTCATAAGACATATAACTCCATTTGAAAAACTGTTTGACATTGGAATAAGCCTCTTCACCTGGCATGTTGATACCAGATAATGAACTCCTGCCTTTCCAATCTGAATTGGGAAATGCCTTTCCTAGATCCAGTGGTCCAAGGTCTTCATCCTTGAGCATCCTTTTATTCACATTATTAGGAAGTAAATTTTAAAATGCTGTCAGGGAAGATGTCTGATTAACTCTCCATATCTGGAGCAGCTGCCCCATTATTGCAGAGTAACTTTAAGCTGTCGAGCTGATTTTTCACCAGAAGCCATGCTCTTCCATTGTACCCTTCTATCACTTTCTACATATAAGAAATGGTTAATTAAACACTTTCTTAATGCTACCAAGGCTCTGATCCCTGTCCTCTGGAGGGCCACTTGGGTTCAGTAGTGGATGGATAAGTGGAAAGACGTCTGAGTGCTGGTGGCAATAACTGCTTCTGTTAATTATATAACATTTATAGAGATACCTGGTACCCATGGTTCACGTTCACACTTTAGATTGCTTTCAACATTGTAGCTTCATGCTTAGAACAGTGCAAGATGCTGGCCTATAGAGATCTTGATGGCACAGGCTGATGGACTATTTGTGGTCCCTGTTTGCAGGAGCTGGCATGATTATGGCCATGTTTTCTATGGGGTTCTTTTCTTTTTTTCTTTTTTTTTTTATTGGTGAAAGGTGCAAGCAAGGCATTACAGTATAGGCCTTTTGGATCTTAAATAATGTTTCACACTTTGTATTAGGTTATCTCACATGGCCTTCCTAAGGGTTTCAGAGACATCCAATTTCTGCATTCATGCTTTACAGGAGAAATTCCACATCTCTTCTAATCAAGTTATTATTTCTCTTTACAACTTAAAAACTTAGTAAAGCATGTCTTGACTGTAATCCTTTGAACATTTAAATTGCCAAGTCTGAGAAAAGAGCTAAAATCATCTTGGCTGTAACTAGTTTTGATTGTCTTTATCTGCCAGTAAGCCTTCATCTCTCTCACCCCAATAACCTCCTGTAACGTAACCTAAATAAGAAAATGCCAGAAGGTTACATACAAGTGGTTCCTGCATCCTTGGGGTATCGCTCATACGTTTTCTTTCTCTCTGGGGCATTGCTCTATCAAGCATAGAGATAGAGATCTTAAAGAGATCTTAAATCCGTCTTAACTGCAAAAGTTACTGATTTACAATCGGAAATAACAATTTTGTCTTTTTAAAAAAGACATTTTCAAACTTACTATTAGGATGAAATTAAAGTGAACCTGTAATGGAAAATTTTACTTAAATTGCTCCCATATACATTAACTACATCATATATCACAGATTCATGATTATTATTTCATTATTTATATAGCGCCATCACATTCCGTAGCGCTGTAAAATGTATTCAGTCTAGAGTTTCAAGATATACTCACCTCAGGTTCGTTCCAGCACCGCCATCTTCAGAGCTTCATGGGTGTCCATCCTTGAATCCTCTCGCAGTCTTCAGCGCAGTTGCCAGCATGTTGTCGTCTGAACTGAGTGACATACTCCTTAGCCAGTGCTAGGAGCACCAGCTAGGGAGTTTCCATAGCAACTGCAGTGCATGCGCTGTGGTTAATATGTTACTATGCTAAGGAGAGGAGAAGGCCTGCCTGTGTGAGTGGTATTTTATTATTTCCCTTGTCAGTCAGTCAAATTATCAGCATAGAGTCTGTGCCGAAGATTTGACTGACATGTGGGCGAAATACTTGTTTTGAAGTAGTTTTTTCTCCCAATCTGTACATTTGCTAGCAAAACTGCTAGCACAATGTATAGATGAAATTTCATGTTATTTCTAAGAAGCATAAGGGGTGACAGATCCCTTTTAAGATTTTTTTTTTTTTTTAAGTGGTCGCAATATGGGTTGAAAGCCTATTCCTTGCATTCTTGTAAAGATAAAACCATGTGAGCATTTTTAGTACTCTTATATTTAGCAAAATATTTTTTTTTAATGTAAATTTTCATAAACCAATTAAAAGGCTCCTACGAACGTATTAATTTAATTATCAATTGTATTACTCTTATGTTGAATTGGCAACCAAGTTGTAAAATGTTTATTTAAAGTAGCAACATTTGAGATTAAATCAGGTTGGCAATTGTGGCCCAAATTTTGCAACATGGTTGTGGGTTCACCACAACTCACCAACTCACTGTTTACTGAGTGAAATTACATGGTGGAGATGAAAATGATATGGTATTATTAACATACATAGAGAGACATTGGTATGGTAGGTATTCAAAGAGAGAGAATGACATGATTAGACAGGCAGATAGGAGCCTTGTCAGGTCTCATTAACTTTCAAGAAGGAACCAAGAAACCTCAGTTCTACAGCAATGAAACAGAGAGAGAGCATGTTAAAAAACAACAAGAAAAAATGAAAGTGATCTATAAAAAAAATTGACATCTCAAACTGTATGAATATAAATTGGTCTCCATAAGAGACCACTTTATATAGAGCCTTTGATTCTTATTGGCCCCTGTCCTCATGTGGATTTACTAAGTTGTGATAAATAAATTGACAAGTGTGAATGGGTTCAAAGAATTATATAATTACCCAGGAATATAAAAACACACGCCAATTTAATAATGAACAGCAATACAGTATCATGTAGAGTGAAGTGTTACTGGGCCCTCCGGTAATCAGACGACCATTCTGCGCGCTATCGATTTAATTTCCTTGTATTCCTTCGTGTTAATTTTTCATATGCTTACAAAACAACCCTTTGATTTTCTGTCACTCGTTAATTACACTGTTTCCCCATTAAATAGGAAGCTTTGTGTAAACTAATTACTAGGTAATCATCGCCTACCACGGACGCGCTGCTTGTACCTTTTTATTCCATCTTACAAGCGCTTCACCGTCTGCGCCCGGGCCCCCTCTCCGCTCGCACTCATTAGCTCCTACTAATTCACAGCGTTACTGCAGAAGAGAAGGGGACTTGTAATTGTGGCCATATCAGTGCTGTTAATTACCGAAGTAGAACATTGAAATCATGCCAAGGACCATTGTTAGAATCAAATAAAAAAAATTAAAAAAAAATTGGAAAAAAAATAATCTCATGCACCGAAAAAAAAAATGTGGTTTAAATGTTACGTTCACCATCTGGGGACTAGAATATAGAAAAACAGCAGTGACAAAATATCAGAGCTGCAGCTCCAGGCCTCACAGGCCAGATGGAGGAGAGCGATTCGATAACATCAACGGGATGGTAAGGGCCAGGTTCCAGCAGTATGCTGTGACAAGTGACGAAGAGTCGGAGGAACGTTGGAATTGTGCTCATAATATTAACACCTTTCATACCAGAAATGTGTGCAGACTGTTTAGTGTATCATTAGAATGATAAATGCTCATATTTTATAAAATATAAAAATAAAAACCATCTTAACACTATAAATATGTATATGATCTGCAATGTTAAGTCCTAGACAGGTAAGTTAATAATACACTTGAATTGCCAGCCGTCTAGATCTACTTGTTTTTTTTTTTTCTTTCTCTCTTTCCACCATACCCCTTCTCTTCTTCTCTTTTCAATTTCTTTAATTTAAATTTCACAGTCCCTAAATCAATGTTTGACAAACTACCCCCTACCAGTTACTTAGCTCTTTACTCTCTCAGTCATCCAATGTTATGACTCCACCCATCCCCCACTCATTCCCCTTATCCTGCTTCTTTACAATTTTATACAGGACTGTAAATTCCATTAGTCTCGGGCAGCACCAGTATATGAACATTACACTGCTGCCCTTATTTAAAGGGACACTATAGGCACCTAGACCACTTCAGCTCACTAAAGTGGTCTGGGTGCACTGTCATTATAAACATACAATGTAATTATTGCAGTTATTGATAATCTGTAATAATTACTATCCAGGGTTAACTTTACCTCTAGTGGCTGTCTACAAGACTTTTGGTTCAATCCTTTTCTGTGGGGTTGTTCTAATGTGATCGCTGCACTTACGACGCATGTGCATTAGGCTCCCCTTGTCGGTGCAGGAGCACAGGTGGAGCCTGACCGAGCGCTGAGGGAAGAGAAACACCAGTGTTTATATTAATGCCTAGGAACACCCCTAGTGGCAGTCACTCAGACGGCTAGTAGAGGTGCTTCCTGTGTCAGTGCTGGGCAGTGTAAAGCACTAACGTTCAACGTCTCCACGCTCTCCATGGAGGCGCTAAATGTTCCCCATAGAAATGCATTGCATTGATTCCTTTAACTCCTAAGTGGCAAAGAAATGAGCATTGAGACTGCAGGAGCATATAGAAGTTAATCACTTTGTTTCTACAGACCTAGTCACACCTCCCTTCCTAAACACTTCTTGTAAAGAGATATCTAATGTTTAAACTTCCTTTTAATGCACAATTTGTTTAATTTGGAATTTCTCATCTTCTGCTCTGTTAAGTTTGATTTACACAGTAGGTGATTTAAACTTCTAGTAAATAAATAAACATGTAGGCTCTGTGAGTCACAGCCAGGGAAGGTGTGGCTAGGGATGCATAAACATAAATAAAAGTAATTTAACTCCTAAATGGAAGCGAATTGAACAGTGAGGCTGATCTATACACCCAAGCTACTTTATTAAAGGAACCCTTTAGTGCCAGGAAAACAAAGCAATCTTCCTGGCACTATAGGT
This sequence comes from Pelobates cultripes, assembly GCA_933207985.1. Taxonomy (NCBI): domain Eukaryota; kingdom Metazoa; phylum Chordata; class Amphibia; order Anura; family Pelobatidae; genus Pelobates; species Pelobates cultripes. The sequence goes on from OW240914.1 coordinate 104,853,858, forward strand.
TTTAGGTCTCAGGCGGGGAAGACCTAATGCGCATGCGCGGCAATGGCCGTGCGCACATTAGACCTCCCCACTGTATAGCATTATTCAATGCTTTCCTATGAGGAAAATCTGATGCTGGAGGTCCTTATGTAGAGCGTGAGGACGTCCAGCGTCAGATAACGACCAAAAGTCAGTTTGGATTCTGAGGGGCAGACTTTCAAACTGCAATGTAAATATTGCAGTTTCTCTGGAACTACAATGTTTTTCATTTCAGGACTAAATACAATAGGGACACAGCACTCAGACCACTTCAGTTAGCCGAAGTGGTCTAGGTGCCTACAGTGTCCCTTTAAGCTAATATTGTTTTGATGTTTGTAGTGTCCCTTTAACATCTGATTAAATTCAATATTGTGCTGATGCCTTTGTATCCCTTTAAGCCAACCACTACATCACAGTACCCCAATGTCAGTGGATCCTACACTAATTTTAACATGGGAGACAAACAATAGTGACCGTGCTAAATGAATATAAGTTAAAGGTGCACTATAGTCACCAGAACAACTACAGCTTAATCTAGTTGTTCTGGTGTAGAATTGAATCCCCATATTTGTTTGCCGAGATAAGATTATTTTGAATAGCCTGGTAAAATTTAAAAACTGTATTTTTGTGCGCACAGTGTTCCTTAATCTTTATTTTGTATACATTTCGGTCTTTACGATAGCACCACTGCTGAAAAAATGCATGACCCGGGAGTGCCCCCTATTCCCCCCTTTTTCCTAAGAATGAGAATTAGACATGTAAATTTGTTTGATTACGAATCAACTTTATTTCCGAATTATGGTGATATATTAAATATTGGAAGCTTTCTAATTCCAAACTCTGCAGAATCTGAAATAAAACTAAAGAATATGGGCCCAATGAAAATGAAAATATTCGGATCCATTTGTTTTCATAAAGGTAACAAATGAGGCACTTATCTTAGCAACTGGAAGTTGTAGAGGCTAATAGTAAGATACTAATGGTCGTAGATACACAGAACAGTTGACATGATAAATGCTAAGAGTGGTAAAGAAGGTGTAGTAGGTATTTGGAACAGCCTTTCAGTGGAAGTGGTAGAGGCTAACAGTGAATGTATGTGCTGCATGCATATAAAATTTATATGAACAACTCAGGAAAGCAAGCTGTATTCTTAACAGCTGAAATATTAAAATTAACCCCTTAAGGACCAAACTTCTGGAATCAAAGGGAATCATGACATGTCACACATGTCATGTGTCCTTAAGGGGTTAAGAAGAGCCTTTTTTAATCTTTTAGACAAATGTTTAGTTGATAGCTCTCTAAAGGTACCCTTATGTCAGATTACCATGTTAAAGATACCAACTGAGGCGGCTATCTACTAAACAACTGAAAGGTGAAAATTAAGGAAAAAAAAAGCATTTTCTGAATTATGCTGTTTCAATTGCTTAGTACTAGATGTGGAGTTCCTAGTTTGGTACTTTTAAGTACCCTTAATTATGGTAATGCAAGGTCAGGGAGCTATCTATTAAACATCTGAAAGGTTAAAATTAAAGAAACGGCATAGATAAGTTCCTTTATTCCCCCTTCCCCTATTTCTTAGTGACATCACAATGCAGATTCATATGCAAATTAACTACAGTGAGTACCTCTACTACAGTGAGTGGTGGCTGGATGATGATGTCACAAAACTGCACAACCAATGTTGTAGTATATACAAATATTATTAGTGTAATAAACGTTGATTCTTACACTGTAGTCACCAAAATAACTTTAGCTTAATGAAGTAGTTTTTGTATATAGAGCATGCCCCTGCAATCTCACTGCTCAATTCTCTGCCATGTAGGAGTTAAATAATTTTGTTTATATAGCCCTAGTTACACCTCCCTGCATGTGACTTGCACAACCTTCCTGTACACCTCCAGTAAAGAGTCATCTAATGTTCACACATCCTGTATTGTTATTTCTGTTTATTTTAGAATTTCTTATCGCCGGCACGGTTAATAGCTTGCTAGACCTTGCAGAGAAAAGATCAAAATTAAGAAATAAATACTGTAACGGAATCCTCTGTTACCTTGGTACGAGGACTGCAGGTCAGCCTTCTTTCCCCTGGGCTGGAATGGGATTCTGTTTTGGGGAGGCTGATACAATTCGGACTGCTTTCTCCCTTGGGAGAGGGTTTGCCATTTGTTAGGCTGGAAATTAACACAGGGTGTGAAACCCTTACGCTGCTATGGACTTATGCACTACCACATTCTACTTTCCTTTATCTCTTTGTACATTCACTGCAGGGAATACACAATGCACGCCAGTGACGTCACTCATTATGGAGTTCAAGAAGTATTTGATTTTTAATGCGTGTACATCATATATATAAAACACAGTTTTCTTAGGGGTGTATACAACAAAAGGCAGAGTCAACAATCATAGATGTTTCAGTGCAAAAAGTATAATTATTCATAGAACATTACGTATCACTATCAGTCTACTGCGCATGTATACAATGAAAACACACAACAATGACTTACTTTCTACTTGAGAACCTCTTCGCTGAGCTATGCAAGGTTAACACCAAAAGCAACATTGTCATGAGAACAAGAAGAAACAGCTGCAGAAATTGCAGACACAAAGAATTTAGCTTTTAACCCCTGCAGACGTGGAAGGTCTTAACTAGAGTAAAGGTTTTAACCCTTTATTTACTTTTATCTATGACAAGTTCCCTCTTCTGGCACTGCAGGTGAGCGTGTTAGACATACTAATTATACCTGTGTGACTTTAATTATAGCTTCACCTCTCTTCCCTTGCCCTCTTCCACCAACAAAACCATCAAGGAAAGCCTGTCAAGATATCTGTAGATACAGGATAATATATATTATTAAATCCACGTTTCATTATGCAATACATCCATAGGTTAACATATGTCTGTATGTCTAAGCATTGCATAGGTAAAACAATTCATTTTACTTTTAAACATGTGATGAGTCACTAGTGCCCTCTATTGGTGAAACTGAAAATTGATTTGTATAATTAAATATGCAAATTATGATATTGTAAAAACTGACAAGATGCATCTATATATCTCTGTTTTCCAATAGTTTGGAAAGTTGTAATTATGTAATATATTTGAGGCATTGTTATGTTGCTTCTCCTTCACATTACGTTTGTTGTTTATATTTGTTTGATTTTCACCACATGCTTAAAGATTGGTCGGCAAATCTAGTCTTAGTACAAAATAAAGCATTGTATGCTAGTTCCTTTTGGAACCATGTGTCCTGTCCTGTATCTAATTTGTTCAGGGACCCTGGTAACAGAGTCTTTTGCCTGGCTGCATGGTCCCTGTAAAATTGGACACTGTCAAAAGACCTAGGCCTTAGAACTTCAAGTGCCTTTATAAAGGAAGTAGCTAATCACATTACAGGTAGAGGTGAGAATACATGCCTGTTAGGAGAACTGCAGAGGGGACAAAACCTGTACTGAAAGAGAGAGATGCTGCCTGATTGGGTTGCAGAGCTGTGGAGAAACTCCAGTCAAGCTTTGGCAGCTGTTTCTGAAGAGTTCCAGAGTCCCTTGTTGCAGTGAGGACTTGGCAGAGTACGGAAGCTCCGTCACAAAGACCTTATTAGCTCCCTTATTTGGCAACCATATGTGGAATTACTGTTAAGGATAACAAGTCAGGTATCCTTTGGGATGACGACATCCAAACTTCCGAATTGATCATTTCTGAATTTGGCACAAACTGAAATTCAAAATTAATAAAATGAAAGCAAAAAATTATTTTGCACACAATAAGAATGAAATTGGACAGTGTTAGAATTAGATTTGAGTGTGATATAACATCGTACTTTACAGAGAGGATAGTAAACATCTGTATTAGCCTTCCAATGTATGGCCAGAATAAAGTGAACCAATTCAAAATCTGAGAGGGTGTTCCACCTTAGCTACACAATATGGAACGGACACTGGGGGATTTGCAGAAAATGTGTCATATCCACTAGTTTTGAGGGTTTTTTTTCCCCTAATTTTATCTGTTTATTCCCATATTTGCTCCTACACAATCCTTACTAGACCTTTTCCACCAAAATATTTTCCCATTTCATTCTTCTACTTTTTTATTGTTATACATACTTGTTGCTTCCAATGGGCATGCAACATAACCACTGAACATGAAAATGAATGTGAAATGTTTTATACACAACTCCCTTTGTGTTTTCATGCAATCACATTTAGCTTATACCGTCATCTCGGCATATTCCTCTCTCCCTGCTTTATAGAACGTTTGTTGTCTGGCCGTCACAACTTATACATATACCTAAGTCACACATTTGGCATTCAAAGGGTTAAAAACATTTCTCTTTTATTTTATTTTAATTTTTTTTCCCTATTAAAGCATCCATTATTTCCTTGTTCTTTCTCTCTAACAGGAGAAAGCTCTACGGAGGATCACACAAGAGCTCCCCGAAGTGCTGCAGCTCCATACAAAGTTTGTAAATAAAAGACGCTTCCCAACATGGTGGAGGTTTCTACAGGCCTTAATAAGCTGTGGTAAGGAGAAAACACCACCATGCACCTCTCTGTATAATGGCATGCCACAAGCAGCAAAACAATATTATCAGTTCATAATTGGTTTCCTTCATTGCATAGACACATAGAAATGCCCAACTACAGGGAGTGCAGAATTATTAGGCAAATGAGTATTTTGACCACATCATCCTCTTTATGCATGTTGTCTTACTCCAAGCTGTATAGGCTCGAAAGCCTACTACCAATTAAGCATATTAGGTGATGTGCATCTCTGTAATGAGAAGGGGTGTGGTCTAATGACATCAACACCCTATATCAGGTGTGCATAATTATTAGGCAACTTCCTTTCCTTTGGCAAAATGGGTCAAAAGAAGGACTTGACAGGCTCAGAAAAGTCAAAAATAGTGAGATATCTTGCAGAGGGATGCAGCACTCTTAAAATTGCAAAGCTTCTGAAGCGTGATCATCGAACAATCAAGCGTTTCATTCAAAATAGTCAACAGGGTCGCAAGAAGCGTGTGGAAAAACCAAGGCGCAAAATAACTGCCCATGAACTGAGAAAAGTCAAGCGTGCAGCTGCCACGATGCCACTTGCCACCAGTTTGGCCATATTTCAGAGCTGCAACATCACTGGAGTGCCCAAAAGCACAAGGTGTGCAATACTCAGAGACATGGCCAAGGTAAGAAAGGCTGAAAGACGACCACCACTGAACAAGACACACAAGCTGAAACGTCAAGACTGGGCCAAGAAATATCTCAAGACTGATTTTTCTAAGGTTTTATGGACTGATGAAATGAGAGTGAGTCTTGATGGGCCAGATGGATGGGCCCGTGGCTGGATTGGTAAAGGGCAGAGAGCTCCAGTCCGACTCAGACGCCAGCAAGGTGGAGGTGGAGTACTGGTTTGGGCTGGTATCATCAAAGATGAGCTTGTGGGGCCTTTTCGGGTTGAGGATGGAGTCAAGCTCAACTCCCAGTCCTACTGCCAGTTCCTGGAAGACACCTTCTTCAAGCAGTGGTACAGGAAGAAGTCTGCATCCTTCAAGAAAAACATGATTTTCATGCAGGACAATGCTCCATCACACGCGTCCAAGTACTCCACAGCGTGGCTGGCAAGAAAGGGTATAAAAGAAGAAAATCTAATGACATGGCCTCCTTGTTCACCTGATCTGAACCCCATTGAGAACCTGTGGTCCATCATCAAATGTGAGATTTACAAGGAGGGAAAACAGTACACCTCTCTGAACAGTGTCTGGGAGGCTGTGGTTGCTGCTGCACGCAATGTTGATGGTGAACAGATCAAAACACTGACAGAATCCATGGATGGCAGGCTTTTGAGTGTCCTTGCAAAGAAAGGTGGCTATATTGGTCACTGATTTGTTTTTGTTTTGTTTTTGAATGTCAGAAATGTATATTTGTGAATGTTGAGATGTTATATTGGTTTCACTGGTAATAATAAATAATTGAAATGGGTATATATTTGTTTTTTGTTAAGTTGCCTAATAATTATGCACAGTAATAGTCACCTGCACACACAGATATCCCCCTAACATAGCTATAACTAAAAACAAACTAAAAACTACTTCCAAAAATATTCAGCTTTGATATTAATGAGTTTTTTGGGTTCATTGAGAACATGGTTGTTGTTCAATAATAAAATTAATCCTCAAAAATACAACTTGCCTAATAATTCTGCACTCCCTGTAGAGTAGTGTCAGTCATTGAGCTATCTACCATGTAAGTTCAATAAGGCTTCTCTGTGTTTCCTAAATAATGCAAATAGTTAAGTTGGTACAGTGTTTCCCTGAAAATAAGACATACCCTGAAATGAAGCCCTAGTTTATTTTCGGTAGATGCTCCTAATATATAAGTCCTAACACGAAAATAGGCCCTAGTCGCTAGTTCTCTAATCTATGTTCAGGGAATTTTCCCCAAACATAGATATGCAAGATTCCATTCACGAGTAAACTAATCTATGTTCATGGAAGTTCCATGTCATAGTGAACTGTTCTATGTTGGGGGAATTTACCCGAACATAGACCTGCTTTCTAGCACACGTTTTTCCCCAAAATAAGCCCTTTTCCTTTTTACTGGGGAAAAGTTAATATAAGACCGGTCTTATTTTCGGAGAAAGATGGTAATATTAAGAGGTCCGTGTTTCTCCAAACTGAATACCATATCAGATCAAATATCGTAAAGAACACCACATTACCTGCACATTGAGATAGCTTTTCAGTGAGACAAGATCCTATCTCCTCCCTATTCCCTGTGTAGTGTTTAAGGAATGTAGAACATGGGAAAATATTGTGTTCCACCTCCTCCACAGCAGCACAACCAATGTTGTAGTACATGCAAATATATATATATTGCAAAAAAGGGATGCAGTTACAGGTCTTGAAAGATTTTGAAAAAGACCCTGGCAGTCGAAACGTTGCTTTTTTACATGTAACACGATATTTGTTGCATTAATAAAAACAACTAGTTCACAGGACCCGTGAGTGTATGCCTTTTTTGCAAGAATATAGACGTTGTCTGCACCTGTGAGGAAGAGTGCAGAGCTGTGCTATTAACCAGGCCTTAACCATTACTGGCCACTGCAGGCCATAGTATACTCAGCAGGGGTGAATTTCTTGTTATTGTATATTGGTTGCATCTGTGCAGAAATAAAATATACTGTATGACAATGTCTGTAGTAAGTGTAGTAAGTCAGTATCCTGAGTTAATCAGCAATCACAATATGATAGTATATATTCAAGTAAACACATATACTTGAAAAATACATTTTGTCACAAATGACTCATTTCATCCTATTGCGTCACATAAGCAAATAATGAAAATACATTTAAATGAAACGCAAACCTTTGTCTAGAAAAGTGTTATACCTACAAATAGAACCACCCCAACTTTTTGAGCCCACCTTCTCAATGGGTATTTCTTAAAAAAAAAAAAAAAAATACAACACCAAATATATATATATAGGAAAAATCAGACACCAACCAAGGTGGAGACCATCCACTAAATGTCACATGACCAACACAATAAATTACCTTACTTAGTACCCCAGTAACCAATGATATCGCCAGCATTTTATCGTCATGATGACTTTCACTGGTATCACATACAAATGTTTGAGCATCTGTGGGAGGTTCTGGAACAACAAAGCCAATCAATGGAGGCCTCACCTCACAGCTTTCAGGACTTAAGGGATGTGCTGCTAATGTCTTGGTGCTAGGTACCACAGGACGCATTCAGAGGTCCATGTCCATTCAAGCTGTTTTGGCAGCACAAGGGGGACCTACACGATATTAGGCAGGTGGTTTTAATGCTGTGGCTGAACAGTGTGTGTATACAGTGCCTTGCAAAAGTATTCACCCCCATTGGCGTTTTTCGTGCTTTGTTGCCTCACAACCTGGAATTAACATGGATTGTTTGAGGATTTGCATCATTTAATTTACAGAACAACTTTGAAGATGTTTTTTTTTTTTTTTTATTGTGAAGCAAACAACAAATAGGACAAAATAACAGAAAAGGTCAATGTGCATAACTATTCACCCCCCTAAAGTCAATACTTTGTAGAGCCACCTTTTGCGGCAATCACAGCTTTGGATAAGTCTCTATGAGCTTACCACATCTTACCACTGGGATTTTTGCCCATTCCTCCATGCAAAACTGCTCCAGCTCCTTCAAGTTTGATGGTTTGCACTTGTGAACAACAATCTTTTAAGTCTGACCACAGATTTTCTGTTGGATTGAGGTCTGGGCTTTCATTAGGCCATTCCAACACATTTACATGTTTCCCCTTAAACCACTCAAGTATTGCTTTAGTAGTGTGTTTGGGGTCATTGTCCTGCTGGAAGGTGAACCTCCGTCCTAGCCTCAAATCACGCACAGAGTGGTTCAGGTTTTGCTCAAGAATATCCCTGTATTTAGCACCACCCATCTTTCCCTCAACTCTGACCAGTTTCCCAGTCCCGGCTGATGAAAAACATCCCCACAGCATGATGCTGCCACCACCATGTTTCACTGTGGAGATGGTGTTCATTGGGTGATGTGATGTGTTGGGTTTGCACCAGACATAGCATTTTCTTTGATGGCGAAAAGTTCAATTTTAGTCTCATCAGACCAGAGCACCTTCCTCCATACATTTTGGGAGTCTCCCACATGCCTTTTCGAAAACTCAAAACGTGCCATTTTGTTTTTTGATGAAAGTAATGGCTTTCTTCTGGCCACTCTGCCATAAAGCCCAAGTCTATGGAGCGTACGGCTTATTGTCGTCCTATGTACAGATACTCCAGTCTCTGCTATGGAACTCTGCAGCTCCTCCAGGGTTACCTTAGGTCTCTGTGCTGCCTCTCTGATTAATGCCCTCCTTGCCCGGTCCGTGAGTTTTGGTGGGCGGCCGTCTCTTGGCAGGTTTGCTGTTGTGCCATGTTTCCATTTGGTTATGATAGATTTGATGGTGCTCCTGGGGATCATCAAAGATTTGGATATTTTTTTTATAACCTAATCCTGACTTATACTTCTCAACAACATTGTCCCTTACTTGTTTGGAGAGTTCCTTATTCTTCATGGTGGTGCCTCTTGCTTGGGTGTTGCAGCCTCTGGGGCCTTTCAAAAAAGGTGTGTATATGTAATGAAAGATCATGTGACACTTAGAGTGCACACAGGTGGACATCATTTCACTAATTATGTGACTTCTGAAGGTAATTCGTTGCACCAGAGCTTTTTATGGGCTTCATAACAAAGGGGGTGAATACATACGCACATGCCAATTTTCTGTTTTCTATTTCTAAAAAATTGTTTTATGTATATATTTTTCTCATTTCACTTCACCAACTTAGACTATTGTGTTCTGATCCATCACATAAAATTCAGATTAATAAAACACTGAACTTAAGGCTGTAATGTAACAAAATAGGTAAAAAGTCATGGGGTGTGAATACTTTTGCAAGGCACTATACATTGCAAACTAATACACACCAGGGCTATAATATATGCAAACGTTTGGTTATATAATAAAAATATTGATGACAATTTTTTTCCCTATAAGGTTTGGAGATACAGGCTCTATTAATGGAACACTAGAACATTAATAATATAAACATGTATTCTTAATAAGGGTATAGTGTTTTCTTCACAAGTTAGATGCCTGGACAAATTTAGACTGAATTAAAACACCATCTCACTCAGTACTGCAGCCCGCTTCTACTCCTGCAACATCATCCAACAGGTGTTGCTTCTTGTCCAATCCAATGCTTCCCATCAGTGGTTTTATAGTTGCACTTGTCTTCCTAAATGGTAACATTTAATTTCTTTCTTTCCACAGGAGGAATAATTGAAGCCTTTCCTCCTGCCGATAGCATTACCTGCCTTACTGTAGACTTGCTGATCAAGCCTGATGGAGGTACTGAGATGGTGTCCTGTGGAGATCAAATTCACGGTCTTAGCCCCTTGGAGTGCATTGGCACCACTGTGCCCCAGTGCTCTGTGCCCCCCGAAATTCTCACTTCCATCTGCAATCGGGTTGGAGAGGCCTGCAGGATCCGTGGCATTCTTGGCTATCTATCGATGGATTTACTAAGCTTTATCGACCTTCAAAACCTGGAGCAGCAGGTCAGGAATCACTTTTCAGACTGATAAAAAATTTTGACATCTCATTGTGTATTTAAAACTATATTCACTTTAATATCAGCATCTGTTTCCGAAACACGATTCTGCTCCACACAGAATTACCCTGATATATAAATGCAAGTTTTATTCTTCGTAATAAACGTATTTAGGATGAAGTTTTGGAGTAATATCAAGCTTTTGTATTTTTGGGTTGTTAAGGGTATCGATTTTAGAGAATTATTTGGGAAAGTGCATCAGGCTAGCACACCATTGAAAAGGATATAATCTTACCTCTATAAAACTTTGCTTTTAAAAGGGGGTTTTGTGTTGAAGAGCACCGAAGTAATTGGAGACAGGAAAATAAAATAAAACACCGTGGTGAGCTTCCTGAATACTTTATCTATAAGATCTAGTCTACTATTTGAGAATTCCATTATTAGATGAAAGGGGTGTTTTTATTTATTTATTTGAATCACACATTATTTTCAGATAGAGCAATAAATATATTGAATGCACTATAGAGAGTGGAAATAGGACGTGTAGACACTAATAAAAAAAAAAAAAAATTGAAATTGATGGACGTCTTTTTCATCAGCCTCAATTATTGTTAGATCTGATGGTCAGTTTAGCAGCCCCGTGGCCTGTCTGTTGGTTAACAAGCAACTTGCAAAATGTAAACAACAAATAAATATTGGGTTAAAACTCTACAGACAGTCTTGAGCTTTTTCTTACCCGATTATTTCGGCCTACATTTTGAAAGCCGGGTGCAAGCTCACAAAACTGCATTGTTTAGTAAGTAAACGTAAAGTTAGTCTTAATGCCTATGCACACAAGCAGAGACTAGCCACAAGCCTCTCTGGGCCCAAGCTTAAAAGACAGCAGTCACTTCAAAAATATTTTGAATATAATACTCCTTTTATCAAGAATTGAAAGGATATAGATTTATTAATTCTAAATATATGTAAAAAAAAAAAATGGTACATATACTACATTTAAAACAAATCTATTTCCTTTCTATACTTGATGAAAGGATTATTATATTAAACATTATCTTTGAGACCTTAGTCTGCCTTACAGCCAATAATTTTCCTCTTATTGTCTTTATAGTATTTTAGAGTCATACAAAGAAGAAAAGGGACAAACAAAAAGAGGACAGCGATTGGCTATAGGGGAGAGTGACATTAGCAGCTCAGCTCACACTGATATCTCATTGGCGGAGCTGAGAATGTACTCAGAATGCCTCTAATAAGGAAGATTTCTAAAAAAACTTTGTAAAAAGCGGGAACCTGACTAAGCTTTATTTTTTTAGCAAAAATTAAAATAAAAACAACGTGAATAAAAATGCAGTATGAATATGCCAAAATCTATTAAACGCACTTGCTTTGTTGTTGCCTGCTGTATGACTGCAGTGTCCTTTTAACCAATAAAGTATAGTGTCAACACCTCTAGGGTCAGATTTCACAATATACAGAGTAGGCACCTGCCTACAGCTGTATGTCTGATTGTGGGTGCCTTCTCTGCCTGTTAAATGGATATGCATCACTTTGCAAATATTATTTTTTTTTTATTTTTTTTTTTTATAATTTTTTATTTTTGTTGTGCAAAAGTTTAACAGATATGCTTATTTTGCCACGATGGCACATTCAGGCATTTCACATAGCGTAATACTGTGGTATATATGTACACATTTTTAAGTAAATAACAGGTTAGTACAGGATGTGTCAGTGAATGGTAAGGCAATAGGCGTGATTGTATCTCAAGTAGTCTGACTTTAACCTTGTCTAGTAGGAGAGAGTTATACAACATGCTAAAATCTGATTGACAATGCTTAACTAACTATAATTGACTCTCAAGTTTGGTAGCCACTGGGTACCAAGGTTTATAATGTGTGATTTAAACAGACTGTAAGATGGAGGTTAAGCTAACATTCCGCTCATGTATAAGACAAGCTACTATCATGGGAGACCCCGAAGGCCTTCTCGTCATGCTATCTAAGAAGGGACAAGCATTCCTGGGATTTGCTATGCATGGGATAAGCTGGCAATGAGCAGTGGGTAACATGTTAATTTAACTTGACTAGTGTATAAGCAATAGGTAGTTGAGAGACCTAGCAATACCAGGAGGGAGAGAAAACAAAGAAATAAAAAAAAACAGTAAGGCCAGATATTGCAACGTTAGAATGGGAGCACAATTTCCACTTAAACTGGATGCAATAGTATAAAGTTGCTTTGTCCTAGATAGATACTGCAAAGCTTGCATTATGGGGTTTATCCCCTTTTACAGGGGCAGTTCAACCAATGTCTAGTGACGGCAGATTATCCTTCCAGGGGAACATGAGTCCAAGTGCTTGCCCCCCACCCTGAGTCCCAAGGCAGTCTGAGGTACTTGCGTCCCTGGTCTTGTCGCGGTCAGCAGGCCTGTTTTTGTGTTGGGACTGAGTGGTGGGCTTCTGGTAAGCCTGCTGGGGCGAGTCCGTCCGAGGGTGCGTGTCGTGGGTGCTGAAGTGCCCCATTAGGAGCTGTATCTTGGGCAGCTTCTAGCTCCCATCTGGATCAGGTCGCCAAGACCGGTGCTGCCGTGGAGGCTCCTGCCTATGGCTCCTCATCTCCCACTTTGCGTCTGGGTCCCGCCCGTTTGCTTGTGGCGCTGCTTTGTCTCGTTGTGGGTCTGACTTGGGAGATGCTGCAAGGAGAGACCCTTTAGCTTGAGAGCGTCGGGCTGGCTTCATCTCTGAGTGGGCCCTCTGCCCTGGTGGAGGGAGGACAGTCTCCATTGCCGCCAGGCTCCTGGGGGAAATATGGGAAGGTTGTCTGGTGTGCCCTTGCTTGTAAATGGAGCCAAAATGTCTGACAGATCCTCTCGGAGTTAGCCTCGAAGGTCTCCCTCCATGACAGGCCAGTGAGGCTCGCATGTGGTTGCCAAGGGTGCAGTGCGTCCACCGTCTTTGGTGACCATGCGATTTCAGTAACACTGAGTTGTGTTGTCAGGCTTGCCAAGGTGTAGACAACCACAAGCAACACAAAACTTCGGGATACGGCTGGAAATTAATCTAAAAGGAACATGAAAAATATATACAAAATAGTGAAGTACAATTAACACATTTTTTTACGCTGAATACAAATGCACTCACAGAATGAAGTAGAATATATCGCTCATAGGGTGCCTCCCCTAGTTGAAATGGGGGGTTGGTAATCCCTTGGCTCCTTGTAGGCTTCCTTAATAATGCTCAGGACTCCAAACAGGTAATGGTAGAAAAAGATGTATTTATTGATAAAAGGTGAATAATCACCATCAGTATAGAATATGATAAAAAGAAGAACGGTATGGTCCTACGCGTTTCGTTCTGCAAAGAACTTCATCAGGGACCGTATATAAGAAATAAAATCAATATCCAATTACAATGTATAAAAAAACATCCTATTCCCCCCCATCCCTGAGTCCTCTTTAAATAGGGCTAGTCCCCATGTTCATTGGTGGTTCCGTGGGTGGTATCCAGTATCCATTACTTGATTGGTCCTGGGAGGAAGCTATTCAGCTGTTTTCCATCCTCCTTGTATTGCTGTAATCAATTTCGGCGCGTTCGAGCAACCGGAACCGGAAGTGGAAATTGTATCGCACTTCCGCGTTCCACTTGCGTTCCACATGCGTTCCACCCGCGGCTAGAATGCGTTCCACCTTCATTGTGTCTCAACATAAATGTATAATCAGGAAAAACAATAAAGAACAATATATTCTATCTGCTAAAGAAAAAAATAATATTAATAACCTTATTTTCTACATTTACTTGTGTTAGTTATTATAATCAATCACCATTAAATTACTATAATAAAACAGTATCACACAATATTTCTTAAAGTGAAAGGTGCACTAAAATTGCACAATTTATATAATGCATGTAATCCTATTGTCAAGAAAAATTGTATTTCAAGTATAACATACATAGCTAAACTATATGATATATATCAATATCTATTGATTATTAGTAGGTGGTTCATGCCACAAAGTTTTTTAGAAAAATAAAATAAATATTTTTAAAAGAATAAGGTTTTAAATTTAGAGAAAACTAAATTTTATAATGTTCCTATAGAAAGTCTCCAATATTAAGTGGAGTTACACATATATCTAATATCCCAAATATTTGTATTTTTACCGATTGATTGATAAATGCATACAGGATAATATTCTTATCAATACCTGTATGTTTACAAAATACAAAAAGACCATACTCCCAAATATAGTTAAATTCCTAAATATATATAAGCAATTCAGCTATATATTTACTTCTACATAACCCATATGGAGAAAAGAAGGCTGTATTTTAATCAAAATAACCATAACCCACAGAATGATAATGTATAAAAAGATGAATATATGTATAAATAAAAAATCAATTTTAAATTCTAATCCAAAAAACAAACTAAGTCGATACCAATATTGAGGCCCTTTGGCTCTAGGGTATTCAACCGGTATATCCAAAAAGTCTCCCTTTGGGATAGTTTTTGGATTCTATCACCCCCTCGCCAGAATGGAAAAACTCTTTCAATGCCCATAAAAATAAATTCCCGAAAAGTAAATAATGGACAATTAGAACAGTGGGCCGAAACTGAATGAGTTTGAAGTTTCTTCTTAATATTATTTAGATGTTCAAGTATTCTGACCTTTAAAATCCTCTTTGTACGTCCCACATATTGTTTGCCACAGGGACACTGTAGTAAATAGACCACATAGTCCGAGTGGCAACCAATCTCAGATTTCACCTTGAATGTTTCCCCTGTGGTGTTGCTATGGAAAACCTGTGTTTTAGACAGTGATGTAGTAATACAGGCCTTGCAGGTTCCACAGCCTCTAAAGAAACCAATAGTGGAAGAAAGATCAGTATTAGGAGGTTTAATAGCGTAGCTAGGAGCCAGTAAGTTCTTAAGATTCTTATTCTTTTTATAGATCACCATAGGGCGATCCGATAAAGACTTTCCCAAAACTGGATCCTGAAGTAAAATGGGCCAGAATTCCTGCAAACTTTTTTTGATTTTATGATGGTCAGTATTATATTGAGTTATAAAAGATGATTTAAAGTTTTTGTTATTTTCATTTATACTGCCCTTATCTTCTAATAGTGAACTACGCTGTACCGAGCTAATGGAACGGATTTCTTTATCCAAAGAGTTTCTTTTATAACCTCTATCCATAAGCTTTTTCTTAATATATAGTGATTGGGTCTTAAAATCCTGAAGATTAGAGCAATTACGTCTGACACGTGTGAACTGACTCCTAGCTATACCCCGTAACCACGGTTTATGGTGACAGCTTCGTTGATGTACGTAGCCCTTACCATCCGTGGGTTTAAAGAAACATTTGGTCTGTATTTGTTCTTGATCGCAAAAAAGGACCAGGTCCAAAAAATGAATTTCGTATTTATTCCATACTGGAGTAAAAACCAAGTTGTACTTGTTACAATTAAGGTATCGAACAAACTCCTGAAAAGCAACCGAAGACCCCTTCCAAATAATAATAACATCATCAATATACCGCCGCCATAGGACCAGGCTCTCCCTCCAGCCATGCCCAGACCACACAAAAAGTTCTTCCCATCTTCTCATGTAGGTGTTGGCATAGCTGGGGGCGAACCTGGTACCCATGGCGTTCCCAGTGGTTTGTAAATAATAATCACCATTAAAGAAAAAATAATTGTGGTCCAAAATAAATTGAACTGAAGAAAAAATAAACTCCCTATGGCCTACAGATAATGTATTATCTCTAGACATGTAATAATCAATTGACTCCAACCCTAGGTGATGACTGATCACAGTATACAGAGAGGTCACATCTAGTGTGGCCCAGCTGTATTCCGATTTCCATTCGATACACTCCAGCTCTTGTAAAAAAGATTTCGTATCACGCACATAGGAAGGCGCTCCTTGCGCATATTTCTGCAAAAATGAATCAACATAGGCGGATAGATTAGCTGTTAGTGAATTTACACCGCTAATAATAGGACACCCTGGTGGATTAGGGAGGCGTTTGTGTGTTTTAGGAAGGAAATAAAAAATCGGTATAACGGGGTTTTTTTGAAATAAAAATTCTAAATTTTTTTGAGTGATGATCCCATTATTATATGCCTGATCTAGAAGGATCCCAAGTTCCATATTAAAACGTGACGTTGGGTCATTAACTAGAATGGTGTAAGTATTTTTATCCCCCAATATATTAGCAGATTCTTCTAGATAATAGGAGGTGGTCATCAAAACGATGCCACCACCCTTATCAGCCTCCCTAATTATTAGATCATCACGATCCATTAAATTTTTTAGCGTTTTTTCTTCTCTTTTTGTAAAATTAGAGGTTTGTGATCTTTTCTTATCCTTTATACTAAAAGACTGGAAAGTTTGATTCACCATATGTTCAAATGTCTCTAAAAAAGGGCCTTCGCTGTGATACAGGAAAAAAATGTGATTTGCGTTGAAAATTGTAATTAGAAGGGGTGGTTGAAACATTCAAGGTGTCATCCGAAGGTAGTATATAACTATATAAGCCGTATCCCGAAGTTTTGTGTTGCTTGTGGTTGTCTATGCTAAAAGGTCGTCTTCTTTGGGTAACGATCTTGGGAGGCTGTAATAATTAAGTTAAGTATCTGTATACATTTCACTACAGTTATTATCTTTAGTAGTGTGTATATTGTACTGTACTATTTGTTTGCCAAGGTGTAGGTGTGCCCAGCGGAGACCGGGATACCCCCCACTGGTCCAAAGGGAGGGGGGGACAGGGCTGCTCAAGCTCCTTTGGCAGACCTGAGCCCAGAGCCGGGAGATTGGCCGTTTCCCCCCGCAGCCGGGCCGTCGGCTGCTGCAGGCCATAGGCTGAGGTGCAATGTGCTTCCATCAGGGCTCCCAGTTTCAGGCTGAGATTGTAGTCGGGGGTGATCCCCGGGTTGCCTAGAGTCATGTCCCGCCAGTTTTGCCGTGATATTTCAGCCGTTTTACTGCAGATTCAGCAGGAGCCATCAACAGACACGTCTGACCATCTTGGCTGTCACGCCCCGCCCCCCGCAAATATTATTTTAAACCAGACCTGTAAAGTCTCACTCTAAATCTGACTTCCTCCACTAACAAATTATGCTACGCTCTCACAACTTGGCTTTTTCCTCTTCAAAAGAAAACTATTTCAATATCCTTATAACCACACTCTCCTGGGAACCCAAGCTTCTCTTTCACACTTTTAACTCCCTTGTTTGCCTTGTTGCTTCTCCTCATCCTTTTAACTTGACCACTACAAACTTCGCAACTTACTTCTGAGAAGATTAATGCGATCAGAAACTAGTTCTCTAATCTCTCTCCTACCCCTACCAATACCAAGCGCACTCCCAAGGCTGTTCTATGCTCATCCACACCCACTGCACCAGAAGAGGTTTCAGCTCTGCTCCTGTCCTCTTGTCCCACCAACTCATCCCTTGATCCTACTCACTCACATCTCATGCGCTCTCTACCTAATTCTCTTGCTCTGCCCCTAAAATATTCAATCTCTCTCTCTCCTCTGGCATATTTCCTTCACACTTCAAGCATGCAACTGTAACCCCTGATTTAAAAAAAAAAAGCAAAAAAAGCCCAACATTGACACTATCTCCCCATCCAACTACCGCCCTATCTCACTACTACTGTTTGCCTCCAAGATACTTGAGAAAGTTGTGTATGAGAGATTAAACTACTTCTAAATCCAACTCTCTGTTTGACTGTAATAATTTCCGTTTCTTCTGTGTTTATTTCCAGCTGATTGAAATAATTCTTTTATATATATATATATATTCTTGGGTAAAAAGCTTGCCATGTTAATATACGTCTATATTAACCAGAAATACTAATACGCAATCAGACTTATGGTTTATTCTTAGAGTTACGGATACATAATAAAACAACAAAGGATATTACATGATGATGGATGTTCAATAGCAGATGGTAATTGCTGGACTCCTGAAGGGAGAGTTAGTCTGTACATAGTTAGACAGATGGACAAGAAGAACAACCTCGTGCAGCAAGCAACAAGCAACAGTAAGACCTCGTGGTCCTTTATCCCCTATTCTATATAGAAATGACCATAATGACGTCAGAGTATAACCCTAGCCATATAAGGACAAGACCCCTAATCCACATTCTCAGACAAAGAAAGCCTTGTGACTTATTGAAACCATCTGTTACTTATGTCAATTCAGACATCCATACATAATCAATAGAAACATACAATATGCAATATTCTACATTGACCCACTTCAGTCTCGATGCAGAGCTTATCACTCTGTCTAAACGGCCCTCACCAATGATTTAATTGCTGAAAAATCCAGTGGTTACTACTTTCTCTTAAGTTTCCTTGACCTTTCTTCTGCACTTGTCTCTGTTCATCATCAACAACATCTTCTCATCCTCCGCAACCTCGGTCTACGAGACTCTGCTCTCTCCTTGTTCTCCTCCTACCTCTCCCAGCAGTCTTTTAGTGTTTCTTTCTCTGGCTCTTCCTCTTTTCCTCAACCCCTCTCTGTTGGTGTTCCACATGGTTCCATCCTTGGTTCTCTACTGTTCTTGGTCTATACTGCATTCCCTGGTAAACTCATCAGCTTCCAATTTCACTTCTATGTGGATGACATGCAAATTTATCTGTCCTCTCCTGATCTCTCTCAGACCCTCTTGATTCATGTCCCTGACTAGCTCTCTGCTATTTCTAATTAGATGTCTGATCACTTCCTTAACCTTAACCTGTCCAAAACAGAACCCTTAAATGTTGCTGCTCCCATCTCTATCTCTCTCCAAATTAACAGCACTAACATCAGCTCTACCTCAGAGGCTCGCAGCTTAGGTGTTCTCTTTGACTCTAATCTCTACTTCATCATTCATATCCAGTTGATCGCCATATCTTGACACTTCCAGATTAAAACCATAGGCTCATCTTAACGCCAGATATGGCCGAGGTGATAATCAGTGGTGCTATCCTCTCTTGCCTTGACTTCTGCAATCCGCTTCTCAGTGGTCTTATGTATTCCCAACTTGCTCTATTGCAGTCTATAATGAATACAGCAGCGAGACTTATCTTCCTGTCCATCCGCACCTCCCACTCCTCCCCCCTCTGTCAGTTCCTACACTGGCGTCTTGTAAGATTTACTGGTGGTTTCTTACAAATTTCTATATAACACTTCTCCTACTTACATATCCTCCCTACTACACAAGTATGTCTCTGCTCTGCTGAAGATCTGCATTTATACTCTGTTCGTACTCCAACCTCTGACACATGCCGTCAAAACTTTTCTAGGGCTGCAGAGTTCCTGTGAAACTCCCTTCCCTTCTCTGTTAAACCCAGTCTTCATTACTTCAAAAAATCATTAAAAACTCAGTTTTCACTGTTTGGTAACCCACCTTGCTTCCTCTACTGTAACTGTCATATATTAAAACAAAAACATACTGTGAATACTGTGCCATTGAATACTATCCTAACAACCTAGTTTTCCTGTACATGACATATATCCTATCCTTGCCTCTTGTGTCACTTTACCCCACTCCCTCTAGAACAGCGTTTCCCAAACCAGTCCTCAAGACCCACCAACAGTCCAGGTTTTGTTAGTATCTCCATTGGAATAAAACAGGGAAACACATAAATCCTAGACAGTTGGTGAGCCATGAGGACTGGTTTGGGAACCACTGCTCTAGAATGTAAGTCGATTTGAGCTCATTTGGGCAGAATTCTATCATTTTGCCTTCAGAACATGACTATTTACAGTGAAACAGCACCAGTGGAGGACTGGCAGCATATCCACCAACCATGTTGTTGTGATTATGGAGGTTAGAGTGCTCCTTTAAGGGAAAAAAAGAAAAGTACACAATAGATTATATTCAATAAAGCAGAAATGATGGCAAATTGATGAAGAATGTCAATGTTTAGGCCGAAATAGCTGAAATGAAAAATAGCCTAGTTTAATATTTTCAATTTTGGCTATTATGACCTAAAGTTAGTAATTACCTTTTTAAATTCTCCATAATTTAAGTGCTTTTGGAGAAATAATGAAGTGAATTAAAAAACGCACTCTGCAGCTCCATTTTCATGCTTTATTCTCATGCGTGATAAATAGTTCAATAATAAATTCTACAACGTGCGGTAATTTGATTATATGCTCAAACATTTCCTCTCAGGTCACACACAGCAATAACCAGGTTAAACCTTTTTCACTGGTCATTACACTGCATTCATGACATTATTATGTCTTCTTATATCACCATAACTTCAATGAGGTTCATTACGTGTTGCTTCTAAATGTCCCATTTCCCAAATAGTTTTTGGTCGCCATGATGAAAAAGCTCAATTTATTGACAATCTTTGCTTTTACCTGAATATTGTTCCCAAGTAGCACAACTTTGATTGTTAGTTTTATTTGTTTGATAATTAAGAGTTCAGAAATCTGGCAGGATTCCCCCTAGGTGACTAATAACGTGTGTTCTCGTGGTAAAAAAACGTTTAATGATTTTTATTAGCTGCTCTTAGACCCTCAACTTTAAATGACTTCAAAATCCATCATTTGTAAGTTGTTATGGTGGAGCACTTAATTAATTATTCTAATGTGAAACTAATTTATATAAATACCTTCTTAAAGTGGCAATCTTATAAAGTGCAATCTCAACCTTCAAGTTTTTGTGCAAATATTTCTAGAAAGTACCAGTCTTATAAGGTGCAATTCCAGTACTCAAAAAATGTTTTTAATTTTTTGTTTGTGTTCTGAAAAAGCCTTATGGAAAAAGTGTGGTTTCTACTTTATATTTATACCCCTATTTTTTTTATTTGTGTTTTATACTATTCATTGTGAAAAAAATTAATTTCTTACACCTTTATATTCAAATTACTCCTATTACTTACCTGTACTTGTTAGCTTCCTTTTAACTCTTCTTTTCACTTACTTAATATACCATTGGAGTCTTGTTTGTTCTCTCTAAATGCTGTGCTGACCATACGTATTCTGGAAAGCACTGATCATTGTGGGACCACTTACAACCGTAGACGAGGATTGTACTTGTTCAAAAGCATTACTATAGAGCTTTTTATTATAGCTCCCTAAAGTGTGAGTGGACATACTCTGTTTATTTTTTAAATCTATTTATTATATTTATTATATTTACCTACTTAAACTATAATTATCGCATTTATACTATTTGATTATTAGCTATAAGCTATCAAACATATGTGCCAAGTCTTACAGGAGGGCAATATATATTCATGAAGTGTTAGACACCTTTACTCATCCCTCCAACATTGTAAATGATATGGAGAAGGACACTTTAATTTTAGGGGTGTGAGTGGGGGTGTTGCCAGGGGCATGGCTGTTCTAAACTATTTTGGTGACTTACTAATAGCAGTTTATGCAAATAAAATTTAATTTATAACAAGAACAATTTATCTTATTTACACAGACTGCTTTTAAACTCATTTCGACATATTACTGTGAGTATTATTGTTGCGGAGTACCTCTGTTATTCACTCAGACACACCAAGAATATGGAACTCCTAGAAAAGAGATATTAGGACAAAAAAGAGGGATTTGGTCCAAAAATAGGGACTTCCCTCCTAAATAAGGACACTTGAGAGGTACGCCTTTACTGGAGAAAGACAAATAATTTCCATGCACTTAAAAAGAGACAAACAAAGATAAGTGTATCCCTTAAAGGATCCCTATAGGGTCGGGAACACAAACATGTATTCCTGACCCTATAGTGTTAACACCACCATCTATCCCCCCTGGGCCCCTTATGCCTCCATAAATATAGTAAAAATCTTACTGTATTCAAGCCTGAAGCTGTAAATCTGCATGCTGTTAGACTCAGAAAAACAAGCAGTCTGCTGACATGTGGTAGCCTGATCCACTCACAGTGCTTCCCCATAAGATTGGCTGAGACTGACAAAGAGGCAGATCAGGGGCAGAGCCAGCATGATTCAAACACAGCCCTGGCCAATCAGCATCTCCTCATAGAGATGAATTGAATCAATGAATCTCTATGAGGAAAGTTCAGTGTCTGCATGCAGAGAGAGGAGACACAGTGCTGCCCTGTGCTCTGCTGACAGCAGATCTGTGTGGATTGAGGAGTTTTATGCCTCAATCAACTCCGAAGTCCCTCTGGTTCACTGTGAGTGACTGCAACTGGAGGTGTTCATAGCTTTCAATGTAAACACTGTTTTTTCTCAGAAAATACAGTGTTTACATGAGAGAGGCTGCAGGGAGCTATAGTTCTCACCTGAACAACCTCATTAAGCTGAAGTTGTTCAAGTGACTATAGTGTCCCTTTAAAATACACTTTCAGATTTTCAGTCTTTCTCTATTAGAACGCTGCCATTTATTTGACCCCCTTGCTCGATCGAAGATAACACTGCTTTGCTTGACCTCATGATCATATTATAATGACATCAGACTGTGTCACTAAGCAAAGCAGTGTTATCTTCTGTCAGCTAAGTCTGTGATCTTGACAATGGATCAAGTTAATGGCAATGTACAGATGAAAACCGGCTGGGGACCTGACTGTGTTCCTTTAGTAAATACAGGGAGAATTCTGGAAAATTCACAGTTTAGTGGATAACCCCACTTAACCAGAAGGAGTGATACAGAAATAAGGAAGAGAGTTTAACCCCATCATCAGACTCTTCCATGACACATGGTGAATGGGGTTAACTTTTTCTGTGCAGTTGGAATGAGCAGTATATTGTCTGCACAGTGTTATTTGTCCATCTAGCATTGAAAGGGTTTATAGATTTCTGGTCTTTAAATAATTGAGAGGATAAAATGACCCTGATGCTTCCATGCTGGATATCAATGCCCTGTTGTTAACAGCTCTACACTTTGCTGTAATGCTAGGCCAGAGTTATATCATGCATGGAGGGCCATTCTTCCTAAACAGTGCAAAACAGTAAAGCTCCCTTATTAAACTGCTGCCTAATGAACGCGGCCAGTGATGTGCCTGTCCTTTGACAAGCAGCGGGATAGAGTTGTATTGTGCTTATCGTGTTTGTCCATCTCTAAATAACAGAATTGGACAATCTCCTAGCGGAGTAGCTCGTTACCAGATGCCGATTAGCACTTCCCTTGCCCCCCTGGAGCAGATCCTTACGATGACGGATTGGATCTTAAATAGCTCAGCAGATTCCTGCCAGTTGGTTATTAAGGAGTATCTCGGCAGTGATTCATTTAGAGGGCATTTGCTTGTGAATATGATTCAAAAATTAGCAGGAGTTTAGCAAGAGGCTGGGACTAGCTGACCCCTTAATAACGTTATAATGATGCCATTTAACATCCACCGCTTATCCCACAGACTCGGCTCTGCGAGTGGAGAACAGGCTGTGTGCTGACAGGTTACACAGAGAGGGAGACCTAGAATGCGACCTCACATCCAGGGCTGATCACTCAGGACAGATGTCTGTGCACTGTATGGCACAAACCCCTTCTAACAGACCATGTTCAAGGATCGCTGGTGCTTAGGTTGCTGACCTCTAATATAAAGCATGTGGTCCAGCTCTCTGTGTCCTTGTCAAAGTCATTCTACTATATGTTATGATGGCTGCTTGGATGTGTAGTAGTTAATAAAACCCTCATTCAGTGCCAATAAAAGAGTCTATGAATGTCTCAAGTAAAATGGACTGTTATAGGTTGAGAATTGTACATAACACATGCTTGCATTAGGCTGGTTGTTGTACTTTATGATTTATACGCCTGCCCCTTTTTCTTTTCTGTATCCCTGGTTTTATTTGTCATATAAGACAAAAATCCCAATAAAAGGAATTTGAAAAAAATGTCTATGGACAAACTGATGATTTAAAGAGATGTCTTGTATATATTGCACATAGTTACCTCACTCATCCATGGTTCATTTCTTTCTTTTCACCAACATAGATTTGGGCCACAGACTTGGATGTGTGTTATAGTGACCAGCTGGCTATGACCCAACTCCTGATGTACTTGACAAGTGGAACCCTGGACTGTACAAACAGCCGTCTAAATGTTCCCAACCATCCCAGCAAAATGGACCATTCTCAGCGCCAGACTCAGCTTATAGCGGTAACATCCATTCAATGGCTTCCAATTTCTCTGAATTGCAAACTGCAAATACATGTATTGTGTGTGTGTTTTAATTATTTAGTAATAATTGGTGTATTTAGCAGTCTACAAATTACCTTGTAGTAGAAGGGTAATACAGTAACTACAATAGTTATAGAGTTATTCTAGACTGCTCTTCATAGAAATGTGTATGTGTACCTTAGGAGAAATGGCCGCTGCTCCTTAGAGTATACAGGCAGAGTGGAAACGGGAGGCATTAAGATATTGAATTTTAAAAAGAAATAGATTTTTTTTTAAAGCAGGTTTCCCTCCTTCTGTACAGGGGGTGAAGCAGGGAATATCAAACACTGCCTGACCGAGGGTATGTATATATGGCTAAAGTGCAATATTCTATTTAAAAAAAAATTATTTTATCTATTTTTTATACACATTTCATTTTCAAAAAAATCTAATTCCTTTCAAAACGCTATGAAAGTATAATTTTATTAAAAATAGTTTTGAATTGACATTTGTCCTTTCAGGGATACACACTGTACCCTGAATCCTTATAATGCTCACATTAAATGAATAGACACGTAAACTAATTCAACTAGCTGAAGTACGTTACATGCCGGTGGTCTGTAATTTTTTTTTACTTTTTAAAGTGGCTATTTCAACAAAAATCTGACCTTTTATACATCCACGCCAAATCGCCTCTCTGGCTATCACTCCGACAGCCAGTTAAATATTTTTCTACTTCAATTAGCTCCATGGAGCTAACCAAAGTGACAGGCGTGCTGCTGGGCTACAGTTCATCTGCATTCCCCTCTTTTCAATGAAGGTTCTACAGCTCATTGAGAAGAAAAATACATGCATGTTTTCTTTGGGGAAGTGTATCTATTAAGTAGTTAAAACATGTGCTACAGTGAAGGTGCATTCAAGTAAATGCAGTACCATTTTAGCAGTGATGGTAATAAACCATGTTTTCATCTTCCTCTTTTTAAGGCAATGCTTTAATAGTGAATCATCTACTCAAATAATATATTGATCACCCCCCTAAACTTCCAATGCACACACCTCGTTCCATTATTGTGCATTCCTCAACCTCACACATTAGCTGACTGTTCTATATTCTTGGTTCTACATGTGTGCTAATGTTTGGTTATCATCAGACCTGTACTGCTCCTGTTATAAAGATAAACTCTCTTCTGTCACAGTGTCATGCTTCCAGTCACTAAACTCCTTCCCTCCCTCCACTCTGTACAACAAACACTTCCCTACACCATCTTTACAAGTTCCCCCTCAATAAAATGTTCTTTAAAAGAATAAATTTGCTCAGTGCTGTTGCTCCTGTAATTATGTATAAAACCAATCACTCATTATCTGGGAGATAGATGAGGCTAAATAAGCACAGCATTAATAATTTACAGGGCTCTTCATTATGCCAGTGCATGGGCTGCGAAGACCCAGCAAGAGCAATTCTTTCAGTCTGATGCCAACCTTTAAACAATGGCGTTCCATCACCGCGGCCCCATCCTGCTTCACGCTTGTTAAACAGAGACATGGATTATTCTATCAAACACTCCTCTAGTTTCTGCTCCCCACTGCAAACCAACAGCTTCTGAAATGCGCATCTTATAATCCCCCCTCCACATGTTAATGACTCAAGCAATGGGAGATATTAATTCTGCAAATATTATAAACATGATTAGCTCGCAGTCAAAGATTTATTGCAACAGACTTTTCGGAGTACTAACTTTGTGTGAGCCGCTGTCTGAATATATTGTGGCATCCTGTTAGTCTGAAGGGACACATCTAGGACAGATGTGAAAGTAAAGTTTTGTGCAGAGCGTGTTCGATTGTGCAGTCACTGCCAGTGTTATATGGTGCAGTGTCTAGAGAACCCCCTTGCTCTGTGTGGATTTGAAGCCGGTAAAGGGCAAGGTTAATCACTGATCCGTTTTAGGTTTAAGTTGCCAGCTTGGAACGATTGTCCCACTCACCATTGGTTTCAAGTTATTTTGAAATCAAATTTGCAATGTTCAGGGAATTCCCTGAAATTCATGATTTTGTAAATAACCCTGAAAGATAATTGATTGCAAAATTCAAAGGAGCAATCTAGCATTAAAAATACAAACTTATTTCTAAATTTACTGTTACAGTCATATAATACAATCAGGACTGTGGCCAACTCCGTGAAGTGCATGGACGCTGGCTCTGTCCGCAGCCAGTAAGTAATCAAAGTCCAACATAATTCTCCTTGTGATTCTTTATTGTGGTTTTATAAGAACAGGTCAATTTTTGTCCATACCAGGCCTTTATAAAACATAGTAGACATTAAAGGGACACTGTAGGCACCTTGGCCACTTCATCTCATTGAAGCAGTTTGGTTCCACTGTCCCTGTCCGCTTAACCCTGCAGTATAAAATATTACAGTTTTAGAGAAACTACAATGTTTACATTTTAGGGTTAAGACTGCCTATAGTGGCTGTCTACCAGACTAGAGGCGTGTACTGCTGTTTTATGGAGTTTGATTCCTTGAAACGATGCTGGACATCCTCACGCTGTGCATGAGGACATCCAGCATCTTTAAATCCCCCATATGAAAGCATTGATTCAATGGTTTACTATGGAGAAGGCCTAATGCAGCACTCATCACATATTAGGGTTCCCCTCTTGGTGCTGACGTCGGAGGAGGTGGAGAGGGAGCCAAACGCTGGAATAAGATGAGTGAATTTAAGAGTTATTTAAGGAATACAGCTTTGAACTTAAGTGCTTATATAGGCTATAATTAAGGGGTGGAGTGACACCCTAATGAGACACAACTGTCATTACAGATTATCCTTCCAATAGTTAAGTGATTAATTTGATGACAAACTTGGCAGGTTGTTCTGATATTTTCATTAGCTTTTTGTATAACCTTAGAAGTACTTCTTAACTATTTAGTTGTAGCCACTTCCCCCATAACCAGAGCTATTTATTTGTTCTTCCAAATTGATATTTCTCAGATTTTCTAAATTTTTCAGTTCTGAAGAATTTTGGTCAAAGTTTGATTAAAAATTATAAAATTAGAAAGGACAATGCATCTTTCGAAATTCTGCCATATTTAAATTCGGACTTAACTGATAACTGAATCTCCAAGTCAATGTATAATGTATAATATGAGTCAGTAGTGTATAATATGTTATCCACTGATCAGCCATAACATTAAAACCACCTGCCTAATATCGTATAGGTCCTCTTCGTGCTGCCACAACAGCTCTTGACAAGACATCTGAACGTGTCCTGTGCCAGTTGGCACTAAGACATTAGCAGCTGATCCTATAAGTGCTACAAGTTGCAAGGTGAAGTCTGCATGGATTTGATTTGTTGCTCCAGTACATTCCACAGATGGTCAATCGGATTGAGATCTGGGGAATTTGGAGGCCAAAGCAAAATCTTGTACTCTTTGTCATGTTCCTCAAATCATTCCTGAACAATGTGTGCAGTGTTGCATGTGGCATTATCCAGCTGAAAGAGGCCTCTCTCATCAGGGAACACCATTACCATGAAGGGGTGTACATGATCTCTAGATAGGTGGTGCGTGTCAAAGTATCATCCACTTAAATGCCAGGACCCAAATTTTCCCAGCTGCCAGCTTGCCTTCTTCCCATCATACATCGTGCTGCTATATCTTACCCAGGTAAACAACACAAACACTCTGGCCATCCACCTGATCTAAAAGAAAACGTGATTCATCAGACTAGGTCCAGTTCTGATGCTCACAACCTCTTTGAAGATGCTTTTGGCGGTCGTCAGGAGTTATCATGGCAGTCTGACTGGTCTGCAGCTACGCAGTCCTTTACCGATACCCAGGGGCGGACTGAGAACCCTCAGGGCCCTCGGGCAAAATAAATCAAGGGCCCCCTTACAGGCCCCACCCATACTCTGCAGCAAGCGCCACCCTTGTCCCGCCTCCATGCACCGCCTCCAGCCACACCCTACACAATCTTTAGACACAAGGAACAAAAGGGCAATAAGCCCTTCGAGGCCCCAGTAGAGACTACAATTGAGGGCTAATGGGCCATGGAGGGGGGTCTTTCTAGCGGAGGTTATCTCAGTGTCCTTTAGAGAGTGTGTTAGATAGAATCCCCTCCAAGCCCCATTAGAGACTACAATGGAGTCTAAAAGGCTTGGAAGGGGGTCTTTCTAACAGAGGCCATCTCAGCGTCCATTAGATATCCCCTGCTGGAAACAGTGCCTCCAGGCCCCAGTAGAAACTACAAATGAGGGCTAATGGGCCATGGAAGGATTTCTAGCAGAGGCTAGAGTCTAATGGGGCCTGGAGGGTGGTCTCTCCAACACTCTTCCTATTTACAATATAGCAACACAACATAGCTCGCTGATACCTAAGCCAAGTTGGCTCCTCTTACCTTAATTACTGTTGCTGGCTGGCAGTCTGTGGGCTTGCTGGCTGCGGAAGGCAGGCTGTGGGCTTGCTGGCTACTGCCGCAGGCTGTGGGCTTGCTGACTGCGGCTGGCACTTTGTGGCTTGCTGTAGGCCTGTGGGCTGGCTACTGGCCTGTGGGCTGGCTAACTGGCTGGCTACTGGCCAGCCTGTGGGTTAGCTGGCTGGCTACTGGGGCACTTGTAGATTATTTAAAGAAATAACCCATGCACAATGTTCAGTAAGGTGATGTTCTCCTTAGTGGATTACTGCCTAGAACAGTTTATTGACTTAGAAAGGGCCATAAAGGCATTGAGGCTGTAGTTCCTATAGGAGACTGTATGCAACAGTGTGAAAGGTTTTATGTGTCACAGATAGATGCTGTGTGAATGTGTAGGGTGTGTGGGTGTGTAGGGTGTGTGGCAATGTTAGTATGGGGGGCTGTGTAACAAAAAAACAAGACTCTTATGTGGCAGTGTAGGTGTGTGTGTGAGGCAATGTGTGTAAATCTGTATGGTGTAAGCATTATTTTGTGTCAGAAATGTACATGTGTGTGTCATAGAGAAGCAAAGTGGGGCTAGAGTTCACAGTGTTTTAGAATGTACTGTATTAAAATGGGGGTGCTAATATCCTGGAATGTTCTGATTTGTGGTTTTTATTCTTCTAGACCTCACCTATCTCAAATCGTGTTGCAGTTCTGAGCACACGTCTTGTACATACAAACCTCTCTATGGTGTATTACAACGTGTTCTTCAAGATGTGTAGAGCTCACGGTATTGGCTTTGATGTCAAGGTATGAAGTGCCTGCAACCAAGGGGTCTTTTAGATTATTGCATGCATGAAGACAAGAGGGATCTGTGTTTGATTATGTAGATGTGAAATATAAACAGTCTCACTATAAACTATATGAATCTATTAATGGTGATGGTGACGATAAGTAAGCAGTGTATACATATGGTAAAGATAGGCAATGAATGTCAATATAAGCAACAGATATGAAGGTAACACATGATAGAGATAACAAGAAAATGTTAAGAATTGACAAGGGAATTACAAATTGTAGCCCAAAATCGCATAGTTGGATACATTTTCCGAATCTGTTATTGTGACCAAAATGATCTATTTCCTTTCAAGTTATTGGTCTATACAAATCCAAATTTGGGGAATATAACATTTAGGGTTATTCAATAAAGTGTGATTTGTTGAGAAATCAAAATCAATTTCAAGTTTTAGACTAAAATAGATCATTTAAGAAGATTTTCCAAGCTAGTTACGATTCCAGTAGTGGTATTTTGGGCTGCAATTTGACATTTATCTAGAATCCATTACAATTCACCGGCATAAATTACCCTACTAGTGTATTATTGAAATGAAAACCGAATAGCAAAACCTATGCTAAAATTGCAACGTTGAAAAAGGATCTCATTTGGAAGTAAACTGTGCTCTTTTGGCCTAAGTTGTACAAATTAATAAATACTCTGCCTAGGGGGATATCAGGCCCTTTTTCATTCACTGCAGTTATGCTGTATTTGGTGCCTTAGGGTGCACCAGCCCCCCTCCCCCTCTCACCTCTATAGTGTAGCTTTGCAGACCAAGGTAGAGGATATTCTTGACTTGCTACCTGTCAGACCTCATGAAGAGTATCCTCTACCATGCTCCATTTGGCCACACTACAGACTGGGGATAACAGGATGAAATAGAGAGCCAGAAAAGAGTGAGAACAACGGGGGATAAGGGACGCAATAGGAGTAAGTGACAGAAAAGTGGTGTGACATATAAAGGGCTGTAAGAGACACAAACTGGCAAAAAGGAGATAAGATACACAGTAGAAGGTAAGACATGTAAAGGGGAAATGAGAGACAAATGAAGGGCGAAGAAACCACAAAAAGGGATAAAGTAATGAAAGCGGAAATAAGCATTACAGAACCAATTACATAAGTAATGCAATCCTCCAAAGGGGAAAAAAGACTAAAACAGGGGGTAGTATATAAAAAAAGGTTTAGTAAAATGGGATCAAGAGATAAATTGGCCTACATGGGTCAAACTCATTTTGGGGGGCAGCAAAATGCATCTTTGCCCGTGTAGCCAGAAATAATTGCACCAGGTCCATTGTACAAGCTTTGCATGAGACAAGTTTACTGACAGCTGACATGTATTGCTATATATAATGTAGCTTAAATGATGAACATTTACATGTGAACTTAATAATGTAAGGTGAGCACTAATACAAACACAGTGAGGGGCACTTTACAAGAAAGCATATTGCCATGTACTTTCACTGTGTACCTTTATACCTCACTAGTAAATATATTGATCAGAATATATTTATGTACGATGTGTACAATGGGATGTGAACGCATATTAATATAATAGGTGGGATATATTTGTATGTGTAAATTTGTTGATAGTTTGCTTTCACAATATATAGCTAAAACTTTATTTTCTATGCTCACAGCCGGCACAAGTTGATTTCCTGAAATGGCTGTGATTGATCTGGGGAGAGAATAAATATTGATTTGTGATGGTGTGGATAGTGCTAAGTTTCACATTCTGCTTTTCTTGTCAGGAGAAACAAGGGACTGTGTTTTTACTCTTGGAAAATCAGAAAAGGCATCGCTTGGGAATGCTGTGAGTAATAAAATGCATTTTCACACATAAAGACAACTGACACGTTTACCAACCTATGTTTCTCCACTGTTAATGTGGCCTCACACAAAGCAATCAATCTGTGAAGTACTGCACCCCTTGTTACCTTGGAACACTAAGCATTTCAGGTGGCATACATTATGTCCCATAGTTCCGTTCACTGTATTTCACTCTGCTGAGAATTGGATAGAGACTATGTCTCATTATGCTTTTCTGTCAAGACAAGTGGCAGTGGTCTGTGATAAACAGTCTCTATTGGAGCTTGTCGATTTATTGGAATATCACATTGTTTATGTTATACTTGACCTTGTAATTGCCCTTACATTCTTAAGCCAATCAAACATTTAATTCATTATTGTACAAAAGACAGAAGTCCAATACATGGGGAACACATGCCTAATCTCTAAATAAACTTACTACACCACAAGCATTTTATGCAGTATTTATTTATTTATTACTGGCATTTATAAAGCGCCAACATATTCCGCAGAGCTGTATAATTGAGAAAGACAACACAACAGGAACAGACCGAAACAACAAGGAGAGGGTCCTGCCCGTGAGCTTACAATCTAAAGGTTAAAGGACCACTATAGGCACCCAGACCACTTCAGCTTAATGAAGTGGTCTGGGTGCCAGGTCCATCTAGGTTTAACCCTGTCTGTTGTAAACTGCTATGTTTACATATGGGTTAATCCAGCCTCTAGTGGCTGTCTCATTGACAGCCGCTACAGGCGCTTCCACGCTTCTCACTGTGATTTTCACAGTGAGAAGACACCAGCGTCCATAGGAAAGCATTGTGAATGCTTTCCTATAGAAAGACTGAATGCGCGTGCGGTTCTTGCCGCGCATGTGCATTCAGCCGATGACGTCGGAAGTAGCAGGAGAGTCCCCAGCGCCGAGGGAGCCCGGCGCTGGAGAAAGGTAAGATATGAACCCCTTCCTCCCACTTCAGCTCGGTGGGAGGGGGGCCATGAGGGTGGGGGGGGACCTAAAGACCCTAAAGTGATGAGACAAGAGGTAGCAGAGGGATTTGTATGTGATAGCAGAGAGAGTTAATAGTATAACTGTAGCAGCTGATAGCATGTGAAGAGAATGAGGAGGTGATTGGCTGTGGTTCCAAACAGCTGGAAGAGCATACTATACACACACACACACACACACTGACACACTAAGACACACATACTCTTTGACAGACACACATACACTCTCACTGACAAACACGCATACTCTTTGACGGACACACACACTCTTTGACAGTCACACATACACTCTCACTGACAAACACACATATAAACACATATACATTCTCACTGACAAACACATACACTCTCACACACTCACTGACAAACACACATATACTCTTTGACAGACACACAAACACATACAAACTCCCTAACATTTTACTCCACCCAGCCCCCCTACCTTTAGGCTGGCATGGAGTCCCTGTGGTCCAGCAGGGCAGCTGGGTGGCTGGTGAGCGGTCCCTGGGGTCCAGTGGGGCTGCTGAGCAGCTGGCGTGTGGGCGGCGAGGGAGCAGTGATCTTCCTGCTCAGCTCCCTCACGCGCCTCTTAGTGATGCCAGAGCCAGAGTGATGTCATATTCCGGCTCCGGCATCACTGCTGTGTGCGCAAGGGAGCTGAACAGGGAGATCACTGTTCACTGCTCCCTCGCCGCACGCGACCATTTTGTTTTGAAAAAGTTGTAGTTCAGCAACATCTGGGGGGTCGCAGGTTGGACAGCCCTGCTTTATGGTCAGAGGTTGTATCCAGGTTGTAGAAGATAAGTAATATTATTGAAAAGCAGACATATCTGTATTATCTGAGGTATGTGAGACATTGTCACTTTTAAACTCAATGTAAGAGCAATGATGGAGAAGGGGTACTTGCTCCCTCTGCTGGTATGCTGTGGATACCCTTGACCTCGGCAAGATTTCCAGCTCAAATATAGGATATGGCATTCCACCTTGAGAAACCTCACTAACAACACTAATACAAGCATATAATGGTTGCCAAGGAGTGGGAGTGCAAACAGGGACTAGTCTAATTTACGAGTACTAAGGGGTCAGGCAGAAGAAGAGACAGTCCAGTTTCAGTTGTAGGACAAAAAACAAATGGATAAAAGCTTAATAGTTCCCACTCAAGAGGTCCCAGATGAGTTTTAGCTCAATTGACCTTGAACAATTCAGCCTATACCAGTATATTAGAATGCTAACGGGTTATCTAGAACAGGGCTCCACACAAGGGATACAGTTAAAATCAAGCAATTGTTGGTCTTCTTATAGGCCTTGTAAGAGATATAACTGCAGTAGCCCCAATAGATTCATTGAACAAGGTTGTCCACATCTAGGTTTTCTTGTTCAACCAAAAGATATGCTAAGAATATGTATCCGAGTCAGAAAGTGTGGCACACACTGATATTGGACAAAGGTTTAAGAGTTGTGTGCAATGGGTAGTAACCATTCAGACAGTTTTAAATTAACTCATGTTCCTGTTGTATGACCTATCCCAATACCATCTCTGAGCATGTAGCTAAATATTTCACTAAACAATCTGCTAAACACTACAATTAAAACCCAATTTGATTTTAGACCTTGAGAAATGGACATGGACAGCTTTGACATATAATCCATATTTTTCTTGCTTTCTGTATTAATCGTGTTGCAGAATTTCATAACTTGACAAGGAAGCTCTACCTTGAACATGCATATTTTAAATAGAGTATGGCGGAAACTGTCAAAAAAAGGTTATGCACCATCTATAAAGGGGTTCACACATATCTGTAAAGTAAGGTTTGAGATATCTTACTTCGTATCATTAGATGTCAGTGATTTCTAAAAAGACACAAGTTGTGCAAATATTCCCTATTAACAGAATAAGATATCTTTCAGGATTTCTTTGTAAAAATAATGCAGCACTCCGTCACTATAATGATGAAAGTGTATTTTGCTCCTTATTTTTCATGCGTTTGAGTAGACTTTTGTTTCTGTATAATTCATGATTGCAATAAGAATTGTGCGTAAATAGATTAGAGAGAGTTACTTAAATAGTTTTGCAAGATTTTTGTAAAGAATGTCTTCTTTACATTTTGTTAGTTGAAATGTAAGCATATGTGTAGGTTAGGGCAAAACATCATTTTTGTGGTATCGTATAAAAAGCATCTGTTACTTAGGAGAGAAAAAAAACACTTGTGTATGTGGTGCAGCATGGAGATAGCTGTTAATGCTCTGTTTACACAAAGTATAGGTTGATTGCACGCTTTCTTTAGCTCAGTGACCAGTTCTTTAACCGTAATATTATATCAATGTAAGTAAATTCTGCAAAACTTGTTTTCTGATGGGTTTTCACAGCACTGGAGAAGATTACACCACAATTCTAAATGATTGATTTTGGGAATGGGAAGATGCTTGGGGTTTCAAGGATATACTAGTAAAATATGTACCCACTTAAATAGCACACAGACCCATTTTCTCTTTTGTTTGTTTTTTTTTTGTTATATTTTGCTTGTTTTTATTTGTGTTTTTTGTTTTGGGGGGGAGGGGAGGTTATAAACCATTACAATAGGGAGTACCAGTATATAAGCCAATGAAGCAGGGAGAATTGGTAGAGATGAGCAATAGTTGGATTGAAAGATATATGTATGAGTAAATGGCTAGAGAGAAGTTATTCAAGTTAACTGAAACGACTCAATGTCTTCTTTCTAAATCTCATTACCAGGAGCATTGCAGAGGACCTCCAGGGAGCTCTCATGACCTTTGCTCGCAATCTGTTTATCATCCATCAGGAAATATCAACCCCTAACATGCAGGGTGAAACTAATTTCAAGGTGAGCTGTTAATGAACTAACGATTTCAGCTCCATTTCACCAACGACTTGGTAAGAAAGGAGATGGAACAGCTTCATTCTTCATGAAAGCTGCGTTTGGTGTCTGCTAATTACTGTCCTGCATGAAGGACAGTGTTAATGATCTGCACAAGGTTTCTATAAATACAGTACAGCATACATAGAGTACAGTGTGCTATTAGAAGGCTTTAAAAGGACAAGTAGGGAAAAGTGATTATTTGAACCAATAGGGTTCCCTGGGTGAGATTGTGTGGCACAATAAAGGTTATAAGAATAGGTTATAGGGATTAATAGGAAATAGCAATTGGAGTGGTTAAATAAAACAAGACAAGGAGCCCAGTGGAAAACTCTGACACTTCATGAATAATGACAACATAGGGTGAAGTTATCCACAATCTTACGGTGGTTTTACGGAGTAAACAATGCGTTACACACAGCAATGGAAAGAGTTACATGGCAAAATTAGAGAAATTACACTACTTTCTGCAGTAATTTTCTAATGCAGAAAATACAATGTTAGCAGAATATAAACCCTTTTGCTGATGGTAGAAAAGTCAGAGGATAATGTAGTTTTAAATGGTTGATTAGTATCCATCATTTTACTCAAAAAGAAGATTAAACCATATGATTACACATTAATAGTGGAGTATTTTTTTCAAATCTAGTGTAGTGATTAAAGGGTAGTTGGAAATATATGTACCGATACATTACGATGTCTGTTACAACTTGCCTGTATGGATATGCCATCATCTATACATTACCAACACATGAGAAGAAGAAAAAACATATTTGTCAGGTTGCACATTGATAGGATTTTATGTTTATTACAGAAAATCGTACAAGACATTGAAGGCATTCTGGGAGTCACAGAAGAAAACAAACTGAAATTTGATCAAGAAGGTGAAGACAATGGCCATCTCACAGCAAACCCATGACGGCTTCTCTAAACTGGAGTTTTTACAACATCTTCCAGGCAATATAAAGCAGACTAATCCATGTGCTTGTGGTATTCTGGGAATTAGATTTATGATTTCCTAGTCTCACATTGTCATCACCCATTTGATGGGTAAGATTTTGAAAATCACAAGGATTAGTGTGGCTTATAAGGACCAAAGATTTGATTTTAACAATTGATGTGCATGATTGGTGCCATTAAATTCAACTGTAATGGAAGGAGCTTTTTCTAAAACAAATCTGGCACAAATTTGGTGCTTGCCGGCAATTTGTTTTCTATTTCATAATTGGTTTTGTTTTAAAAAAAAATGTAAAATCTCTCAGTTTATGACTGACTCTGTTGGTTTTTTTCCTTTGGCATTTAGCTATGTCATACTTGATTGCATTTATCTTTGTAAGCCATGTGATTTAAAAAAAAATAATTGTATACTTTAAATATGTGTAAATGCTTTGAAAACACAATTTTGCCTATTCAGTACATGTCAACAATTTAAGTAATGTTTTGTGCTTGTGACTCATCAACTATCATCTAGCACTTACTGTGTCAGCTGACCCTTACAAAATGGCTGACAAGGTCCCACATGGAATGCCCTTAGCAACCTGCACAGGCCATTCGGAATGTTGAAAGGTTTGCATTATTTCATAACAGTGTGCAATCGTCTAAGCTCTCTTCAAATTAGAATCATTCTCCATTAGTATCCCCTTCACCTTGTAGTTATGCATCAAGACATACTCAGGCTCAACTGTATGACATCATACTATCCCAACCCATAATTTAGCATTATGTTTTCAAGCTATTGTCCCAGGCCACTGGCTGACATTTAGAGGAAGTATTTCTGTTCTCACACAGGAAATTCTGAATATACAGAACAGGGAAACTATTCCAAAGTGCTTTGTTTAGAGATGTAAGCTCCTCAGGCCACTGGTAGATACTATGCAAAGTAATGTTTTAATTATAGTATACAGTAGCACACTAGCTACTATTAAAATTTTAGGTGAAGATAAACATACAGACAGACTTTCATCAGACACAGATAGCCCAATCCCTGATATAAAAACATCACTCATATATATTCCTCTTTCTGTCAGTCCTGCTAATAATATGCATTTGGTCTGCCACAATGAAACATATTCCCATGCACACCTGTAGCCAGGTAGCACAGGGGGGAATTTTTCAGGTATACAGTCCAGGGAAAAACAAGAGTTGTGTGCAAGATTATATTTGTATGTATTTTATAATTTATGTATTGTCATCAAGAATATGCAAAACGATTCAGTGAGTAAAAACTTAATTCTGTTTTCGGTTTCTGTCAAGTTGTATGAGGAAGAAAGAAACATGCCATGTTCACAGAGGTTAAAGGAGGTAAATCACAAAATCACAAAGGCAGGTCAGGATTTACTCAAGGATCAAGGGCTTACACTCATCCTTCTCTGCTTCTTTCAGTGGATACTAGAAGCCATAAATAGAAGGGATGGAGAGCCACATCAGATAAGTGTTTGTTGTGCCAGTCAAATAAATTGAGCTGGAATCACACAGAAACAATGCGTTGTGTTCTAGCATTGTGCTCTGTAATGTAAACCAATAAGGCTGATGTAAATCAAGCAGAAGGATTACAATTACAGCAGAATTATGGTGATTGTGTTTAAAGGGTTAAAATAGATGTAAATGTCAGCTCTGTAAAACTTGCCATCAAAGCTTGTTACATCTAATAGGCTCTACTAGTTTCCTAAGACTTGCAAAAATGAAAACTATAAAAAATACTGTAGATGTGTTGGTTTAAAACACAACAAAACAATGAATTTAAATCACTTTAAAGTGTAATTAGTGGAAGCTGTATCTTGTGACCAGAAACATATTGGAAATCTAAAAGTCATCCCTTTCACATAAAACAATAGTACAGTGGATGTGTGTTGTGTCCCTTTAAATATTTTTATACTATACAAGGATATTGTTCTTTGAATGTCTTTAATAAATTCATTTAACAGATGCCAAATAATGCTGTGAATATCTGATTTTCATATATGAAAGACACTGATCTCAAACTGTCCCTAGGTTTAGTTCACATGTAAATTTGCCGCTACCTGTGGCTGGTAAAGAAGTCTAGGAGTTGTAGTTGTAGTTTAAAAATATCTGAAGGGGTGCAAAAAAAAGACATCTCATGGTAAGTATAAAATTTTTCACTGGTATGAAAAATTATTCCCCCTCCTCTTACAATGTTTTAATGTTGGGGAAATAGGCAAAATATTTTTATAAGATGGGTGGCTAGGGGGTTGGCAGAGGAGAGGAGGAGGTGTCACAGGATTGCAGCACAGCATGGGTGGAGAAGAACAAGGAGAGAGAGCTGCTACTGCTCAATCCCACTCCCATTAGCCTCAGCCAGCAGCAGCAGAACCCTATGCAAGCCACCCTCCTGCACACAAAAGGTATGCTCACAGGAGGGTGGCTGCAAATATAAAAACAATGACATGTATGTATCTATGTGTGTCTGTGTGTGTGTATGTGTATCAGTGTGTCAGTGTGTGTGTAGGTGTGCATGTGTCAGTGTGTATGTATTATATTTGTAAGTATGTATGTATTTATGTGTCAGTGTATGTGCATACATCCCAGCAATCAGACACAAACATTACATACAAGCACATCCCAGCATTCAAACTCCAAAATCATATACAAACACCAATACTACACATAAATGTACACCTGCATTTACAATCCAACACTACAAACACACCCCTACAATCAAACACAATCATTACATACAAACACACCCCTGTATTAAAACACTAAAATTATATACAAACAACACCAACACTACATACAAAGGCACACCTGTATTTGAAAGCCAACACTACATACAAGTAAACCATTTGCAGTACATACAAATACACCCCTACACGCACACACATACTCTATACAAAAACATACTTACATTCAAAGGCACAAACACTGCTTTCAAATACAACCCTACAAGGGTGGGCAAATGGTAGATCCCCAGCTGGCATAACATTGTGGGAATTGTAAGACAGAGGGGTATTTATCTTTTGGTCATTCCTGTGCTTGAGATGGGCCCAAAAAATGATTGCACTAAGGCCCTCTCTACATTAGATTCACCACTGCATCAGCTATTTTTATTTAGTAGACCACAACCATTATTTAATTTACAGCTCCCACCCAACACCCATCGTGGAGGCACAGTCGGGACCTCTGCCAGGTCCCCCCTGTATTTTAGCCACTGGCTGATCACTGTTTAGTAGCCACCCCAAACCCCCACAAATAGTGGCTGGTCGCTTAAGGTATGTTTAAAACCACCCTTTCACTTATGTGGGGGTCATATTTACCTCATTGCCTTTTTATTAACTATTTACCTGTTTGCTACAAGTGCTGCGGGCAGAGAAATAGTAAAATAAATAAATAATTTATCAACAACTTTTAGGTGTTAAATTGGATTAACCCATTGACTTACCAAAGTTGATATTTTCAATGTAAAACTATAGCTATCGGTTTTGAAATGTGAGCAGTAATGTAATCTATCCATGCTGTTAAATGGCTTATCGGGAACTGATAAACATGATCAGCTCTAATTTGAGGCCTTTGATGTTAAGATGTCAATATTAACACCTGCTATCTTGTAGCAGCTACTAATTGCCAACTGGCTTCCACCAATTTTTTTTATCAGCTGTTGACATCTGATTACAAAGATACCGACCACTTGATGAATAACCTTTTTTTTTTAAGGTATACACAGAAATGCATGCGGTGTAAATTGTATCATGTTTATTACACCCTGTGATTGACTTTGGCAAGAGATAGCGACAGTGTATACAATGTATTAAGCTGTGATTTTATGCTATGCCAGATTCATATCTAGGTAACTTCTGAGGTTCACTTCTGTTATGGGAGTTACGCACATTATGTATATAAAGAACAATTTAATGTTTTATATCGTGTCTGACCATTTCTCTTATTTTATAGCAGTTTGATATGGTTTCATGTACTTTCACACGCGCTTTTTCCTTGTAATGCCATATAGTCAGCACATATTTTTCCTATAAAATGTAGAGTGGTTTGGTTAACTTTTTTTGTGTCAGGCAAGTGGCTGGTGTTACGTTTTTCTGGGTTATCGGCAGCCATTAAACAGTAGCTAAAACGTCTATACAAATGTAAACATTTAAAAAAAAAAAACTGTTTCAACAGGGTTGGATAATTCTGCAGTCTGTGATTTAGTGAATAGCGACTGGCCAGTAAAATTAGTGAGAAGATTAGAAACAAGCCCTTATTGTCTTACTCTTTTCCTTCCTTGTATCAACACCTGTACAAAGTTAGCTATCATGGTGAGGAGAGAGGCTGAAGGCTGCGGGGAACAAGCAATGTTTGAAAGAGTTTTAGATTTATTATATATTTTGAGTGCTGTAAATGGGAGCAATACACTGCTTTGTGATTTGTTTACATCTAGTCTGGAACTGAATTGGTTATGATTCTCGTCAGAAAACGGACAGCTATCCACGCTGGGAAAAAAAAATACATGGTTTATTTCATGCATTTTAGAGAAGCTATTTATTTATACATTTATTTTTAATAGGTTTTTTTTTCATAAATAGTAGAAATAAAAAAAATGGGCTATTGCAGAAGGTAAAATAATATTTTTAAGAAATCATTTCACTCATTATTGTCATAATTAATTATCAGATCCTGTATTTCCTTACATTATGAGCTTGTTTCATGTACTTGAGTTGTTATATGAGATCTATAAAAGCCATTTTCCTCCCCAAATACACAGGATTGAGACTGATAACATAACAGAGATATATAGTGTATATATATATATATATATATAATAAGCTTTCATCCTGTAGTTGAGACGAAAGCACTCATTAAAGTGATATTTTCTTCCAACTTTCCTTCATATTTTTATTGTAAAATAGAAATTACTCACAATGCTCCTTTTGTTTTAATGGGATATGATGTATATACGTAGGTTAAACACTGGATTGGGAGAAGAAATAGGCCTGGGCATTTCTTAGCGCAAGTCATCTTTCAACCTTACACATCCTAAAAATAAATAAAAACATCTCATACAAGCTATCATACGTAAATACACTTATAAAGACAGTTATATAGAGACATTATTTCATCGATGCACAGAGGCACACATATGTTATATCTCATGCCCTCCTTTCCCATTCTAACCCTCATGGTCCAGTACCAGGCTAAAGCTGGTTACCCCATAGAGATCTGTTACCTATTAATTAATTTAGCCTGTAACCTCAAGTGTCATGAATCACCAACTTTAAACTCATTGCTAAACATAATTTTAACCCTGACATTAAGCCTCTCAGTGTACTGCAAACTTTGCATGTATTGCAAACATACAATAAGGGAGAGGAAGTAGTGAGCCATGAGTCTACAGCATTCAATATGTTTCCTTTACTTCCTCCCTGCCTGCCACTGAGGCAGGGAAATTTAGTCTGTGGCCTGCAGCCAAGTACACAACATGAAGCAACAGCCACCAACTGCATATTGGCTTATGTGACGGA
This sequence comes from Pelobates cultripes, assembly GCA_933207985.1. Classification (NCBI taxonomy): domain Eukaryota; kingdom Metazoa; phylum Chordata; class Amphibia; order Anura; family Pelobatidae; genus Pelobates; species Pelobates cultripes. The sequence continues at coordinate 104,895,422 of OW240914.1, forward strand.
ACTCCTGTACTCCAACCGAGTACCTCTGCCCCAGTTGTCGAAGCTTGACTGAGGTCCCACCCGACAAGGCTGTAGCTCTCCTTTCAGGCAGGTATCGTCCCCTCTGTCTATTCTGCTACAGCTCTTCTTCCAGGCAGGTATGTGTAATACTGCCTATAATGTGATTACACCTATTGACTTTACAAAGGCAATTGTGTCTCTTAGGCCCAGCTCTCTTGCTTTAACCCAGGGCTAGAGGGATTGTGCAGCCTGCCAACTAGTCCAAAAACTCTGTCACTGGGATAACCAAAAATTCACACAAGACACCCAGTTCCAAATGGAACTAACATGCTAAACTCTATATTTACTTGGGACTAGCTCATATGCTTATTATATCAAGCTTGCTGTGACAAACTTAATAAAATACAAATAACCAAAACGTGTTAGAAAACATACATGGAATTACAATAACATAACAACATATTTATAAAGGGGTGAGGAAAACAATATTTAACACAAAATATCTCTCCTACCTGCAGAATTAGCAATATGCAAATCTACCTGAATATGCAAATTAACAAGCCTTGCTATTCAGGTAGTGCATATTGCTGTTGCTACCAACAGAGGGTGCTATACAGGCTCCATAGCCAAATCCACCTAGTTGGTATTCTCAGCAGGACAGGGACACCTACCCTAAAACAGCAGTGATAAGGGAACAATAGCTGTCGCTTGTCTGTGCCATCTTACTCTCTACTGGACTAGTACTCCCCTGCTCGAAGGAGAAACAGCCAACTGCATGAGAGTGTTTGAAGGTCGAGCAGGACACAATGTATGGGCAACTGATTGTGACCAGAGAGAGAACTCACCCCCTTAATCTGATAGGAAGTCACCACTTGAAAGTTCTCAATCCTGTGTTTAGAGCAGTGGTTCCAAACTTTTTAGGTTCAAGGCACCCCAAGTCAAAATTTCTAGGTTGTATATCTGTACAGCGCTGCAGCTTTTAAGGGCACTATAGTGTAATGTACAGTGTTGGTGTTTGAAGGGGTGCTTGTATATAGTTATTGTGTTTTAATACAGGGGTGTGTTTGTATGTAATGTTTGCGTTTGATTGCAGGGGTGTGTCTGAATGTAATGTTCACTTTTAAATACGGATGTATTTGTGTGAAGTATTTGTGTTTGAGTGAAGGGGTGTGTTTGTATGTAATATTTGTGTTAAACAGCAGCTCTGGGAGGCTATTCTGACATCTTGCAAACAAATTCAAGCAGAAACTGTCCAAAAACTCACAAGTTCAATGGATGCAAGATTTGTGAAGCTGCTATCAAATAAGGGGTCCTATGTTAAAATGTAACGTGACCTGTTAAAATGTTTAAAAAGTTAAAATGTTGTTAAAAGTTTGATTGAAATAGCTTTTGATTTTAGTAAATATGCTGCAAAAACAACAAATGTTTTTTATGTTTCAAAAAAATACTGTTATCATTAGGAGGTTTGGTCAATAAAATTTGAATTGTACTCTTAATAGTTGATAACATGAAAATTATGCTGACTGTTATTTACATCATTATTATTATTATTATAAATGAGAAAAATATAATTTGCATAATTTCATGCATATTAACACACAGATGCATATAAATACACTGACGCATACACACAAATCCATACAGACACCGACACATACACACATATAGATACACACAGGCACATACACACACATAGATATACACCGACATATACACACCCTGACACACACAAACATTAATACATGCCCACACCATGATACAGATACACACACTGACAAAAAAACACACACCCTGACACACAGATGCACATACACAGATGTATGCGCAGACACAGAAGCACACAGATATATATATATATATATACACACACACAAACACAGAGACACACCCTGACACAGACACACACTCACAAACACCCTGACACACACTCATACTCACTGACACAAACACCCTGACATACACACACACTCATACATACATACGAACACTCATACTCACACACACACTCAAACTTATACAAGTGATTTTTTTTAATAACTCCAGCCACCCTCCTGTTAGCTTACCTTATGTGCCAGGAGGGTGGCTTGGAGTCCTACTGATGGTGGGAGTGAGGGGTCTGGAGCTCTTCATGCTCCTCTCCCCTCACGCTGCGGCTGCCTCCTCGTCCTCCCGCGCTGTCTCTGGCTTTAAAGGATCGCGGCACCTGACCAGGCCCCTGTTCAGCAGTAATCACAGCACTGGGGAAAAATTCCGCGGCACCCCTGTGTGCACGTTTGGTAACCGCTGGTTTAGAGAATACGTTTGTAGGCTGAAGTGATTACAGCAGTTCTGTAATGAGCATGATGCCTAGGAAAAAAATTTTATTGCTAGATATATAGTTGAGACTTAGAAGAGGATTTATAGGACATTAAAATAACTGGCCAGTCACTAGCCTTTTAAAAATAGCGAGCAGGCACTGGTTGCTCATTATGTGCGGACATGCCCTCAGCAAGTGAGGATATGGGGCTAATATAAGGGACATATTGACCCCCATAGGCTTTTATTTTGTTTCTTTTTTAATAACTAACATGGTAATCATTAAAAAATGGTGATAAAAGTGCTTCTGAAGCACATTTATCATACAATATTTCTCGAGCAGCCCACCCATTTATCAGGTTCAGATGCTAGAATTTAATCCAGTTAAAATTTGAAAAATATTGTCCAAAACCAGATGAATTTTATCAACCATTTCCAGCTGATAGAATGGAATTGAGGCTCATGAGAAACTCAGGAATATCCCTAGCCAGACCAGAGAAGCCCTCGGTAGATACAACATTTTACCCATGGACATCCACTACTCTTACCTGGCCATGCACGCGGAGTTGATTTGGGGGGAGGCAACACATTTCCAGCTTGGTTTGTGGGTGTACTCCATATGGACACACAGAATCAAGAGCATCCAAGTTTGATCAATAGTTCTTCAATCACCAGCAACGGGAGGAGCAAACAGCCACAAGCAGAAGATACATTTTGGGTCACACAACGCAATCTGGATGACGAATAGTGCTATCACAAGGACAATACCAATATTCGCTATTGTTAGGTCATAAATATATACCGTTCTAAGTATCTCTCTGTCTGAAATAACATATGTTCTAGAATGATCCTAGGAAAATTATTTCAAAGAATATGTATCACACAGCCTGTCCACAAACATATTTTATGTATAAATATTGTGTAATATTTTATAACTAGTATAGCTATATGTTCTCACTGGCATGATTTTAATTAAACACAGCTTGTGTACTAAAACAGTATAATGCCAATATTTTCAATCGTAACGTTTTTTATGTTTGCTAAAATGTGTGTCAGTCTGTCTATCTATCTGTCTGAGACAATATATGCTCAAAAAATGACTATTAGCAAAAATAATTTAAAGAATAAATATTGTGAGCTCTCTACAAACATTATATTTTATATGATTTGTGCAATATTTTATAACCCATATTGTGATATGTTCTTGCTGGCATGATTTTAATTAAACACAGTCAGCTCTCCGTTATATTTGGTTTCTTTAAGTGCAGAGATTAATTTGTCTTTATAAAATATGTATGTTTTTGCTGTGATTTGGTAAAACTATGTTTCAGCTTGGAAAATTATTTTGGAGAATAATTACCTACTAATATTAATTATTTATTGACACATTTTTAATGGTAATAAACCATGTTTATTTCACACATAACTAAGTTGTTGAATTAAAATAATAATTAAAAAAATAAATTAAATTTATTTTATAATGGATAATTCACTGAGCTCTTACTACCCCTTTTCGATTTGTTGAGCTAAAATTGAGGTTTCACCTTGTAAATTAACACCAATAAATTATTGAAATGGAAAATTAACATCTTGTGAATAGTTATATTAGTTAAATGCATATAGTGAGTATATTGCAAAAAAGGGACGTCGTGTGCTTTGTTCTTTTAAATGTATATAAGCTTCATATTATTATACATGTTATTATTTCTAAATCTCAACCACAATGTGCAGGGCTTACTAGAACTACAAACATTATGATGTAAAGGAAAACGTGAAATGTAATAAAAAATATGGGTATCATGAGTACAAAGAACCTTTTGTAAGAAGGTTCTTGATCTAGAAGTACTTGATACATTATATTACATATTTTATTTTTGCTTTGCAATTTAAATGTTATAATTAGGAATAATGATTTGTTAAAACAGTAATCCTATAAACTGAAACCCTGATATTCCTAAAATCAAACTGGATAGAAAGAGACAATTTGTTAATATCAGTACGTTGCACATTTATGAAAATATAAAATAAGAATTTATGAATGAAGGCAATTAAGATATTATGTCCAAGCCTGTAAAAGTAATAATAAAAAAGTGGAAAAATATACAAACTTGATAAAAATAAAATGAGCCATGAAAAAAAACATAGAAATCGAAAGTAGAGGGGAAAAGAAAAAAACCCAAAACAATGCCTTTGTTGTTGAAGAAAATGGCACACACATAAAGTAAGAGATTCCCTATTACAATCATATTGCTAACATATCCAGATACGCTACGTTGGAATTTAGGCGGATACGAACACTCATTTTAATATATCAGACCATTCTTTTGTCTATCTGTAGTATAGGAGTTCCTGGAGTTTGGAGCACAGAAACGACAAGAAGGGCCAGGGGTCAATAGATGGTCAATTAGAGCAAAGAGGTTGGAAGACAAGCACCGGGAAGAGAAGACAGGAGAAGAGTAAAGGAGAAGTATAGTAGACCACTGCACACTCCGCATCTCAGGGACGAGCTTTATAAATCAGGCCTGAAAAATTAGAAGTATTCTGAATTTTCTTATTGTATTCTAAAGTATCCTTTATATCCTGTAGATACAACTCTGTGATGATCAAATAAGGACTGTGAGGAGGCTCCATCTACTGAACTATATAGTTCTTTCTGGGGTTTACAAAGTGTATATAGAGATAATTACTCAGGATAGGGATAACTGAGATAATCGAATGTCTAATTCAAATTACTAAGCATGTGCATGCGTTATATAATCTTACATTCTAATGTTATTCATTTTTAAAGGAACTAGATCCAATTATATTAAAATCATTTAAAAATCTTTAATGGAAGCCATTTCTTATTAAGGGCTATATTCTATTAGATGAGATAAGCTTATCTCTTATAATTGAATAGCATTTTCCTATAGGAGTCAATGGAAAAATTGCAGTTCAATTACAAGAGATGTGCTTATCTCATCTAATAGAATGCAGCAGTTAAAGCGGTTCAAGTAATTATTCCAATAGTGGCACAAATAAAATATGACTACATTATATATAGTCACTGTACCGCCACTGAATACAAACCACCTAAACATTTCAAATACTGAAATTTACGCTTGAAATACTAAAATGTAACTCTTGATTTTCTGATCTATTACAACTGAGTGTTATTTCTTTGTGTGGGATCTTTGACTATGTGGGAGTTTATAATCTCACTGCAATGTGTTCCTTGACAAATAGTGGCTAAGTGGATTTTTATAGGTTACTAAAAGAGGGCTACAAACTAAATATATGCTGATATTTTACATATTCGTATGATCACAAATGGCTAATAAATTTCACGGCACACACAATTCTCAGTATTGTAAAATAGTTGACTATTGACTGATTCACTGATAATGAGGAAAGCAAGCATGTTCTAGCTTAGTCCATCTACTGCTTCTGTTCTGCAGAGCTAACAGATGCAAAAAAAAACCTGAGTGACAGTCAGGGAGGTGTCTCTGCCCCCAATTATAAAAATGCTGATTTCTATTAAAATCGGCACTTTTCTAAACTGTCACAAATATGAAGCGCTTTATGAGTTTGGCGTGTTCCTTTAACATGGTATACTTCTCATATTGCTAATGGACCCTTCTATATTTTATCAATACAGGTCCTGTGTAAGCATGGAATTAGACATTCTAAAATAAAAGGACTAGTTTCCACTTTGCTGCGCAAATAAATACATGTTTAGTAAATATGATGAAAGTAACCTCGCCACGGGCTGCAATCCGTATGAACGACCACGAGGTGGCGGCCACCTTGTTCGCATGAACGCAGGCAGCGGTGTTTGGTCGTTGAGTTCCTGGAACTCAAATCGGACATGTTAACTCCAGAACACCGCTGGACTTCCATCATCACCTGCATTCGGATTCTACACCTGCTAGAAGGGTACTGTTCGGTGGAATCGTTCGTCTGGATGAGGTGAACAAGCTCCATGGTATGACTATTGACTGCATTCGGTAGTTTGTTCATTTTTAAAAACTACCGAACTTGACCGACTGCTACCACTTTTCCCCTGGAACTATTTTGGGCATAGGACCATGTGGGCGGTCGGTCAAATAATTGACTTCCATGAAAAAACCGAACCCCTGAACCGATCTAGGTGATTTTTGGATATGTTAGTCAACCAGATCGGGGCTATCAGGGGATGTGACTTTTTTTATGTGTTTTGGGGGTACTTTTGGTGTGTTCCAAATTTGCTGTACTTTTCTGTCTCTGGAGATAATTGAGTTTGTACAGTTCCTGACTTAATTATCTCTCAGGCACAGGGGAGGAGTTTACTGACTGTATAAATTTGATGCCTGTACTCCCATTAAAGAGACTACATCCCAGCATTAAGCCTTGCAGCGGAGCTCCAGTTTTCATCAATATCTCCACTGTAGACTCCTTGTAGCTGAGGAAGCAATACAATATCGAAGGCACAATCCCCCCAGTAACTGGACAACACACAGTTCTGGGAATCAAATGTTTTTTATTCAGCCACATTTGGCTTTTATGAAACTCCCCATGCAAGGGGTTTCTTAAATTACATTTCAGGGTTTTCCCCTGGTGGATCTGAGTGGGGACAAGGGACAAAGCAACAGTTCACAGACTCCTCCTCTGTGCCTGGGAGATAATTGAGTAAGAACAACTCATTATTTTCATTATCTCCAGGGTACAGAAAATATACAATATTGTAAAACCACATAAAACATATCTCAGAACTCCATGATAGTTCACCGAATAGCAGGGATCTGAGAGCCCACTTTGTCAAAATATCACTCAGATCCGTTTTGTAGTGTAGGAGCGCCATTCGAGTGAAGATTAGATCGACCACGAGGTGAAGCCCCAAAATAGTTCCAGAGGATTTTAGGCTTTGACAGCTCTTTTTTCTGGAGTTTTCGCACGAATGTAACATCCACCTGGCTGCTAGCATACGAACTTTCTCTCGTTCGGTAGTTTAGGTCTCCCAAACGCCGCTCTCCTACTGGTCCGGGAAGTTGAATGTGCAGCGGTAATAGTTTACTGGGTGTTCGCGGAGTCCAATAGCCGAAATTAGCCATCGACGACCATATACAGCTGCCCACGTTCGAGAGACAAGATGGCCGCCATTTGTTTGCACACGTGCATTCGGTAATATGAATGGCAGCCACACAGAGGAAACCCTTCTTTAATGAGCAATAGTAGACAGCGTCCCTGTCTACTATAACTCAGCAGTATGGAACAGGCTAGTTCCCAGAAAGCGTTCGCATACGAGGAGGAGAATGACCCGGATTGGAGGAATGCAGTCTGCAAAAACGTCTTGAACAAGGCCCCTGGAGAGAGCTCAAGTTTGACAGGGGAGGAGGCTTCCAAGCCCAGAGCAGAGAGTGCAGAAACGGGTGGCACTGTGGATGCCTCTCCTGGGAGAGCAGCCGCTGGATGAGTGGGTGATGGAGCTCGAGAGCCTGGTATGGGAGGAACTATGGCTGGACGACGCATGTGTCACGGTTCTGTGGGATCCTGTCAGACCACTACCCAACCTCCTTCCGTCCCGGTCCCCAGCGTGTGCGGCATTCCTAGAGACGCCCACCGCTGCGGTTCCGGTTTTAATGGGGAAATAGCCTTTTCCCACATTAAATATGGCGCTTACGTGCATGCGAAGTCACATCATAGACATGCATGCATGTTTTGGGGTCAGAGGCCATATACAGCCAATTACAGCTTTCGGAGGGTTATTTAAACCCAAATTGCCTTTTGATCAGTGCCCTGTCGTGGTTTCCCTTTGCTGGTTATTTGAGAGTATGTTCCTGATCGTGTTTTTCTGTTTTTTGACTTTGGCTCTGTTTTGACTTCCTGATTTCTGGTATCCTTGACTTTTGGCTTTTCCTAATTGTTGTGTCTCATTATGTGTCCCTGACCTCGGCAATGCCGCACATGCGCATTAGAGCCCCACATAGGAAAGCATTGAAAATGCTTTTCAATGCTTTCCTATGGGGAACTAAGCGACGCTGGAGGTCACAGCCTGAGGACGTCCAGCGACATTCTAGCACAGGTTTTCTGTTCTATAGAGCAGGAAGTGCCCTCTATAGAGGTGGAGTTAACCCTGCAAGGTAATTATTGTAGTTTATAAAAAAACTGCAATAATTACACTTGCAGGGTTAAGAGTAGTGGGAGTTGGCACCCAGACCACTCCAATGGGCAGAAGTGGTCTGGGTGCCTGGAGTGTCCCTTTAATAGTGACTGAAATAGTTCCCATACTGATAATGGACCTTTCTACATGAAAGGAACACTGTAACCACCAGAACCACTACAGACAAAAGGAACACTATAGTATTAGGAATACAAAACTGTATTCCTAATACTAAAATGTCCCTCTGTCTCAGCGCACCTCCAGCTATGAAAGGGTTAAATAACCTTTCAATTACTTACCTGACTCCAGCACTGAGGTCCCTAGGTCTTGGGTCGGGCTCCTCCTCCATCAGCCAATCGGGCATTAGGCCGTCCCCATAGGAAAGCATTAACTCAACAGGGATAGGGATTTAAAAGACACTGGACATCCCCATGAAAAAACGTGAGGATATTCAGAGTTGTTTCACTGTGGTTAACTCTGGGAAACAGCATTAAGTACCTCTAATGGCTGTTTATTGACAAACACTAGATGCATTCTAATAAACATAGCAATTGACATTGGCATTGCATGGTTAAGGGGACAGGGACACTGGATTCAGACCATTTCAATGAGATGAAATGGTTTAGGTGCCTATAGTGTGCCTTTAATGTACTGGTTCTGGTGTCTAAAGTATGTACTTGCAGACTTGGCATTCTAAATGCTGCCTTTTCAAAGCTCATGCTCACTTACTGAGTGTTACCCTCTCAGTCTTTCTCTGTCACACAGACAAACAGGAATATAGAACAGTTTTTGAGGCATATGTCATTTAAGCTGAGAGAAGATGAATAGAGGTATTAAGGTTTAGAATATGCTTCATATCATAATTGACAACCTAGGATGTTGTAATGTCAGGGCAACAGAACGAACATGGAGGGTGTGAGACTGAGCAACATAGACACTCAATTCCCTTCCTATATTTTATTATAGAGCCTACACTCACTGGGCATGGGTGGCCTGTCTAGTCCCATTTTTTTTATTTAAGCCCCTACCCAATACTAATGACTCATCACTATGGAAACAGTGGCAGGTAAGCCACCAGGACAACTGACTGGCCCCAATACCATGGAATGGGACATATTTTAGAGATTGGGCAATAATAGCTGACCAGTTGCCAGTTTTAATAACAGTGGCCACAGGTTTCCAGATAGAGATATTCTTTAACTATCATTTGCAAATGTGCACCTTACTGGATCCATTATGATTATGTTTAATATTGGTGCATTGTATTCTGGATCCTATACTTTGTATATTCTTCAGATGGGAAAAGCACTTATTTTAGACCAGACACTGAATGCAAGCTTGCCAACTGGTGCAGATTTTGTTGGGTTGATCAAATTCCGACTGAAATTAGCTTTAGTAAATATGAGAAAAGCCAATCCAGTCGGAAATTTGGACATTTTCATAGAATTTTATTCATCCAGGCAAAATTCAGCATTTAGTGAATAGCCTAAGCTCTGGCCTTAAATGTGAAATTAACCATGAAAAAGTGTGTGGGAGCGAGACCATGAGTGGGAAAGACAAAGAGTGATTGAGTGTGTGTAAAAGACAAAGTATGGGAGAGGGAGCAAGAAAGAGAGAGAGCATGAGAGACATAGAATGAACATGTGGGAAAGCAAGAGAGAGAATGAGCCATAGAGAAAAGGGAGTATGTGGGAGAGAGTGCAAGAGAGAAACATAGACTGGGAGTGTGTGGGAGAGAGACAGAGCATGAGGGAGAGAGTATGCAAGTGTCATGGTAGTTTACCCCTACACGCAAGATTTAGTCCAACAATCGACAGATAGAGCAGATATGACTTACCGGACCTTAGAATGGCCGGACTCGCCGTATAGCAGAGAATAGACAGAGTCAAGAACAAGCCAAGTTCAAGGGAACAAAGAGACTGCGAGATCAAAAAATAGCCAAGGTCTGGTACACAGTAGTCAGTAAGCCGGCAAACAAGACAAAACAGGGATAGAGAGATAAATGGAGTCAGATACAAAGCCAAGGTCAAGCACGAAAATCACAACTGAACACAACAAGCGCTAAAGGGAACTGAAACAGAAACCACGATAGGGCAGGGAGTTAAGGGAGAGGTAAGTATAAATACCCTAAACTTTACTTTTATTGGCCCCAGTCATATCCACGCCCCCAAAATGCGAGTGTCTGGGGAATGTGGGATGACAGGGGCCAATGGGAGCCCGAGACGCGCGGCACGCTCTCGCGGTCCGTGCCCGCCTTCATTCGAGAGCCGCGCGCGGCGGGAAAAGAGGACCTCAGCTGGCCCCCGGGTAAGGTAAGTACCGCTACAGCAAGAAAGTGACACATAGAGAGCAAGTCAATGTAGCAAAGAGAGAGTGTTGGTGAAATATGTGAGAAAGTGCGTGGAGAGTATGACTGAAAACCTGAGAGAGCAAGAGAATGAGTTTGTTAGACATAGAGTGTGTGAGAGTGGCAGTGTGAAGGTAACAGTGAGTGAGCATGAGAAAGAGTGAGTGTATGAGAGTATGTGGCAGAGCATGAAAGAGTGAGTGTGTGGGAAAGAACAAGTGAGTGTGACAGTGTGAGCATGTGAGAGACACAGAAAGTGTGCTTAAAGGAACACTATAGCATTAGGAATACAAATGTGTATTCCAAACGCTATAGTGTCCTAGTCACTGTTTAGATGACCCCCACCTTTTCTGTCTCTGCATCTGGTTCTTTCTCTTCGGCTGAGATCATTTAGTTCGACAATCTCAGTCAATCCATGCTTTCCCATAAGAAAGCATTGGGAGGCTATTATGCATGCACAACATGGTTTCTATGCGATCATCTGTTTGAAATAGCTGAGCTTTACTTCACCATTTCGTGGGAAGCGCCTCTAGTGGCTGTCTAAGTGACAGCTATTAGAGGCATTTAAACCCTGCAGTGATAACTGTTCTGTAGAATGGCAGTGTTTTACATTGTAGGGACATCCAGACCACTACATTGACATTAAATGGTCTAGGTGCCTATAGTGTCCCTTTAAAAGAGGCAGCACATGAGTGAGTGGTCAAGAGACAGACACAGATTGTACATTTGTGAATGAGAGAGTGTGTGATTCAGAGACTGAGAGTGTGAGTCTATGTTGCTCATCACACCAGCTCCTTCTGATTTGAGTTTCCCACTTGCTGCTTCCTGCTTCTCTCTGTACCATGTGACCCCCGGTAGTCACGTGGTTCCTGTGACATCACGGGTCAGGTAGCTGCATGGGAGCTAGCTGCTGGGGTGACTGGAGTGACTGTGGGGAGGCAGGGGGGTCACACTCCGGGCAGTGCTCACTCAGCTGGGAACATAGGCTGTATGGAAATTGCGGTTTAAAATCTGAATGACTGACTGAGCATTACGGTAATTGGGGAGATAAAGGTTAGATATTTACATTATCAGGGTGTCATTCACAGCCCCAGTATGAGCAATCCCAGTACAAAGTACATTATAAACCTCTATTTTGGGATCATTGCAGAAGGAATCATGTACAAAATACACTTAGTAAACTTAAATACATTGGGTTATGTTTATTTGGGGGGGAAATAATATTATTGCACTTTAGGAACTTGCAGTTTAAAATAAAACATAACTTACATTTGCTCATTCCGAAAAGTGTCAACCTCAAAAATATATGTGCTTTTTATCTGACAGACAATTGTATTTTTTGTGTTCTTCAGAGTTTTTTAATGAAAGCTAATTTGAATTTTTTTTTTAAAAGAAATTAACCATTATTATTATTATTATATTATTTATATAGCGCCATCAGATTAAATCCTCAATATATTTGCTGTGTATGTAACCTTTGTCTTTGTGTGTTCTCCTATATGTAATGCACAGATGATGCACACCCATGAAAATTGAGCTTAATTTCCCAAATCTAACTATTTAAAGGGATACTCCAGGCACCAAGACCACGTCTGCCCATTGGAGTGGTCTGGGTGCCCACTCCCACCACCCTTAAGTGTAATTATTGCAGTTTTTATAAAGTGCAATAATTACCTTGCAGGGTTAAGTCCTCCTCTAGTGGCTGTCTATCAGAGAGCCACTAGAGGGACTTCCGTGTTCTTAGAACACGAAAAGTGTTTTAATTGACGCTGGACGTCCTCGCGTTATGTGAGGACCTCCAGCGTCGCCGAAATCCCCATAGGAAAGCATTGAATAATGATTTCCTGTGGGGAGGTTTAATGCGCATGCGCGGCCATTGCCGTCCATGCGCATCTGGTCTCCCCCACCGGCTGACGTCGGCTGGGGAGTAGAGTAGGCAGAGCCTTGCGCTGGACTCGGGTAAGTCAGTGAAGGGGTTTTAACCCCTTCAGCAACATGGGATGGGGGGTGGGAGAAAGAAAGTGCCAGGAAAACGAATATGTTTTCCTGGCACTGGAGAGTCTCTTTAAGTGTGTGTGTTTACAATACTTTTGGAATTCAATTATGGACACTTATAAAAGGTTCCTTCTTTACGCAGTGCTTTTGTTAAAAGATGCTGAAAGAATAAATCAATACATCATAATATTTGTGAATTAAAAAAAAAAAGACTGCATTGTCTTGTGTATTTTCAACTAAATGTAAAGTATGGTGAAACTTAAATATTCATTTCATGTAATATATTTTGCTGCCACTTCCAATGGCTAATGAGAAAAGGCTTGTGCAATACATTGTGCCCATGACATCTCCTTGGGCATATGCAAAATGATCCAAGATATTCAAGACTCCTGTTTTATACTGTTTAGCTTGCATGAGAGTACAGAAAGTTTTGTGTTCCTGGTAGGATCATCTGCCAGGAGCTGGAAGAAGGGAGAACTTCCCATTCTACCTCCATGCATCATCATCCATTTGGAGGTCTTTGTATAAAGATGCATACAAGTGACTGATCTGCTGTAACCAACTTAATTTCACTGAATGAACTGACAGTGGGCGCAGCAATATTGTATAATTACTTTCATACACATCTAGTTACCTGTCTGATGATTCCTGTATCTGAATGTTGCGTCTGCTGAGAATTGATTGCAGACTGATTTTGATTGGCATCTATTTGGCAAATTGTGGGTGAACTTTGCCATAACGTTGTTTAATTATCACTGCAGTAGAATCCTTTGTGGATCACATTGGGCCTGTTGATGCCTCCTGGACTCTCCTGCAATCTTGCTTTAAGGGTTAACGGTATCAGTCACTAACCCGTAGACTGCTAAATGTAATGTCTATAACAGCTAGTCTATCTCTGTGATCTTACCAAAAATGTCTCTTTAAATATAAAACAGAATGTTTGCGAAATGTTTAGTTTTTGTTCTTCGTGTGATTTCTAGGAATCGCTGAGCTGTGCAGTCTGAGCTTGATAATTAATCAGCTCCCTGTTTATTTACTGCACTAAAAATGGCAGGTGCTGCTGTTTATTAATCATACAAAGACACAAACAAGGCCGGCTTCACCTCCATAATTAATAGAGCAGGATCCTTCTCTTTATGTTGCTAATAAAGAGGAGTGGGAACTGTTAGCAACTATCATGTTTTGTAAACGCAGCAGAGACGTTTAATGAGCAGTAAAGGATGTCTTGGTATGATATTACAACTTTAAGATAAACGCCTTTCCATCACCATTTCAGTAGCATAACCACTAAAGCGGAAGTTCTAAATTGCAAACTGTCCAGCGCAGGATGACCTGGGTGTCTTAAAGCAGCACTGTCACTCTGTCTTTTTCCCAATTGCTTCCTTTCTTTTTTCTACTCTCTTCCATTCCCTTGTTTTTTTTGTTTTTTGTTTTTTTAATCTATTAAATCTAACTATTTTATCTTATGTATTTTTCCTACTCTTGACATTCATAGACACTGGGAAGAGCTACCACTGCCTAGAAGTGTCAGTCCCCCAGCCGTCACCAGTGACGACTTCAGGGAATTGGCTCTGTGTATGGAGGATAATGTGGTCTCACAGGATCCTTCATAGACCTCAGTGCTATACTACAGCAGTGACGTTGGCTGCTTGTGCTTCCTGAAGAGAACGGTGCAGATCAGGTTCAGGTAAGTAGAACTCATCTTTCCCTGCCACCGGACTCTGTGTCCGTGTCATTGTAGAGTGCTAAGTATATATGTATATATTTTTTTGATGCTGAAACAAAATTATACTGAACTGCCTTTGCACGTAACATCAAATTTGCCAAACAAATAAGATTCTGTTTTTCAAACAACAGTTAAAACAAAAAAAAACAAACAAAACCAAAACACATTAAAACAAATAGAGTGTAAATCACAAGTGTTACTAAGACCGTATAATTCTGGGTAATTTTATTAGTATAAAATGTGCTTATGAAGTTCCCTGCTCCTGATGCAGTGCATGGGCTACACACTGTCTCTATTTATAGGTATGCTGGTAGCGAAGACCGTCCATGAGATCTTTCTACGAATTCTCCACTTCCCAGCAGGACTGAGAGGGCATCCCCGTCCCAAGGCTTCTGAGGTCCTGACACAACATCTTCTACAGCGAAACCTACCGCACTGGACTTCATACTGCGTGAAGTACAGTGCCGTCACAAACGACCAGTTTGCGCTGTCCAACTTCAACTGGGAAGTACAAGGCACAAATTACCATGTCCTACGAACAGGCTGCTTCCCATTTATTAAATATCACTGCTCCCGTGCTGCCCCCCAGGACCTGCAGCTCCACAACCACCTCTTCACTGCACTGAAAGCCATAAATCTAGGTAAGTGATGGAGAGATACTGTAATTACACCCCACACACTCCATCCTGCCTCCCACCCAAGGCTTATTAAATATTTAGCTTTATAAAGGCCATCAATTGTCTTTTCAAACAGAATATGTGGAGCGTGGCTTCCTGTGGCTGCTTATCCATATGGCTGGGATTAATTACTTTGCTTTATTATCGCAGCTTATTAAAATCTCCCTTGCTGCCGTTGGTTAGAACAGCCCATTATGTTAGCGGGTTATTATGGGTTTCATATTAATCGCATTATTATCTCTCTGGCTGCCTTTCATTAGTAAAGCTGTGGAGATGCTCCTAACATAAATAAATAAAATAAACTTATCCTTTTACTGCTAGCACAATAGTGAAAGTCAGAACTGGCAATATGTGAAAGCAAGACTAATGCGAGGAGAGGGAGGGGGATGCTCCATCGGACCTTGTTTTGACCTATTGTCTGTGCCCTCTGCAGGAATTCCAACACTCATGTACGGCTTGGGATCTTGGCTCTTCGCCCGGGTTACTGAGACTGTCCCTACCAGCTGTGGGCCTGTGACAATCTACTTCCTCATCAAGGAGGATGAAGGGGCGATGTTTTGAGAAGCACTATTTTCTTTTTTTTACATAGGTGACCCTTTTATTTTCTGGACTTTTACTTCCTAGGTCATCAATTATTCCTCTCCATCAAGTTTCACCATCTCCCTGACTGTCTCATCATCTACAGATCCTTCTCATATTATCTCCACCAATTCACTGACATCTAACCTTGTCACAGTCTCCTGCTGTGTAGCTCAATCCTCGAAATGAGTTATTGCATTAGTGGTCCATTTATTTATGATTATATTATTTGGGTTGAGACTTTATTTATGATCCCATTCTGCAGTATTGTTCGGACCAATATAAATAAAGCAAAAATATGAACCTAGATTCTAAAGCATCGCTGTCCTTCTTCAATACTGTGTCACAATGTGACAGTGTACAAAACCAGAAAAAAAAGTTTCAAAATCGAAAGAGGTGAAACCAGCATCATAGAGTATGGTGTTTATAACAAAACAGGTCAACGCCTTTCACTACAATGTTCTTTGCAAAAAAAAATATATATATATATTTGAAATACAGTATGAACAATGAGCACTAGGACAAAAAAAAATCATTTTTTTTAGTTGGTCAGGGAAAACAAAGTCATGTATTATACAAAAATCGATCATTTGTAATTTTGTTGCAGAAATAATGTTGGGTATAGTTTATTTGGACCTATACAGAGCTCCTGGTCTTGCAGGCCTTCTAAATGGTTCAGCATAACTTGTGCAGGAAGACAACTACAACTTTTAGAAGCTGTAGTGGTTATCAAGGTACAAAACTATTACAATTAGTATTTTCTTTTTCTTTCCTCTTTCTTTGTATTTTTTTTTTTTTTTTAATTATTGTGTGGGTTTTGAGTGTTGCAGGAAATTTTTACATAAGGGAAACAAAAACCTCACATTTTAGAGTCGAAAACACAGCTGTGTACAATGTTTGTAGTGAAAAGTCATAGTTGAATTGAAACGAAACCAGCTTTCATAATGTCCAAAACACGTCCCAGGTACAGAACACTTTTAGTCTGAATAAAAAAGATTTTACGAAGAGACAATAAAAAAAATAAATAACTTTTTATGCAATAATCATTAAAAAGTGTATGTTTAAATGAGATTTCATATTTAAAAAATTATATACATGTAATGTAGCATGATGGGACTTTTTGTACTTTAGTGTGTTGTTATAAATGTGAATGCATCTACTAAAATTAAAAAAACTTTATTAAACATGAAAGTGAACATTAAAAGTACTCAGGATAAAAAGTCCCATTTCATCAACAGAGTCTCCATATATTGTGCTAGCCTAAAAGCTGATACATGTATATATGTTTCATTTTCTTGTCGGTATCTAACACTTCTGATACCAGGTTGCCGGATCTTTGACACAGAAAAACTACAAACGTGGCCCTAGGAATAAATGATATATTTACTCTACCGTAAGTGCAGTTTTAGTTCCAAACTCCAATACCAGTACTGCGAAGGAAAAAAAAATATGGTAATTGTTGGTGGATTCGCATCCATTCATAATCATTACAACAGACATCCCGGAGAAGAAATAAAGTACCTTCAGATATGTATATTTTTTATATCAATTTGCTGGTTTTTGGCATTTGTAAGTCCCCTTCAGATATGCCTATAAGCAAAGGAATGTAATGGGAACAGTCTGGTCCCCAGCTTTGGATCCAGACATATCTCTCTATGATGTCATTCATCCCTTCCCTATGGCATGTGTTTGCATATCTTGTGTGATGGACATTTACTCCCAATGTGTCCCTGCTGATAACAAGAGTAACCACATATTCTGGCTCTCTGAATTGACAGGGCAGCAAACTTGGAGGGCAGGTTGAGAGTATTTCTTGATGCACAGTGTAATTACTTTTAATGTGCCCTGGTTGTTTACAAGTGAGCAATGCACTTCACCTCAGGGCTGCCGAGGCCCTGCCATGTATGGTTTGTGTAGGTCCGGACCTGGCATTATGATGGAAAGTGACGGTGTCCAACTTTGCAGTCAGGGCAACAGCTGTATGGATTGAGTACATTTCCTAGTGTCCACATACTCATTCTCCAAGCATGCAATTTCCTCTCCTGTTAGTGGGTGCTGGCCTCCCAGTCCCGAATTTGAGGTGTTAAATGTAAATAAAACTCCTCCACAAGTATATGTTGCAATCCATCTTCCATTTTCGTGACATGGCACCCTTGTCCCCAGTATTAAAAGGCTCAATGTAAATGGTAAAACCATTCCTTGTGAGTGTCCTGGTCCCTTTTTCAAAATTAATCTTCTGGCACTGCTGGTGAGCCATTCCTACATGACTAAACAGCTTACTACCCAGTATAGTAACTCAATCCGAACCATGGAGAACCAACTGTAAGTATCCATCAATATCGCCTTCCGACTCTGTGCAGCTTTCTTCTAATTTTGTTACTGTCACTTAGTGGGGGATGGGCTTCCCCTGATCTCTGCTGTAGGTTCAACAGTTTTAGCTGGTTGACCTGTTCCATTTCAGCAAGTCTTTCTCTGACCATTCTCTTCTCCCGTTCATATAGCATTTTATTAACTTCATCCACTAGCTAAACCACTATCTCCAGGCGGAAAAAGACCAAAAACTGACAGAAAAGGGTCCTAGTTCTCTGGTGAACTCTCTTTATGCAGAATTTGTAGAGCTTTTCCTCTCCCGGTTTCCCTCCGGGAGGTCTGCGATGCAGGTAAATTTACTTTTATTGCTGGCCACTCTTCCAATGGACTCAAGAATATATTTGAGTGCTCTGCTCAAGCCAGTAATAGTTCAGCTCCATACACCAAGGTACAGCTTCTGGTGAGACTTCTCAACAGAGGTCTGATTCAGGCAGTGGTTTGGACCACCCATATCAGAGAAGGGGCATCCTGCAATTTTCCATTTATTGTAAAGGGAACAGAGTAGACTGGTCCCCAACTTGGAATCTAGACCTGCCCTGTATATTGTCTGACCCTTCTACGCCGGCACCAGAAACCACTGCCACGATTCTTCAGCTAATATCTTGCCCTCTACCCACTGGACTGTCAGTTACTTCTCTGACCGCTCCTGTTTGCATGCAGTTATCAATATCAATTCCAACATTTTTTTGTCTCACGGGCCCAACTGATTATGCTTACAGGTTTGAAGGCTCTGTCACCATGCCCCCCAAATAACAAGAGACAACACCCACGTTCATGGGGTTAGGAATGCCCCAGATGTTTTATTGAACACAAGAACTAGTCTTAAACAATCCAAGATTTAACTGATTGGGACACCACCAAAACAATACATAGAAATATTGCCTAGCTTAAAGCATCATGTTTTTTTTCCCCTTTACTTTTCCTTATGACCCTTGTATCTTAATGGTTATACTCACTCTCCTGTTATTTGCCTTTCTTTGTATTTGTATATTTATGTGTCCTATCTTGCACTGGACCTGGGTGCCTCCATTTTGTTCCCCTCTGTCCATGATATCTGCAGTTTGTCCTTCTATGGGATTCTTTTGACTGATGAATTGTTGGTAAATTAGCTGAGCAACTAAAAATGGAATCTTACTTAAGCTGTGCATATTGCCAACAATCATGCTCCCCATGAGAAAAAGTAGCCTGGCGATCCTGCGGCTGTGAGTTGCAAGCTGCATTAAACAGACATTTGATTTCTTGCCTAACACTGTCACTGTGTAACAATTAGGCAAATGTAATATTTTGTTGTATTACATGGAAATCAATGCACCTTTTGCTCCTGTGGAGTTGATCACGGTGAGAGAGGAGCTGTCAGGGGTCAGAGGTCAGCATGACATATCATTTCTCAGTAGTACTTATTCTTATGTAGAAATAAAAGAACGGTGAATTTCAAAAAAGTAAAAACAAGCAGAAATAGAGAGACAAAAAAAGGATTCATTTAAAAACAAAACCTGCAAAGTGACAGAGCTGTTTTGAACTTACCTATACTTTAGCATAAAGAATGATATAACAGAATAGCAGCATGATTTGGCTGTCTACTTAGAGCTGTCAATGTGGCAGAAATTGTTCACCATAATTACCACCAACTAGTCACTAAATGACAGATTAGTTAAAAAATATCAGTTTTTGTTTTTTTAAACAAGGTCTTTGTTTTATCATTTACTATTAAAAACCACTAAAGTGCGTCTTAAAAAAAAAAAAAGTGTAGAGATGCAAAACAGCTAGTAAAACACCTCCTATTCGGGGCAAAGGAGGTGAATTTCCAAGAGTGGCAGAGAGAAGATGCCCGCAATGTGTTCTGATTTGTATCTGCAGACTCCATCTATGTGTTTATGCAGAAAATAAAGCATTTGAAAGATTCTGCCATGTCTACTCTCTATTTCAACGCAGGTTCACTATATTAAGCTGTTGAAGTATACTTCCTAAAAAAACTCTAAATTCACCCAAACCACTACAACTCCATGAAGTGGTCTGGGTGCCGTGTACTCTGGAAAAGGTTGTTGCTAGCTTTGAGACATAGAATAAACTAGGTTTTATGGGAGAGCCAGAGTGCCACCGCCTTTTTTCTTCTGTGAGCGGTCTTAAAACATGCGCATGATGAAAATACATTCCCTTGTGCTTTGCCTGTTCAACCAATTTAATTGGAAAACCATAATCACATCCGTGGGACTTGGCAGTTATTTCTGGTAACTAGGGACTAATGAAAGTATTTAGAGAATTGGGCAGACTAGATGGGCCAAATGGTTCTTATCTGCCGTCATATTCTATGTTTCTATGTTTTGTTAATAATCAGCTGGCCACGTCTGTAAATGGATTAGGAGTAGTCCTAATGGTTAATAAAAATAAACCAGCCATGAGTGGATTCTGTTTCAAACATAGGACTGGGTCAGTAGACCCTTGCGCTTTGATCTCCTCCAGACCCTTGTAAAATGACTTTTAATTACCTAAGTGAACACAGTCTCTAATACGGCCCCTCCCTCCCGCAGAGCTGTTTTGATTTCAGATAACATGTACTGCTGACACTGCACCTGATTTCCAATAAATACAAATAACGAGGCACAGTCTCCGATCAGCGGCAGAGCAAACCCCTCGGAGAGCTCCTCTGACAAACTGCCTGATCGATCCGGCGGCTGCGAGCTGCAAGCTGCATTAAACAGACATTTGATTTCTTGCCTAACACTGTCACTGTGTAACAATTAGGCAAATGTAATATTTTGTTGTATTACATGGAAATCAATGCACCTTTTGCTCCTGTGGAGTTGATCACGGTGAGAGATGAGCTGTCAGGGGTCAGAGGTCAGCATGACATATCATTTCTCAGTATGAATAAACTGCACTTCCATCTGTCAATGTGGAGTCATCCTCACTTGTCTTTACGAAATCCTTCCAAACAGAGAATAGCAGAGAACCTAAACATTTTTTTTATTTTTTCAGAGTCTGCTGAGAGTTGTTCGCGATATGCCGTATATGTCTCTGCATTTAAACATAAGGAATTATCAGAATCCGATATAAAATTTGAAATTCACTTTGAGTTAATTTTGAATTCCAAGCAGTTTACACATTAATAAATAACACTGCATGTATGCAAAAAATATATAAAGTATAGGAATTTGATATTTATCAAAGACCAATTAAAAGGACCATTCGAAGGCAAATTAAAGGAACACATCTATTCCTGCTAGAGTATTTATAGTAACTGTTTAGATGTGCGGCCCCCTTTAATAAGTTAAAGCTTTTTTTACTCACCTTATTTCCCCCAGTGCACCACCACTCATCAATATCTACAATCTCATTGGGAGGCCCATCCTTTTAACCCTGCAATGTCATACTGAAAGCCAGTAATAGTGCTTCTGCTGAACTGACTTTGTAAACTCGGTCATGTGACAAAGAAGCCCAGAGTAAAGTATTGAATACAGTGCTTACCTATTTGAAAGCTTGGATGTGTGTGCGGCGCTCACTGCACATGCACATCAGGTCCCCAATGCTTTGAATCGGTCCATCGCGGAGGAGGCCATGCCTCCTCAATGGCGTCATAAGAGGAGGGTCCCCCTCAGGGTCCCCCTCCCGCCTGGCTGGATGGCGAGGAAAGGGGTTAAACTTAGCTTTATTCCAGCCCCGGGCAGGGAGCTCTCCTCCTCCTCTCCGCCTCCGATCCTCCTCTTCGGCTGAATGCGCATGCGCGGCAGGAGCTGCGTGCGCATTCAGCCTGTCTCATAGGAAAGCATTCATAATGCTTTCCTATGGACGCTGGCGTCTTCTCACTGTGATTTTCACAGTGAGAAGCACGCAAACGCCTCTAGCGTCTGTCAGTGAGACAGCCACTAGAGGCTTTAGAGGCTGGATTAACCCATTTATAAACATAGCAGTTTCTCTGAAACTGCTATGTTTATTAAAAAAAAGGGTTAATCCTAGAGGGACCTGGCACCCAGACCACTTCATTAAGCTGAAGTGGTCTGGGTGCCTAGAGTGGTCCTTTAAGGAATAAAAATAAAATTCCCCACCCACATTAATATCTGAATTTGTTTCTTTCAGTCTAGTTAAGGAATAACCCCATTCCTATTGCAAATAGTCATATCTGCAAGAACATATTTTTATGTTCAAATGCACAGTTATGCATAAAAAAAAAATCATTACTATATCTTAACTGTACAACAGATATCTAATCCTTCCAGCAATGCTAGATGTATCACTTCTCAAAATATTTATATTTATATAATTAATCTGTCAATACAGTTAATGAGTGGCAAAAGAATAAAAATACAAACTAGACAGAAATAAAATACCAGGTCTCCTGGCAGATTGGGGGTTAATGGTCCCCACTGCTGACTGTAACTGAAGCTGTGACACCCAGATCAGATCCCTACCACCTTTCAGCGCTCTCTATCTCTGTGTCTCATATTGTTACCCTCCTGGGGTCATACAGATAGGGTGTCCTGTGAAATGAGTCTCTGTCTGCTGAAAGATTGGACCCTGCATGGCAGACAGGGTAAAATGCCCAGTAGGATGCATGCAAGACCGGATTAATATGTATATCAGTGTCAGAGACAAGTCGCAATCTACTGGTGATGTGTTGGAGATAATTGTGTGACTACTGTGATTCCTGAGTGATAACCAAGTGCTTATTCACTTAACAAAGAATTGATATGTCAGCTGAACAAAAAACAGCAGCTTTAAGAAATCTCCAACGAAACTAGGAATTCACAAACAATTGTAAATTTTAGGCCATTTTAACCCCTTAAGGACCAAACTACTGGAATAAAAGGGAATCATGACATGTCACACATGTCATGTGTCCTTAAGGGGTTAAACAAATTGTAAAAACAGCGGAGAAGATTTTTCCGAAGACTGCTAGTTTTCCATACAACTGTCAGTTTTCCCCATCTTCCATAATTTACGTTTCCAGAGTTGATGGGTAACTCTAACAATGATTTTCCTCTTGACTTTGTAAGTTCGTTCCCAATAAACCACTTCTCACTTTGTCCCAAATTTGGTGAAAATTACCCTGAATCTTAGGATGCAGATTGGGGCTAGGTATTGAGCGACAAATGTTGGCAGAGCAAATCTCCGCTATTATTTAATGTTTCTGTTCTGATGAATATGGTTTTTATCTCCAGATTTTTATACAAAATGTAACGTGTGGAGAACCACTCAATATAACAACAACCTCAAATTAGGGTGCTATTCCTTGAAGGTACACCCGTTTCGGCTCCTCCTGGTAGCCTTTATCAAGGCTTGAGTTTATCAAGGCTACCAGGAGGAGCCGAAAACGTTGGGGGACTATTTGTGACTCGTGTTTCTGCCCATATAGGCTTGTGGAATGTGGTAAATATGTATTTTTGGAGATTGATAGCCTAGGAAGTCACTGTTATATTATTTATGTATGGTTTGTACTTATATTGTAATAAATAAATAAAGATAGATACTTTTGTATCATATGGTGTGCATTCTTTGTTACTGATTATCTCCAGATTTTTACCTCTTAAGAAATCTGTCATATTGTGTCACTGAGAAGACGTTACACAGATAAATGCCTCAATGCCAGTTCACATACCTTTAAAGGCATTTGAACTGATATTATTACCCTTGTACTACTTGCAAACCTCGATTTGCACCTCTCTTTGTAAGAGGGGCTATAATTCTGCAAACACATACTTTGAGCCATGTTTATATTGCTCCTGAGGGATCAGGTGTAATCAAAGAGTTTTATATTAGGTAGATGTATGGCTGAAGAGCAGTGAGAATCTCTAAACCTGCATGCTTATTAACCCATGAAAGATTACCTATGACATACAGATCAATACTACAGCAATTGTAATCAGCATATCTCAGGCTGTCATTTACACTAATGTGTTTAACAGTGGGAAGCATGAAGAGCTGAATTAGATACAGAAATTTAACCCATCACTGGAATAAGAGTTTAACCCCTTGCTGGAAGAAGGCTGCCAATATATCAGTTTTACCTCGAACCAGAACCAGTCTCTAATTCTGACTATGGAAATGTTATGCTAATCATGAAACATATAGAGGGTCTGCTGCCTAGTCTGATTCACGCAGTTCCACAGGAGTAGATTTTTCTCTCACGGTGCATTTTTATTGTGAACGTAGGCATAGCTTTGTGTATTTAACAGTAATGGCTACCCTTGCACTGCAGTTGTTTGTGGGTAGATATTAATCTGGCTGAACATCATGGGAAATGAGCAGTATTGGTTAACCTTGGTAGTGCTAATGGTTTTATAGTACTACATTCAGTGGATTCCATTTTAAGGAAATGGGAGCTAATCCTAGGAAATGGTAACTCTGAGACAACTAAGCTCCCGTGCACAGTCTTTACTCTTTGGTGGTAAAACCTGTGCGTATTAGCAGTGATTTAAAGTCACCCAAACAACTTTAACTTAATGAAGCAGTTTTGATGTATAGATTATGATCCTACAGTTTCAATGTGCAATTCTCTTCTGGTTAGGAGTTAAATCACTTTGTTTATAAAGCCATAGTCACACCTCCGTGCATGTGACTTGCATAGCCTTCCTAAACACTTTCTGTGAAGAGTCATCTAGTGTTTACACTTCCTTTCTTGAATATTCTGTTTAATTTAGAATTTCTTATCTACTGATCTGTCAATAACTTGCTAGACCCCACAAGAGCCTCCTGTATATAATTCAAGTTAAATTTACAGAGCAGGAGAAGTAAGTTACAAATGATTGAAAATTAGACCATTTTGTTTTCATGCTGACTGTGTCAGTCACAGCCAGGGGAGGTATGGCTAGGACTGCATAAGCAAAAAGAAAAGTGATTTAACTCCTAAATGGCAATGAATTTAGCAGTGAAACTTTAGGGGCATGATTTATACACCATAACTGATTCATTAAGCTAAAGTTGTTTTGGTGACTATACTGTCCCTTTAAAGAAGAATCTTTGGGAGTGAAACTAGATATCTCATTCTTGAAATGCATACATCTTTATATCACAGATCCTGCTCAGTCCTTACAACTGGTGTGAGGATACCACCTCCAGTTTAGGCTCATCCATCAATGAGTACTTTGATAACACTATTTGCAATTCTTTTTCTAGGGAATGGGGGTGAAACAAAGTAACATACTCCAGCCATTAACTTTGTGTGTCACAATAAGACAATAATCTATCTCTTTAATTCTGAAAGAGGTTTCAGTTCTGCAGGGCCCTTCCCCTTCATTGGTAGCTCTGTAAAGAGGCTTTCTTGAGAACATCTAGACATGTCTGAAAAAATGGGACAGATT
Organism: Pelobates cultripes; assembly: GCA_933207985.1. NCBI lineage: Eukaryota > Metazoa > Chordata > Amphibia > Anura > Pelobatidae > Pelobates > Pelobates cultripes. The sequence continues at coordinate 104,920,824 of OW240914.1, forward strand.
TGAAATTTGTCCTGTTTAATCAGATTTAGCACATGCCTACTCTTCTTCAATGAGGAATTTCAGGGTAGTCACACTGAGTTGCCATTTGGGCAGCAGGGCCCAGGAGTGGAGGCATCATTGGCTCATAGTGTCAGGGGTGGGGTTACAATGCCTACAGCAGAAAGAAGCAAGATGCCATCTTGAAAGAAGTGAAGAGAGCACAATAGCAGCAACTCCTGGTCTCTGCCAAATGTAAGTGTACAAAATTATAACTTTCTCTCCCCCTAATAGTGTTTGCCCAAGGGCTGATGAAGCAAAATAATTTACTAAAATATGCAATTATTATATATATAAAGCCAGGGAAGCCCACAGAGGGCAAGGGAAGGGAGTGAAAATGGCAGGTATTTCTGACAGCACTATTCGGCCTGTCACTAATAGTTTTAGTAACTCATACAACACTTTGCATAGTGTAAACTCAGCTGCCCAGTGTCTTCTATAAACTGCTCAGTCACTCAGTAGCTGGGGACTGAGACACATGTTGTGGCTTGTTTTTAAAGGACCACTATAGGCACCCAGACCACTTCAGTTTAATGAAGTGGTCTGGGTGCCAGGTCCATCTAGGATTAATCCTTTCTGCTGTAAACATAGCAGTTTCAGAGAAACTGCTTTGTTTACACTAGGGTTAAAGGACCACTCTAGGCACCCAGACCACTTCAGCTTAATGAAGTGGTCTGGGTGCCAGGTCCAGCTAGGGTTAACCCATTTTTTCATAAACATAGCAGTTTCAGAGAATGATTTTCACAGTGAGAGCACGCCAGCGTCCATAGGAAAGCATTATGAATGCAGCTCTTCCCGCGCATGCGCATTCAGCCGACGGGGAGGAACGGAGGAGGATCGGAGGAGAGCTTTCCGCCCAGCGCTGGAAAAAGGTAAGTTTTACCCCCTTTCCCCCTTCCAGAGCCGGGCGGGAGGGGGACCCTGAGGGTGGGGGCACCCTCAGGGCACTATAGTGCCAGGAAAACAAGTGTTTTCCTGGCACTATAGTGGTCCTTTAATCCAGCCTCTAGTGGCTGTCTTATTGACAGCCGCTATAGGCGCTTCCTCGCTTCTCACTGTGATTTTCAAAGTGAGAAGACGCCAGCGTCCATAGGAAAGCATTGAGAATGCTTTACTATGAGACTGGCTGAATGTGTGCGCGGCTCTTGCCGCGCATGCACCATCAGCCGATGATGGCAGAAGAAGGAGGAGATTCCTGAGCGCCGAGGGAAAAAGTTAAGTGTTTAACCCCTTCTTCACCCTAGAGCCCGATGGGAGGGGGACCCAAGAACCATATAGAGCCAGGAAAACAAGTATGTTCTCCTGGCACTATAGTGGTCCTTTAAGTTGTGAAGCTCCACACTGCAGTACTAGGTCTGTTAGTCAGATTCTGATTTCAATTTGTAATGATTGTTGCTTCTGATAAACATGTCCGCTACTTCTTGGCTCCATATTACTACTGCAGATTACATATATTGCCAGTTGCAAAGGTTATAAAGAGTCTGTCAGTCTCCTGCTGCATTAACCCCTTAAGGCAAAAGGCCATCCCTTTTTGGCGTGGCTCTAAACACCAAAGGGCGGCATAGAACGTCCCAGCCGTCCTTCATACTCACCGGGTCCCTGCCGATCCCCCAACGGTGGTCACGATCCTGGGTACTGCCTGAGAGCTCAGGCAGACCCCCTCTGCCCGATCCGCCCTCCCAGGCCATGTGATCGCGGGGGGTCCATGCGATCACGTGGCCGGAATAGCTGGCTTAGGCAGTGACTGCCTAAGCGTTCAGGCTGTCCCCCTAAAGCCTGTAAAAAAGTTTTAAAAGTTAAAATAAAGTTTTAAAACACTTTATAAATGTAATAAAAGTGCTTAGATCATATATATATGTATATATATATATATATATATATATATATATACACATATACACATATATATGATCTAAATACTTTTGTATGCACATACACATACATAAACTATTATTCTAATATTAGAATACACTTAAAATGACGTTAATTTTATATTTATATATATATATAAATTATGAATAAATACATTTTCAAAAATGAAAAAAAGTAATACAATTTTTTCTAAAAATTATATACCTGTTTAATTTTTTTCCAACTGTATTTTAATATTAATATACATATATATTTAAATCAAAATACATTCAGAATGATGTTAAAAATTCATATATGTATCTATATATCTATCCATCTCTATATATAGATATATACATATGTATATGTATTTGTGGTTGGTAATATAGTGAAATACCTTGCGATTGGAGCAAGTCGGTGTGGGTGTGCCGAAACTGACGTAAGGGTAGGCCTGTAATCAAGAGGGCCCCCTTGGAAGAATTGTAAAACAAAAAGTAAAAAAGAGGGGTAAGGTGGGTGAGGTGAACTGATCGCCACCACAAAGGTAAGAAGGGGGTGTAAGGTTTTATAGGAACGCTAACTCCTCCCACAAATACAGGCCTTTGGCCTTTAAACTCGTGGTTGGTAATGTAGAGACCGTGAAATACATTGTGATTGGAGCAAGTCGATGTGGGTGTGCTGAAACCGACGTAAGGGTAGGCCTGTAATAAAGAGGGCAAAAGGAATGTAGAAAACACACTTCATTGCAACATGATTATAACACATACTTCAAAGGGGCCTTCGAAGGGACACCACCGTCCCGAGCGCGCAGCCCAGACCCAGAGAGGCACGGATATAAGAAAAGAAGACTGCCATTTATGAATGGCGAATTAGATGGAATAAGGATTCTTTCCTACACAGCTTCACCCTTTCCCCTGGATATTTACAACTAATGAGTGATCTACATTACCAGCATTACATCCTGTAGTGAGATCCTTCCGTTTTACTATCGGATCAGTGCACTGTCCTTTCTATTTTTGCCAGTAACTATTGTTATTATATTTTTTTCATTATTATATCTTTTCTATTTTTGGGTTCATACCCTCCTCATTTTTTTAACTTATTTTTTCATCTTTTATTTGGTTTTATTTTTTTTGCATGTTTTTCATGTTTTTTTTTATTTCTTCTTCATCTTGACTCACTAGATATCACAGCATCGTAGTGGTGGATCCACCTGAAAAACTCAAACACACTCAGCACCATATATATGGGATTCATGACGTGTATATTATTGTAAATAGTTTGAGATGTGTATATGCTATGAATTGCTCCTATGTGTACTATAGATGATTTTACGGAGAGATCATCAATTTGTCAGCAAATTCTATTTTTGGATGAATTAAATATAGTTAGTGTACAATAAATTACATTTTGCATATTGATATACTGATTCTGTTTTCTTATTCACATTTGATGCATTTTTGAGTCCGATATTAATATCCATATTTCTGAAGTGTGTATATGTTAGAAATTAAATGTTAACTTTACATTCCCTGCTAATTCTATTTAACATAGCACAATTTGCTGTAAGACCATAATGTCAGAGAAAGCAGATGCCCTAAACCAACATGGCGGCCCCGGCTCTCCGTACACTGTCTTGCCCTTCTCCAACATGGCGGCACGTCCGCCGCTTCTAGCATCCCTCCTGGCTTCCGCTAGCTACAATTTGGTTCCGCTATCCAGTGTCAGTCCCCTGGGCCCCGGACGATGTGACCCGGCCAGGGCCCGGGATGCTGTTACTTGGCTGCGGCCTCCCTCTGGACATGGAGAGCCAGGCCCTGGTAATCCGGATCCGCATTCCCGATGGAGGCGCCTTTGACTGGACCGTACAGCCGGCCACGACGCTCTTATTCCGGGACATCCTGGTGAGACAGGCTGCTCTGGCCTCACACAACTTTTTATTGACGTAACGGTGACGTCACATGACCCAATGTTTACATTTGCCTGAACCCATTGATCCTCAATGTTGCCCCATGACATAACATCTCAGGGTTATTTACTACATCAGGCTTTGTTGACAATTGGCTGGGGAATTGCAAGTTTTGCCCCAAACAGCCAACATTGAAGAATAGCTTAGTTTGAGATTATTTGTCAATTCAGATATGTTAACCTAAAATTGACAAATTCCCTGGTCAGTTCCTGGTTTAGTCAATAACTGTGTGTGGAAATGAACTCGTGATGAGAAGTGATTGTTATGATTGATAAGACCTATCAGTACAAGTGATTTGCCTACCCAGGTTTGTGTTTATATTCTTTTAATAGCTGTTAAAAATTGATTTATTTATTACATGGTAGTACATGATACAGTATTATTTGATAGCGTCAGTGGTGTTACCTTGTCTCCAATTTGAAAGAATGGGTAGTACAGGCCTAATTGGCAAGGTCATCACTAATTTCTTTATGGTAGGTATTGGTTGTGAGGTTGGCGGTAGTGCAGTCACCTAAATAAAGCTTATAGTTCCATACTGTTCTGTAACTCACTCACAAACATCATGACACAGTGATGAAATCAGGGTCTTCCTTTTTGAAGTGTGAGATAATTTGAGTAATTTCAGAAAAGGGGTAAATGTGCCATACTTTGGGCTATCGACTAAACTGTGAATTGTGGAAAAAAATAACCAAAGAATTGCAAATTTTAGTCCAAACCTAAACTGGAAACAATCTCCAACTCCTCTATCATCCAGCATGTCTATTTTGGCCTAAAATTTGTAGTTCCCTTGTCATTTCAACACATTTACCCTTTTAGTGAATAACCCCAGCTAGTAGTAAATTCAGAGATCAGTTCTATACTGCAATTATTTTTTTGACAGACTGCGGTTTAAAGTGCTTTTGGCATTCTTGAGGTTTTCAAAAAGGAAGAATATTTTTTAAAAACACAGGTTTGTTTGGATTGTCATATCACAGTGGCACTAAATAATTATACTAAGAGCACGCTATTTTTTTATTATGTACTTGCTGGAAAATAATTTTTATTATGTACTTGTTAGATGATGGCACAATGCAGCACTTAAATGAGTTCTCTTTAAATCTTGCCATTAGTGATGTCCCGAACGGTTCGCCGCGGACTCATCATTGAGTAAACTTTGACCCTGTACCTCACAGTCAGCAGACACATTCCAGCCAATCAGCAGCAGACCCTCCCACCTCCTGGACAGCATCCATTGTGAAGCTGCATTCTTAGTGAGCTGTCTGGGAGGGAGGGTCTGCTGCTGATTGGCTGGAATGTGTCAGCTGACTGTGAGGTACAGGGTCAAAGTTTACTCAATGATGAGTCCGCGGCGAACAGTTCGGGACATCACTACTTGCCATTTCCAATCAATCATCATTGTCAGCTGATGGGAAAAGGCAACTCTTGTACAAGAGAAGTCCTAGATCACCATTTTGTACACTTAGAAAGATGTTGCAGCTTCTGGTAGTTTCTGCCAATAACTGAAGAGGGGATAAGATAAGTACATTTACGTTCCACTTCACCCCTCAGTAGCTACCAAGCATTGGACATCTAACCGGATTTTGGGGTCTTTGCAGATTGTGGTATTGTCACTGGTGGGGTCTTTTTTGCAGTCTGTGAGAGGCAATTGAGATTTTCTCCCGCTGAGTGTTCTATCAGGCAGCCATCAGAAATAAAAATTTGGATCAAAAACAAAATACCAATATTCTCATGTTTTCCAGAAAAGGTAGATGGAAAGACCATATGCTCTGACTTTCAGAAGGATCACGGTGTATTTTCACGAAGGGGCTGGCTCTCTAAATTGCTCTAAATTTATTTATTTTTCCCTCTTTAGGATGTAATTGGGCAGGTGCTCCCAGATGCAACAACCACCGCATTTGAATGTGAGTATTATTTATCATGGTACCCAATAACAAGAAGTATTGTTTTTTTACTTTCGCAGATATGTTATTCAAACTCTTTGAAATATTATTGCATTTTTAACCAAAGCTATGTCTGGCTTGTTACAGTTATACTTCACAACAACATTATAGGGACACTAAAGGCACCCAGACCACTTCAGCTCATTGAAATGGTCTGGGTGCAGTGTCCCAGGCCTCTTTTGCAGTTTGTGATAAAGTGCAATGATTACCTTGCAGGGTTAAGTCCACCTCTAGTGACTGTCTACCAGACAGCCACTAAAGGGGCTTCCAGGTGGTTAGACGACTATTGGTCACCTTACTGACGCTTTGCATAAGGACATCCTGGGTTACCAAAAACCCCATAGGAAAACATTATATTCCTATGGGGCAAAGCCTAATGCGATTGCTGCGCATGTGCATTAAGTCCTCTAGGCCGGATGACATTGGTGGAGGAGTGGAGGCAGAACCTGAACTAGCCCTGAGGTACTGGAATCAGGCAAGTGTTAAAAAATGAGTTTTTAACCCCTTCAGCACATCGGGGGCGTGGGCGGTGCAAAGGGTGACATTGTAGGGAGCTCTAGTGCTAGGAAAACAACTTTTGTGTTCTTAGCACTATAGTTTCCCTTTAAGTAAAATAAGGGATAATTTTACTTTTGCATTGAGGAGCACATTATTGTCCTGTTAATCTGCTTCAGAAATATGTTTGCTTGATATACAATCAAGTCTAAAAAATGTTAGTAATTAATGACATTCCTGGAAAATTAGTACTATTTTGTTGATTTTATTTATACATTTCATGAACACTAGATAAAAAACTATCTGGAGTTGTAGACCGTTCTGTAGGTTGTCTGCTTTAGAATTAGTCTATTTAATATGAAGTTTGATATCGCGCTAAATTCAAATAATAAAAAAAATTGTTCTACTAGTTAGGTATTCACTACACTGGCTGATTCCTTGCACATTCTTTGGATTCTGCTGGCAAAAATTATGTGGGTTCATTTTACTTATGTTTCCATTTCTGTTTGTGATTGTTTTGATACATGTTTATTTAACTCATAACGGTCAGTGCAAGAATTCCGATTCCACATACACAGCCTGCTTTACAAACAATACTGCACAGGAAATAAGAGCTGTGTAGCCATGGCTAGTATGTTGGAATGCTCACTCTGGCCGACAGGCGTATAATTATCAACTATAAATACACTTGCAATTAAGAAGATATTTCATTTTAAATTAGTTTATTTATTTATTGCCTCGGTTTAGAGCATATGTTGATACACAATACAATATGCAAGATATTTGCCAAGTTAACTTAATCATTTTGAGTTGATGACAATACTTCATACTATTTTGAGTTGTAACTGCAAGTTGATCTAAAACTGATTATTTTTCATGTTTACAAAGTAGCACTACTATGTTTATTGAACAATTTTTTACTGTTTAGTGCAATTCAATGTACTTAATTGTACTCTGAGTTGCACAAAATAGTGCAATAAGCATAGTAGTGCTACATAACAATTCTGACTTCTGTTTGCAATAAATGCATTGTTGTATGTTTTGGGAAAACAAAAATCAAAAAAACACATTTACGAAATACACTGATTTGATGCACAAAGAGAGAGAAAAATTACCTGCAATGTTTCAAAAGATACATTTTGTGAGGGAAAGGCAATAGGAACTATAACAAAAGCAAAGGAACTGCGATGTTGAATGTCGATATTATTTTCATATATAATAAATATATACACACACACACATAAATGACTTATGGAGTATACAAATGAATTCCATATACAAAAATTATATTTCAAACCTTTCCTAACAGTGTTGTAACTGTCTCCTTCCCCCCTTATAGTATCACTAATATCTACATTTCCTATTATATGCCATCCTTTTCTGGGTTGGTAGTAACGCTGAAGTTGCACTGGAGAGGAATTGGTGCTAAAACAGCTACATGACTTTTTCCTCCAACTTAGTTTGAGTCTAGAAGTAATTCAGCTGAACTCATGGAAGCACCTACTACACTTTTATTAGAAGTTTAAATTAAGTGCTGGATATCTGCACCTGTTTTTGTTTGTGACCATTCCTCTAAAGTGACCTATTTTTAATAACTTTAACAGCTTTAACTTGTATTTTCTACTCTTGTTTTAGCAGAACATGGTCCTTCTTGTGCTCAGAAAACAAGGAATAAATATATTTCTAACATGTCTCTATGTCAGTAGGGGGTAAACCAACAAGGGACTGCACCGGATCTGAAAAGTAATTGTTTGTGGGTTTTCGCTATATTTCTGGAAAAGCTTCTGCTGGGCTCCACTGTAAATAAAGTTTAAGTGAAATTATAATGCTACTCAACATATCCTCTACCCTCTGGCATATATCTTTGAATTTAGTTTTTGTAAAAACCACATATTTGTTTTGTAGATGAAGATGAGGATGGTGACAGAATAACAGTTAGAAGTGATGAAGAGATGAAAGCTATGTTGTCGTATGTATGTATTTCCTTCTAGCTGTATCCCTATTATAACTTTTTCTAGTTTTTTTTTTTTTTAACACACAATAAATCAGAGTGTTTGGTGCCACTCTCTAATATCACTTAGTAACATATTTTTGGTATTTGGTAATCTATTCATTCGCACTAACTTTTGGAATACTCTGCCGGTTAATTTTGATGAAATCACAGACTGTGGTTACAGAATGACTGTTTGTAGTCGGCTGTTTTGTATTTAAAATCTTTTGACTTGCTTTTCTGTATAAAACTCTCTGTTAAAATGGGCCTGTTATTCACGAAATGTGTAGATGACAGAATGAGTTTTGGGTAAGTATACAGATTTAAACTAAATCTTGTGCTTGTGAAATTGTCAGGAAATGAATGATTTAATCAAAAGGTGTATTTACCTGAATATTGCCCCTGTGTGTCTAATATATGTGGCAACTGTATGTTGGCACCTATTTATAAAGGATGAGTAAAACTTCTTCTATAAACCCCTGTGGTTTCATTTATAAAAAGTCGCAAATGCACAAATGAAAATGCTGCGTAGCAGCTTTAATAAGCTCACCAGGTGTCTCCATTCGTGTTTTTAATGAATAGGGCTGCTTCTGTACAAGCCTGTAGCTATGTCCATTTATGGAATAAGCTCTTGAAGACTGTCAAGAGTAGTGAGCTTTGTATAGTGTGCACACTCTTACAAGCACTTGCACAGGCAGAGGGAAGACCAATATCAATGCACATAGGTCGGTTTAATAACTGCAGCAATTTATGAAAATCATTGGAGCTGTAAGCCGTGAGAGGCAGTAGAACTGGATAGAGAAACTACTTGCATCATATTCTATGCAAGAAACATAGATTTTGCTGGAGCATGGAGTGTTTAAGGGATGAAATAGTTGTAAAAGGAAGCAGTTTGTTGAAAAAGTTGAAGGATGGAAGACTGAGAGGCAATTTTTGTAATTATGTTGCATTATCAAAGCAAACATTAATTTAATTGACTACTGACATATATGCACCCCTATCACAGACCATGCAGTAATCACTCTCTACATTTGTCTCTACCCATCTTGCACCATTCTTTTGTTCCAGCCTGTTTGTCCAGCTACCTATATCTGCTTTTATTGCCAGTCTAGCCATATTTCCTGCCTTTCCCTGTCGGGTCCTGAAGATATAAATGATCTCCTATAACTTGGAGGGTTGGGGTCTCGCTTGATGTTTTTTAATGTGAGCTACACATTAGGAATAATCTCTCTTAATGACTTGTGCATTAGGTATCGTGCCGGATAAATGAACTATCAATTTCTTAGCTTTTTTTATGCAGTACTTAAAGTTACGGCTCATTGGTAATTAACCCCCTCCAGGCTGTCAGCTGCCTGTCCTTCTCATCCTAGTGGGATTGTTCACTTTCCTCCAGTTTACAACCGACTTCAAGCTGTAATAGTGAGGAACAAAAAGCTAGTACTTAAATCATATTAACTCCCCAATTCCACATTATGCAAATGCATTGTTGTACAATTGAGGCGGATACAGCTGTACCTCTGTAGGAGTGAGGCTGACACCATCCACTTGATTAAGATTGCATTGCTGTGTGCTTGAGGCTTTTTTACAAACATTACTCTATTTCCCAGATATACTAAATGTGTGTGCACATCTCGATAAATGGATATTGTTTTACGCACCTTAACTTTACTATTAACTGGAGGGTTCATCAACTCCACTGAGTGATTTGTCTCCACTGTATGTAGGAGAAATGGGCATAGTTTCTGCAGGCACATAAACATAGTTGGCGAGTACATAGTCTACACTGTGTGCTGGTGGCGGGTGCTTCTTCTCCCCTGTGTGCACGTGGTGGGTGCATCTTCTCCCCTGTGTGAGGGCGGCGGGTGCATCTTCTCCCCTGTGTGCGGGCGGCGGGTGCCTGGTCTCCTTAGAGGCAGGTGAATTGCTTCCCTCACAACATGAAGCAGTCCTATATAGCTGACAAACCTAGTGCTCCACTGTCCACAGAAAGTGGCTTAACCCCTGAAGGACACATGACGGAAATATTCCGTCATGATTCCCTTTTATTCCAGAAGTTGTGTCCTTAAGGGGTTAAGGATCCTCCGTTGTCCCAGAAGAGACTAGATGTTATTTATTAATTATTTTTCTTATCTTGCTAAAGCTTCCGAGCTGTGCTTAGGTGACATTACTTTGTTAAAAAACAACTTTTACAATTTTTTTATTCACAATCATATTCTATCCTTGCAGTATTGCAGTATGGTGCTTGAGCAGCAAGGCAGCAGTCCTCTGATTGAGCCTCTTCAGATCTATCCTCGAGGTACGTATTCTCTGTCCTGCGGGGTAACGGGCCTCTGGAAAGACTTGCATGTTTGGGATTTGATGGTGACTATACTACCCTACCCTCCACTTTTTGAAAAGTTTATTACTGCAAATTAGCAAATCTAAATACAAACTTATCAAACTAACTTTCATTTCTGAATTTCACACATACGATTATTGCGACACTGATTATTTACAATGAGTAATAGATCAGAAATGTTCTAATAGTGTAGCAGGCACCATGTTCCTGCTGATTGCTGGGCTTTTAAAACCTTTCTCTCTGCTTTTTAATGATGTAAATAACCATTATTGTTGACCACATTACATGAAAGTCTCCTATGAAGATGAGGATGGTGACAATCTGATAGTAATGTCAGTGTTGTAAATGAAGTAATAGATGGAGTTCTTATTTTGCATTGAAGAATGATGGAACTATTTATACATTCAAATAAAGCACCTATGTTGGGTAGAGATGCACTGGGCATCCTGCACTCATTCTGTAGGATTACAACTACCAAATTTGTGTTTTAATTTTTAAATGCTGTGAGTGGGCGCTGGAGGAAGTGAATTCCTGTAATGGTTTAGCGACAGAGCATGTAGAGCTAAAAAAAGTAACTAGATTTTATACCATGTGTTAAAAAGAGGGACAGGAATTCTACATAATCAGAGGCTTTCTAGCAATTAGGAGCACACCACCTTACACACACAGGTCGTATAGCTCACCCAGCGTAGTTATTCACAAGGTGCATTTGCATGTACACCAGCCTCACGCCTGACAAACATTTACGCACGCAGTCTGCAGTAACAAAAGCGGGAAGCCCTGCACCTGTTCCCCGCTGCCCGCCCGCGCTGATACATTACTTCACATCTTGCTGCGTTGCACAAAGGCTTATTGATGTGTGCAGTAATTATAGAGTGCGTGACGATTGTTAATAGCTGGGGCACAGCACACTCTTCGCTGACACAGCAGGGGTTAAATATGCAATCCACCGAGACAGAGCAGGGGGCAAAATTGTAATTCTTTACTTCAAGACAATCAATCAAAATTGACAGTGACTTTAACAACAATTTGTGGCGTGCAGGGGACGTCAAAAGGGAACAGCCTGCTCCATGTGAGCCAAGACCTGTAAGCGTATTTATAATCATAACAGCGATCACAGAGACTGACAGACAGTGTTAGTTTAGGGTGCCTCAGCTGCACGAATCTTTGGCCTGCAGAGCTTTCACTCTGTTTTCAGTAACCATTTGCTCATGAATATACACTCATCACAGAGTATGTTCTATCTTCTGTTCCTCTTCATTGGGGCACCATTACCCAGTGGGTACCAGTTCTTACCTTATACAGTCATTTAATGTATTTTAAAGCAGGGTGGGTATTGTCTCAATACCTGCATTTGGCTGTTATATTTACAGGTGGGGCCTAATGCCTCTGGCACTCAAAATGTTAACTCAAGATTGCGCCATTTCAGAGATACAGTATGTCCTCATTTATTTTCTCCAATCCCTGAATAGTACTATTGACCCCACAAAGCATAGAGAGTCGTATGGGTTTAGTTGACGTATATCTGCTCTCTGAGATGGAATCCCACAAAAGATATAGAAGGTTTTCCTTATTGCAGTTATGTAATAGTCACATTACAGATTCTGTCTAGGGGTCAGCATTAGTTATATCTGCTCTGTCTGTGTGTCAGTGCTTAGATATGACTGTGAAATGTAAGGCTGCTGTCTGTGGCCTTTAATGAGACCAGACTGCCCTTTCCAAGAGAGATATTAGGGACATTTAATAACAAGCAGTATACTGACAGACAGCACATGGAGAGTATCCTGGATATTAATATGAATAGTCTTTCCTTCCTATTGCAAGGAATTCCCAGTATTGCAGCACCTGCTCCAGAATGTGGAATTAAGGGCAGCACACAATCAGTTTTAGCTTACAGGGAGGGTGTGTGTGTGGTTTTTATTATGTATTTTAAGCAGAAATTAGAATTTAGATGAGACTGTGTCAGGAGGGTTTGTGATTTCACAGAAAGGATCCTGTCTTCTGGGACCCTTCTCTCTCTGCTCAGAGAGCCTCTCTTCAATCATTCCTTGCTGCTAATTTTGGTGTCACTCTCATTTCTTTTTAAACGATTCATTTCAAAAGAGGGGGGGAGGTTGGGATTGTAAATGGCCCCGATGTGATCTACAATTTAGTCTATTACTGTTGCAGCCTGTAAGCCTCCCGGGAAGCGGAACATACATGGCCTCAAGGTAGGAATTTCAATAATTGTTTCAGTAAAGTTGGATGGATTTGAAATGCTGTGTTCCACTTATTGAAATGTCAAAAAAAACACTTCCAACACTGCTGACAACTAGAAGTTACATTTCCAGGCAGAAATGGTAGGTGCGAGTACAGAGGACACTAAATAAATAAAATCCACGCAAATCTATAACCATGTTCTGGATTTCTTCTTTTTTTTCTTTCCCCGAGCACATATTAACCTCTTGCCTGCAAAGTTGTAAGTACTGGGTACACAACAATGTAATGAGACAACATACACATTGTAAATGGTGGAACCCTTAGAATCCCAGTAGGAATCATAGCTCTGCAGGTTTAGATAAATTGGTTGGTAGTATATCCTGTAGATATGGAGTAGTCTGCAAGTAGATATCCATATGTGTATCCATAATCTGTAATGCTCAGTAATCAGGCTTAAAGAAAAGGAATTTGATGGCTGATCATAACAGTAGGGAAGAGCTGAGTTGGCTACCTCTGATAAATAGTGATACACAAACATGTTATTATCAAGACATAAGGAGAGAATTTTTAAATTATTGTGACTGCTAAGCCTCCACTGTACCCCACAAAGGGTGTCCTTTTATATTAATCATGACTGTTTACCAGGAACAGGGTGGGCAACCTTCGGCACACCAGATGTTATGAACTACATTGCTCATAATGCTCTTACAGCCATAATGCGGGCAAAGCATCAGGGGAGATATAGTCCATGACATCTAGAGTGCCTAAGGTTGCCTAACCCTCTTCTAGGAGAACATTGAAGTTAAATCTGCTGGAGACATATGTAGAGAGAGCTGACAGGTTTGCTTAAAGCACATCTGCTTATTCATAGGCCTATTAAATGTACAACATTTTGTAATAGTATTTGCATACATGAGGCTTTCAAAGGCTATTTGAGATGATTCTTATTTCACTACCTTTAGTTCTGAGTATGTGGCTGGATGTTTAAGATCAGTTGTGGTACTCTACTTTAGAAGGTCATAATGTCACAAAATAAAGCCAGTTTCAGGAGGGGCAGTCTCTATTATGGGCTCAAATCTCTGTCCCTCTTTTTCATCCTAATGTCCCTCTTTTGTGGGAGCTCCATTTTGTTGGTGTGTCTAAATGTATAACAGAGCTCCACCGAAATAAAACGCTCAAATGTGTCTTTAAACTACAATAAATGTGTTAAGAAATCAGTCTGTGTTAATAAGATACTTTGTTCTTGTTCTAAATTACATTTTAAAAACTGGCCCTTGGCCTACTCACCCCCACTCACACCTATAAAGTGTCCTTCTTTTTACTATTTGAAATGTGGGCTGGTATGGCCTAAAACAATTGGCATAAAACCATTAGTTTCTTGTAAATATCTCTAGATCTTCCTGCAGAGCCAAGTCCATGCTAGAGGATTGCCCCGATTTCTGAGTGCTTTTTGAAATAATTTAATTGTGAGCCATGAATTTCATTCTGTGTCTAAAACTGATATTTATATTGTATTCTTTTTTTTGTGAGGTAACTCGAATGAGCTTGACTTTTCTTTTTTCTTTTTAACGCGGTTTCTGTTTAAAGGTAAACACCAGGGCAGGACCGTCCAGCAACAGCAGCCCCTCTGTGTCAGACAATCTGCCCAGCAATAGGTGAGTGTGCATGAAAGGCAGTTGCTGTTTGGTGTCACTTTGGTTTTGAGCTGCATCACCCTGAGGCTGTGTGAAAAGCAGCAATAGCAGGTTTTGTGTGGTTCTCAAAACCAGAATGTTTGAAAGTGACTAGCGAATTGATGCAGTAAATAGAAAGTCGGAGAGGAAACATGTAGTGGCTAATCATGTGGACAAAGCTCAGCTTGGTTATGGTGTGAAACTATAAAATTTAGCAGAGCTCTGGAATTTGAAAAAAAAATCATTAATAGTATTTTTGCAGAATAGCATTTTGTTGAACATTATGCACAACAATGTAGAATACGTTGGAGTGCTATATACGGCAAACCTCTATACATACAATGAGCAGTGCTATAGGGAAAGTGTTCACATGTCATGGATTGTTTGTCTTCCCCAAATATAATCAAGATTGAACATATAGCAAAGGAACTAGACTTCCTATACAGTAGTGTAATTTATAACTGTTACATTGTATACTTCTAATAGCATAGAAATCATATTGGTTTCTCTGCACATGCTAAAGGAGCACTAGGATTTGTCACTAGTGATGGTACATGGAGATGTGAGTGAAAGGTAAATGTCATGTTGGTGGTTAGTATTCATGTACAATACAAGGGTGTGTTTGACCTAGCAGTTTGCCTGTGCTGCTCTGCTAAGCATGTGATTTTACAAGGTTAATGTCCTCCCTTTTATTTTATTTTTTTTGTTCCTAGCCTGAAGAAATCCTCTGCAGAGCTCAAGAAAATCTTGGCCAATGGGCAGGTAGGCCTCACGCTGTTAAAAAGGTGCCAAGACTGAACCCTCTAGGGCAGTACTTTTCAATTCAGTCATCACACACACCAAACGTCCTGATCTTGTCAACATCCCCATTGAAATTCTTAGGAATTGCCTATATCTTGGACATTTGGTGTGAATTGAGGACTAAGTTGAGAACCACTGCTCTACGGTTAGATTACATTAATTATGGTTTGCAACAGTAATTTGTTGATTTGAAATTAACCATGATTGATTCATTTGCTAATGCTCTTCTTCATAATCTTTATAGGGACACTATAGTGACCGAAACAACTACAGCGTAATGTAGTTGTTCTGATGAGTATAGTCATTCTCTGTAGGCTTTTAAATTTAAACACTGCCACCTAGGCCACTAGCACCTCTAGTGGCCACTCCTCAGACGGCTACTAGAGTTGCTTCCTGAATTTTCCCCATAGAGGTGCATTGATTCAATGCGTCTCAGTGAGGAGATGCTGATTGGCCAGGCTGACATTTGGCCCCTCCCCTGTCATGCCTCCTTGACAATCTTAGCCAATCCAGTGCTTTGGATTGGCTGAAATAATTCTGATGATGTCAGCCATATATGTAGATCGGGAACAGGGCCTGCGCCAGCGCTGAAAATAAGGTGAGCTTTCTTACCTTGTAAGGGTGGGGAGCAAGGGGAGGCCAGCCACCTAAATGGTGGTTTTAACACGATGGGGTCAGGAATAAACGTTTGTGTTTCTGACCCTATAGTGTTCCTTTAATTAAATGATTATCTTGAATATACTGTCATACAGACATCATTTTGCCTCCATTGTTAAAGTCTGTTTTACATTGCAAGACTGGTAAATATATTAGAAATCAGGAGTATATGACTGAAGTGAGAAGGATTGCTTTACACAGATATCTGTCATTCCCAGCTAACTTTTTAGACAAATGTGAGTTTGTCATGACACCACATTTTCTAAGAAATTTTTATTTTGAAGAATTAACAATTTTGATGTAGATGTAACAAGTGCTGGTCTGGGTCCGTTGCCACGTGGAGGCAAGCGTGGAAGCGGTGCATGTGATAACCAACAGGGTCTCTCTCTGTCTGAGCTCTAGGGAGGCAGCTGCCCGATGCTATCAAGCCTGCCTATTAGGATCAATTGGCCAAGACATCTGTGTCAGTGCAAATAAAAGGGTCTTATTGATTTCCTAACTGCTGCTCACTTCTCCTCCTTGTTCAGAAGCTTGAAATCTTAATTATCTCAGCGTCTTCCCTGCGTGACCCCTCCAAGACTCATCGGCATTTCATGAATCAAGCCGTCATAGTTGAGCGTGTCAAGAAGACAATTAAGCGACCCCTCCTTTCCCCCCTCTGTCTTTTACTCTCCACACCCACTACACGCACACATCTATCACTCTGTCTCCTTTCACTTTATCTGAAACCACTTAATCAGAATGGACACAGACTTTTCCTAGCAGGGATAACGAAACTTCCTGGTAAAGTACAGAATACAGATACCAAAACATTCAGGACACAAATACCTTGGGACACATGACATATTATCTTTATCCAACTCAAGTACACATACATCAGTACACACCTCAGAGACCCTTTCTTTCCCACACCTCAGAGACCCATACACATACATTTTGCATTTAAATGCAAAGATCGGCGGCACGTTGTTTTTTCCCCCTATCAATTTGTAAGCATCGTATACATATTATAACAGTATAGACATATTGCATACATCAAAAACATTGCAGGTGGCCAAAGAGGGCATACATTTGAGAGATGTGGCTAGAGGGAAGGTCTATTACAGAATATTTTAGATGATTCCATGACCAGTTGATCTATCTAATTGAAAAAAGTAATTAAAATAAAGCCCTAATGATTTATTTATGCAAACTACATTTAAAAATTAGTAATATTCATTCAAATTTTATTACTGTGAAGCTCTCTTTTACTAACATACATACATTACTGTGAATTTTATTACTGGGCAGTTTAGAAAATGCCCCAAAAAGATTTGAGTAGTGTTATTTCATCAGAAGCATGGGAGTCTTTTTCATGTCTTAATTTTTGTATACTCTTCAGACATTTTAAATATGCTCATTTGGGAAACAGATCTCTCACTCGGATCCACATACACATTCAGTATACATACCCCTCAACCATCTGATTAAACAGTACCTCCTGTACTGCTTTATCTTGGTATGGGAGATATATACTATTTGTTAGAATGTTGCATATCATTGATTTTAAACTTGCTTACGTAGCGCGTTTATCCAGAAGAATAACTCTCTATATACTGGATTTTACTGCAATACAATGGTGTGAAATACATCCGCTCATAGCAACTGAAAGGTTAATATCACTCCTTATTAATCATTAATAGAAAACGAGAAGCCATTCTTCAAGTTAATCAGATATTGACATGTCAGGAATAGCGCTGTAACACAGCATTGATACAGGTTATGTGATATAAATATTTATTTCTTTTCTGTCACTCTGAATGAATACCAGTATTGATTCCTTATTGATAAGTGTCAGCACTTGATAGGAAGCATTGTCGCCAGTTCCCTGAGTCTCGTGTTTGTGCCAAATTTACTGTCTGAGCTCAAGATGCTGCAACTTTCAAATCTCCCATAGAAATGTTACTGACAAATATTATCCTGTTAATTCAGAATATTGTTTTCTTAATGTGGGTCATTTTTATATAATCTGATATTTTTAAGGAAAATTCACTTTGTCTAAGCAATTATTCTAATTTTCATAGACTTTCTCTTAAAGTTCAAGTCGAAATAAATAAATTTACTTTGTGTTTAAGAAAAAGACAGGCCTATTCAATAGCAACCCTGATTTTACTTTGGAGCCAAGAGAGATGTATACATAGAATCTTGTATTTAAAACATTAAAAGCTGCAGTATCTTTGTTTAGGAAGCATAGGTTTCTGGATTTTGGAATTTATCAAGCCATTGCTCTTCCTCTCTCACTAAAACTTTCAATCTCTCCCTTTCCTCCGGCACATTTCCTTTGCCCTTCAAGCATGCAACTGCAATGCCGATTCTGAAAAAGCCCAACTCCCCATCCAACTACCACCCTATATCGCTACTGCCGTTTGTCTCCAAGATCCTTGAGAGAGTTCTGTATGCAAGATTGACAGACTTCCTCGAATCCAACTCTCTGCTTGACCCGCTTCAGTCTGGATTCCGTGCTTGTCACTCTGTTGAAACAGCTGTCACCACAGTATCCAACGATTTAATCTCTGCTAAATCTCGTGGCCATTACTCTATCCTAATTCTCCTTGATCTTTCTGCTGCCTTTGACACTGTTGATCATCAGCAGCTTCTTCTTAGTCTCCGTAACCTCGGTCTACGAGATACTGCTCTCTCCTGGTGCTCCTCCTACCTCTCCCAGCGCTTTTTCAGTGTTTTTTTTTTTTTTTTAATGGCTCTGCCTCTTCTCTCCAACCCATCTCTGTTGGCGTTCCTCAAGGTTCTGTCCTTGGTCCCCTATTGTTCTCAGTGTACACTGCGTCCTTTGGTAAACTCTTCAGCTCCTTTGGCTTCCATTATAATTTATATGCCGATGACACACAAATCTACCTGTCTTCTCCTGATCTCTCTCCGCCCATCTTGACTCGTGTCTCTTACTGCCTCTCTGCGACTTCCAACTGGATGGCTTCTTACTTCCTTAAATTCAACCTGTCCAAAACAGAACTTCTGGTCTTCCCTCCCTCAAGTGTTGCTACTCCCGTGTATGTCTCCATCCAACTCAATGGCGCCACCATTACCTCTACCTCACAGGCTCGCTGCCTAGGTGTTCTCTTTTACTGCGACCTCTCCTTCACCCCTCATGTCCAGTCTATCGCCAAATCCTGCCACTTCCATTTCAAAAATATAGCTTGCATCCGCCCCTACTTAACACCAGACAAAGCTATGGTGCTGGTCCATGCCGTTGTTCTTTCTCATCTTGACTACTGCAATGCCTTTCTCAGTGATCTTATATGTTCCCAGATTGCACCGCTGCAGTCTATAATGAAAGTGGCGGGGAGGCTAAATTTCCTGTCCGCGCCCCCGCACCTCCCACGCCTTCCCACTCGGTCAGGTTTTCTTCTTCTTTTTTTAAATGTCGTGACACATTAGTAAAGTGGAACAGTCATACATTGTCGTGGCTTGCGCAGAAGCCAATATCAATATGATCAAATGCACTTTTTACGCGTGACAAGTATGTGCACAATCTGTCACAATTTTACATCTTTATATAAAGAAAATAGAACTACATAAAAAAAACTTTAGAAAACATAGGTACCATTGAGTTAAGCATTGGTAATATTGTCACTTGACATCCACACGGGCCATTGCGTGTTGTTTCAGATCCAGGCCCAAGCCCCGCCTGTTTGCACCTCCGGGCGTACCCGGGACATGGCTCCTTTATGTTCTGTAAGCTATGACCCTCACCCGGTTCTACCCCGGAGCACCCACCCGGCAAGCCGCTATCGTCCACCGCTGTCCCATCCCGGCCCCCACCCCACCTGTCACCGTTTCTGTGTCAGTGGTGGGCCCCCATGGGTGGATACTAGCATCTGTTGGCTAGCTGCGTTACTGGTCAAGTGTACCATGTGGCCCTCGAGCCGGTCCTGCTTGATGACTAGATCAACGGTTCGTGTTCCCCACCTGTACCCACGTCAGTACGCTCTTATGTAGTATGCGGTGGGATAGAGGTGTGACGGTGGGATAGAGGTGTGACGCAGTATGCAAGGGGTTGGATAGAGGTGTGACGCAGTATGCAAGGGGTGGGATAGAGGTGTGACGCAGCATGCGAGGGGTAGGATAGAGGTGTGACGCAGCATGCGAGGGGTAGGAAAGAGGTGTGACGCAGCATGCGAGGGGTAGGAAAGAGGTGTGACGCAGCATGCGAGGGGTAGGAAAGAGGTGTGACTCAGCATGCGAGGGGTAGGAAAGAGGTGTGACGCAGCATGCGAGGGGTAGGATAGAGGTGTGACGCAGCAGGGTAGGATAGAGGTGTGACGTATGCGAGGGGTGAGATAGAGGTGTGACGCAGCATGCGAGGGGTTGGATAGAGGTGTGACGCAGCATGCGAGGGGTGGGATAGAGGTGTGACGCAGCATGCGAGGGGTGGGATAGAGGTGTGACGTAGTATGCGAGTGGTGGATAGAGGTGTGACGTAGTATGCGAGTGGTGAGATAGAGGTGTGACGCTAGAGGTTATGCGAGGGGTAGGATAGAGGTGTGACGCAGCATGCGAGGGGTAGGATAGAGGTGTGACGCAGCGAGGGGGGGTAGGATAGAGGTGTGACGCAGCATGCGAGGGGTAGGATAGAGGTGTGACGCATAGAGGATGTGACGCAGCATGCGGTGAGATAGAGGTGTGACGCAGCATGCGAGGGGTAGGATAGAGGTGTGACGCAGCATGCGAGGGGTAGGAAAGAGGTGTGACGCAGCATGCGAGGGGTAGGAAAGAGGTGTGACGCAGCATGCGAGGGGTAGGAAAGAGGTGTGACTCAGCATGCGAGGGGTAGGAAAGAGGTGTGACGCAGCATGCGAGGGGTAGGATAGAGGTGTGACGCAGCAGGGTAGGATAGAGGTGTGACGTATGCGAGGGGTGAGATAGAGGTGTGACGCAGCATGCGAGGGGTTGGATAGAGGTGTGACGCAGCATGCGAGGGGTGGGATAGAGGTGTGACGCAGCATGCGAGGGGTGGGATAGAGGTGTGACGCAGCATGCGAGGGGTGGGATAGAGGTGTGACGTAGTATGCGAGTGGTGAGATAGAGGTGTGACGTAGTATGCGAGTGGTGAGATAGAGGTGTGACGTAGTATGCGAGTGGTGAAATACAGGTGTGCTGTTGTATGTTAGAGGAATGGGATATAGGTGTAATGTAGCTTGTGAAGAAAAGTATAGAAGTAGGCTGATCAGCAACAATAAAACCACCTGCCTAATATCATGTAGGCCCACATCGTGCTGCCAAAGCTGTTCTGATGCATCGAGGTATATACACCACAACACCTCTGAACGTGTCATATGGTATTTTGCATCAAGACATTAGCAGCAGATCCTCCATGGATCGGATTTGTTGTTGGAGTACATCCCACAGATAATCAGATTGAGATCTGGGGAATTTGGAGGTAAGGAAATAATTTGAACTCTCTGCCATGTTCCTCAAACCATTCCTGAGCAATTTTTGCGGGGTACATTATCCTGCTGAAAGAGGCCAAGGTCATCAGGAAACACAATTGCTCTGGGGTGTACTTGGTCTGCAACAATCTCTAGGTAGGTGGTATGTGTCAAAGTAACATTTACATGAATGCCAGGGCCCAATATTTCTCAACAGAAATTGCCCAGAGCAAAACACTGTCTCCATCGGCCTGCCTTCTTTCTATAATGCATCCTGCTGGCAACTCTTCCCGCATCCGCACCCGGCCATCCACCTGATCTAAAAGAAAACGTAATTCATCAGACCAGGCATCCTTTATCGATTGCTCCAAGGTCCACTTCTGTCGCTCACGTCCCCATTGAAGACACTTTTGGTGGTTGATAGGGGTCATCGTGGGTATTCTGACCAGTCTGTGATTACGTTGCCCCAAATGCAGCAAACTGCAAGGCGCACAGTGTTTTCTTACAACTCTATCGCGGCCATTTTTAAGTATGTCTGCAATTTGAGCTACAGTAGCTATTGGACCAGATGGGCTAGCCTTCCCTCCCCCCCACAAGGATCAATGAGCTCTGGGCACCCATGACCCGGACTCCGGTTAACCGGTTGTCCTTCCTTGCAACACTTAACCACTGCATACCGGGAGCACACCACAAGATGCTCTGACCAATCGTCTAGCCATCACTATTTGTCCCTTGTCAAAGTCCCTCCGTTCTTTATGCTTGTCCATTTTTCTTGTTTCCAATGCATGAAATTCAAGAACTGACTGTTCACTTGCTGTGTAATATATCCCACCCCTTGAGAGGTGCCATTGTAACAATATAATGAATGTTCTACACTTCACCTGTCAGTGGTTTTAATGTTGTGATCTGTGTATGTGTATATGTATGCAATATATATACATTTTTATTTATTTAACCTGTCATTTAGTTTTAAAAATATGATAGTTTATCACTTTCTCGTAGAGCAGATGAGTGTTTGATATTAGAGATCCAGTACCGATGATCCAGTAAGCTTCCATGGATGTGATGTATTAAAGAGGATATAATAGGCTTCCTGCAGGCCTTTCTGGCAGTGAAGTGGTTTACATGGCCAAAAGGGGTGAACCTGTTTCACAGGGTTGAAATGTGCAGAGTGGAATGAGAAAGGACAGGCAAGGCCAAACAGAGGGTAGCTAAAGTTGTATAATATATTTCTCTTTTAGAACTGCTAGTACATGTTTACAGTATGTATTTTAGCATGTCTGTGTACATATATCCATCACACCTATTATCCACTGGGGCTTGGCAGAATATGTGTTAAATAGCCTGACCTGATAAGATAACCACCCATTGGGGCTGCTGAATATCCCCCACCCCTCCCCTGCTTTGACCCTCCGCACCTCTGCTATATCATCCCAGCCTGACACCTTTTATCAAACTTTAATGAAATGACCCAGGCAAACAAATTGTCATTAAACTTTCCATCACTCTGTCCCTTGGTATCACCTTTTATAAATTGGACGGCAAATGTTGTATTGATCTTGCTGTTCTTGCAGCTGAACTTGAAATGACCTGGGCCCTGGGTTGTTTATGGCCCCACATTGCTTTTCCCTGACACTTTACATCGAGAGCTTGACACATTGTCCCACTGTCACTCAATTCACTCACTCCCTCATTTACCCATTATATTCCACTCTGCCTCTTCTTAGCATCTGTCTCTCATACCAACCTTCATTCACTCATGGCTTCTCGATCCACATTGCATGGTTTCTATCTCATTATCTCTTTCCTGCTTCGCAGCTCACGCACTCCAACTCTCATTATGACCTTCTCATTAACTTATACTCGCCTTTTCATATTCTCTAGTTGATACGATGCTATACTGTATTTGCTTCTTGCACTCTTTTTCCACTACTCTTTTCTCTCTTCTCACCAGTTCACATTCTCCCTTCCCCATCTCACTGGCATGGTGATTACACTCCATTTGCCAATCCCATGTTTTTATCCAAAGTTCCTCACTCTCTGCCTCTTGCTCTGCTCATCACCTTGCCATGTTTTTACTTTCTGTCTTTTGAGCCTTCAGTTTTTTTGTTCTTTTTTAGTACTTTCCCTCTCTAATTCTCCAATTTTAATCATCCTCTTTCCTACCTTTCACCTCTTTCGCTTATCATCACGTCCTTATCTGTCCCATGTAATTTATGTCTGCTTATGATTCTTATTCCCAGGCTTCCTGTTATCTTTGTTAATCTATAATTGTCAAAATACATCTTATTCTTGGTTGTCTGATTTACTTACATTTGCTCATTATCTCTTCCTACAGATAAACGAGCTTGACATTCAGTATCGTGACATTCTCGGTCATGGAAATGGGGGGACTGTGTATAAGTGAGTATTGGCCCTGTGTACAGACTTGACATGTTTTGGTGTGAATTGTAATGGTACACAACTATGGGGCTACCATAGACAGCCCAGGAACGAAAGCCAGCCAAATTCTAATGGCATCTGTGATGTCACATTGCAAAGGATAACAAAACAATGTGTGAAAATGTAAGCAATGTTACCATACTCTCCATACAGGTTTGCCTTCCTTTTGAGCCATATGGATCAAACTTATATAGCAGCCATCCTCTTCACCATCATTTAAGTCTGGAATAATTTATTTACTATGTCTAAAGATCAAGTTGTACGCAGTTCTACAGTATCAAAGTGGCGTTTTTAAAGGAATACTTCCCTTTGTTTTTATTCATTTGAAATTCACCTGAGCTTTTCAGTTGTACATAAGAAATGATGGAGAATGCTTTTTCAGAAAGGGAGCGTGTTCTTTGGCAATGGGCAGAGTTTAACCAGAGTGCCATTTCAGTTGCTAAGGTAATTTACCCACTATGCATCAGTCAAAAGGATCCCGTGGAAAGGCAAACTACAGATATCATGGACAGAGGAGAAGAAAATGGAGGTGCCCAGACATTGAGCACAGGGGCGCAAAGAAAAAATATTATATTAGTAAATGAGAGCAGGGGTGGTTTAAAAAAGGGACTTGTGGAAAGGAGAACCGAAAGGGGCAAAATAAAAATACCACAAAGCATTAATCAACCCTTTTAAGTTGGGAATTACATTTTAATATGCTTAAAACCCTAAACAATGTAAATGAAAAAAAAAAAAAAAATGTTCGTAAAATTTTTTTATTTTTTTTTTAGTAATCTGCGCTCTACAAAATGCTGCCCCCTCTAATATTCATCCTAAATACTCACTAAACATACACAACAAATTTAAAGGTACTGAAACCAGTAGAGAGGAACAGTAAATAATCAGGTTCCCTGCCTGTCCTTTAACTGTAATTACAAAAGTTATGGGACCAAGTAGATGCTGTCCAACACAACAGAGACACTGAACAACTTGCCAGTCCACAGCATAAGAAAAACGTGGCTTTTAATTCATTGTCTTTTTGATCTTTAGGGTCACAGTGGTGTGTGTGTGTGTGTGTGTGTGTATCTATGTATATGTATATATATATATATATCTATATCTCTTTAATGCTGCCTAGATTTTACCTACCTAAGAAGAATGTCCTGATAAAAAGGCAAAGTCACTCATAGAAAGCAGATATGTCAACATACTTTTAAAAGCATGTGCAGTGGTAGATTCTGTGTGACTGTATGGCTGGCTGAGCTTCATGGTATTTAACAGTCCACAACAGCTTCATTGTCTGTTTGCCTTTATTGGTGTGATGTGTATGTCTATGTGTTGTTGGTGTATATGCGTGTGTCTTAGTGTTGTCAGACAGCGTAACACTTTGCTTACATACGCAAACATTAACACACAGTCAGATCTGAAGCCGGACTCAGCAGCTTCTGTGTTGAAATATGGCTGCCATTTATTGATTTTTTTATTTTATTTTTCTGAGCTCAATTGGATGAAAACTTGTTTGTGTAGCAATATTGGCCTGTCCAGTACCCAGAAACAATACTCTCCATGCTTTGTAATCACCAGCCTGCTTCCCAGGGATAATAACATTGCTGTAAAGAGGAAAAGAAATCAAGCCACACAGACCTCATCACACATGATATACCAGAAGGGATCTGACCTCCCACCCCACTCAATTTTTACCAGTTAACCCTTTTATGTCTGAACATTAAATTATTTATGGATTTTACCAGTGTAAGGAGACCTGTGACATACCCTAAAGGAGGCTCAGCCACAGTCTGTTACCATAAAACCATACAACTTAATTACCCCACTGAGTCTACCTCATTCCATCCAGACTAAAGGCCCCTGTCCTTTTTTTTTCTTTAACACTTAGTAAATAAAGTAATACTTCCTGATATTTTTAAACCTTTACCCCTCTAATTTAGGACTATGTCCTCTTGTTCTGGTAGTTCTCCTTCTTTTAAATATAGAAACATAGAATGTGACGGCAAACGTATATTTTTTGCAAGGTCAATATGGCAATACACTGTTGTTTGCTAGAAAATGAATAATAATTAAAAGTAATACTAATACTTTTCATATTAAAATGCTTAGAAAACAAAGCATAAATTTGGATACCACTGTGAGAGTCATAGCAAGGCTTACTTTATGAAATGAGAGGTATATAACTATTAAATGTAAATCAAGCTAGGAAGTGTTGTGTGCTACTAAGACCTTTAAACTATTAAGAACCTAAATAGTTTATAACAATATGTAGAAATGTAAAAAACCAAGGCCACTGGTATGTTTTGGTTGATCCCAGGGTCGTGAGAGCATTAAATGACTAACGATTCTTCTCTCTGCATTAGGGTGTCAGTTGGTTAATCATAACTGCAGGCAAAGATTACATTAGCATTGTTTTGTGCTTAGGTAAGTGTTGTAGGCACTTAGATAACCAAGTAACCATATTATTGTCTTCAAAAAAGAAAATGAACAAAGGAATAACTTGTACCATTAAACTTGCACATTTTTCTAAGATAAGATTTTGTCCTTGGCCCCTATTAGGTTGTCTGCAACTATCTTCCACAAGATGTCTATTTTATTTGAGCTTCATAACAGGAGCAATATTGGAAATGTATACCCAATGATGCATTGAGGGAATCAACAGCTTTTGTATTGCTCTATTGATCATCTCTGTATAGTTAATCATACTTCCCTGTAGAGCCTTTCTATAGATCCTTGTATTGCCCCATTGAGTCATTCTGTTCATATAATCACTCCCAAGTAACTCCATTTTTATAACACATTATCTTACTCTGTATAACTAGTCTCTAACTTCTATAGCTTCATTTCTTCAGAGTGCACTTTTTAATAACTCTTGCAGCTCTGTGTAACACCTTGCTTTGTTCCAAATATTTGCTTCCTGTAGTAACTATCATAACAGTGTTCTAACAAGAGGCTACTGAATCTATAGAATGTAGGGAAAAGGTAAGCTGACATAACACATTGCCCTCTCAATGTAACTGTTGCCTTTAACTTCTTGTTATAATAGCTCACCTTATACCATTTAACCATTACTTATTATCCCTATAACCACATTGTCTTGTTCTATTTATAATCTCCCTATAGTCCTATATCATAATACCTTTATGTAACTAGTATTCCTAGTCCTTTATTCTGTTATTTTGCCTTGCTCCTTTTTACTCATGTCTTTAACTCCCTATAATACCTTTCAATGCTTCATATAACCAGTGCCCATTACCCCTTGTTATCACACACTTTGATCAGTTTGTACCTCTCCCTATAACCCCCTTGTTAAAACAAGTTACTTTGCTCCATGTAATTACTACCATAATCCATCTTATTGACCCATATAACCACTTCCTATACACCTTGCTCCTTGCTCACTTGGAGTATTGTACACAGTACTGGAGACCGTATCTTCAGAAGGATATTGATACCTTAGAGAGGGTTCAGAGAAGGGCTACTAAACTGGTTCATGGATTGCGGGATAAAACTTACCAGGAAAGGTTAAAGGAGCTTAACATGTATAGCTTGGAGGAAAGACGAGACAGGGGGGATATGATAGAAACATTTAAATATATAAAGGGAATCAACACAGTAAAGGAGGAGACTATATTTAAAAGAAGAAAAACTACCACAACAAGAGGACATAGTCTTAAATTAGAGGGACAAAGGTTTAAAAATAATATCAGGAAATATTACTTTACTGAGAGGGTAGTGGATGCATGGAATAGCCTTCCAGCTAAAGTGGTAGAGGTTAACACAGTAAAGGAGTATAAGCATGCGTGGGATAGGCATAAGGCTATCCTAACTACAGGGAGTGCAGAATTATTAGGCAAATTAGTATTTTGACCACATCATCCTCTTTATGCATGTTGTCTTACTCCAAGCTGTATAGGCTCGAAAGCCTACTACTAATTAAGCATATTAGGTGATGTGCATCTCTGTAATGAGAAGGGGTGTGGTCTAATGACATCAACACCCTATATCAGGTGTGCATAATTATTAGGCAACTTCCTTTCCTTTGGCAAAATGGGTCAAAAGAAGGACTTGACAGGCTCAGAAAAGTCAAAAATAGTGAGATATCTTGCAGAGGGATGCAGCACTCTTAAAATTGCAAAGCTTCTGAAGCGTGATCATCGAACAATCAAGCGTTTCATTCAAAATAGTCAACAGGGTCGCAAGAAGCGTGTGGAAAAACCAAGGCGCAAAATAACTGCCCATGAACTGAGAAAAGTCAAGCGTGCAGCTGCCACGATGCCACTTGCCACCAGTTTGGCCATATTTCAGAGCTGCAACATCACTGGAGTGCCCAAAAGCACAAGGTGTGCAATACTCAGAGACATGGCCATGGTAAGAAAGGCTGAAAGACGACCACCACTGAACAAGACACACAAGCTGAAACGCCAAGACTGGGCCAAGAAATATCTCAAGACTGATTTTTCTAAGGTTTTATGGACTGATGAAATGAGAGTGAGTCTTGATGGGCCAGATGGATGGGCCCGTGGCTGGATTGGTAAAGGGCAGAGAGCTCCAGTCCGACTCAGACGCCAGCAAGGTGGAGGTGGAGTACTGGTTTGGGCTGGTATCATCAAAGATGAGCTTGTGGGGCCTTTTCGGGTTGAGGATGGAGTCAAGCTCAACTCCCAGTCCTACTGCCAGTTCCTGGAAGACACCTTCTTCAAGCAGTGGTACAGGAAGAAGTCTGCATCCTTCAAGAAAAACATGATTTTCATGCAGGACAATGCTCCATCACACGCGTCCAAGTACTCCACAGCGTGGCTGGCAAGAAAGGGTATAAAAGAAGAAAATCTAATGACATGGCCTCCTTGTTCACCTGATCTGAACCCCATTGAGAACCTGTGGTCCATCATCAAATGTGAGATTTACAAGGAGGGAAAACAGTACACCTCTCTGAACAGTGTCTGGGAGGCTGTGGTTGCTGCTGCACGCAATGTTGATGGTGAACAGATCAAAACACTGACAGAATCCATGGATGGCAGGCTTTTGAGTGTCCTTGCAAAGAAAGGTGGCTATATTGGTCACTGATTTGTTTTTGTTTTGTTTTTGAATGTCAGAAATGTATATTTGTGAATGTTGAGATGTTATATTGGTTTCACTGGTAATAATAAATAATTGAAATGGGTATATATTTGTTTTTTGTTAAGTTGCCTAATAATTATGCACAGTAATAGTCACCTGCACACACAGATATCCCCCTAACATAGCTATAACTAAAAACAAACTAAAAACTACTTCCAAAAATATTCAGCTTTGATATTAATGAGTTTTTTGGGTTCATTGAGAACATGGTTGTTGTTCAATAATAAAATTAATCCTCAAAAATACAACTTGCCTAATAATTCTGCACTCCCTGTATAAGATAAGACTAGGGACTAATGAAAGTATTTAGAAATTTGGGCAGACTAGAGGGGCCGAATGGTTCTTATCTGCCGTCACATTCTATGTTTCTATAATTACAATTTGCCCACTGTAACTTTGCATTTCTTAAAAAAAAATAAAAAATATTTATTTATTTATTTTGGTTTTTTTGAGTTTTAGTTGGCAGGGAAGGGAGTTAAAGAAAGAAGAAATTACGTTAAGGGTTTTGATCACATTGCTACAGTCAGTAATAACAAGGTACAATAAGTGGCATCTGTACATTCAGTAATATATTCTACTACAGAGGAGGCACTAGGTACTTCAGCCTTGGTTACAAAGTGGTCATACTCCTAGTTTCTGTGTGGTGGCAGAGAGACCTCCTGTTTTGTAACTTTGCATTTTAACATTCTATTTTGTACTTATTACCCCTATAACCTCTGGTACTAGAACATTGCATTGCTGTATATAACTACTACCTATAACCCCTTGTTCTGAAACACTGCTTTGCTCTGTATAATTACCATCTATTGCTCCTTTAACCCCTTGTTATAAGACTTTGCGTTGCTATATATAACTACCACATATTACTCCTTGTTATAACATGACTACTAACTATTACCATAGCCCCTTGTTTTAACCGGTTGTGTTGCACCATATAACTTCTCTCTGTATCCTCTAATGTAATTCAGTCTGCCCGTATATGTCAGTAGACCAGGCTTGGATTTTGTAGTAGACGTAGCTCTGCTCTAACTCACTGACTCATACCTTTTATGATATTTCCTGGGTGTTGTAATGTTAGAAAGATACACAATGCAGGCAACAAAGCAATAAACTATAGCTAATTGATTTAGCACAAAAAAAATCTGAGCAAAGGAGAAAAGGCTGATATATATATATTAGAAATCACAGAGCGGAAAACCTCCAGAGGAAGAGCTCGTTTAAAGTCATAAAAACTTTTCCCATCACCTTTAACAAGTCTATATGTCTTTATTCCTGGCTGTAAATGAGGAGCCTGCACGTTTATTTGAATTTAACTTTCTTGCAAAACCAATTAAGCCTCAAACAACTGTCAGTGTGCATCATCCATCCTGCTCCTTCTCTGGGAACAGACAGATTTGGTTCAGTGTTGCCATTTCACCGCCTAATTAAATGCTTGTGCGCGTGTGTTACCATGCACTCCAGAAGCTGCTACTCCCCTATCCCTCTTATTTCCTGTCATTTATTCTACTGTCTTACTACTCTTACCTTTTACCCCTCTCATCCTCACCGTTCCATCCTGTTTTCTTCATTCTACTTTTAATTTTATCTTCCATATATAATGCCTTTTTTTATTTTTATTTTTTATTATATATCTAAACAGAGATGGGCAGAAATGAATGCTTAGGTGTTTTTTGTTAGGTATAGCTCCCAAAGTCCTTAGGAAGATTTCACTGACCTCAGACTTATTGCTGCCCAGATCTTTTGTTTATTTACAATTCATTGGTGGCAAGCTTTTTGCTAAATTTAGGCAAAAATAAGTTTGTTAGAATATTTATTGCAATTATGTTGCCCTAAATTTTCCTTTTTATTTGTCAATTCAAAAAATTTCATTGTTTAGTAAATAATTTCTTAGTTGTTTAGAATTAGCCCTAAATTTCTATTTGTCAAATTATTTTTCTTTCACCATTCACGCTCTGTCCACTTTGCCTTGTTCGTCGCTGCAAGTTGTCTTTGTACAAGCGCAAACCCTTGTCAGCAACTGCAGTGAAAGTTTTACAAGACAAACAGCCTGGTCTGGGGCAGATAGATGGAGCGGCGACTTAAGGAAGGCGTCTTGATGAAATGGTTCAATTAACAGCACAAGCATTTACATGGTGTAATTTCCCTAAATTGCCAGCCATTCCCTGCAGACGGCAGTGTTTGAGGAGGGGGGATTGATCAGTACATTGATTCTGGCTGAAGATGATAAATTTATGCTGGTTAGTTAAAGTCATTCTGCGCGGGGCCTTGAGCTGCGATGCTGAACAGCTTCTTTATCGGGTGTTTAAAACAGAACTTATTTCCCAAGGCTGCGAGGTCTGTTCTC
This sequence comes from Pelobates cultripes, assembly GCA_933207985.1. NCBI lineage: Eukaryota > Metazoa > Chordata > Amphibia > Anura > Pelobatidae > Pelobates > Pelobates cultripes. The sequence continues at coordinate 104,952,088 of OW240914.1, forward strand.
AGTCCAAGCTATTCCCAAACCATCTCTTACTCAGATGATTTTTGCTTAGCTTCTGTATGCAGATCAATAGGTGATTGAAACTGATTAAAACTTAGGCAGCCAGTTACCGGCACCAGTTTAATTAGAAACAGGCTGATTCTTAAATGAAAGTGCTTTGTGTTTGTTTTTTTGTTTTTTTCCCCCATATTTAAGCGTCACACAAAATAAAAAGGCCCATTTAGTGTCTTTGCACTGGGAAATTCCCACAGGCAACACATAACATTAAGAGAAGCTCCTCGGAAATCTGACCATCTGATAATACACTATTCTATCTCTCCACGGCTGGAACGCTCTATGCAGATCTTTAATTATACAATGTGAACACATAAATAGAGAAGAGTATTTCTAGGACAAGAGAGCAAGGCCAGGCATGCTGCATGCCTGATACAAAACAACAATTCCCTTCCAGCTCATCCATGCTCTGCAGACACATTTTCTCAAACCTATTTTCAGGGTCCACGTATGGTTCAGGTTTTTCAGATTCTTTATCAGTAGGGATATATATTTAAAAACTCTTGTTGTTTGGAGAAGTATCGAGATAAATCTGGATTAGGCTGATGGGATATGTAGTCCAAAACTAGCTGCAGAGAGAAGTGTTGCTTGGCTGTATTAAAGATGACATTTATTTCTTTATTGCGTTAAAAAAAATCTAGCTGGCACAAAGGTCTGAGTGCGGCACTACTGGTGATTCTGTTACTCGTCTGGCACAGAAAGCGTTAATACAGTCTCTATTGAAAATAAATCCTTTCTTTTGGCACTGCAAATTTGCTCTAGGTTGATCTCTCCACATTGTATGTGTTTTTCTTTTTTTCCTGAGTAGCACTAGTCAATAGGTAGTGTTTAGCACGGGAATTAAAAATAATGCATTAATGGGTTTTGTGTTCGAGTTCCTGGCCAGCTGTATTTGTCCATTTTAAATTTACACAGACCGTATACCAGTGGCATCTATTCATTTACACAATCAGGGTATTTATAAAATATTGTTTTATTTTAATTAATTAAACAATTACAAATCGTTTGCACACTGGCTTTTTGCCTGGTCATACCATTAAAATTTCAGCTGGTGTCCGCAGCATTATTCATTGTTAGGATTAAAACACATGCTAGCATAGCATTGGGTCTCTCTATAATAAAAATACATGTATTATTTTAACCTATTGCAAATGTATAGATACATTTTTGACCTTTGTAGTTTTTACCACCATGCTATTGGCTTGGTGTACCTTGTCGGGCATATTAACAGCAGTGTCATCCCACTACCCCTAACGCACTTGGATACTGTGTGCAACATTTGTGATTTCTCGGTTGCCATCTTGGAGGCCTTCTTTGGACAAGAATAGTTTTTTATCTCTATATATTTTTTTGTAATTTTGTATGCAAAAGACATAGACTAAAGTGGGTACCTACCCGGAGTTAACTTTGTCTACACGATTGTGGATGACAAATTGAAATTGCAATCCAGTATATTGCCATGGTCATTTGTAAAATAAAGTTCCAATTTCTTTAGTTAATTAATGATATAAGACTTGGCATGAAGAAACTGCGTTCTTAGATCTGAGCCCCTTTTACTCTTTCTTTTTTTTTTCTGTGTTCTGTGAGTCTGTATTGACTCTATACGTCTTGCACAAGTCTCTTGATATCATATGCATTTTTTTTGGTTTTATGTTGTGTGTTTAAACATTTACCTGTTACATATCACTTTGTAGAAGACCTAGTTATTGGCTTTTTATTTTTATCAAAGTGAGTGTGACTCTGCTGGGGGGCTTCCGGAATCGTAACGTACTTTTGGTCCGCTCTGCGTGAGTACCTCCAGCGTCAGATTTCCCCATAGAAAAGCATTGATTCAATACTTTCCTATGGGGAGGTCTAATCCGCGCACGGCATTTGGCCCGCATGCGCATTAGCCCCGCTTGTTGCGGGACATCGGAGCGCAGCTGGAAAAGGTAATTTAAAAAGGGGTTTTAACCCTTTATTTGCCCAGGAGAGGGGAGGCAAAGGGACCGGTAGTGCTAGGAATACAGCTTTGTATTCCTAGCACTATAGTATAGTTTATTTTTGTGAAGGACAAATTTTTAGTACATTAGGCAAACTGTGCCGTTTGGTAATGAAAAGGCACATGACCGCAAGACTTAAAAGGACACTCTAACCCAGTAGTACCAAAAAAAATTTCATCAGGAACTGGAAAGGCCTATGCTGCCTAATCCGTGCATATTTATACAAAAAGCGCTGCCAAAATATTCCGAATTGAGTTTGACAGTCTGAAGAATATCTTTTAATATTGAACTTGTGTGAGTTTTATTTACAACTAGTGTAATGCAGGTCAGACGTATCGATCTTTGACCTCTTAGACCTTTGGTTTGCATTTCCACACTGCACTCACTTATTCTAAATCAAACATCCATGGAAATTTGTATTACCCTTCCAGAAAGTAATGTGGAACACAGCTGACAATGCAAGAGTCCACTGTGTCCTCTCCATTGTTTCCATGTATGCAAATGGTGCAGGCAGACCAGTAATTACTGCAGCTGCTACAGGCTTCTTTGAAGGGCTGGCTGTTAAGTAAGATAGAGACTCAGTGAAGGTATATGTTACATTGTAACCTGAGCAGCCATTCAAGTTCCATTAATCACTTTGCAGTTAGTGTTTGGGGTAAGTTAAGGCAATTGTTATCCCATGCTAAAGTCATCACATTCATTTTCCTTCCTGATGACATGCCTATCCCCTGCCTGCTACCCAAATCCTCCCCATAATTAAATGTTAAATTGGTACTGTCAGTGATCTGTAAACCAAACCTGGCGTGTACCCTGCATGAGAAATGTAACCCGGACCTCCACGGGTGAACTGGCGCACACCATAATTAAATCATCAAGCATTCCCTTTTAATTGGCCGGGAAAGAGTAGAGCCATGCACTGGAAATAGGAGTCTAGTTTCATGAGAAGCTAATTAAGTTGGCAAACAGTTTGGCACCTGAAGTGTTAAGGAGTACCCTTTTATTTTATGATCATTTTGAAAAGCTTTATTTTAAACTAGATGTTTAAACATTGTTGAGTATAGAAAGATTATTTTATTTAATCTTCTAGCATATAAGCTTATTGAGCAGGGCCCTCAATCCCTCTGTTCCCGTGCGTCCAACTCGCCTAGTTACAAATACGTGTCTGTTAGTCCAACCATTGTACAGTGCTCCACAATTTGTTGGCGCTCTATAAATAATAATAATATATAATCTTTGCTCCAAGGGGTTTTGTCAAGGTCAACACAAGCATCTTGGCTATTTTGACCTTAACCTTAAAATTTTTGTTGAATTCTCAATTTGCTAATTATCGCTGACAGTGTACATTCAAAATAGCCAGTATCTACAAAATAGTGATTGCTCCCTTCTCACACCACATACCGTAACCCCATGTGGTCCATATTAAGCCTCTCGAAGTCATATTTAATGCTCTGCAACAGATATTCACTGATAAGTTCATATGCTTAAACATACAGGTGAATTCAGTAGCCTTGTTCATTAAATAGGTCCGATATAAAAAATTACATTTCAGTCTGTGTTCTGGCATTTTATCCACACACCCTAAAATAAACACAAAAGTGTATAAATAATATTTCCCATCGTTGAAAGCGAAAGCCTGCCCAGCTGTAAGCGACATAACCAAATTCAGTATAGAGTGTAAAACGATCTGTCCTTTGAGGACCAAGGGTTCTATCAATGCCTGCATAATTTAGAAAGCATGGTCGTGAATAGCTTATTGATATATAGTTTAAACAAATCTATACATAAACATCAATGCATGCTACAACAGGCTGCACCCAGTATATTTACCGTTTTATATAAATTATTGATAAATGCATGTTTGTAAAATTTAAAATATGCACATTTTTAAATTACAGTTTCCACTATTAAGTGAATGCATTTTTATTATGTTGTTGTCTTGTTCACCATCAGCCACTTAGTGAGTCTTAACTCGGAATCTACAGGTATAATTTCAGTTCTTACATCATCCTTGTCAGTAACTGAATTCTAGAGACACAATAACTAGATCTGATAAAGATTTTCAGCACAAGTTTAAATAACAGGTATCCACTTTCACTAGAAGCTGGTAGGTAAAACCTTACTTTAAAAGTAAACTACTTTATTTGAAGGGATGATGTATAGTTTAATGTACATGTGCTGGTTTTACAGAAATAAATGTCCCCAAGTTTAGATTGCTAGCTAGGCATAATTAACTTCTGATAGAAGTTAATTAAGCTTAGCAATCTAGACTTTGGGACATTTCCCCATACAAATACATTTATTTATTTTATTTATTTATTTATTTTTAAACCTACCATTGCCTTGTAAAAAAAAAAGTGTTTGTTTTTTTTTGTTTTTTTTTCTGAGAATTTTCATGGAAACACACACACACTTTTTTTCCCCAACTTCCCTATTTTGGATTAAAATTCTTATTTATTATAGTAAATGCATTTTTATTGTCAATGCTTCACAATGCATAGATAAGTAAACATTAAAAGGAAATGTAATACTAAAATAGTACTTGTGGGTTTTGTGTTGAGATGTGCACCTTAAAAAGTGTATGCATTATATTTTTGTAATGTATGGCTGTGAAAATGTATATTTTATTGTGTGTTTTTTTTTTTTTAGAGCTCACCATGTCCCAAGTGGAAAGATCTTGGCTGTGAAGGTAAGATATATGTATTGGTTTGTTGATGTTCTATCAGGATGTTGGATCATGAGCAGTGAGATGCCCAAGTAATGGAATTCTTAGAAGTGAGATGGTTTCATTCTCTCCATTAGACTATAGACTGACAATGTTGTCTGGATGTCCCTGTTAATTATGATTTCATGGTGTCTTAACACATTTTACAAAACAACAGACTTAATTCTACTTGTTGAAAATCTCACTAATCATGCGTGTGTACATGAATAAATAAGACAAACCGGCTCTTTTGATACATCCTGAGCTCTGTATTTAGGAACATATGTCACAGACCAAGGTAGGGATTATGGAATTGAATTAAATCTCTTAGAGAGTAACATTGTTAGTCACAGCTTTCTTTTACAAGATAGACCGTTTATTTCTTGGAATGGAAAGCCCAACTCTTGCTCTTCCAAGTTTCATATTAATAGAACATTTTAAGATTTTTTTTTTCTCTTTGCATCTTAGATTGACCCCCTCAACCCCCTTTAAATTTTTTTTAAAAATAACAAAATTTAACTGCAGTGTAGTGCAAACACAAACTACTCACTGCAGATTTATGTGCCCTTCCTGATTTTTTTGCATGAATCGCCACAATCCACAGATCCAGTGCTTCTCGCACACACATCCAGCTTCCCCTTTACTTTGCGTGCTGGTGCCAGATGTAAAACAAAACAACAAAAAAAACCTGAAATTTTATTTACAGTAAATAATTTTTTCCTTAATATGGCAGCAGTACCCATGTGATGAACTTTCTTATGCTGGACAAGTAACCTAAATAAATGTAACAAAAATAATTATCCCCTCCCACTCATGCCGATACCCACAGAGCTATCTCAGTCGTAACAAGAAATCACACAGAGGCCAAATGCTGCAAAATTATTTAACTTTTAATACAGAAAAAATGGGGAGAGAAATCTGTACTGCCACTATATTAAGGAGAAAGGGAATTTACAGTAAGTAAAATTTCTGTTATTCCTAGCATATACTGGCAATACCCATGGGATATAGCAAGATCCCGAAAGGGTGAGTGAATCAAAAGATGAGAGCCTGAAGCACTGTACACCGAAAGCAGCTTCTGAGGAGGGAAAAATGTCTAGAATGCCTGATAAAGTTATTAAAAGAGGGCCAAGTTGCTTCTTTGCAAATATCCTCTGGACATATATAAGGTTTTAGCCTCATATTTGCAATTCCCTTGTTGGCATTTGACAATTTCTGGTTTAGTGTATAAGCCCAGATAACTAACTTTTCATTTAATGCCTGCTCTGACTTAACCCGTTCACTGCTGCAACTAGATTGTCTGCTTCCTTGACTAGTGTCTTCTCTCTGCTTTGCCTTACATTTAAAAGCTGTAGACCCTAAGGAAACCTATCACCGTTATTCTAGGTATTGCTAGTATACAGTTGGAATACCAATGCAAAGATTAAGAGTATCTGTAACCCTTAGTTATAAATGTGTGACATTTTTTTGTCCTGCTATAGTCTTGCCTCTGGCACTCAGATGGTTAATAGCACAGCCTTTTCTGTTCTATATATTTATTTCTTTTTTAATAGAGTTTACATACACATATCATCACGTTCGAGATCCTGCTAGCATATAAGATATAGGAACAGAGAAGATCAGCCTTTTTGCGTGGCGATGTAAACCCATCATATGCCCTGCAGTAGTTTACTTACTGTAGCAGACAATTATGTCGCTGTTGATTAAGTGAATTAAAACTGAACATCAGCTTAATTTGACCTGTGATGTTTGCTCTCTCTCTCTGGCAGAGAGTGTATGCTGAAAGTAGGATCTGACAGCCTGTGATAAATTGCTTTATTTACAAGTGTATATTTTTAAAGGCCTCCCCTTAGTTTATACCGAGCTCCACTAGTAAATTCTAATCATCTGCTCTTCAGATCAAACATTTAATGTTTAAGCATACCTGTGGGGCATTGTAAGGCAAAATATGGATACTGAACCTGCAGAGAGCGTTAAGGAGAATATTACTAGTGGATTATTCACTAAAAATTTATAGTGAATTGAAAACAGAATTTATACAACATATAAAGGGCATTCACATTGCACAATGGTAGATAATATATGTGGGTAGTCAAACTCATGTACCATTTAATGTGTTCACTTCATGCAACTTTTTGTTTAAAAAAAAAAAATTACACTTTTTTTTGTTTTCATTTATATTTTATTAAAAAGTGTTATATTAAGGGTGCAATCAAGTTAACAATAATGAATGCAATTTAACAAGGTAGCGATGAAACACACACCCTAAGATTAGTGTACCATATCTCCTATAAAAGTTAATATGAAGAAGAATATGAGTATTTAAAGGATTACTTTGTAGCCCATGTTAGTGGTTATGGTGTGAGGAGAACCCTGTTACCATTTCCTGGCAGTGGGACTGTGTCAGCCTACTCGCAGGTGAGTGTCGCCACCAAGGACTCCCTTTCCCCCTTAGTGATTAGCTCCATAGCCCATCCCTAGTCATTAGCCGAGGCTCAATGTAAGCATATGTTTTATTGGCGTGAATGTTGCATTTTTATACCTGGGTCACCAGGAGAACAATGCCGTTGCACAATAAGGGACACCTAGGTGTCTTTACCTGACAAGATAATTTGATTTATAGTATCCCTCTAAAAATGTTGCAAAAGCAGTTTTTCTGAGAAACCATCTGTCCCTTTGGAAACATTAGAAATGTTTAAATGGGAACCAACCTTTCCACGAATTTTTACCATGGTAACCTAGCCTTATATTTAACAGATATGTGTATGGTCTGAAAATTAGTGTTAAATGTAAAAATCCACTCGGTTGTATTCAGCTTTATCCTAGAATTGGATTCCTCCATCTTGGCTCCCTGTCAATCATTATTAGTTTTGCCCTATTCTATCATTTCAACATTTTAAGTGGAGAAGGAGAAATAAAAACAATGGTTCAATTTCTCCTACTCTGATGCAATGTGTGTCCTGGATTGTGATGGCAGTGACTAAATCTTTACAAGGGAATTGTCACATCTTTGGAAATTACTTTATTAACGGGATCCTACAGTACCAGGAAAACAAACCCCTTCAGCCACTTACCTGAATTCAGCGCTGGGTCAGGCTCCGCCCACGCTCCTCCCCCGGGGGAGACCTAATGCGCGGATTAGACCTCCCCATAGGAAAGCATTATTCAGTGATTTCCTATGGGGAAAACCTGACGCTGGAGGTCCGTGAGGACGTCCATCGTCAGATAACGGACCAAAAGTTTGTTTGGAGTCCGGAAGCCCTCTAGTAGACAGCCACAGAGGGCAGACATAGAGCTGCAATGTAAACATTGCAGTTTCTCTGGAACTGCAATGTTTTACATTGCAGCACTAAGTGCAAAAGGGTCACAGCACCCAGACCACTTCAATTAGCTGAAGTGGTCTGGGTGCCTACAGAGTCCTTTTAAATAAACTTTGAAACTCCACTATAGTTTGTGTTAAATGGACACTCCAGGCACCCAGACCACTTCTGCCCATTGGAGTGGTCTGGGTGCCAACTCCCACTACTCTTAACCCTGCAAGTGTAATTATTGCAGTTTTTTTATAAACTGCAATAATTACATTGCAGGGTTAACTCCACCTCTAGTGGCTGTCTTTCTATGCTTTCTTATGGGGAGCTCTAATGCGCGCACATGCGCATTAGGTCTCCCCTGCCGGTGGGCGGGATCAGTCTCGCCCACCGGCCGACATAATGCAGAGGAAGAAGCAGCGACATGGGACAGTAACCGTGGATTGGTGGGTGGAAGGGAGAGGGGACCTGCAGTGCCAGGAAAACGGATTGTTTTCCTGGCACTGGAGTTTCCCTTTAACTTTTTTCTGTTAAATGTATCCAGTTCTGTCCAGGCACAGCCAGGGCATGCATTGCAAATGAGGAGGATAAATAGAAACATTATTTAGTTTCTCATTTTCTGTGTATGCTTTGTCTATGTCAGATGCAATGGACCGACTTCTAACCATGATTGACAGGGAGTTAAGATGGAGGCGCCTAGATGCAGGATAAAGTGCTGTAGATTTATTCACTGAAATTTTTTGTTTAACGCATCGTAAATGCGTATTTGTTAAAGGAACATTCCAACACCTAAAGTAAATGTGAATAGTGTCTTTTTTTTTCTATTTTAGAAAAAGTGCTGATTTCTAAAGAAATTGCCACTTTTATAAATTGTTACCTCTCCCTCCCTGTCCGTCGGATAACCGATCCTGTTACTTCCTGATTGCTTAGCTCAGTAGAGCTAAACAGAGGCAGCAATTGCCCAGCGCACCTGCATTGCACAGACTTCTCTTTGAGCTGCATGGGGAAGTCTTTAAATGGACAGCCACAGGAAGCTGTGTGAGGTTACAAGGAGAGATCTTGCCAAGGCTCAGAAAAGAGATCTGAAGCATTTGCAATTTGTTTTTAGATATACTCTAATGCATTATTAAATGCATGGATATTTTCTTTGGGGGTATGTTACTAAGCAATCATTTGTTTTGTGTGTGTAGTTGATGTGTCCATTTAAAGGGAAACTATAGGCACACAGACCACTTCAGTGACTTGAGTGCCACTCCTCTATTCCATTTTAATCCTTGACACTAGGATCCTGCAGAACAGGATACTGGCGCTGCAAGGGGGAAAAGTAAAATTTATTTTTTTGCTTCTTCCAGATGTGTGTGAGGGATCTAAACAGCCCATAGGGAACTATCGAGCTAAGACTACACATTTGTATTGCTAACTCTATAGTGTTCCTTTAAATATAGGCAATAAGTAAAGATAATGTAAAATATTGGATACTAAAAATTGCCCTTTCTTATACAAAAGAAAACAGAGGATCGGATGGGGAATAAAATAAGTTATATCTGATTTTCAAAATGTATTCAACGGTGTAATCTCCAGAAAAGTGACAGTTTCCCTTTAAGCATTTTGTCACCAAGATAAAGCCAATGGCTGGAGAATGGTTTTGTAAGTGAGTTTGAAATCTGTAAAATGCACTAAAAGATCATGTAAACTAATGTGAGCAAGGTCCTCCTCAAACTATTGTTCCTGTAATATTTTGCCCTTGTCTCATTTATTGTTAAATTTCCCCCTTTTATAATATTGTAAAGCGCTGCGTAATAAGTTGGCGCTATATAAATACCAATAATAATCTAATTCAATCTGCTGGTTTATAGATTTACAAAATGTGTGGTGAAGGTGCTTAGACAAATATCTAATTTATAATATATCTAGTGCTGCTACTACACTCTAGTGCAGTGATGGTGAACATTTTTGAGCCCGAGTGCCCAAACCGCAATACAAACCAACTTTTTTTCCTCAAAGTGCCAACACGGCAATTAAACACACAGACACTCACAGATACACAGACCCTTAGTGCTCTTCCATACCCTCCTGTCCCTTAGTTCTCTCCCCTGTCACCCTGTGATCTCCCCTACCCCTCTGTCCCTTAGTGGTCTCTCTCCTCCCCTCCCTTAGAGCTCTCCCCTGCGTCCTTAGAGCTCTCCCCTGTGTCCTTAGAGCTCTCCCCTGCGTCCTTAGAGCTCTCCCCTGTCCCTTAGTGTTCTCTCCTCTTCCCCCTCCCCCTTTAGTGGTCTCTCCTCTCCCCCTCCCCCTTTAGTGGTCTCTCCTCTCCCCCTCCCCCTTTAGTGGTCTCTCCTCTCCCCTTGGTGGTCTCTCCTCTCTCCCCTTGGTGGTCTCTCCCTTTCCCATAGTGGTCTCTCCTCCCCTAGTGGTTCTTTCCTCTTCCCCTTAGTGGTTCTCTCCTCTCTTCCCCCTCTTTATTGCTTTCTCTGCTTTCTCTCCCCTCCTTTGGTGGTTCTCTCCTCTCCCCACCCTACTACTTTTCCCCCACCTTGGTGGTGTCTCACTCTTCTCACCCCAGTGGCTCTTTCCTCTTTCCATTCTCTCCCCCTCAGTGGCTCTTTCCTCCCCCCCCTCTTGGGTGTCTCTTTCCTCTCCTACCCTTAGTGTCTCTCTTTCCTCTCTCCCCTTAGGTGGCTCTTTCCTCTCTCCCCTTGGCTCTTTCCTCTCCCCTTAGGTGGCTCTTTTCCTCTCCACCCCTTAAATTGGCTCTTCCTCTCCCCCAGTGGCTCTTTCCTCTCCTCCCACCCTGGTGGCTCTTTCCTCTTTCTCCCCTTGGTGGCTCTTTCCTCCCCTAGTAGCTGATTTTCCTCTTCCCATTGGTGGCTCTCCCCTTAGGTGGCTCTTTCCTCCCCTAGTGGCTATTTCCTCCTCCCCCTTGGGTGATGCTTTCCTCCCTTGGTGAATTCCTCCCCTTTGGTGGTTCTCTCCTCGCCCTCCTTTGGTGGTTCTCTCCCCCCATCCCTTGGTGGTCTCTCCTCCCCCCTTTAGTGTTCCCCTCTCCCTCTCCCCTTGGTGCTAACCCCCCTTCCTGTTGTGCCTCCTACCTCCCTGTGTAGCATGGCTGGGTGGTGTGGACCGCGGTACAGGAGCTTCTGTTTCCTGTACCCGGCCAGACTGAAAGGAAGTGCTTTCTCAGTGAGTACTTCCTTTTAGTCCGGCCGGGTACAGGAAACCGAAGTTCCTGTATCGCGGTCTGCGCCGCCCAGTCACGCTACTCAGAGTTACTGGCAGGAGGGAGCGCTGTGCGCTTCCCTCCTACTGGGTCACTCAAATCTGGCGCCCACCCCGGTGACCTATGGTTGCTTGCCCACAGAGAGGGCTTGACGTGCCAGCTGTGGCACACGTGCCAAAGGTTCGCCATCGCTGCTATAGTGGGTATCTCCCTTTCCCACAAAACAACGAAGAAATGTGAAACAGCCCTTCAGCCTATCCGAGCGCAGCGCTATGTAAAAAAAAAAAATTATATTCACTTACCCCTATAATGGGGGTGTGTTGTTCTATGTAGCTTCACTGGAGAGTATAAAAGGATAAGGAAAAAAAACGGGAAAGACTATGCTGTGTATCTTTAAGCACTCTTATGGTTAAAATACAGTGTTGGTCGCACTCACATGGGATTGAGCCGATAAGATAGGCTCAAATCATAACAGCAGGTGTGTACTCAAGAGACACATATTCCCTTTTTCATATGCCCCAGTAGTGATAGCTTTAAACATAAAGAAAACACAGGCAGCAGCCCGTAATGCGGTATATCCTTTACACTGTGCAAAATGACATAAGTAATGTTGCTGCTCACCTTGATCAGAGCCCAAGATACGTGGCTCTGGTTGTAAACACTTGTGTGCCTTTTAGGGGGCTCTTAAAGAAGGGTAGTGCCCCCTAAAAGGCACACAAGTATTTAAAACCAGAGCTAGGTATCTTCGTTTATAGATTTGCTTCAGTTCACCTAGTACTATCTAGCTGTCAGGTGCTATCATTTACTAAACCGTGAATTAATAACTGAAAATCAAATTGCAATTCGTGCAGAAACGAGAAATTGTGATTCATTTTTTTCTAACTCACCACAATTCACTGTTTGGTAATTAGACCCCAAAGTTCTTTTAAACCATTCAGGGTGAATATTATCCTGGTGAAAACCAAATATCCCATCTGATCACTGTGATCTACGTCAGTAAGTGATTGATTAATAGTTTGTATAATTATGGCGTGCCTGCTATTGGAACAATCCATTTCTGTAAGTATATATTATGCATATCTTCTGACTGAGTAGATTAAAGCTATCAATACACATTGTACCTTAGAAGTTCTTGTTGCTCAGTAATTATGTATAGCTATTATAAGAGACTATGATTATGAACAGACAAATGATTTCTTTATTATTTTAACAGTTCATTTATTTGCACTGTGGATACTGTGCTTGTATTGTTAATGTGGCAGTTCACCTACAATTAAGTGATTGATCGTGAATGGAGTTCTTCTTATTAATGAATATTGATGCTGATTCCTGTCCTGATTGTGATAGCTTACATCACATAGTGAGTGTGGTATCCCTTATAGGTCCTGTGGATATCACGTCACTAACTACAGACTATTTAGAGATGACGTTGTAAAACTACTCAATGGACTACAGGGTGCCAAAGATATGATGACTATGTAATGTTTAGGGTCCCTTTAATTTTACCATAGTATGGGGTCCTTTCAATCTGACTTTACTATGCTTAGATGAGGGCAGACCATTGATCTCTATTAACCTTGTGTTGAAAAGACTGTTATTTTGGCACAATGTGATTAATAGGGCATGGGTATCTAATATACCAAAATATTTTGTTACTGACTCCATTATCTGATCGTCACGTGGATTAATATGAGGGCAGACGTGAGCCATTGTGGCTACCAGAATGATTCTACTTACATTCTCTTGTATTATCTTCTGACCCATTGGATATCTGCTCACCTGTCCTATATCCTATCTACTGGCCGCACAGGATTTGGGTATTTGCATTCCATTGCAAATAGAATCCCATTCTGGGAGCTTCTTCCAATAATATAACCAGGCTCTTTCTCATGGGAGCAAGTCCCTCCTCCTTACACAGCAGCCTGACCTGTCCCCAGGGTACATCCCTCCCTTGGCTGAACTTGACACAGGTTAAATGCCTTTCACACTTTAATTGAGTAAAATTGCTATGATGTAGCAGCAAATTATTATTTTTTTTCAAGTTTTTCTGCACTGAAAAATGTAAGTGAGTGGAGTTGGCAAATGACTATTGATTTGGGAAACTGTGTTTTAAATTTCTCTTGGCAGTTCTATATTACAGCTACAAGCTGGATTAGTCAGAGCGTTTATAAATAACCCTAAAGCAAGCTTTTGATTGAAACAGGTTGCGTCTTATTCTATTTCTTCCGATGTCAGCGTTCTCAAATTTAATTTATGCCTTTGCATATCATGTCTCAATATTCATCCCCTTGCTACATATAAATCTTAATTTATATGTCTGTTCTGACGGCTGCACAGATATACGAGTGCATTTTGTAAGATGCACGTCAAAGCACTTTGTATTATTATTATTTTTTTTTCTATCAATGCTGGAGGCATCTCTAGCACACATCTAGGAAAACAATATTCCCTGTCAATGAATGGGTTAATTTGCATGTTTGTCTATTTGTATGTCTGTCTCTCTTTCTTTGTAGTAGCCAAAATCTTAGTAAACATTAACATCTCATTTATGAAAGTCAGGCATTATCACTGGAGAATAAAAGGCAGGTATTGCCACCCAGTGTTAGTAAGAAAGCAATTGGGACTAGGCTTGCTGTGTTCTTGCTAACACCTTCACTGCCAAGTTATTTCAAATAAATAAGCACCAGAATTGTATTTTGTTTCTATCATCAGTATAGTAATGTGTAAATTTATTTTTATATTAGTATATATTAATAGCACATTACACTAATCCTTGTTTAAGAAACGACAAGAAAACAAACCTAAAATAACTTAAAGAATAATGGTGCTAACGACCAGAATACAGTTTTAAGGGAGCATACGAAGCACCATAACCACTGCAAGTTATTGCCCTGGCTGTAGAGCTAGGAGTCTTTAGGTGCCATCCCCCCATTTCTAACAAACTGTTTCCAAGTAGTTTAACCAAAACTATAGTTTTCGGCAAAGCCTGGCCCCTCTACAGCAACTTGGGTAATGTGGAAGATTTGCTAATTCATTATCTGTCCAAAGCCCAGTAACTTTGGTATGGCAATTATAGGTTGCTAGCATTGGTTGGCAGATTAGACCAGCAGTCAGAGCTTATCATTGCAGTCCAATGATGGGCAGATAATGTGGACGTGAATCTGTCGTGATACTTTAGTGCATGCAGAGGAGTTGGACTTTGTGCCTGGGAAGCGGTGTGACAGAAAACCGGGGGATGGCACACAACTACTTAATGGAGCTGTAGGGTTATGGTGCTTTGAGTGCCCCTTTATTTCCTTTTATTTGCAAGTTCTATACATGGGATTGGGCTGAGGATGCAGACCGTTGCTGTTCGTGTGTAGATTTTATTGCAAGTGAACGAGTTAAAACCATCCTCTAAATTACTGTATAAGTGGGGGCGGTGCCTGACTGTGATGATGGCTGGACACATTTTCAGAGAGCTCCGGGCAGATCGTTGAATCTAAGCGACTTACTCGTACTACCGGTACTCTCTCTGAATCAGATAGCGAGGTTTTGAATGCCAGGTGTAAGGCGACCGGCTTTGCACGATCGGTGGCAGCCGTCCAGACTAAGCCCTCAACGGGCCGCAGTAAGGCCTAGCAAGCAGCGCAGAGGGGAGAGGTGGCCGCTCTATCAACCAATCTCAGGCGGACCTCCGTACAACCCTTGATGGCACCCTGCAACCCCTCCTTTGGACCGGCGGGGGAGATCCCGGTCCCCACCCTGGAGGCTCACTCCCTCCACCAGGACTAAGTGACCCTGCTTCAAACAGCATTGACACCCCACATGGCATAACCTACATGGCGGACGCTGCGGACCCCACGCCTGATTATGGCGCTGTGATGCCCAGAACAACCATCTTGCCGACTTCTGGGGAGCGATGTCCCTCCGACAACCAGTACCCGCCCAACAAACCTCGCAAGAGCACCCATCTAAACCCGATCCCCAGCAGCCTCGAAATAGGTGTAGCACAAAGAAAACACAAAAAGGGCTAAAAAAAACGGGTTGGCGGAGCACAAAGGGCGGGAAGCACGGGCCTGCATCAGACAGTGTTGCCTATGGAGCCAACAGCCGGAAGGCCAAGCAGGATGAAGCAGGGAGAGGAAAGCAGGGGATACAGAAGAAGACACTAAACGTTATGGACACTGCACTGACCTTGTCTGGGTCACTACGCCTCATCCCAACACCTGGTTCTGTACCCTGCTCATGACGGGCATAGGCTGAAAGCACAGAAGGTCGTCGGATCCACAATCACATCACACACAGCCAGGAGAAATCAACCTTCCAAACATCCTCACACTAGCACCTACCAATAAAGTCACTCAGGGTGGCAAATCTCGTTTGCAAAATACCTTTAATATGTAACTTACTGTATATGCACCATATATCAACCAGCTACTGCTATACTGCAAAACATGTTCATACATTATAATTACGCTAGCATAGCTAACCTGTCAAGCATCAATCATTTTATTTTATTTCATCTTACTCTGACACACATGGCTTATAGCTTGTGCCCTAGTATATGTTTCTTGTGAAAAGCCTAAACTAAGCAAGCATAACTCACTCTAATGTAAGCGATAACAACTAGAACTAACCTGTATTACTCACTCTGAATGTTTGTATAACCTGTGACTTCAATAGACTAGCTAATATGCTGAGCAAGCCTAATTACAGTTTAAACTTACTCTTCAAAGTCGATTACTTAAGCTGAAAATAATATAAAAATGTGCCTGTTAATCTTTGTCCCGCATGTTTTGTGAGATAATTGCCTGGGGACTGCTTTCAGGGCACCTCATGCCTGCTTGTAATATCTATATGCACTGCAAAAATAAAAAATGTAAAATAACAAACAAAAAAAATTACCATATAAGTGGTAAACCAAGTCTGCTCCCACTCTGATATGATGGACAAGTTTAGCACAATCTGTGTGGGCGTGCATTTCTTTTCAGTGAGAGCATGAAGACCATTGCATATAGTATATCATGCCCTTTATCTCTTGGTATATTACATAATCATCAAGTGTTTGTGTCCATCAAATAACTGCTGGGCCATTGTATATGATGGATAGAGATGACTTAGATGACATTTAGGAATGCATTATAAAGGTGGTCATTGTATTGCAAACCTGTCAAATGGTAACTGCTTAGCATATTTGATATCTTGCACGGTGTTATTGGATATCCAAAAATATGTCATGAATGAAATTCTGATTATGATGCATCACGCAGAGCCTAAAACATGCTCAGATAATAGTTTCACACATACAGCCAAGGGAATTGTCACTTATAAAATGCAAAATGTGTTTTAAATGAGAATTCCCCTAAAAGTTGAGCCATTTCTACCATGCACAAGGAGTACTAAGCATTCATTGCAAGGCCATGTGGTGCTCCAAACAGCGATGTCTCATTCAATACATTTAACCCAGCACATCAATGTCTCTTTCAGCAAATGGACTTTAACGTGTTTGTGCATCATCTGACAACATGAGAGCATGAGGCAATGTTTGTTTGAAGAGTTAGAATGGGGCATGCTGGTAGTATCCATGCAGTGCTGAACACACAGTATCAATCAGTGACAAGCGATCTCTGTCTGTTCTCCATAGGTCATCCCGTTAGACATTACTGTGGAGCTTCAGAGACAGATTATGTCAGAGCTTGAGATCCTGTACAAGGTGCGTGAGCTTTGTGTCTCTGTTTTGGGAATTGATGTCATGAAAAAAAGATTTACCACTGCTTCACCTCACCATTCACATTTTATTTTGCAGTGTGACTCTCTGTACATAATTGGATTTTACGGGGCTTTTTTTGTGGAAAATCGGATTTCTATCTGTACAGAGTTTATGGATGGTGAGTTAACTAATGCGTATATTTTGTGAGCAACCTATTACTTTTTTTTTTTTTTTTTTTACACTCTTTGTAACTGCATTCTGTTGTAAAAATTGTGTTTGTGTTCAAAGCATTACTCGCTTCTATGAAAACTATTGCTGATTCGGTGCCTTACTTAAAATAATAATTGCCGTGAATGGCACACTTGCTGCAACATTAGCTGCAATTCTTACCTAAATAGGCACCCAAGTACCTATCAGAAAAAGTGTGCAAAGGAAGCTCCACGGACAAAAAACAAATTGTTTGTCGCAAAGTACACCCCTTGGTATACTATAAAAAAAAATAGCCCAAACCAAAGTATCACTATTTCATAAAATCCAAATAAAGTGCCCTCTTTCACATCTGCCAATCAGAAATTCATGAATAAATACATAAAACTCAAAAATAAGAAATAATGCCTATGTCCATTAAAACCAAAAAGAAAACAAATGCTTATTTGAATTAATCTTGCATCTCTAAATGGAATGTAGACACATGCAAACCCTTTAAAGACATTAATGCTCATTAGCCATAACAGCGGTGTATTCTCTCATAGTAATACCTACAAGTATGTAGCTATGATTAGTAGTGTGTTAGACATGCCATTCAGAGATGCGGGACTGAGACATAATGTGGCATTTATTATTTTCATTTTGGTTTTGAGGAATGCATGCACTATTCTTTATTTTTGCTCTTTTCTTTAAGAGTTTTATGTCTTTATTAGTTAATTCCTAAATGGCATATGTGAAAGATAGCACTTTATGTGGATATAGTGCAATACAATACATTTGTCTGGGCTATTTTATCACAGTTAACTAAAGGGTAATACAAAGAGCAGCCTTTACACCTATGTGCTGCGCAAAGTAGGACACATAGCTATAGCAAACACAGAGCAGTGTTTATACATTTCAGTGCATGTAAGCTTCTTTGAAGGCAGTGCTAGCTATATGTGACATACTGGTACATATATTTATGTAAGGGCAGATTGTGCGCATTTTTGGAACATCTGTATGATCTGTACTGTTATCTATATAATATAGAACACACTCCATAGTAGTGTCCTACAGAGACAAGCAGGTGTTTCTTTTTAGCACTCTAAACTGTATATGATTTACAGAGCATGTTCTGATCGTTATCTCCCTTTATCATACAGGTGGATCTCTGGATGTGTACAGAAAGATTCCGGAGCAAGTTCTAGGCAGGATATCTGTTGCTGTGAGTAGCCTCTCTTTTCCTTATCAATGTTTAGTAATATTTTTTTTTTCCAAGAACCGTATTTTTAGATTAATTTTTTACCCAATTTGCTTAATGCGGGTTTACTATAGATCAACATAAAGACTTCAAACTGTTGCCTGTGGCTTCTTGTGCGCAGCTGTATTATTAAGTATGCAATTCTGATATGGGTTACCATGTTCTAGGTCTTGAAGGGTCTCCGATATCTTTGGAGTTTAAAGATTTTACATAGAGGTAAGTTCTCTGTTACGCTTTTACATATGCAAACAAAAACAAATACTTTGGCTTGGAGTTAACTATTAAAAAAAAATAAAAAATAAAAAATTGTTGTTAAATTGCTTTATTGTTCCTTGCACACTTGCCAGATCTGTCTCTAACTGAAAGATGCTAGTAGTAAAAAAACAAATCATTTCATAGATCACAAACTAATAAGCATAATTAGAGGGTTTGTGTTTTTTATTTTTATCGCATATTCCGATTTTGGCCCCAATTTCATATTTTGGATAAGATTCTCAAATTATTTAATATTATGAAAAATAGTTTATGTTTTTGAAATTTTAATATTTTGCAAAAAATATATTTAAAAATTTTGCATAAAATATTTTTAAAGTGTATACAAAAATAGAAAATCAATTGAAAAGCTTATCTGAAAAATATTAACTTAATGCCTATGTTTCCTGATGCTTTCATATAACCATTAGCATTTGCCTTACTAGGGTTAGTTGGATGATTATATTTCACAAACTATAAAATGTGTAAACCTGTTATGAAAATTCAGTAAATATATCGCATTTCAAATTTTGCATGATTAAATGTATCTACAGAAAATAAAATTTTTATATAGTGTTGTAGTTCGAAGTATTTTTAATTATAGTGTTACCTCTCCAAAGCGTAACTGTGTACATTTTTTTTTAACTTTTCCAAGTGATGCATTGCTATTCACTATTATTCACGCTCCTAAACAGTATTTTCATATCACTAGGGTAACCCAAATACAGTAGATCCTTTTCTCACTATGCCTAGAGGAATATCCGCTACACCTCATTGATGAGGCACAATTAAGGTCATAACTATCATTTCGGGTTGTTGTATATTTCATGCAGAGTGAATTTGCTAGCATAATCAGATCTGTCCTTGTGTGTAACATCAGTTCGATATGTGACTGATGGGTGCTCTCTCTGTAATGGCACAAGTGATCTAAGTTTTGTGTGAGACTTCAGGGAACCATGGGCAAACTATTAACTTTTGTCCGTTCTCATAAAAAAAAGCTTTGGGATATCTACTCACTTAAGGTCTTCTAATTTATTTGACTTTTTGTATATTTATTTGATACAGACAAAATAATTTAAAAAACTGTAAACACAAAAGAAGATAACCATTTTGTGAAAAAGGGTAAAACAACATGAATCGCTTCAGTAACTACGTATATAGAAAGGTGTGTGTGTCTGACTCTTCTCTGTGGTGGTCTATATAGATATATAGTTTTACTTTTAGAAATCACTTTTCACGTGATCATACTTTGAAAAATATCCTATTAAAAGAATAATCTAAAATAAACTAGGAAGGAATTCCTGTTGTGTACTAGGAACTACAAGGATAGGTAGTACAGTGGTACCTCGGTTTACCAATTTAATGGGTTTTCCGGGATGTTTTGTATTGCGAAAAATTTGTAAACCGAAACGTGGTTTCCCATAGGAATGCACTGAAAACCAATTAATTTGTTGCGGAGGTCAGAAAAAGTCAAAATGAGCTGGCATGGAAACCAATCCACAATGCAGAAGACACAGTAAAAGGCATGCAAACGACGAAGCTCAGCTCCCTACCTTTCTACCTCTTGAGAAATGCACCAAAAAAGTCCCAAAACCGCTGCTAAAAATGTCCAGAATGGCTCCAAAACTCGATGCAAAAACCGCTCCAACACCTCCACACTCGGCACCACGTGCTACCCACAGACTCCAGCATGCATGGGGGTGGCACTATAAACCTCCCAGGTGCAATGCATTCTGGGGAAACTTGCTTAGTATTGCAAAAAAAAAGTGTAAAGCGTAAGGCATTATTTTCAATGGATTTTAATTTGTAAACCGAAAATTATGTTAACCGAGGCGTTTGTAAACCGAGGTACCACTGTATTTAGAAGGGGTGTAACCAAACGTATTCCTAAGAATGCTATCTGATACATTCTCACATGGGTCAGATTAATAATTCAGGTTTATAATTAATGGTGATATGTAACCTAAACATGTGGAAGTTTTTTGTGATCTATAGGATTTTGGTTAGGTAGTTCAAAATGTGCTGGTTATTTGTTGGTTATGCATGACCTAAAACTAATTCTATCCGATTTATTCACTAAAGTGAGAATTGTCGGGAATTCAAGGTGAATTAAAATTGTAGGTCGAAATAGCTGAATATAGAAAAATTCTCCCAGTCAATTCTGTTTTAAGCTTGGCTATTTTGGCCTTAAATTTCAAATTCAATTTGGATTCCCCACAATTCTCATTTTAGTGAATAATCCTGTATTTCATCTGTGTGATTATAGTGATTGTTAGTTAGATTTTTTTTTTTTATTTATTTTTTTTTTAATTGTGCAATGTATAATGTATCTGAACTATATTGCTGTTGTTTCCTCCTTGGCAGATGTTAAACCCTCGAACATGCTGGTAAACACTCGAGGGCAGGTGAAGCTTTGTGACTTCGGTGTGAGCACTCAGGTAAACCGTTAATACTCTTGTCAAATCAAATGCAGCTGTGCCTTAGCTATTCGAGTACCTGCGCCATAGGTAAACACCTATAGATACATCTCTTACTGTGTTCATCGTGGCCCAGCTCATCCATTACAAGTAGCTGTATATGTTTCTGGGCACTGTAGGTCTTTACAGCAGGTAAGGGGTTAAATGGAGTAACAGATGATGTGGTAATTACTAATGGGATTGCAGAGTCATTAATATGCGTCCAGGGGAGTTAGGCAAAGATCGGCTCTGCCCAAACAAAAGAATGAGATGGGGGGGGCGGTTTACTGGGGAAACTGTTATCAAAAATAATAATAATTAATAAAAATGAATGTACAGCAAAACAAAGCATCTGAGGCCTCTTCAAGACCCTCCCCCCAAATTGTAATTAATTTCCATCTCTTGGACTCCCCAGAGACGACCCATCAGGTTGACCCTTGACCTTCCTGTCATGTTACTTTGAATAGACTCCTTCACTCCCCCTGCTCAGCTAGAAACCGCAAGGCTCTGGGGGCTACTAGCTATTCAGTACGGCCCCACCTGCTGCACTGCCAGCTTCACTTACACAGGCTGTGGTATTATCAAGTGTCTTCCACTCGTACACTGTGAGCTGCTCAATTACTTTTTCATTGCACTAGCGCTCTCCTTAAACCCTGACTGTCTAGAGGTGTCTTTCCTGCACTTTGTGTCTTTATCCATTCTTTTTGCTATTCTTGTAGTTACTGTAATGTACTTAAATTGTCTCCCTCTTTATTGTGTTCTTTTGTTTTCTGGTGAGCAGTGTTCTTGTATTAAACACAATTTATATAGCTATGATGTGTCTGATCTCACTGTGATTGCATCTTTAGAATATCCAAAGCCCCATGGGTTCCACTAAGTTGCACTTAATTAGAGAAATTGTCCTATCCAGGAAATGTGTGAATAATCCTTAAAGTGTACTTGTCATGAAACCCACAACTTGAATTACAATGAAAACTTGTGGCATTTGGTCTATAGATTGTGCTAGTAAATATTACATTTTCTTAAAAAGTGAAGTAACATATTGTTCTCTCCTCACAACTGTCAATCATTTCTTGACATAGGCTCCTCCTACATGCTGTTCTGCTCTTCATCACAGCAACTACGAAGTGCATGTGATGCACTGTAGTCCCTATGACTGTTCTACTGATAAACGCATCTTGCTAGAATAGTGTGCTGTGGGGAGGTCTGTTTAAGTAGATGGTGGACTGGACATAAGTGGGAACTGAGATTGGTGCTAAAAACAAAAGCTGCAAAGTAACAGAACCCATTTAGAGAAACACTGTAGCGTTTAGAATGCAAACCTGTATTCCTAACACTATAGTGCCCTAATTCCGGGCCCACAGTTTTTTGTGTAAAAACTTGTAACAAGAAAAGAAAAGGGGGTGGGGGTGGGGGAGGGTTGTTTGTTGTTCATCTTTTTCCAGCACCACACTCCTTTGGTTCTGCTCACCTCTCCTCCTCCAACAACAACATAGAGGAGGCATTGCTTCCTCACCGCTAGTCCAAGCATTCCTATGACATTCAGCATCACATGACCAAGTTTTACTAGGTCAGGGCCGGGGAATCGCTGTTTTTTTCAGTATGACCGTCACTTGTGATGTGTTTATATCTGCAATGTAAACATTGTAGTTTGTAAAAAAAAAAAAAAAACTGCAGTGTTTTGCAAGGTTAAAATGACTGAACCAGAGCTAGAGATCAGAGAGGAGTTTATAATCTAGTTCTCTTTACTTTTTTTAAAAATATACATTAAAATAAAAGTATGTTTTGAGATTGGCAGAGGTTAAGCAAAGTTCAGTTTCAGTTCCTAAGTTAATTTACCATCAAGGAAACGAATCCCAAAGTAGAACAAACTGCAAAAAAAAAATAAAAAAAATGGTGGCACGCAGATATTGAAAAGATAGGAAATATACATTAAAATAGAAAGGAGGGGGGGGCGGGGCCTGACCAGCAAGGCAGCCAGACGTGCTGAAAGTGAGCTCCTCACAAAAATCTTGTAATCCAAACCTTTACAGTGGGATTATTGCCCCCAAATGACCACCAAACAGTTCATTATCTGTTCCAGTATGCAGGGGAGCTTTCTTGTGCGAGTCTGGAGCCTTTATTATCGACCTGCGGCTCGAAATTAAATTTGGGCCTACAAGCTTGAGGCGGGCCTTGAGGAGGGGAAGCAGCCATTCTCCCTCCTGGACCTTCTGCAATTACTGAAGAGGTTGCCCCGTTCACCCCCCCCCTTAGGACCGGTGGGGGTTATCCCGGTCCCCACCAGGGAAAAAGCAACAGCGGACCTTGTGGCGATACAGCTAAAAGCTATTGGGACAGAGCACGACTGCATGGTGCTGTTAAAATGGCCGCCACAACAACCACACACTCAGCAAGCAGCTGGGAAGCCAAATTTACTGCTACCTTTGACGCGATCTGCGCAGCATTTTGGAGCCGACTGGAGGCCCGTCAAGCAGAACGGATACTCACCGTACCCTTGGTACCCGCGGTACCCCCTGGGCCAGGAGTCACAATGGGCGCGGTGCCCGTCCAGCAGCCACACAAGAGGGAAACTGCCTGTGGTATGGAGAATCCCCAGGACGTTAACCCTTTCAAGGGAGCTGGAGGGGCTGGTGGTTCCCAGGCACCGGCTCGTCGGCCGACCCGGGTTCGGCGGGCGGAGCGGATGATGGAACGCCGCTCGATTGATCCATACAAAAATACAGTTCTTCATGCACCCGAGGGCCTCTTGACACAGAGGGGATGCTGGAGCAGAAACACCAAGCAAACCATGGAGAAGTGCAGAATTGGCTCCCAGAAGAAGCCTGCTTGTGGCATCGGCTAAGTAGATGAACTGCCTTACCATAAGCAAATAATCTGCAAGTGCCCCACACTAGCCAAGAATGTTATTCTGTTTATTCTGTTTTGTTTTTTTTTGTCTGTGATTCCTGTCACATGCTTCTCAATTTGCCACAGGCATTTAGTTGTAACGACATTACATTAAAGAGTCCCAGTGGCCACCACACTAATTTTAACACCTTTCCCATAACAACCTGGTGGATCTTCTCATGTGTTTCTCCTCATGCGTTTTTAGTTAAAAATTCATATGAAGCCTGCAATATCCAAGTCTGTCATTAGTCATGTTTTTTCTATTACTTTACATACCATAAAATGTGAAAGTCTTTTCACATGTCAGGTGGCAACTATGCGACAGTAGCTACAGCGTTTACTTCCATTTGACATGTAATAGTAAGCTTGAATACGTAACTTAACTTGTGAGAAAAAAAAAAAGTGCAGTTATCAATTACATGCCATACTAATCTGTTTATTGAAATGTTTATGTCTGCCGTTGTGGCATAGCAAGCATGATTGTTAATCTTTTTGCACAACAAAAATAAAGAATTAAAAAAAAAAAAAAAAAAATAGAAAGGAGGATAGTATAATCATTAAAGGAACACTATAGGGTCAGTAACACAAACATGTATTCCTGACCCTGTAGTGTTAATAGTGTTAAAAACCTCATCTACCACCCCCCACCCCTCTCTTGCCTACCTAAATATAGTAATTCAAGTCTGCAGCTGCTGCCTCTGCCCATGTCTGACGCTGAGCTGTGGTGGTTTGAGCCAATCACAGTGCTTCCCCATAGGATTGGCTGAGACTGTGAAGGAGGCAGATCAGGGGCAGAGCCAGCAAAAAGTCAAACACAGCCCCGGCCAATCAGCATCTCCTCATAGAGATGAATTGAATCAAAGCATCTCCATGAGGCTGTTCAGTGTCTGCATGCAGAAGGTGGATACACTAAATGACAGTACTGCACAGTGTGCAGCACTGCCACAGGAAGCACCTCTAGTAGCAATATGAGGAGTGGCCAGTGGAGTTATCCCTAGGCTGTAATGTAAACACTGTGTTTTCTCTGAAAAGACAGTGTTTACTGCAAAAAGCCTGAAGGGAAGGATTCTACTCACCAGAACAAATGCAATACGCTGTAGTTGTTCTGGTGACTATAGTGTCCCTTTTAAGATACTGAGGGCACAAGGAAAGGGAAAAGAAACATTACTGTGTTTCTTCAAAGCGACACTGTCATCTTCTGGGGACAGGATTTGCAAAACTCAGCAAATCTCTTGATTCTATCTTTATGAAATACTAATGTTTCAGAGGGGTGACAGTGGCACTTTAGTTTAGTGTAAAGCATATGCATATGAACAATGAAGGTGTTAGGCAGGTTGGGAAAATACTATCCCTTAAATCAGTTGTATATATTGAGATATATATATATATATATATATATATATATATATATATATATATATACTGTATCTTTATGATAATATATATGTGCCATGTTTAAAGAGATGTTAAATCATAAAGTGTATCTGTCATGACATGTTCAATTTAAAAGCCTGGAACAAAATATCAGGAACTTGAACGAGTCAGAATTGTTTTACATTATGAGTTCAATAACATTATTTAATTTTGACCATTAAAGCTGGAGATCTAATAGTGATAGGAGTTGTAATCCTCTATTATTTGACACAGAATATGTTGCTCCCCATTGATATGAACATGGAACCGGTCTCCCATTCAGTGATTTATTCTTAGGAACATTTGCATTGTTTATGTGTTTGTGGATAGAAAGCAATATAATCATCTTCTCTTTAATGTTTGCAGATTAAAGTACTCTCTATATTTTTTTATTCCTTCGTTTATATCTTTATTTTGTTTTCTTCTTTTTCTTGCTTTGATGGGTGGATTAAGTGAGAAATAATTGCCCGTTTTATGCCATCGTCATTTTAACGTGATCATTTTCTTTTTTTTTTCTTTTTTTTTTTAGCTGGTGAATTCTATAGCCAAGACCTACGTGGGAACAAATGCTTACATGGCTGTAAGTCTTAAACACCTTATAACCTTTGGTTATAGGAGTACCATTGCTTTTCTGATCTTCACAACACAATAGATGTTTATTGTGCAACACATATTGAATGGTTTTTGTGCTCAAATATTTTTTGGTCACTAAAAGTAAGATTCCTTCCTGACTATGACAACACTGACGTGCTGATAAGTAATTGCAAAGATGTATTTCAGACATCAGTGCTTTGTGTCTGAACCAATTCAATTAATGGTGAGATACAGTAGAAGCTTTTTGACAATTTGTGAGAAGAGTATGGACAGCTAATGCCTTTTGTGACTATCATTTGAATCACCTAAACATATACTGTCTCCTTTCTAGGAGCTGGCACTACCCTATTATCTGCTGCTCATAGCCTATTTATGAACAAAAGACTGGGCACAGTATCATGAATTAACCTGCATCGGACCATAGTCCTGATTCTGTGCCGAATCCTTTCTTTCTGTTGGAATCACTAAGGCAGGATACCCTGGACTGGTAGCACTTGGGGGGTCCTTAAATTCAGTGCCCTCTCATACTTGTGTTTATGTTTTGTGTGAGTTAGACCAACTTAGCAGTGCAAGTCATTCCTTTGCCTGTATCTTACCAAATTGTGTGACCGAGCACAAGGAGAGTTTTGGCACTTGTTAATAAGAATTGTATTAGAATTACATTTAATATGAAATTATGCATCCCACATATTTAAAAATGATATATATACAAGTTTGATGTGCTTCAGTGTTTTACCTATGTACTTTATTATTCTGGAGTCTGCAAGAAATATATAATATAGAGTCACCTTTGGCCTTAAATGCATTTTGTGTGATACCAGAGGCTCCCGTTTTATTTACCGATTGTCATATGTTTCCAAGAATCTTTAACACAGAAAGGGTTAAATGTTCCACTTATATGAAAGACTTGCATTTAGGTAGTAATTAAATTGAGATTCCCTTTGATGGTTTGATCGTAGATTATCTTGGATGATCCTAGGTGTACATTAAATGGATTGACAGATGAAGGGGTACCTCCATCTGGTAATTGGAATAGGGGATTAAATTCAGGAGACAGGACAATTGCTATATGCTTTGCTTTAGAAATAAATTCACCTTTTGTTTAACAATTTTCTAGCTAAAAACTGTTCTGCGGAAGGCAACTACATTCTTTGTATCAATATTCTTTTGTGTGCAGTTACTAAATGAGTTTATTACAGGGTGTGAGGTCACCCTAACTCAGGAAAAATCTCCCCCGCCAGGCACACGTAGAAGGGAACAGTGAGAATACAATCACTTTAAGGTCTGGACTGTGACTTTTATTTACAGTTCCTTCCCCTACCAAGCACTGACCTGGATAAGCACACAAAACACACTCATCTGGCACTAATTTCTGAGTTTGTTTTCTTGTATAGGGGCCCTAGGGTTATACAACGATAAGAGAAGGTGTAAGGCAGTCAGGTGCATTAAGGGTGCTGTGTTAAACTGTGCCAAGGGAATGCTGCTATACTGCACTCTTGATCTCACTATCTTAACACAGCTAAACACGTTCAAACCAATACTTTGTACATATACAAGTCTGGAGCCACTACACCCACCTGTATAGTTAGTAGACGCAAAAAAAGCTGACCACACGTTTGGGAAATTTAGGACAAAATAGCTGAATTTGGAAGAGAGAAAAAAACATATATCTCTGAGATAGCTGTGAAGTGAAGTGGTATATGTTAGCTGAGGCTGGGTAACTAGTTGGGTAACCATACCATCTAGATCTCAGAACATAGCTGGAAACTAGCAGGAAGCTAAATGTACATTTCCTGGCAGCAATACATTTATAATTTTGAGTATGTTCAGGCACTTTATATTAATAAACCAAAACAGAGAGACTACTGACAGCAGGTCAAATCAGTGAGCCCCCCATTTAGTTTTCAATATAGTTTTAGCTCAGCTTGTTCCATTACAATGAGAACCTAAACAATTTGCTTATCAGACAGATCCCACCCTAAAGTGTAGTCTAGTGGGTGGCCAGATGTCAGGGCTTTGCTGGACCTGGGGTATGTTTCTATAAGGATAATGAAACCTTAGAGAGGGTTCAGAGAAGGGCTACTAAACTGGTTCATGGATTGCGGGATAAAACTTACCAGGGAAGGTTAAAGGATCTTAACATGTATAGCTTGGAGGAAAGACGAGACAGGGAGGATATGATAGAAACATTTAAATATATAAAGGGAATCAACACAGTAAAGGAGGAGACTATATTTAAAAGAAGAAAAACTACCGCAACAAGAGGACATAGCCTTAAATTAGAGGGACAAAGGTTTAAAAATAATATCAGGAAGTATTACTTTACTGAGAGGGTAGTGGATACATGGAATACCCTTCCAGCTGAAGTGGTAGAGGTTAACACAGTAAAGGAGTTTAAGCATGCGTGGGATAGGCATAAGGCTATCCTAACTATAAGATAAGGCCAGGGACTAATGAAAGTATTTAGAAAATTGGGCAGACTAGATGGGCCAAATGGTTCTTATCTGCCGTCACATTCTATGTTTCTATGTATCCGTGTGCCAGTGGTAACTCCATGTTTCTTCTCTTATGTTTCTTCCTTTTTCCCTTAACTGTTTTCCTTTTCTTTCTTCTTTATTTTCCCTGCCCTTCTCCCTCTTTTCTTCCCTTCCATCCCTTAATTATTTTAGTACTTTTCTGCTGGGTCTCTCTTATAATCCAGAAATGATTTATTTTTCTTTTGCATTCTTCATTCATTGGATTCCTATAATTGGTGCACTGGTCATTTGAATCTAGAGGTTAAAGGATCACTATAGTATCAGGAAAATAAACTAGTTTTCCTGACACTATATAATCCTTAGGTGTCCCCCCCCCCCTGCTTGGCTGAAGGGGTTAAAACACCTTCACCCACTTACCTTTATCCAGCGCCAGGCTCCCTCGGCGCTGGTGACCTCTTTTCCCCCTCCGACGTCAGCTCCCGAGCGGCCAGAGCCCATAAACGCCCATAGGAAAGCATTACTCAATGAGGATATGCTGATTGGCCTAGGTGACATTTGGCTCCACCTGTGACGCGTCTCATTGGCTGAGATCATCAAAATTTAGTAAAGTAGACAGTGCGTTGTAGGTGGGAGGCTTGAGTGAAGCAGTGAGGCAACCTACATTCAGCTTGAGTTCGTGGTCTACCATTAAGATGTTTGCAAAGAGGTATTGGATTAAAGATAGTCTAAATAATGAGCGAAATTTAAGGAATGCAGATGCAGGGAAGAGGTTATTGAGGTGTGAGTGGAAGTTACCAAGAATAATCAAAGGGAAATACAAAGGGAAAAAAGTCAGTCCTTTGTGTAAATCTGAAAGAGAGAGGAAGTGTGAATTTCAAAGAATATGAAGATATATATGAACCGTAATTTTGGTATGGAGCAGAAGTCCAAAAGGAAGACAAGTGGTCCAAATATGTACATATGTAGTTCAGGAAAGGGTTGATGTGAATGTAAGAGAAGTAGTTATTGCTCTGTATACACAGAATATTCATGCCTTTTATGAAAATACAGTAATTATAGAGATGTGACTTAGTATGAAGGAGATGTTGTAAACCTTAAGTTCCAGAGACTGAAGAACCTGTGCTAGATGAGGGCAGGTAACCGGTTGGTAAGAGGTTATTCTTATTTTTAGACATATTCGTTTTGTTCTTGGGGAACGTACAAACAAATTATATCCTTTATCCCTGCAACTGCCATCAACCCACCATGAGCAAGCATTCAGAGAGGTCTATGCCAAAGAGGCACACACTTTGCTTCTGCTGACACCATTGTCACCAATGACAACTGATGTGTGTCAGAAAAACGTCACGAGCAATGTTTCGTCTAACCAACACCTCTTGGGACGACCTAAATACTAATTGTAGTCTGGCAGCTGGTCAACCTCATTAACTGCAGTCTCCTGAGAAATATCCAGTGGGCCAGTCCAGACCTAGAGATCATTGAGTTTGTGGGCACCTAGCCCCTAGCAAATCCACCTACAGCTGCACTAGCATTAAGACTAGGCATTGCAACTGTTAAAGAATAGAATTCCTTAATGTTCACTCAGCCAGTCCTAATCTAGAAATATTGGAAAAAGAACGTATGTTTTTTTATTTTTGCAAAGAGGAGTTTTAGCAGTCTCTGGATGTCTGCAACTGCAGTATCCTGACTGATTCAATTAAACAATATTTACATGTAAATACAAGTGTTCAGAAAATATGATTTAATAAATTCAGCATTAAAGGCCTGCAGACTATTATAGCAAATAATGAGTTGCACTTTCGGAGAATCTGTTGTATCTTTACTTGACATCATGTGTTATAATTTTTTTTTATAAAATACAATAAAAAATGAATGTTTTCGTATTTATTCATTTTTTATTTTTTTTTTGCTTGCAGCCAGAAAGAATTGCTGGGGAACAATATGGAATTCACTCCGATGTCTGGAGCTTGGGAATCTCATTTATGGAGGTGAGAAACATTATTGTGCAATAAATTCTTTAAACCAATGCAAGCACACATTTCAATGTGCACGTGTTTCAGTGCAAACAATGTTCAATGCATTAAGTTGTGACCACAAGATTGTGGAGAGTTTGCTTTAGTTCATTTTGTATTTATTCTGCAAACATAGTTAAAGGTAGACTATAGCATTAGGAATACAAACATTTATTCCTAACACTGTAGTTGTTTACTACCTATTTTTGTGTCCTTTCTGCTGTGTGCGTTTAAAAGGTGAGATTTACTTACCTTTCAGCCCTTCCCGCACCAGTCTCCGTCCTCTTTGTGAATAGCAGATTTAGCTCAACTATTGGGATGGAAGTGCCTCTAGTAGCTGTCAGCGTTACAGCCTCTAGATGCATGGTAATTCTGCAATGTAAACACTGCCATTCCTGCAGAACAGCAATATTTTAAGTTGCAGGGTCGAAACTACAGGGACATGTTATCCAGTTGGGGTGGTCTGTGTGTCTATAGAGTCCCTTTAAACTGGCACTATAAGGACTACATGTGATATAGACCGAATAGGGTATATGTGAACTAGACAGAATAGAACAATGATTTAAAAGTGTGAGGAATTTTCTTTTGTCTCAACTACTGGAATCAATATTTCAGATATCCAATATGTACCTATTATAGCCATTACATCCGATATTTGTCAAGGGATTAGGATGACTCAACATGCGTCATCTTAATACACAGAAATACAGTAAATACAGTGAGGGGGGAAAGTATTTGATCTCCTGCTGATTTTGAACGTTTGTCCACTGACAAAAAGAAACGATCAGTCTATAATTTTAATGGTAGGTGTATTTTAACAGTAAGAGACAGAATAACAAAAACAGAAATCCAGAAAAACGCATGTCGAAAAAGTTATAAATTGATTTGCATTTCAACGAGTGAAATAAGTATTTGATCCCTTCGATTTAGTACTTGGTAGCAAAACCCTTGTTGGCAGTCACAGAAGTCAGATGTTTCTTGTAGTTGGCCACCAGTTTTGCACACATCTCAGGAGGGATTTTGTCCCACTCCTCTTTGCAGATCCTCTCCAGGTCATTAAGGTTTCGAGGCTGACGTTTGGCAACTCGAACCTTCAGCTCCCTCTACAGATTTTCTATGGGATTTAGGTCTGGAGACTGGCTAGGCCACTCTAAGACCTAAATGTGCTTCTTCTTGAGCCACTCCTTTGTTGCCTTGGCTGTGTGTTTTGAGTCATTGTCATGCTGGAATACCCATCCACGGCCCATTTTCAATGCCCTGGCTGAGGGAACAAGGTTCTCACCCAAGACTTGAAGGTATATGGCCCCATCCATTGTCCCTTTGATGCGGTGCAGTTGTCATGTCTCCTTAGCAGAAGAATACCCCAAAAGCATAATGTTTCCTCCTCCATGTTTGACGGTGACGATGGTGTTCTTGGGGTCATAGGCAGCATTCCTCCTCCTCCAAACACGGACAAGTGAGTTGATGCCAAAGAGCTTGATTTTGGTCTTATCTGACCACAACACTTTCACCAAGTTCTCCTTTGAATTATTCAGATGTTCATTGGCAAACTTCAGATGGGCCTGTAAATGTGTTTTTTTTTTTTTTTTAGAAGGGGGACCTTGTGGGCGCTGCAGGATTTCACGGCGATGTGTGTTATCAATTGTTTTCTTGGTGACTATGGCCCAGCTGCCTTGAGATAATTAACAAGACCCTCCTATGTAGTTCTGGGCTGATTCCTCACTGTTCTCATGATCATTAAAAAACTCCATGAGGTGAGACCTTGCAAGGAGCATCAGACCAAGGGTGACAGTTATTTTGTGTTTCTTCCATTTGCGAATAATTGCACCAACTGTTATCACCTTCTCACCAAGCTGCTTGGCGATGATCTTGTAGCCCATTCCAGCCTTGTGTAGGTCTACAATCTTGTCCCTGACATCTTTAGACAGCGCCTTGGCCATGGTGGAGAGTTTGGAATCTGATTGGTTACTTCTGTGGACAGGTGTTTTTATACAGGTAACGAGCTAAGATTAGGAGCACTCCCTTTAAGAGAGTGCTCCTAATCTCAGCTCGTTACCTGTATAAAAGACACCTGGGAGCTAGAAATCTTGCTGATTTGATAGGGGATCAAATACATATTTTACTCCTTGACATACATATCAATTTATAACTTTTTTGACATGCGTTTTTCTAGATTTGTTTGTTGTTATTCTGTCTCTCACTGTTAAAATACACCTACCATTAAAATTATAGACTGATCATTACTTTGTCAGTGGATCAAATACTTTTTTCCCTCACTGTAAGCATATTATCAGTCTTCACAATATCTGGATTTAATGTGATTCCTGGACTGGTCTGAATGACAGAGTGCTGAAGAGAAGCAGGCCAAGGACAAAGAAGCATAGAATTCACAGAATTGATGATGCCAAGCCGGGTCAAAGATGTTGGGAACGGGATAATCAAAAAAGAGCTAAAGCAAATAGCAGGGAATCGAACGAAGGCAGAAGTACATATTATTGGAATCACAAATAAAATTACAACAGGGCTCTAACTCATGGTTGTATCATTTCACCTTGCCCAAAACATATATGGATGTTGGACTATTGACTTCTAAGACAGGACACAGGGAGAATGACACACGTACTGATACAAGTTGCTTACACCAGCTTCAGAAATGACACAGGAATGACTGGTTTAGGAGACACCATGCAAGCAGCCACAGCTAACCTTACAATCATGAATGCAGATGCCAAGTTTATAGATAATGAAAGTCCTCACAATTATACCCCAGGATATGTTTTATATTTTAACAAATGAGAAAAGTACTAAAAACATTATTTTTGCCTGTGAGAAAAATGAGAGGCAATTACAGTGTATCTTTCTTAGTTAAACAATTTCAAATTATTCCTTATTTTTATATATATATATATATATATATATATATATTTTATTTTATTTTTCTTTGGGGAGTGCAGTGTTAAATACATGCTCAAAATATGACAGGCATTTAACATGAAGTATTATCAGAAAAATATGCTTAAAGGGTCACTATAGGGTCAGGAACACAAACATGTATTCCTGACCCTATAGTGTTAACACCACCATCTAGCCCCCCCTGGGCCCCTCATGCCTCCATTAATATAGTAAAAATCTTACTGTATTCAAGCCAGAAGCTGTAGATCTGCATGCTGTTAGACTCAGAAAAACAAGCAGTCTGCTGACTTCATCAGAAGTGGTCTGATCCAATCACAGTGCTTCCCCATAGGATTGGCTGAGACTGACAAAGAGGCAGATCAGGGGCAGAGCCAGCATGATTCAAACACAGCCCTGGCCATTCAGCATCTCCTCATAGAGATGAATTGAATCAATGAATCTCTATGAGGAAAGTTCAGTGTCTGCATGCAGAGGGAGGAGATACTGAATCACAGGATGCTGTGCACAGTACTGCCCTGAGCTCTGCTGACAGCAGATCTGAGTGTATGGAGGCATATTATGCCTCCATCAACTCCGAAGTCCCTCTGGTTCACTCTGAGACTGCAACTGGAGGTGTTCCTAGCTTTCAATGTAAACACTATATTTTCTTTAAAAATACAGTGTTTACATGAGAAAGGCTTCAGGGAGCTATAGTTCTCACCTGAACAACCTCATTAAGCTGAAGTTGTTCAGGTGACTATAGTGTCCCTTTAAAAGGTCAAGATGTGCTGCGCCTTTTTTTTTTTTTTTTGATGTACAGTACAATCAATATTACAGATACAATACATGGCATGTCATGAGTGGTGCACATTTGACAAAAACTGAAAACCGTAAAACAAGATAAACTAAACTAGGTATACATGTCTTCAATTGGTAAACAAGCTTGGTGTGCATGGATGAACAGGGAGATAGTAATAATACTACATCAACCATGCATAGCTCAGGTGACGTGTAGAACAAGCTGATAAGGCAAGATTCTTATTCTATAAGCATAAGATAAGTTAGCTACTTGATGATTAACTGTTGAATACTGTCATCCTATGGTAACCATGACCCTGCTTGCAGAGTACAGGAGCACAGACAACCTAGGAGCTATGGATCCACTGGGTGTACATTATAAAAAGAGCAGAAAACATAAAGCAAAGAAACTCAAAACAACAGAAAGCCCTGCACTATTAAACAGGATGGTGTAAAGAGTTCGGTCGGAATGGGATCACCCAATACCACAAGCATCCCTCAGGCAGTCCATTTTTGCACCTACTTTAAGGTCACCTCTCTCTCACATAGACCCCCAGTCACAGCTATGTTTCGTGCCGATGGTCTGTGGGAGGTTTGCAGGCTTCATCTCTCTGTGGCTTAACCTGAAGGGGAACCAGAAGTGTACTCTTAGGAGTCCACTCAGTGTGATCCTGGGTCCCAGGGCTATGCGGTTTTTGGGGAGACTTCTGGCTGCTTGAGTGGCTAGGTGGACGCACCTCTGTGCTGTAGGCGCCTCCAGAAAGCTTGGCAAATTTGCTTAAAACGGATTTCGAAGTGCAGTCTCCATTGCTGGAGCTCTGGCCCTTCTATAGTTTGCTGAGAGTGCAGCGTGGCGGCCATCTTAGGCGCATTGGGCTACTCGCCGCTCGGCAAGAAATTCCCTTTTTGCAGGTGAGTGTGATTCCCCACCGGGGACCAGGATATCTCCTCCACCAGTTCAGCGGGGGGATAGCGGGAGAACAAGAGAGCTGCTGCGCGGTGCGGACCCCGCGTCGGGAGATCGGCTGCCTCCCCCAACAACCCGGCCACTTTCCGTGCTAGACCTCAAAGGCAGGCCGCGGCAATAATAGCTGCTTGTGTGGCACCAAAAAGATCAGCGTCACTTTGCCTGTCTTCTGGTGGCCCGTTTTTAGCTTTTCAGGGCTTGTTGTGCTGTTTTTTTCTCTGTATTTATAATGCAGAGCAGGAGCTGTGCCTACAAATGTCTGCTCAGCTCATCGTTCAGACCCCGCCCCCCCACCCATATGATTCTTAACAGCAGGAAGATTTTTACATGTAAATGTGCTTGTAGTACATAATAGCCTTTTGTGATCACAATGTTGACTACAAATGTCAACCACTGTGTTCATTTATATCTTCCATTAACAGTGACTATATAGGAAAAAACTAAAAATGCAATACAGCCGTCTTAAAATAGGCCAATAGTTTGCTTTGAACAGCACATACAGAATCACTTTGATATAGCTTTGTAAGACCAGCAGCCAATAGATATTTTATTTATTTATGAGCTTACACATTGGTTTTGTCTGCATAACAGTCCTCTTCTGGCTTGCTAATTTTGCCTCGTTCACTTGAAACAATTAAAAAATATAGTGAAAGATAATGATGTTTTCTGCCAGTGATCTAGGCCATACCAGAAGCACAATTAGAGGATCTTGCTTTTGCAAACTTTACCTCTCTGCATCTTCTGCATGCTACCTGGTTTTGTTAATTCTCCCTGTTGGTCTTTTACTGCGAAAAGTTTTCATACGCCATCTAGTCAGCTACCTCCTTCAGTACTGTTTGCAGAAAACCTACCATGGCTCAACTGACCACTTCAGTTTAACTTTTTCTGAGACAAACTATTATGACATCATTGCTTTCTCCTTCCTTTGTTCTGTTTCCCACTAGTGTACACCTGTCATCCTGATATAATCTTGTGCTTTTGATGTTCACAATTGTCTAATCCTGTCTGATATTTCTGTGTATTGCATTGGCAATTGTCTATTAATTAAAAGGACACAATAGTCACCAAAACAACTTTAGCTTGATAAAGCAGTTTTGGTGTATAGATCATGCTTCTGAAGTGTAACTGCTTAATTTTCTGCCACTTAGGAGTTAAATTACTTTCTGCTTATGTTTATGCTGCCCTTGCCACACCTCTCCTTACTGTGACTGACACAGCTTACATGAAAGCAAAATGGTTTAATTTTTCAATCAGATGTAACTTATTTAAAAAAAACAAAAAAAAAACTTTTATCTTCTGCTCTGCAAATTGAACTTTAATTACAACAGCAAGCTATTAACAGAGCAGGAGACATGACATTCTAAATTAAACATTAGTTGCAATAAAGGATGTGTAAACATTAGATCTCTCTTTACAGGAAGTGTTTAGGAAAGCTGTGCAAGTCACACGCATAGAGGCGTGCCTAGGGCTGCATAAACAAAGTGATTTAACTCCTAAATGGCAGGGAATTGCGCAGTAAGACTGCAGGGGCATCATCTAAACAACAAAACTACTTAATTAAGCTAAAGTTGTTTTGGAGACTCTAATGTCCCTTAAATATATATATGCATATATGTGCACTCCGACATCTCCTTAAAGTACTTGTGATTTAATATGTTATAAAAATCACATTTACATAAATGTGGACGATCAAATACACACGCGCGCACGCGTGTGTGTGTGTGTGTGTGTGTGTGTGTGTGTGTGTGTGTGTGTGTGTATATAATTTATTTATTTATTTATTTTTTTAAAGTAAGGAAGTCAGGCACTCTACCTGTGAAAATTTGTTGAGATGAACCTCGGTGCTGCACAGCGTGGATAAATACGAGATGTTGAAAAGAGCACTCCAGAGGATTTGTTTAATGAGCTTTATATGTGATTTAAAATGATCAACGTTTCGACCCAAGAGGTCTTTGTCAAGATGTGAGTACAAGTGAGTAAATTATATATATATATATATATATATATATATATATATATATATATATATATATATATATATATATATATATATATATATATATATATATATAGCATAAATTGTAAAAATAGTCACTTACCCAGTGCAGGTGTGACCCCAAGATCCCTGAGTGAACGCTGTGCACGTGTGACGTCGTCATACCGTGAATGATAGGTCGGGAAGGCGTCTGGTTGGCATAGTGACGCGGTATTAGAAAATAAGTGTATGTGAAGTGTGCATTTCAATCAGAGTAAAATATCAATAAAATGAGCAAGGAGGAAATACAGAAAGAGTGTACAAATGGTATATACACAACTGATCTGTCAGATTGTAAAAAAAAAAAAATATTAAGTGGAAAGCCCAAACCAATTGAATAACGAATGAGTGATTGAAAGGGGATGTGATCGTGAGTGACTATTTTTACAATTTATGCCATATATATATATATATATATATATATACTCAGTTGTACTCACATCTTGACTAAGACCTCTTGGGTCGAAACGTTGATCATTTTGAATCACATATAAAGCTCGTTAAACAAATCCTCTGGAGTGCTCTTTTCAACATCTCGTGTGTGTGTGTGTGTGTGTGTGTGTGTGTGTATATATATATATATATATATATATACACACACACACACACACACACACACACACACACACACACACACACCAGCATTAATTCTTTTCAGGAATTTGAGCTACAGTCGCTCTTCTGTGATCGTACAAGACTGGCTAGCCACGTGCATCAGTGAACTTTGGACACCCATGACTCTGATGCCGGTTCATTGGTTGTCCTTTCTTGCACCACTTTTGGTAGGTACTAACCTCTGTATACCCCACAAGACTCGCCATTTTGGAGATGTTCTGACCCTTCACTGTGAACCCTTATCAAAGTCACTAATGTCTCTTCGCTTGTCCATTTCATTTGTTTCCAACCCAAGAAATTCAAGAACTGACTGTTCACTTGCTGCCTAATGTATCTTGACTGGTGCCAATGTAACGATATAATCCGTGTTATACACTTCACCCGCCAGTGTTTAAATGTTGTGGCTGATTAGTGTATGTATTTTTTTTAAGTGTGTGTATCTATACTGATATAATGTATATTTTCTTAAAAGGCAAGTCAGGCCCAAATATAAGTACAGTGATAAACATTTAAATTTATTTTTTACCGAATTGTGGATTTCAACATTTTAAACCAAAGTAACCAAACCGAAAACATTTTTCACATTTGCCTATTTTAACCTTAAATTTTTAATTCTCTTTACATTTCTGAGAATTCATTCTTCAGTGATTTGGAGTGGTAATGGTGCCTGGAGTCTGTATGTGCAGCAATTCGCTTTGAAAAAAAGTGTAACTCCTCCTCCGGCACTGCCATAGGGGTGCCATTCACAAACTAATTTTCATTGCACAGAATGACAGCCATTGGCTGATATGATAGGGGTCAACTGAAGCTCTCTTGTCACTGGGCAACCAGCAAGCATTGGAGCTTGGGGGGATCCAGGTTAAGGGGACAAAGTGTTGTTAAACAGCAAACACCAGTACTGGGGGAACAGAGCCAGTGTACTCCTGGCTTCATAACCACTAAAGAATGTTGTTGTGTTTATAATGCTTGGAGTAACTTTTAATGAATAACTTGTTGAAGTATTATTCATTAGTCTTGGAAATTTCTTACAAATGTAAAGCCAAATAGCCAAACTGGAAATAAATTTTAAAAATTTAAATATCATTGATTCCTCTCTGATAGTTCCCAGCTTGGCTATTGTCACCTAAAATTTGCTGTTCACTTTACAGCTCTTTTTAAGTTGGAGTTGGAGATTTTTATTTTTTTATTTAATTTTTTATAAAGCTGCTGTTTTGACATAATTTAGCAACTTGGTTATCAGTCAGAAATCACAGCAGTTCTACCATTATCTTCAGCACTTTACCAGTAGCTTGAGACCCGTCTCCGACCCATGTTTACATATTAATACAATCGCGAATACATCCTACTGGGCAGCTTTCTTCATCTTACAAGGGTCTGACTATATTTTTTACAACTTGACTATTTTGGTCTAAAGTTTATAATTCCCTTGGCAAGTCTCCACAATTCATGATTTAGCAAATAAATTCCTTGGTAAACCTTCCAAATGATGGAAAAAGAAGCAAGTTAACGTACTTTCACTACAGTGCTAACAGCAGCATGACTTATTTATCTATTAAGGCTATTATTTAGATTTTGAGGGAGTGTGGTTTATACCACTAGTATTAGTACTTAGATGAACTTAAATATAAAACCTGACCGTATACCCTGTGTTGGTTCAGCATAGCTCTCTAGATTTAGACTAGTCTGCAGTCAATATGCCTACCTATGCGGGAACTTGTAAAGCTGTGTAGTTCAGGTCTCTGTGTGTCTTTGTTCTTGTACTCTATGTCCAATGTCTGCATATAGGACATCTTCCCAGCAATAATTATTTGAACAAATCAGCTTATCAAGATCTAAATTCAAATATTATAATCTTGCAAACTACACGGTTAATAGGAAAACGACTCTTTATTTAAACTATTCCATAGATCCTGCACAGAGTATTGAATATAATACAACAGCGTCAAATCGCCAATAGACTTGCGAGAGCCATGGGGCTGAATGACACTTGCTGACCTGGCTGGGTGTAGAATTGGGGGCAATTCAGGACTACAATTAACTAGCAGCACCTCTGGCTGTGAATTAATAGTTGCTCGAACAATATTTCCCTCCCCCTCTGTCACCAATGCAGGGAAAGTGGTGAGTGCCTTGCGGAGGGCTATCCATCACTCACTGACCAGAACTTCCGTAATTAGTGCATGTTATGGGCTTGTGCTCCAGCGATTCAGAAGCTGGCACTCCAGTCGCAGCCAAACTTCTTTGGAGTAAAACTCGCAGATGATTTATCCAGCGGCTGTGCAGGGACATGGAGCAGGGGGTGGCAAGACGGCTGTGAAGTGTAAGCGAAGGTTCGCTCAGGCCCGGCTGGGACTTCCATGCATCAAACTCAGGCAGCCAATGCACACACAGCTTGTGCGAGAGCAGAAAGATAAATAAGGCAATTACTGCAGCAGCATTTGGTACAAATCGAAAGGGAGCTAAACTGGGTCCAGCAGGCTGGGGAGAAGGGAAGCAGGGCTTTTAAACAAGAACTGTGCAATCTTAAGGCATGGTGAGCCGCAGACTGGTGGCACTACGGATTCACACAGCAGCATGTACACGAATGTTAGACCTGAGTGTCTTGAATCACCTACACATATGTAGAATAACCAGTGACATGTTTCTCTAAACCCTAACCTTATTCTTATCACTTTGTAATTATTCTCACTGTGCTTTGCTGGCAACTTGATTCTCCCCTCTATACCATGTGCACAGCCATTTGTTTATTCTGTATTGTACTTTAACAATATAACCTCTGTATTTTGCCTTGGGTGCCAAGTTTGCCTTTCTTTTGATATCTTCCCTGTTTCCATATGTGTCTCCTATCCAGGGTTGCAGAACATGTTGGCACTTTATAAATAACAATAATAATAATTTGTGTCTCTCACTTGGGATTTTACCATGCCCATCTCCGTATTATACATTTGATATACTCCACCCACCACTCTGTGCCCGCTGTCACCTGTACTCTCTGTTGTATGCCTTTGATGTGGCCTGATTCAGGTCAGGTCTCTGTCTTTTCAATCAGTCTATGTTCCTGACTCGACTGACCCTCCACAGGGGTCATAGCCTGTGCAAACTGCCAGCTATTAGTGTTATACATTAAACATGGAGCTTCCTTGCTCCCCTCTCTATGTGCTCGCTTTGTTCCAAACCCCAAGACACATTCTGCTCCAGCAGCCAGTACACATCAGATTACATTCATTTGTAATTCCTTCACTTGCACTCTCGGCCTCATTCACAGTTACTATACTGGTGCCTTCCTGCAATCATTCAATATCCGTGCTAGTTGCAGAATCTGGAATACGTTCAAAACTGTTCATTTATCCCGTAGATTCTGCGACTTAACCCCCTCATTGCCTATAAGCTCCAGTTTGCAAAATAAATT
The DNA here is from genome assembly GCA_933207985.1 of Pelobates cultripes. Taxonomy (NCBI): domain Eukaryota; kingdom Metazoa; phylum Chordata; class Amphibia; order Anura; family Pelobatidae; genus Pelobates; species Pelobates cultripes. The sequence goes on from OW240914.1 coordinate 104,993,292, forward strand.
AATAAATTGTGTACATTTGTGATCATGCGATGAGCTGTAATTTAGTATTATTATTGTTAGAATTGAAACTCTGGCATATTTAGATACTGTGATATGACATCTAGGTCAAAGGATGTTTATCTTTACGCATTTGAACCAGTAGAGGTAATTAAGAAAATTCATGCAGCTCATTCTCAAATTGCTCTTATCATTTTTTTATTTTCATTTTCTTAACTCATTCTCAGTTATCAGCAAACTGTTCCCCATCCCTTATTTGTTTTCTGCCTGACTCTTAAAGCATACTGGCAGAACGGAGAGGGCCATAAAGGCTTCATTAAATTTAATATACATTTTGTACAGTGAAATATCTGCAGGCTAAGTCTGGAGAACATTATATGCTGCTCTTCACACAGCTCCATTTCTTAATACCTTTGCAATTATGGCTCCAGATTAATAAGAACAACTAATGTAATGTAAATAGAAAGAGGTGAGGACGCAGAGCAGCCAAGGCTTCACGCTGTGCAGTTGTGCTAATATGGAGGAACAGTCCCTTCGATGGCTGAAATGAAAGAAATGTCAGAACCATGTTTACAGATACAACTGTGATGGACATCATTGAAGTTCAACAGTAGCAGTAGGGCCATTTTGGCTGGCTGAGCATTTTAGGATTTGTCATTTGAAAGGCGGAACGGACTTCTGCTGGGCAGGTAAATGCAATAAAACAGAAACATTGAATTTTAGCTAGTGTACGTTAACCCTTTATACACTTCATAATTCCAAGATATTTTGGGACACCTGTGAAAACCCAATTTTCCCATTAAACAGTAAACAGAAACATGGTCAAACATGTTACAATTTGTCCTAAATTTTACTGTCTGTATTTAGGAGACACTTGGGGAAGTGTGTTTTACTCTTACTTTATTATACTCTTCTCCATCAATACATCTGATTCTGCAGTGCTGTACAACAAAACCGATTTTATACAATGTTCAACTTTAACTTACATGGAACAACACTACATGGGAAACCTACTAGTTTAGAAGTACAGAGTGCCCTGCAGTACATGGTTAAGGTGGGGACAAATGAGACTTTTTAAAGGGTTACTCGAAATATAATTTATATTGATTTGAAGTGGTCGTGGTGCTTGGAGTCTGTATAACTCCCCCTTTGGCAGCGTCATTAGCTAGCCTACTGCCCCCCGCCCCACCAGCAAGGGTACCTGCGATCAAATACACTGTTTTAAAGGCACACTGTATTTGGTTGCAGTAACACCTTAAAGGACCACTGAAATCAACCAGAACACTTCATCTCAATGAAGTGGTCTTGGTGGTGTGGTCCTGCAATTTTAAGAATCTTAAGCCTAAATTTCATGACAGCCACAAGAGGCGCTTCTGCATTGAGATCAGAGTCAAATTTGGTTCTCATTCAAATACTGTTTATAGAGCATCATTTGATTGTCACAGAGTGGCATTTTGATGTGCATGCCCACTAGCCTCTCAATGTATTTACTGCGCTCTCCAATCTTGAGGATATCATCCAAGTAGGCAGTGCAGAAGGACAAAAACTGGTGTGAAAGGGCTGGAAATCTTGCCTATCAAACAAGACATGAGGGGGAACCTAAACAGGTAGATTAAAATTATATAGCGTTACAAATACATATTTGCATTTAGTGTAAAAAGCATATGGGAAGGTGATGGGCTTTTCTGTTTTCAGCAAACATTTAAACCTGTGAAATGTGAAGAAGAGTCTGACAGAATGAATCCCAGAGATTAGGTGTAGCTGAGGAATAGTAATGTCAACCCCAAAAAGTTTTATGGAGGCTCTTATGGTACGTCCATAAAATACTTTAGAGATCGTCTGTTAGCCATAATTATAGTGCTTTATAATACATGGATGTTACTGTAAAAATCTAGAGAAGACTTTTACGTATTGCAAACTAGACTTGAGGATGGGATTGGTTTTTGGAGGAGAATGTCTAATGTCTTCTTTGTTTGTTTTTATTCTCAGCTGGCACTGGGAAGATTTCCATACCCACAGGTGAGAAATATATTTAAAATCAAAGAATACACACAATTACATCAAATAATTTTTATTAATGTTTTAAAATAATATAGTGTATCATGCAACATTGGCATATATATAATGACTTATAAACCATTGTCAAAACTAAACAAGCAATCGAATAAAATACACATAAATATTTGTATATGAAATAAGTAAACTATGTACAGAAATAAAATAAAGTGTCAAGTAATTAATACCAACATGGTACTAAAAAAAATAAAAAATTAGATGATGGAATTAGCTGATATGAGAAGATAGCCTACTATAAATTTTTTGTATCAAGGCTGGTTAGATGGAATTTTCTTAAAGAGACAAAGACACTGGGATAATGTTACATCGAATTCTAATATGTGATTAATTCATTTGAAAATTTTTAGCCAATAATTTTAATTTTGGAATACGAATAGAACATGTGGAGTAATGTACCAATTTGACCGCGGTCTCTCCAACATTTATCATTTTCACTAAGGTGCATGTTAAAAAAGTTTGGAAGGGGTTAGGTACCATCTACAAATTAATTTGTAATGGGATTCCAAATGGTTTGCACATTGAGTAATACCTTTTAACGATAATAAAAATTCATTCCACTCCTCTACTGTTTATAACCCAACCAGCTCACTCTCCCACCTCAACATGCAATTGGGTTTATCACACGATACCTGCACAAATATTGCAACACAAGGAGATGCTTTGTTTCCGACCAGGATTTAATAAATAGATTTTTTTCTAATGTTGTCATATCCAATTTCAACACAATACACACAATTTACAATGTGCTTTCAATCCATATTCTGCTTATTGGAGCTGGGTCTAAATGGAGTTAACAGACCCACATTGTTGTATTTTGCCTTCAGAATACTGACCAAATTCTTGTTCTACGCTCTGTTAAAGCTTCATTGTATTGTAAGTATAAGATATATGCACTACTATTACAGGAGCAATAAGAACGTAGACTATATCACAGGACTGACCAAACTTCTACTCGTGTTGGTCCATAAAGGAAAACTCACATTTTTTTATAGTATATTTACTTATAATAAATAATATAATGTTTACGCCAACCACTTTTTAGAACGCTGCATATCCAAAGATATTTGGTCTTTGTGCTGGGGGTTAATGCACCCCAGGCATACATGGCTTAGCCAGCCTGGAACTCTGTTCCGGACTACCTAATCTCAATTCTGTGCAATAAATGTGTCTCTTCTGCACGTGCTGGCGACAGGCATTGTCAGCTCCTCCCCTTGCAGGGAGCGCTCTTGCAAGGGGGTGCTTGATCTAACCTTCCTCTTTTACTGGAGCACTACCTACCACACCCTCCCCCTCTCCCCACTCCTTTTTTTTTTTTTTTATAACTCCTCCCTCCTCTGGTTCAGAGTTTGCACATTCGCTCTGAGCCGGAAGAACGGTCCAGTCAAATGCTTCTCAATGAGCGAGGCATGGAATCAAGTGATTCCTGGTAAGTATTTCTTTCCTTTACAAGTTTATGTGGAATAGGGCATTCTACACTTGTAAATCCAGTCCTTTTATAAAGGGTTGGAGTAACCATTTAATAAAATATTTGTGAAGTGTGAAAAATTCATGTAGAAATCCACACCTCTTTATCCTGCATCTTGACTCCTCCATCTTAGCTCCCTGTCAATCATTGTTATAAACTGTCTTTTGCACCTGGTTGTTACCAGAGAGAAAGCTAACGGAGAAGAGGAGAAATTAAACAATGTTTATTTCCCCTCCTGGTTTACAATGTTTACCTTCAGTTTGCCTTGTCTGAATTTGATTATGAAATAATTTGCAAAATATTTAATATAAATGTAAACTAAAAATAGTCAGCTCCTGGGAAAAAAATGTAAACAAATGAAAGGTGAATTTCTATATTTCATTCAATTTAGTGAATTCCAGAGTTTGTATTCTGTGATTTTGCACCTGTCTACAGCAGTTTAAATTCAACATCCCTCCCACCAGATAAAGCAGGATATTATGTGCCCATCCAGGGATCCCTCACCCTGGGAAAATACCGAGCTGTTGGTGGGTGAATATGCTGGCGTCTTGTCCGTGCCCCCAGGCTTTCTTGGGTTATTTATAGAGTGGGGCAGGCAGAGCACCTCAGGCAGCTATTAACAGCCTATTATAATGCAAATAGCACAATCGCAGCTTGGGACCCTGCATTATAAGCAAAGACTGCCCATTTATACCATCTTGATGTCAATGTACAATGGTCTTCCAGCGCACTAACAGAATTGATAAAATATTTTATAAAAGGAAGTTGAAGGTGTGTGTGGTATTGCATTTAAGTGTAGCAAATTCCCCTTTACTGTAATAATTAACAAATCACACAGAAAAAATAAAAGCCTCTTGGTTCCCTTCATTGCAGGCATACCCTTTGCATTATGTGGAGGTCCATTCTCCTGTCTGCAGCCTGCTGCTATCCTAACCCCCTTACTGCAGCGCTGGCCGGCACTGTGATATCAACCAGCCAAATTCAGCTGCGATTTAATGAAAATGACATGGAACACACAGCCACACAATGCATGCGTCACAGAGTCACTTTATCCCCCTGTTTTACTGAACAGGATTAGATTGTGAGCCTTATAAGACTAGACACAAACAGGTTACATGAGGTGACTGTTGTTATTTAAAGAATATCCACAAAGTGAAGAGTTATTTTAAGGATAAGGAAACCGGTTTGGTTCCGGTTCCTGAGAGTAGCCAATAAATGAAAAAGAAAATTCCCCCGAGAAGGTCTGATCAGATATGTGAGAGGATTTTGTCTATTATAGTCGAGCTGCCTGCCTTTTCACACGCCATTAATTCATTACTTCTATCTTTTCATTTCCAAATTTCATTTTTCTTTTTCTTCCCCCCCTACCCATTCCCCTTTTAAAAAAGAATCCGAGCTGCCCCTCCCTTCATTCTGCCCCCTGCTGCTACCTCAGTCCTCTCTGCGCTGTTAATTTTCTTGGCTCCATATGGAGTAACAGCGATTTTACCTGGAGGCTAAATGAGATTCTGCTGCACATCCCCAGGCCAGAGCTATGAGATCAGTTTCCCGGTGCCCGGTTGTGCCAGGCTCCCTGAGTGGCAGAGCACAAGTAAATTGAGTGCATCTGCAAAACTCGTGTAACATCTTGTATTTAATGGGCGCCTTTTCGTTTCCAAGCACTTTACACCCTCCTTATAGGTTTATTCTGGCAGCAGCAATACTCCTTGTGATCAGAGATGATCTCTCCCATACTGCTTTCTCAGTCACACATACCTCACGGAGCATCATGGGAAATGTAGTTGCTAGTTGTTATAGACTATATAATTAAAGTGTAAGCATTTTAGATCGGGCATTCTCTGACATTAAGCGTATTGTTTTTTTACAGCAAGCTCTTTTACTTTTTTTTTTAAAATCATTTTTTACTTGGGCATTTTAATCAACATGAAGTGTTCAGCATATCCCTTTTTGGTCACTGACAATAGCACCACTGATCCCTAGGTTGCATAACTATTAACTGCCCTTCATGTTCCCTCTAGAAATCTTTGTGGTGTTTGGCAACATCTTGAAGGAATGATAGTAGTATCTATGATAGCCAATGCCGGTTGAATTCCATATGGATGTAGTAACAATTACCAACAGTGTCACCAGCAAGGCACCCCCAGATCTTGAAACGGTCTCTTCTGTTGACATTGGGAATCACACCTGTGAAAAGCATATGCTAACTGTTTTTGTGTGTTACAGCTTCTAGGCAGCTCACCCCAAAATTTAACATTTTGATTATTCCCACAAGACCAACTTTAACTCGTTGGATGCAAAGATTCTTCTTTTTTCTTCTGGTTCTGTTGAAGTAATTCTTCCATTAGGACTAGTTTCAAACAGATTGCTATGAAGAGATGATTTTAATACACCTGTATTTTTAGTAACATTTAGCTACCTATTATTTCCAGGTGATCCATAACTGCACTTATCTGAGGTTACAGTTGACTTCTCCATTAACCATAATTAGAACAGCCATCTGGTTAGATGTTTTTGGCCACAACATGTTGAAGTACTTGGTTAATTAGGTGTCATGCTAGTTAACTAGAATGGCACTTAACTTGCATAAACCATCATTACTGAACATGCCTTCAAGGTGGTTGCCACAAACCTATTTTTTTGGATGTACGTTGTAGTGTTAATTCTTCTTTTGGCTTTCTCTGGATGTTAGCAATGCTCTTTAGTAGAGATCTGCTCCCATGACATAATTTGTGTTTCTCTAGGGCAGGGGTAGGCAACCTATGGCACGTGTGCCATGCACAGCACTTAAAGTGTCTTTGCACGGTGCTCAAGGCTGCTAGAACTAAACAGACCTCTCTCTCCTATCAGGAATCCCAGTGAAACTTCAGATATCTGCTAAATCTGCTAATACGAAAAGGTGGCAAAGGACAATCCTCAATTTATGCATTGCAGCACATAGAGGAAGTGATTTCAGATCACTTAATTCGAGCACTTGTGAATGGGAATCCACACTGGAGTAGAGCAGCCCACAGCTGTTGTTGCAGCTCCTGTCCTTGACCTGTACCTGGCTAGCCTGATCCCCACTGGAACCCAGGGAAGCCACCCACACTGCTAGATATACACAGAAATGCAGAATAACCCTCCCCTCATACAAATAATACGAACAGCCCACACACAAACATACACACAATTCGCACAAACTCAGCACCACTAACAATCAACATACATCCACACAACCCCATATGCAGCCTCTCACATGCAATACCCCAAACAGCCCCTCACATACACACTACCAAACACACAATGTGACATATCCACACACAATTCCACAAGCAGCCCCCATACACAGCCCACATTCATAGGTATCATACACAACACCACAAACTACTTGTGAACATATACAATATAATAGCTCATATACGCACAAATACAACGATACAAAGCAACTGCAGTATAAATACCACAAGCAGAATACGGCAACATTCACACTTAAAAAATTTTTAAAATAGGACCGGCACGCTACGGGACGTCACAATCTTATTTTGGCACAGTGCTGCTAAAAGGTTGCCTACCCCTGCTCAAGGGTGTATGTTTGGCTTATGGCTTTGCTGCCAATTAAGAATATTATTAGTTCATCTCCCATCTTCTGGATTGGTTTTGGGACCCAGAGAAAGATTCTAAGTGAGGTTCTAAGTGAGGTTCTATTGGCATCCTTGTGAAGCCTCCTTGGGAGGGCTCTCTTATAGCTCTGGTAAAGGATTTGGGGGTGCCTCTCCAGGCAAAGCCTCTAATAACAACACAGACTAATTCCAGCCCAGCCCCATGTTGTGATTAATTTGCATTCTTTGTCAGAAGTTAATGGAGTTTTTTATGACTGCTTCTGAAGAGCTGATCTGCTGTTTATACACTTTACCAGCGGAAATCCTCGCCCTCCCCCGCACTGATTGATGGAGACACTCTCTGTTTCTCCAAACGGCTTTTTAAGCTGTTTTTAAGAATTATTTGAATAAAATGCAAGCGTGCATCATATTGGGGGGGGGGGAGGGGGGTAGAAGGGAAAATTATCTGATGAACAAGATAGAAGAGACCTATAACAGAGCCCAGTGGGAAGAAGAATGATCAAAAGATGAAAGAGATAAGAGTGTGCAACGGAGAAGTGGGAGGCAGGGTGAAGACATCTATGTCTGAAGATTGGGTCTTTTACTTCCTCTTATTTTTACCCTGCTACATAGCTTCTCATGACTCCCAAACCTCCAGCACTGAAACAAAAGATTAGAACCCTCTTTACATCGTTACCTTATGAGTGCAAGTGTATATCTCTCTTCTGGTACAGTACAGAAAATCAATTTATCTTCTATCTACAGAGAATGGAGCACATCTGGGGAACTGTCATTCTACCACAAAATGCGTTGGGGTACAAAACCATAAACTGTTAGAATTAATTAATATAATAGTTTTTATTCTTTTTGATCCAACTGCAAGAATTTGGGAATTGTCAGGTAGTTGTTGTGGTCTCATTTTTGTCTGCAGCTAAAGTATTGTGTGTTTGTGTAACTAAGTAGTAAGATGAAAACAAAAATCACATTATGAACATACATTCTCTTGGGCTTCTGCTTAATATGTCGAAACGGGCTGTTTAAATAGCATCAGTGCTAATTGTAGCACTATAATATTTTGACACAATGGATGCAGTAACATTAAACTTAACATACAACATATTTAGGCCACTGCAAATTATAAAAATATTACATAATTTCAGTTTATAAAAAACAAAATGTGTGTCCCAGAAGCATATTAAAATCTGACTTATATTCACATACTGATCTACATGCGCACAGCAAAAAATGTACAGATCCAAACTAAAAAAACCTAATAAACAAATTGATTAAAACAATAAATCTGCCTCAGATTTAAATATTTTACAAATTTTGACATTTTGAGAACCCTCTTAAGCAAAAGCCAGCTTTCTTTAAATGTATTATGCACCTTTCCATCAGCCTCCAGTTTAGGTACCTTGTTCTTTTAGAAAGGGAATTCTGAGATTGCTATGTAATCCATCATCTTAATTTTCACCACCATTTTAATTATTGCTTAAAACCAAACTTTCTATTTACCAACTTTACCATTTTGGCTCAAATAATGCAATGCAATTGTCTACCCTTTTTTTTTTTTTTTGTTCTTAAATCTCAGAATTGACTTATAAGTCATCACCATAACCCTAACCAGACATTAATTTAGTTTAAGTTATTTCTAATCTCACGGATATCTTGCATAGAACATTCTGTGCCACGAATATTTGCTATAGGTCTTTGGGCAGAGTTCTCTATACTTTTTGTACCTGTATGTCTATTTGTCTGTAATCCCACCTGTGATCTGATGCTCAAATGTGGAAAGTGTTCTCAATACGTGTAAGAATAAAATAATCTGTCAAACATCAATCTTCACCAGATATCAGCTTCATCACAAAGCCCACCTAACTGGAGAGAGCTACCCTGTGACGAGTAATTTACATCTGCAGTAAACTATCGCCTTTTCCAAGCTTGGCCCTTCACATCACACACCAGATCCCTGTCCCATTACAGAGATATAATTAAAGTTTGTGTCTCCCAGCCAGAAATTAGGAAGGGGTGACACGCCAGGCCAGTCCTGGCAGGCGGCCAGAGATTCTAATTTCTGACGATGATTTAATTTCAATTTTAAATAAATCGTTTTTTAATTTAAAAAGAGCGAGTTTCCTCACATTAGCGATGATTGCCACATTAAGCTCTGCGCTCACGATGGAGCCGCATAAAACATTATTTATACACGGAGCGGAAACGGCTCTGCCTCTGAAATGGATTATGCTTTTTTTTTTTTCCTCTTATTTTTTTTTTTTTTCCCCTCCCTCTTCTAATATAACCTGGAGGATACTAAAAAGTGTTTGTAGTAAATTAGCATTCTGCCGACTTTCACCCATAAATGAGAGAAGAGCTATTAACACTTGTGTATTTTCATTATGTAAATTGTGTTAACACATGCCCACAAATTGCCACCAGCAAGACAATCATTTTCTCCCAGTGATCATAATGGGTCCTAGTGAGATGGTTTGATTATGACATGCTAATTACATATTGCCTTTTTCCCCCCTCTGCTCTTTTATTTATTTATTTTTTCTCTTTCCTATTTTTTTTTTTCTTTTAACAATATTTAATTTTTTTTGCCCCCTTTCCTCCCCAGATTCAGAAAAACCATGGATCTCTTATGGTGAGTCTTATATGCTCAGGCAAAGGGGGAGCAGAGCAAACAGGGCGTATTGGGAGGGGTTGGGGGGGCCATTGAAAAAAAAAATCACTTTTCTCTTTTTCCTGATGGCTGATTCTTTCTGCATGCTCCACTGCCTTGTTTTAAACTTTGCAAATTGCATTTTGAAGAAAAAGCAAACATTTAACTGCCTGTATTAGATTAGGTACCATTAGAAATAATAGCAATGCTCCAACATCAATGTTTTTATAAGAGCTCTCTGCTGTTGATTAATCTTGCTATTTTTATTGCATTAATGGTGTTTTTGTGTCTCTTATGACTCTACTGTAGAGATATTGCATATAGGTTAATACTTGTCTCTCTCTCTCTCTCCGCAGCCGCTCCAGATATTGCAATGTATTGTTGATGAGGTGAGTCTCAGACTTATGTGCTTTCGCTCCTAAAGTCATTCCTAATGGAGTGGAAAGCTTATATTTTGTTTCCTAATGAAGCACAATGGACGACACCCTCTGAGAGAGTTCATTGGCAAGGCTTGAAGCTGTTTAACATGGCTTGGCCTATGCACTCCCCAGCCCCCTCCTTTCCTGAGCCCCCTGTAGTCTTATCTTAGCTGCTGTAACCGGACCCACGGACAAAGCTAAGGAATATTAATTGGGGCTCATCCTTGCCTGCTGGGGATATGCATAGAGGGGCAACTTCATATTGAGCTAGTATTATATGCATACAAGACATTGGGGTTATTTAATGGAATGCTGTTTAATGGGAAGTACAGGACTGCATGGCATTTTTTATAATGTATGTGTGTGTGTATAATGAACTTGTTTACAGTGTGTATTTGTAAAGAAAGGTGCATGGGCTGCATGCAGAGGGACAGTGGTTTGTGAGCATTGATGAGCAGTGTGTGTATATTCAGGAGTTAGCAATTTGCATTTACAAGGGGAATGTGGTTAGATCTTGGGTTGCCATAGTTATTTAGCGTTATGTAGAATGCCATTGATATCACCGTGGAGTTTGCTTCTCTAAGCAGTGAGTAGGGGTTACCATACACACTGAGCAAAGACCTGTTGATTACACAAATGGTCCTTGCACCGTGATCAAACAAAATCATGGAGTGGGTCAGAGCAAAAGCTTTGTATCACTATGCTGCATTCCCCACCTGCTCACTGCTTTATCCCAGCATCCCTTATAATGTTATGATATCTATAGCCCCTCTGGGCTTATTATACCAAACAGCGCTGTACTGTCTTAGCTGCAGTTATGTGTTTGTGGAAAGCGTTGCTTGGCTTGTAATTTCCACGTTGCTGTATGTGGATTTATTTTGCTCCTTTTGTAGCATTGGATGAACCGTGTTCTGTTAATGTGGGAAACAAATTTAAATAAAAAAAAAAAACCTTAATAAGGGTTCCTACTAATTGTTCCTAATGTAATTACAGCTTTTCTGATAATTGGGCCACTGCAATTATCTGTATATTTACTAATCAGTTAGCAGCGTGATGCTGCCCCTGTGACTGGTAGCTGTCTGCCACTGCTTTTAGGAGGTGTGCTTAAAGCACATGCACAGGGGAAGGAAGGGTGTTTGGATATTCTCCATTATCACTTTGAATGCTAGAGACAGACACAAAAGCAACACTTGCATCACCTCTTTAGCACTCAAAGAGTTCAACATCAGTTTTGACATGACATTTTTAACCCCGTCCCCAATGCGAAGCTGTTTTAAAAGTGATCGCATGTTTAATACATAAAACAGAGTCGTGTTAGCTGGTTCGATCTAGAAAATACATTTACTAGAATATGATAGCAGAGTCACTTGTATTTTCTTTGACCCCGCTGATAAAGATGTTTCGCACAATGAATGACTATTGTTTAGATATTTGTTCTTCGTTTACTATTCTTGTCGCATTACTCATGTTTCCATGAAATGATGATGGATCTATCTGTTGCTTTTTCGTACCAGGACTCACCTGTTCTTCCTGTGGGGGAATTCTCCGAGCCCTTTGTACACTTTATTACTCAGTGGTAAGAGACTTGGAAGATAGGAGGATACCTGCTTTATTATCAGCTTTTTTTAAGTGTACAATTTGCCCTTATTAATGATACATGTACATAAAAAATAAATATATTCTTCTCTCTGATCTGTTTACGTAGTGAACATCTTATGCTTGTGCTGTTTGATTCATCATTTACAAGACATGCTGTCTGTTTGAAGCTCTAATCTGACACTTCAGGATAGCTTCTCCCCCAGGGAATGCTGCCCTATTAAACAACATCAACTGAATTCCCAGTCATATCAGTGGCAATGGACCATTTGCCTACTTATAGTGTATTACTGTGCCTTGCATTTGCCTCTACTGTCTTCTGCAAGCCCTTGCTATTAACCCATAACAAACTCCTCTACATGGTTCATTTATATGCATTCTTATTCCTCATGGAATTATGTTTGTTATATGTAATAGTATTCTGTGTCTCATTTTACTCCTGATAAGTTTCAACTCAATATGTCTTTTCCTGCTCTGTATTTTCTTCTGTAACCCCTCCTAATACATATGAGAAACTTTTCTCCATAACTCATTTTTATTTTTTTTATAGAAATTCTACCTGTAGTACCTCTTATTCCTTATAAGCTTTCTCTAGAACACATCCAAACTAAACACCCCCATATATCCCCTTATTGCACTGTGTAAGTTGTTCCTAAATGTTGGGCTTGCACTATTTTATTTTATAGAAGAATATTATACTGTGTGTAACACGTTGGTATAACTGGAATGTACATAGGATATTACTAAAGTGTCAAATTCCACAGTTCTGTACAGCAGATCGTTACTATGTGCAAGTAATGAAAAATAATATATATTTATGTATCATATTAGATACGTCTATTTCTAGATATTAACACTCAAGCTCTTACAAATGGATACAGTTAACAGACGAACAGTTCTGAGCATGGATGCTGAGAAATTCAGCCTCAATTCAATATAACGTTAAAATCCTAGCAACTTTATTATTTCGTCATAAAAGCAGTTGCATTTATTTTGTGTCAGAAATACAAACCTTTATTCCTGACACTATAGTCCTGCAGTGGCTGTATAGGTGACCTGCTCCCTTTTAATTGCAGTAAAAAGGGGGGTTTCACTCATCTTTTTCCCATGCCGTGTCGATCTCAGCATGGCTGACCCCACCTCCATAGCTGAGATCATCAGTTAATGCTTTTTCACAGGAAAGCATTAATAAGCAATGCATCTCTATAGGAACCATCCAGCATCTCCATGCAGAATGTGGAGATGCTGAACGACAGTGCTGCACACTATACAGCCACTAGAGGTGTTATTAGGCAGTAATGTAAACTCTGCCTTTTCTTTAAAAAGGCAGTCTTTACAGTGGTAACACTGCAGGGACATGCTATAGACACCAGAAACACTACATGCTGTAGTTTAAGGGGAACAATGGGGAAGTGGGTGTTAAGCCTTCGCTTTTCGTGTCTCTGTGACACTTTATCACATAGGCTCGAAATGCACAAGGCCCACCACCATTTACTAATATATTTGCTGTTATGAAGAAACATTTACGTTTTTATGATTTAACTTTATGCCAAACTGGGGCTGGATTTATCTCCATCCATGCTCAAGGGTTACGATCGTTTGCTAATTGTCTGCTGCACAGGAGGAAGAGAACCTCCTGCTGGGCCTCTTTGGTATACATGGACTGCGGCTCTATGTAGGCATGACTCTGGTTCCTAGAGCTGTATTTTCTGAAGCATTTCCCCCCCCCCTTAGAAATGAACACTATTTTTTTGTTTTGTGTTTTCTTTTTCTAATCTTATAGTTCCAAGCCTTTGAACAGAGCTTGATTTAATTTAATTTTTATTTCACAGTATGAGGAAGCTGCCAAAAGAAAGACCAGCACCCGAAGAATTAATGGTAAGTGTGCGTGTGTATATATATATATATATATATATATATATATATATATATATATATATATATATATATATATATATATATATATATATATATATATATGTATATGTATATGTGTGTGTATCTATATATATATATATATATATATATATATATAAATATGCAAAAAAAAAAGGGATCTGGCACTCTACCTCTCATGTGGTAACAATCCAATAAACCACGCTGCTGCACGGTTAAGATTATATAGCAAATAGGAATAAAGAGAGCACCCAATGGATTATCCAAAAAAAATAGTCGTGTTGTATTTAAATTATCAATGTTTTGACCCGGAGGTCTTTATCAATTGAGTCCATTGAGTGCTCTCTTTATTCCTATTTGATATATACAATATATACCGAGTCATTTAGATTGTTATAGTTAGTGCCTGAAATGTTTAAATGATAAAGGACACTTATTTAGCAAAACAACACAAGGAAATGTGTTGCTGTTCATATTTAAATTGCCATGGACCTTTAACTGGCATTATATCTGGCAATGAGGTATTTTAAATGTTTAAACCGCAATTGTGTGTATTTTGAAAGTGGTTCAATATCCATTAAAAGCTTCACTTTTAGGAGTTTGCCACGCAATTGCTCTTGCACTTAAACCTCAGTGTGCCATAATTTTTTTTTCCCTGTCTGTAGCTTGTAGTGAGTTATGGTTTTAAATAAATACTTCATTTTTTATAATGATTTGTTTGCAGAATCTTTTTTGAAAGGAATTTAAAGATGCAGCATTGTAGAATGTTGTGTGTCCAATAATATTGTTGGTTTAGATTTCACATCCTAATCAATGTGATAAGAGGGCCCAGAAAAGAAAGGCGAGTGAGAAAGTTGAAAAGAATGGATCTGTACAAGAGTTTTAGCAATTCAGACATGGCCCTGTTTTAAGCGTCATAAAAGGAATAAAAGTTTATACTGATCTAGGAATGAGTAAAGAGACAGATTAGCACATAATGGATAAATTGTTGTACATCTCCATCATATCTGGAATAGAGAAAGTCATAAGGGATCTCCTACTAGTGGGAGTGGAATTTGAATGCTTTTTCCTGAAACCTACAATTTAAGTCAGACTTTTGTGTTAGAAGGAAATTTGATGTTCGATGAGATCTTCACATATCTGTGAAGCACAATAGAATAGGCTGTGTTGGTGGTGTTAAGAGTAATGAGTGTCATGTGGAGAGAATATGGTCCCTCAGAGAGGCACAGTATGAGGCAGAATATAGTCCCTGAGGTCCCTCAGACAAACACAAGTACACAGTGGATGTTGCGTGAGCCAAAGGACATGTTAAGCAGAATAAGACAAAATACTACAGTAGTGATAGTGATTTCCGGTGATGGTTTAATCTCTCATAGTAAGTGAGAGCGTGGTCAATAGTGAAAGTGGCACTTGCATGCTCGATTTTAAGAATTAAATTCTGCTTTGTCATGTATAGACTCCCATTTCTGTCAAATTGTGGCTCATTGGGGCTAAGAGGTGGCAGTGTGGGGAAAACATAAACCCCTATGGGGCAGACATCACCCATAGGCAGAAGGTTTTCATAGTGTTCTCAAAGGGAGAATATTTTTTGCCCACAGTTTTAAAAAGGTTTGTTCAAAGCTGTTGTAATCGAATATAGATATAATTATGGTATAATACAAAATTGTTTTAAACTGCATGTTTTTGCCTCACTTAGTGGATGTAAAGCCATTGACAGGAGGATATTGATTTTTAATTAAATAAATTATCTAAACAATGTTGCACATTTTTCACTTTTCTTTTCATCAATCTTAACTAATTTTAAACAACTCACCATAATTTAGTTAACATTTTCTTTTAGTATCCTTATCATTGTGTGTTTTGAAGGGGGGGGGGGAGGTAGGGTGATAGTTGTTTTATTAACACCAATGGAGAAGCACAAACTTTGGTGCATTTGCACTTATTTGCATGTCCAGTCTGGAGCACACTAAACAGCAAAAACCACTGTAAACTACATGTAATTAGTAGCAACACAAGTCATTATTTAATGTATTCGGTCATTCTTTAAATTGCCCTGTCCCATCTCCTTTCTCTATCCACTGTACTTTGCCCCCGAAAGACTAACGTTCTAAAAGGGCTTTTAGCACCTTTTGTTCTAGAATCCCCTGTGGCAGGTGGGCTCAGTTGTGACAATAGTTCTGATCTCAAATTAATTTTATCTCAACCTTGGCGAGATAACTTTGTGTGTTGAATGAGCAGTTTTGTGGATTAGTGTGAGGGAGAGAATTGCAAAACCTTGTATTATACCTATACAAATTGATTCTCGGTGATCAGAGCCATTAATTCAAAATTTCCAAAGAGATCCTGATTTTGCATTTCTATTTGTCACAAAGAGATTATTGCATACAGGAAAAGGCAGAAAATATACAAGAAACAAAACAGGGGTAGGCTAGCTTTGCTGATGTGGATCCCAACATGTGGATGTCTGAGAGAAGTAGAGACACAGCTGATCAGTGTATGAGTTGCATTTGTGTGAGTGTAATTCCTGGATTTGACTCTGCATGAGACCGGTTGCCCTGGAAGGCTAGGGGCATAACAGATGTTTGAGGGATTAAATTGTATGAGAGATAGCTATGTATGTTGAACGCAACAGTGAGAACATGCCAAGTTTAAGATCAATGATAAATGGAGTCCTGTTTTGATCTACAAAAAAAATATTCTGTTTGTTTGGCACATATATAGATTTCCAGATATTTGACAAAAGAAAAAAAAAAAGGAATAAGAAGTCACATTGGATTTGTCACCCTCACTTAGCACTTTCTCAAAAACAGCCCTAAACAGAGGTGAGGCACATACGTTCTCCGGCCCGCATTGTGTCTACCACATGCTGTCAGCCTGATACTTGATGTCTGATATTATTTGCACTGTACCTGCAAATCTAAACATGCGTTTACCCTTCACTTAACATATGTGTGTAGCATAAAACAGGACTCTGTTTTATTATGTATGTCAGGAGTCCCTGTGTGCCTTATGTGCGTGAGAGCTACACAACTGAGATAGCTGTGTGATGTGTAATTTTGAAAGTGTGTAGGATGAATTGAGCATGTGCAGAATCAGAGTGACAGTGCTGTTAGAAGGCCACACATCTTCCTCTTATTGTGTATGCGCTTACAATTCCTTGACCTTCTAGTCAAAGTATAGTCACAATCTGAGAAATCTTTAAACAGGAACAGTGTTTTTTAAAATTCCTGCTCCCTCTACTCCTAATGAGGTTATGACCAACCGCTTATTATAATTGCTTCCAACTCCTTTTAATTTTCAAGCTTATTAATCATAAGAAGAGTTATTTAAAATTGCATAAATTAATCTTAGATTAAAAGACCATCAAGGCCTAGAAACAATTAAGAATATGCTGGGAATCCCAGGGGCAGCACAGTGTCTGATTGTAGTAGTCAGGTGGGCCGGGCTGAGAAGGCAACTAGATGATTAATGCATGAAACATTTAAATGAGGTGTGGAAGTGCCACTCACTGACCCCATAACTGTCTCACCTGCCATAGAGATGAAGCAGTTACTGATCCTAACCAGAACTACAGAGGCTCATGGGCCCACTGGCAGGTCAAGTAATGGTAACTAAAAACCATATTACTTGATCTTCAGATACATTAGCATAGGTTGTGTAACTGTTATGTTGCCAGTGATGATGGCCTGTGGATGTATCAAATCCATCACATTATAGATTTATCTTTGTTTACTGATGGCTCATTGAGGTCATCCAACACTTTCAAAGCCTTTGATGACAATGTTAAAAATAATAAAGGTAAACCTATCTAACCAGCCACTGTTTAGTTTTTGGTTTTTATTTTAACATGGGTGTTATCTTGCAATCTCCAGTTATGATTACCCATGGTGGCTTCATCACCTTGAGGCACTATATGTCACTTAAATGAAGAGGGATGTTGCATACAATGATTATTTTTAATCTTTCTGACAGGGTCACCCATTCATTGTCCAGTTTAACGATGGGAACACAGAGGCGGTGTCTATGTGGGTGTGCCGTGCATTGGAAGAGCGAAGAGCCCAGGGTGGTCATGAGTATGTTGGCTAAACAGTGGATGTCTACAGGTGTCTTCACTACACGCATGATGGTTGGAAGAGGAGATTAACCTTTGGCAAGAATCAAGCTCTTAGATTTCTAACTAAAAGGCTAGAACAGTTTGCCATGCGGTGACGACGATATTCATGATCTTCAACCAATGGAGCTTCAGGATTGTGGGAAACAATGAGATAGGTAGCACTGTTACACACCCTGTATTCTCGAGAAATTCTTCAAAATTTCAAGAGATGGGTATTGGGCAACAAATTATGCTTCCCATCCCTAACAAAGCTTTTACTCATTGGAAGAGACAAGGTAGTTATTGGGTTGTGGCAGCCTCATTTATTTAGAACTTGGGCCTTCCTTCACCACCATGGGTCCCAGGGTCAAGGACTTCCTGATGGAATGTAAGATCTATCATGCATAACTTCTACAGTAGCGACCTCTTTTTTTCTTTTTTTGTACCTCTTTCTTTTCTTTTGGCCTTCTTAGAGGCAGTGGACTGCACATTTCTGAGAAGACTGTGTTCCCAATCAAACACTCACTCATGTGCTTTCTCTTTACACATTGGTCATGAGTTTGGCTTTCAATAACTTTATTCCTCAGTTACACAGTGTATTACATGTATTGACTGTCTTGCACAGATTTATGCTTCCTACATACTAATAAACCATATTTTGTACGAATTATGTCGGTTTGTAAATCTAGGTATCAAATGGAACATTTTTCAATAAAAATGTTAACAATAAAAATGGGTTTGTAAAATATGGAGAAACTACAGAAGTGCGCTAAGCGTGCCAGAGTATGATACTGCTGTAGTACTATGAAATAAGGTTGCCTTCAACAATCTTATGTGTGCTTGTATCTTAATAATGCTAGCAATTCTTGCATTCTATTTTAAAAATGTAATGTAATTTGTTTACTTTTCAAAGTATTTCATACATAGAGATGAGCTAACCTGTGGTTGCTTATTAAAATGCAAATCTCATCACATTCAGAAGTTATGCAAAAACTGAATAATTCTTGCAATGGTGCTGGCTGACCTTTATTTCCAGAAAAGCTGGAGACCTGCATGTGGAACACGTATGTTAAATCCAGTTCTTAAGAGAAAGTGAGGTCTGGGATAATATAAAGGAGTTCATTATAAAGATATTGTAGGATCGTGATCTTTTATATTGCGAGCAGGGCGATACATAAAGAGTATGGTTTCAAGAATCAGTGACATTGTCTATACCAAGAAGAACCCATATTCAAGGTAAATGTCTGCTTAAGTTAAAGTCTTCCTGGTTGTTCTGAGTGGAACATCTACAGATTGTGAACTTGACCTCATTAAAAGAAATGTGTAAGTGGACTTTAAGATGCCAAGAAAAATGCGTTGTGGTGCTGAAAGAAGTCAAATCAAGTGGATTGATCCCAACATGTAGAATGGATAGCAGTGCCTCTTTTTTGGTATGACTCCATATTTAGCAGCTAAGATAAGTAAGATTATGTAGAAGGCTCAAACCATGGCTCCCGGTCATTGATCAGTGTATTTTTAAAGGGATACGATAGGTACCAAAGCAACTTTAGCTTAATGAAGTAGTATTGGTGTATTGATCATGCCCCTGCAGGCTAATTGTTTGCCATTTAGATGTTAAGTCACTTTGTTTAAAGAGCCCTAGTTACACCTCCCTGCATGTGAGATGCACTGCCTTTCTAAGCACTTCCTGTGAAGAGAGATCCAATGTTTACACTTCCTGTATTGCACATTCAGTTTAATTTAGAATGTCAACAGTGCAGGACTCCAGAACATAAAGTCCTGCACTGTTAATAGCCCACAGGAACCTCCTGTGTGTTATTAAAGTTCTATGTATGCAGTTCGGGGGGAGGGGGAAAGGAGTAAGGCAGTGTCTATAAACTTGATGAGTAGGTTTAATTTATATATTTTATTCTGTAATCAAAGCAGTTCCGTCTGTCTCTGAATGTGGCTACTATACTACCTCTCTCATAGAATGCTGTGAGTCTGTAAAAGTTAGCATGGAATTGTTTTGTTCTGTGACATTACAGAGTGGAATTGATGCATCTCTAATAAGAAGTGTTAAGGTAGACAGAAACTGTGATCACCTTGCCTAATAACCTATTCTGGAAACAAGTAGCTAAGGTGCTTGGAGTGTGCCTTTAAGTTGTACCGTAATCCATCTTTGAAAGTAAAAGTGCATTGTCTATATGAAGCAGAGGCTTTGCTTTGTAGTGTAAGACACATTTAAACAGCGTATGCTTTGTCCCAAGTGTATGTTTGTGTAAGGAAAATTGCTTATCATGTTTCCTGCATGGGATGTGATTGAATATTGTTTTTCCAATTCCTTTGTAATGTGTTCAGAGGGGCACATAAAGCATCAGCAGCAGAGGTGACTGCACAGTTTGTAGATACATTTTGTCAATGTAAGAATATTTATTACCATGTATTACCATGTAACAGAAAGCTTGACTGTCTAGATTTCCTAACATTTTTCACCCATCTATCAAAATCTCAAAACATTTATTTTAAAGCTATTCTTTTCTATTTGGTTTCAACAGATTAGGATAATACTTGTCCTGCAAGTTCAAAGCATCCTTTCAAAGAAAGCATGAGCAAAATTGTATTTTCATTGGTTAAGAGTAGCTCTGTTTTTAAGTCATGTCTTGTTTTTCAGAAGCTGGGGGATAGCAAAGATCCTAATGGATTACTGACTGTTGTTATCATGCATGATCATAACATGTTGATTTTAAACGGAATCTAGCAGATTAAAACCGAATTTGGATAAAGATGGGCAGTAGTTCTAGTGACAAAACTTATTGACTTGTTAGATCATATAGCTTGTGAGCACTACAGTGCGCATATCTCGATTTTCCTTTAGGACCAGACTTGAAGTCCGATCTTTCCAAATGGAAACGCTACTATTTCTTATGACTTAAAGGATATTCCTTAAACCAGCAGTAAAATTAAAGAGCAAATAAATTTTAATCTGAAGTTTAATTCTGCTGCTGTGTCAACTGCAGAGTGCGCTGGTAAACAAATAATGCTGAGGTAGGTCATCAGCGACCTGGAGAAATTCCCACGTCGCAGCTTGGCTCCAGGTGATAAAAAAAAAGACCCAAGCTAGCAGATGTGCTGCGAGAACTCCAATGGCCCCTGCTTAGCCAGAGAGAAGACTGCAGCTGAATGCAACATGTTTATAAATGCAGGGAGATGTGGGGACATAATAAAGGGGTTCTTCTAAACCAGGGTTCATACATACAAAATGCTGTTTGTTTTAAATCATTCTGTATTTTTGTGTTATTGTGTTTACTGGGGTGAGAAGTGTAGTGGAACAAAATAAATAATACCCTTTCTCAACATTTCCCCGTCCATGGTGATACTTATGGATAAGGCCGTGCAAGGCATGCCTTTCAAAGCATTGTTTGTGGCTTGCAGCTCCGTTGTACTTTGCACCATGGGTGGGGGGAGGCTAAGTTAATTTGTATCGTGTCTCATCTTTTAGTTATCCAAGGACCCAACATTGCAGTTCTGTGACACATATGAGCTTATCCCATTACTAGTGCTTATAGACACAACAAGGGAGCTGTACTTTAGTTGTCCTATTTCTACTGACTACTAACAGTTTAACCTCAAATAGGGCAGTAATATGGGAGCAAAAATTGAAATATTATCAGTAGGCAGAGAAAGGGTGGGCTTTTTTTTCTGTAATGGCACATGTGAGCAAAAACTATTTTGAGACCTGAGTGGGGATTTACCGAAGGGCAAGCTATTTAGTTCCTCTAAGCTTTTGTCCATTCTTATATTTTTTTTGTCCATTCTTATATTCTCTGTTCTTGTTGCAATTCATTAACATGCCTCTCCCCAAGTTAAAAGGGTAATCCAGACGTGGACCCCGTGCTTACTGTGCCTAGAGGGGCATCAGTTACACCTTACTGACTAGGCCCAAAGAAGGCCGAAATGATCGTCTGGGGTTGCTATATCTCTTCTGCAGACAGAACCCAACAGCATTTTGGTTCTGGACTGCCCATACGGGTGGGATCAGTATGAGTCTTGGAATAGGATCTCTCTGTAATGGCACAAGTGAGCAAAAACTGCTTTGAGACCTGAGTGGGGATTTACTGAAAGGCAAACTAGTTTTTCTAAGATTTTGTCTGTTCTCAGAGTTCTAATTCTCTGTTTTTGTTACTTCTTTAACAGTCCAGTTACTCACGTGAAGCTCTTAGGTCGTCCTTTCATATATGAATGAGCAGTCTGGAAAACCATATTTTGCACCTTGTACCTGATAGAAACTGTGAGACCAGAAGTAATATAAATTCAAATGGGAATAAATCAGAGTCTGTCAGCAAGACCAAAAGGCAAATCTTTTTTTACACAATTTATAGTTCTGGAAAAATTAACTATATTTTCAGACAGGTGTTAAGCTCATTGTAATTGGCGTTTAAAAATCTAACTGTTCTTTCTCAGACTATCACATCCCTCTTGTTGGCATTCTTTAAAAAAAAAAAAAAAAAATAGAAAGTGCTCTGTGACTGCATTTTAATATTTATTGAAACAAAAGCAAATACCTCACTTTATTTCATGCAGCCTTTGCAAGCCCTGCTCTTTTCCCCGCATATTGGTTTTCATGTTAGGAAGATATTGTAACAAACTACCTTCCCTGGTGTTCTGTTTTCCATACCCTTCATTCGTCTTCCGAACGGACTGTGTGTGGTCCTCCCTCCTTATACCCTTCAAAAGCTGACCTCCCCTGGCTGTTAACCACAAATTGGTGATTAACTGGAGTGCTTCCCTGTGTGGCACTCCCGAACGCTGGCAGCGGTACCTGGTTGTCGACGCCTGGAACTATTTTCGACCTCGCATTTCTGCTAACCCGTTCAAATATGGTACCACTGCCTCCACTTCCCGACCAATTAGACAAACCGCGTTTGGGAGATAGGATCTACCGAACAGGGGGAGCATTCGTCGGTGTTCGTATGAGAACCCCTGAAAGATGACCAGTTGTTGCCTTGTTTTCTATGGAACTATTTTGGGACACAACTCATGGCCGACCGGCCAAAACTTTATTTAAATGGCATTCCGGAACCACCTAAAGGACCTGAGCACTATTTCAACAAAGTGGGTGCTCAGACCCAAGCTATTCAGTGATATGACTTTCGTGGGGTTTCTATGTTATTAAAATGTATTTTTATGGTGTTTTATAATATTGTATAGGTTTCTTGTATCTGAGAGATAATTAAGTTATAGTTTTCTCACGAAATTATCTCTCAGAAACAGAGACTCCTGGGAGGAAAACCCTTGAATTCTTGATGTGGAGACCCCATGCTAGGGGTCAGTGCATAAAAGCTGTGTGTGGCCAGAATAAAATCAGTTGTACTCCCAGAACTGTGTGTTGTCCAGTTACTGGGGAGGAGGTGGGCTATTCACTTGGCTATTTCTTGTTCCTGAATTCCTGATCATAGCAGAGGGAGAGTTCTGGTCAGGACCAAGGCTCTGCTACAGATATGTTGGAGCTGTTAGACCAGGAAGCCATGATGAATACCAGCCTCTTGCTTGAGGTACAGTATAACCCACTCTGAGAATATTAATAAGCTCCTTATTTTAGATTAGTAATGGACTCCAAGATTTCTAGTGGCAATCTATGCACCACATGATTTACTTATGTATCACATGACCTATACGAAGAGATTCTTGAGTTTTATACCCAATGGACATGGATTACAACTACAAACTTAAATTATGCATTTAAAGATGCTGTTGAAGATGAGTGCCAAATGGGCACATATTTTTGTGGTAATATGAAGCCTTTATGTTCTGGAGTCAGTCCATATTGGATTTAACCCCTTAAGGACACATGACGTGTGACATGTCATGATTCCCTTTTATTCCAGAAGTTTGGTCCATAAGGGGTTAATAACCAGTGTTTCTGAATTTCCAGATATTCTTAAAAATGCTAATCTGTCTAATTGACTTCCCTACAGGCAACATCAATGCATGTGCTATATCCATACTCATATGCTGGCCATCTCTACTATACTGTCATTCATGTGGTTTGTAGCCACAAAACTACTTGATAAATAACTTTTTATTTTTAATTGGTGCTGTGATAAATGCCTGCATTGTGCTCTGCCATCTTTCATACAGAGCCCATACAAGCTGGAAAGCCTTTCACAAGTTTTGATGGGCCTAATTACAGAATCATATCGACCAAAAACAGTAAAACACTCCCAAGCATCATGTATCTGATAGAGATGGTGCTGGAGAGAAAGAAAACAGCAGCTATAAGAAAACACATACCCTAGGCTAATCTCTCTCTAATTTATGTTTTCATCTTTCAAGTAAATCCATAACCCCTAACAGCAGTGTCCAGTCAAGCTGGAAGTCAATGGGCATGGTAAAAGGGTGTGCCACTGACACAAATCACGTAACCTGCCAAAAGGGGCGAACATGCCCAAAAAGAGGACATGTCTGCCCAAAGAATTAGAAGGCCAGCCTGGCATGAATGCATGTCAGGCTGCCTGCCAATCATGCAGCTGGCCAACTAAGGGCATACTATGCAGACAGCACCCTGAGCTTGGCATAAATGCATCTAATGATGCGCTCACTCAACGCTTTCTAAGGACTGTTCCACAGCACTCACTGGTCCACTTGTCTCCTTACCTTCTTATTAGCAGGCAGAAGCTCCTGGTATATAGTCTGTGAAGGAGAAAAGCTGTATGTAGTGAGTTTAGAAGAAAGGGAACATGCCACAGTGTTAGAGAGACCAAAGTCAGCATTACCTTAAAGGATCACTAGAGGGTCAGGAACACAAACATGAATTCATTACCCTATAGTGTTAACACCACCATCTAGCCCCCCTGGACCCCTCATGCCTCCATAAATATAGCAAAATCTTACTATATTCAAGCCTGAAGCTGTAACTCTGCATGCTGTTAGACTCATAAAAACAAGCAGTCTGCTGACATCATTATAAGTGGTGGCCTGATCCAATCACAGTGCTTCCCCATAGGATTGCCTGAAACTGACAAAAAGGCAGATCAGGGTCAGAGCCAGCATGATTAAAACACAGCCCTGGCCAATCAGCATCTCCTTATAGAGATTAATTTAATTAATGAATCTATATGAGGAAAGTTCAGTGTCTGCATGCAGAGGGAGGAGACACTGAATGTTTAGATACATTTTAGGCAGCCATGACCCAGGAAGGATCTCTAACAGCCATCTAAGGAGTGGCCAGTGAAGTTATCATTAGGCTGTAATGTAAAGACTGAATTTTCTCTGAAAAGACAGTGTTTACAGCAAAAAGCCTGACGGTAATGATTCTACTCACCAGAACAAATTCAATAAGCTGTAGTTGTTCTGGTGACTATAGTATCCCTTTAACTATATTCATTGTCAGCCAGTCCACACAAGTTTTGTTCCCATACATCCCTCTTAAGTTTCCATACTTAAGAGTATGTGAAAAGTAGTTAGGGTTGCCACCTTTCTTGAAAAAACATACCGGCCTTACTAATTTGCATAATTAAATATGTATGCGTGACATCACATGATGTAAATCACAAGGAGTGACATAAGAGAAAATTCTGTAAAATCACCAAAAAACTACTTAGTTTGATTCTGCTGTATAGATGGATTCCTCCCAGTGCCCTCATGACTCAGTGCCCCCATGTGTCGATTACTCCAAGTCTCAGTGTTCCTATGTATCAGTGTCTCAGTGCCCCATGTCTCCCAGTATCCCCTAGTGTCGTGTCCCCAGGTCTCCCAGTGATCCTATGTATCACAGTGTCTCAATGCCCCATGTCTCCCTGTGTCCCCATGTATCCCAGGGTCCCCATGTCACTAGGAAGACAGGGAGACCTGGGGACACTGAGACACTAGGGGACTCTGGCTGGGACACATGGGGACAATGGGAAAATAGGGGACACTTGAAGACGTGGGGACACAGACACCAGGGACACAGACACTAGAGACACTGGCTGGGGGACATGGGGACATTGAGACATGGTGGCACTGGGAGACATGGGGACACTGAGACACCAGGGCCACAGACACTAGGGACACTAGCTTAGAGACATGGGGACATTGTGACACTTGAGGCACTGAGAGACATGGAGGCACTAGGAGACATGGGGACAGTAAGACACTGGCAGACTGGGTGCACTAGGAGACTAGGGGTCACTGGGAGACTAGGGGGCACTGAGACACCAGGGACACTGGCTGGGAGACATGGAGACAGTGTGACCCCATGTGTCTGTGTCGTAATGTCTCCCAATGTCCCTTAGTGTCTCAGTGTATGTCTCTTTGCAGCCTTTCCCCCCATCCCTTACTTCCCTGAGCTGTAGGCTGTCTCTGCAGGGTGGGAATTTTATGGCAAGACAGGAGGCTTCATATTTGCTTATCTTTCTTTACTGAAACTCCCAGCAGCAAAGAAATAGTTAATAAAGTTGTAAAAAATTCAACCAATCATAACACAACATAGAGCAATATAGTGCCACCAGACTCCTCCCACTTCCTCTTTCTTTGCTGCTTGCCTCCCAGGTGAGTCTACTCTAATTACGCTGCCTAGCTTCATTATTTGAAACCTTAAATTGTCTTAGATTATTTGATGATTTTTTATTTGCTAATCCTATCCTGAGATAGCTTTAATAACAGTTTCAGCAATCCTACAGGGTAATTTCCTTTTAGGAACCTTTATAAAAAATTTTCGTTTTTATTTCAACTGTCATGTTTTTCCCCCTTTAATTTTTATTTTTTTTATTTTATCATTTAGGTGTTTACACCTTTAACTGTATCAGGGTTTTAGCCGCACACAGACACAGCCCACCGGGCTCTCCCTTCCCTCCTCCCTTCCCATCAGGAGAATGTGTGTACGGTCTCCATTTCAAACGGGACCGTTTCTCCTGCACAGCCTTCGCGCCCTTTTTCACACTCTCTTCCCGCCGAATAACCGCGCCGCCCCCTTTTACTCGCGGCGGCCATCTTTTCTAATCGCGGTACTCGCGTTTTTTCACCCGCAGCCCCTGACAGGATTTTTTCACTGTGGGCACTAACTACAACCTCCACAGGAAGGTAAGTTACTTATTATTTGGCCCATACATTAAAACCTTGTCTCTAAGAAGATCAGAATACTGATCACAATTTCTTTCTCCTTGCAGATTTTGCTGATAGCCAAGTCCTGCCTGCTACACTGTTTGGGTGACCCCTTCCTCTTATATTACATATTTATACTCCACTGTATAAATTATCTATATTAAAAATTGTTGTGTGGCTGACACCACCTTCTTTCTTCTGTGGGTGACCCCCACCATAACTACTGCCGATAATATTTATGTGGCTGACACCACTCTGCTTATTTTGTGGGTGATCCCCACTTTATTTCTACATAGCCTCACCATAACTACTGCCTATAATATTTTGTGTGGCTGACACCACTTTTGTTTATTTGTGGGTGACCCCCACTTTAGTTTTACATAAATTTCTGTATTATATTGGTGCTTATCACCATAGTGGGTAACTCCACCTCACTGACTTTCATATATCTACATATATACTATATATTCGTACTAAATTGCTGTTCACCATTTGTTAAAGGGTGACCCCCTTTTTTGATTGTGCCTAATAATTGTGGGTGACCCCCACTGTTTCTTAATTCATGTGGGTGACCCCCACCTTTCTATTTGTCTAGTTGAGTTGCCTCATCTCTTCATTTGCCAGCCCTGCCTTATAATTTTACTACACCTACCTGTAGTTTTTAATCTGCCTCCATTGTCATTTCCCTAATAAACATTATGTCGGAACACCAAGACCCTGCAATCTCTGCAGAACTTCAGGATTGGCTGTTCGCCACTATTGCAGAGTCCATTCCCAAGGCTCTGGCAGCTTATCATGAGCAATCTGCTACAGAGGTTCATCCCTCTACACACCAACCCTCTGACTTAGAGGATTCCCACCTTTCAGACCAAGAAAGTGTCCCGTGCAAAAGACCCTGGAAAGGGAATAGCGCTACTGCGGGCAAAGGCAAAGCTCCTGCAAAAATTCTCAAACATTCCTAACCATTCGTTATGCAGAATCCGACAGACCCTCTTGAGGGCTCTACCTCCCGACTAGCTGGTCATATCTTAAACGACTATGAACCACCTACTCTGATGAGGATCCTACGGTGAATGTGCCCCAGGATTCCTCAACATCAGAGTTTGTTAAGGAAACTTTTAATGTTCAGGATGCTAAGGGTGCTCCCCCATCTAAAGAGCCTGCCTCAGACACCCTCCTGCATGCTTCAGGCCTTCCCCTTTTTGATCCAAGAGTGATTCGTCACCCACGGTCTGCTGAATGGACCCCTCCTGATCACATTGCCAGTTACTGCAAAATGTGGCTACGCAAGCCCCTCGAAAAAGAACTCAGAAATAAATTGAGGGCTGAATGCCCAAGACCTACTATTCCTGGCAAAGTTGCCTCTACCCCTGAATTCGACCCCATGCTGGTCACCTTTTTGACTAAATCTGGCAAAGACCCTCGTAAGGGTATAGAACAAGGGTTAAAAGCAGCCCAAGACAAGCTTTTGGACATTTCAGGTCCCATAATCCAGATTTTTATCCTGGCAGATGAGGCACTCACTAGTGGTGAATTCGATCCACACGTTATCAGAGAATGGGCTCAGAGAGCTCTTTGCCTATTAGGCAATGCAAACGTGGCAATTTCAATAGAAAGACGAAAAGCGGCACTTTATAAAATTGACGCTAAATTAATAGACTTAAGCTCTAAGGAATTGGGACCAGACGCAGATGGTCTTCTATTTGGTGACAGCTTTATGCGAAACCTCTCTAAGCATGTCTCTGTATTCACAACGCTTAATAAAGCCCAGTCCTCACTACGCAGGGACTTCCGCTCCCAAACCCATCGTTTTTCCGGGAGAGCTGGTCGCTTCAGGGGCCGAGCTACCAGTAGAGCAGCCTTTGCAGGCTATAGGCCCCGACCCACAGATCATTGGTCCTCTGGACCCACAAGACCCTACCACAGACAGCTCTTCAGCTCCAGAGGCTCTATTCGAGGACGTGGCTCTGCATCCCTACGCGGACGCACTGCTTCAGGTAATGGACCTTACTTATTTAAAAAATGTGTCAATTGCAGGTCGATTAACCCTTTTTTTCCAACAGTGGAAACTACTCTCTCAGGATCACTGGATCCTCCACACAGTCAGGGGTTTCGAAATAGATTTTTTCACACACCCCACTCAGAGCCACCCTCCAACACCCTTAGGGATGTCACAAACAGACAAACTAACCTTAGATTCAGAGTTGCACAAACTATTAGACAAAGGGGCGATCGAACCCTCGCCTTTCCCTTACACTTTCATCAGCAACATGTTCCTGGTACGGAAAAAGACGGGAGATCACCGTCCTATTATCAACCTCAAGGAACTGAATCAGTTCATCACATATCGCCATTTCAAGATGGAAGGTATCCATCTTCTCAGGGACCTACTCTGTGTGGGAGACTGGTTCTCCAGATTCGACCTCAAGGATGCCTACCTCACGGTCCCAATCGCACCAAGTCACCGTGCGTTCCTTCAATTCCTCTGGCAGGGCGAAATTTGGCAGTTCACCTGCCTTCCTTTCGGGCTTTGTTCCGCCCCTTGGTGTTTCACCAAGTTAATGAAGCCGGTCATGGCACTACTCCGCTCTCGGGGAATACGTTCCATCATATATCTGGACGATATTCTGATCATGGCCCAAGACCAACATTTGCTTCGCAAACATACGCACATGACCTCTGCTCTCCTTCAAAACCTTGGCTTTGTCATAAACTTCCAGAAATCAGACCTGGAACCATCTCAGGTAGTCCAGTTTCTGGGCTTTCAAATAGACTCAGTCCAGGCAACTTTGCAGCTGCCTTACCCAGGGGTCAAGTCCTGGGGAAAAAAGTGTGGGAACTCACCCAAGATTCCCGCCGCCCCCCCCCCTTTAAAAAAAAAAAATTACACTCCTATGCATATAGTGCAGTGCAGGGTGTGTATAATGAATGTAGTGTGTTTGTAGTGAATGCAGAGTGTGTACAATGAATGCAGTGTGTATGAATAGTGTGTTTGTAGTGAATGCAGAGTGTGTATAGTGAATGTAGTGTGTAGTGAGTGCAGAATGTGCATAATAAATGCAGAGTGTGTATAGTGAATGCAGAGGGTGTATAGTGAATGTAGTGTGTTTGTAGTGAGTGAAGAGTGTGTATAATGAATGCAGTGCGCGCTGGATGACGTGTGTGTGAGTGCTGGATGAGTGCTGATGTGTGTGAGTGCTGGATGACGTGTGTGTGAGTGCTGGATGATGTGTGATGATGTGTGTGTGCTGGATGATGTGTGTGTGTGTGCTGGATGATGTGTGTGTGTGTGTGTGTGCTGGATGATGTGTGTGTGGAGTGCTGGATGATGTGTGTGTGTGCTGGATGATGTGTGTGTGAGTGCTTTGATGATGTGTGTGCTGGATGATTGTATAATGAATGCAGTGTGTTTTTAGTGAGTGCAGAGTGTGTGTACAATGAATGCAGTGTATGTAGTGTGTTTGTAGTGAATGCAGAGTGTGTATAGTGAATGTAGTGTGTAGTGAGTACAGAATGTGCATAATAAATGCAGAGTGTGTATAGTGAATGCAGAGGGTGTATAGTGAATGTAGTGTGTTTGTAGTGAGTGAAGAGTGTGTATAATGAATGCAGTGTGTGTGAGTGCTGGATGATGTGTGTGTGCTGGATGATGTGTGTGTGTGCTGGATGATGTGTGTGCGAGTGCTGGATGATGTGTGTGTGTGTGCTGGATGATGTGTGTGTGTGCTGGATGATGTGTGTGTGTGTGTGTGCTGGATGATGTGTGTGTGTGTGTGCTGGATTATGTGTGTGTGAGTGCTGGATGATGTGTGTGAGTGCTGGATGATGTGTGTGTGAGTGCTGGATGATGTGTGTGTGTGCTGGATGATTGTGTGTGAGTGCTGGATGATGGGTGTTTGTGTGAGTGCTGGATGATGGGTGTTTGTGTGAGTGCTGGATGATGGGTGTTTGTGTGAGTGCTGGATGATGTGTGTTTGTGTGAGTGCTGGATGATGGGTGTGTGAGTGCTGGATGATGGGTGTGTGAGTGCTGGATGATGTGTGTGGGGGGGGGGGAGCATTTTTTTTAACTTTATGTGTCTATATTTTTTTTTATTTTATCCCCCCCTCCCTGCTTCTTACCTTGTCAGGGAGGGGGGAGATCGCCTGGTGGTCCGGTGGTATGCTGGAGGGAACCAGCCGCTGCACAGAGGGGCCATCACACGCAGTGTTCCCTCTCCAGCTCTAACTCTCGCGAGACTCGCCTGTGCGGAGCGTTGCCATGGTAACAGCCGCGGGTCTCGCGAGAGTTATAGCTGGAGAGGGAACACAGCATGTGACGGCCCCTCAGTGCAGGTAGCAGGGCCGGTCCTGCAGGACAGGTAATGGGAACGGCGTTCCTGCTTTGGAAAAAGTGCAGGAACGCCGTTCCCATGCGTTCCTGCAGGACTCGAGCCCTGGCCTTACCCCAAAATAAAACACATAAAGAAAGAAATCCAAAAGTTGCTTTCTTCACAACAGCCTCGGCTCCGCGACCTTGCACACATTCTGGGTCTCCTTTCCGCATCAATTCAGGCTATATTTCCCGGGCCTTTACACTACAGAGCGATGCAACGGTTGAAAACAACCTACTTGCATCGCTCAACCTCTTACGATCAATTAATTTCTCTGACGGACGAAGTTATCATCGAACTTCATTGGTGGCTTCGCAACATGGAAGCCTGGAATGGGAAAGCGATTTTCGGGTCTCAACCAGATTTTATTCTGGAATCCGATGCGAGCCTCTTGGGTTGGGGTGCTACGTGTGCCCAAACCTCCACAGGAGGTCTGTGGTCTCCATCAGAACAGGCTCTCCACATAAATTGCCTCGAGCTCATTGCTGGATCCTTCGCGATCCGCAGCTTTGCCAAGGACGCCTCCAATTGCTCCCTGGTACTACGGATGGACAATGTCTCCGCAGTGCGGTATGTCAACCGACTCGGGGGATCCAAATCCAAACTTCTGTCCGACCTTACCAAGGACCTGTACCAGTTCTGTCTGGACCGAAATCTGTCCATCCGAGCGGAGTATCTCCCTGGGTCCGACAACTTAGTCACGGACTGGTTTTCGCGACATTGGAGGGATGCCAGCGACTGGCAATTAGACCCTCTCCTGTTCCATCACATCCACTTCCTACGGGGGACCTCTCACACTCGACCTCTTTGCATCTCGCCTGAATCGTCAGACAGACGATTTCTTCAGCTGGCTGCCAGACCCTCTATCTCTGGCAGTCGACGCTTTTCTGCAAACTTGGCCACGGGAGGGAGCCTATGCTTTCCCTCCCTTCTCAATGATTCAACGGACCCTTCACCGGGTCAAACAGCAGGAGGTCAGGGTAGTAATAATCACCCCTCTATGGAGGGCCCAGACCTGGATCCCTACCCTCCTGGAACTATCAGTAGACTATCCCATCCTTCTTCCTCGCTCCTTTCGAGTCCTCAGGAACCCAATGGGCGATTTCCATCCTCTTGCCCTACAGGGCCATCTTCAACTGGTAGCTTGGACAGTTTCAGGGGAGCTTGGCATGTCACAGGTCTTTCACGCACGGCTCAAACACTCCTCTGGGAATCGTGGGCTCCAGGAACCAGACGGACCTACCTCTCCACTTGGCGGAGTTGGGTTAGCTGGTGTCTGGAGAGGGACCTCGATCCCGTTTCAACACCTCTCTCTCCCATTTTAAACTTCTTATCATCTCTCTTCGATCAGGGTAAATCTTACCGATCGATTAATATTTTTCGTTCCGCCATTTCGGCGGCCCATGACACTATTGACAATTTCTTGGTTGGGAAACACCCTTCCGTGTGCAGACTTTTACGGGGCATTCGTTTGACGAGGCCACCTTCTGCCAAACACTCTACGTTCTGGGATGTCTCTCAGGTTTTCACACTGTTGGATTCCTGGCCACCTAACGAGGCCTTGTCCTTACGCCAACTCTCTGCGAAATTGGCCTTACTACTGTGTCTGGTGTCCTTCCGCAGAGTTTCAGACGTTCACGCTTTTGACTCTCACGCTGTCACCTTTGCTCCAGACGGTGTCAGATTTACCATTATTAGACGCACTAAGACGAATTCTTCGTCAGTCTTTTATCCATACTTTCCCGATAGGCCGTTACTCTGTGTGGCCCTGTGCACCCGTTGTTACATTGACAGCACTATCTCTTTGCGTCACCCTACCGGACCTCTGTTTGTCTCTTACGTTAAACCTCACAAACCGGTCTCCCCTCCCACCATTGCACGCTGGGTGAGATGGTTGCTTACCCAAGCAGGGATTGATAGCTCTTTCGGAGCCCACTCCGTGAGGGGAGCGGCCGCATCCTCTGCGTTCCGCGCAGGCGGCTCACTGGCGGATATTTTAGCCTCCGCAGATTGGTCACGAGAATCTACTTTTCGCACCTTTTATTTTAAACCAACACCACATGCGGCTTGTTCCTTTATTCAAGAGCGTTAAAACAGCAAATATGAAGCCTCCTGTCTTGCCATAAAATTAGGGATTATTCTATTTTACAGTGAACGAATAATCTAAATTTTATTAAAGACAGGAGGCGAATATTTTCCCTCCCTTCGTTCATTCTGGAACCCACCCTACAGGTAAGTTCTCACTCTGAGATTAATGCATTGTACACTACCTTGCAAATTGATTTGTACGCATACACTTACTATACAGCGAGGGCAAACTTGTACATTCCTTGCAGTTTGTTTGGTAGGCATACAATTAACACTGATCTGGTGGCATAACATACCTGTTCCATATTGTACCATTTTGTGCTTAAATCAGTCAGGATACTCTGGACTATCGTTTTAGAATG
>OW240914.1:105027058-105057058 GCA_933207985.1 Pelobates cultripes
GATTTTAAACGGAATCTAGCAGATTAAAACCGAATTTGGATAAAGATGGGCAGTAGTTCTAGTGACAAAACTTATTGACTTGTTAGATCATATAGCTTGTGAGCACTACAGTGCGCATATCTCGATTTTCCTTTAGGACCAGACTTGAAGTCCGATCTTTCCAAATGGAAACGCTACTATTTCTTATGACTTAAAGGATATTCCTTAAACCAGCAGTAAAATTAAAGAGCAAATAAATTTTAATCTGAAGTTTAATTCTGCTGCTGTGTCAACTGCAGAGTGCGCTGGTAAACAAATAATGCTGAGGTAGGTCATCAGCGACCTGGAGAAATTCCCACGTCGCAGCTTGGCTCCAGGTGATAAAAAAAAAGACCCAAGCTAGCAGATGTGCTGCGAGAACTCCAATGGCCCCTGCTTAGCCAGAGAGAAGACTGCAGCTGAATGCAACATGTTTATAAATGCAGGGAGATGTGGGGACATAATAAAGGGGTTCTTCTAAACCAGGGTTCATACATACAAAATGCTGTTTGTTTTAAATCATTCTGTATTTTTGTGTTATTGTGTTTACTGGGGTGAGAAGTGTAGTGGAACAAAATAAATAATACCCTTTCTCAACATTTCCCCGTCCATGGTGATACTTATGGATAAGGCCGTGCAAGGCATGCCTTTCAAAGCATTGTTTGTGGCTTGCAGCTCCGTTGTACTTTGCACCATGGGTGGGGGGAGGCTAAGTTAATTTGTATCGTGTCTCATCTTTTAGTTATCCAAGGACCCAACATTGCAGTTCTGTGACACATATGAGCTTATCCCATTACTAGTGCTTATAGACACAACAAGGGAGCTGTACTTTAGTTGTCCTATTTCTACTGACTACTAACAGTTTAACCTCAAATAGGGCAGTAATATGGGAGCAAAAATTGAAATATTATCAGTAGGCAGAGAAAGGGTGGGCTTTTTTTTCTGTAATGGCACATGTGAGCAAAAACTATTTTGAGACCTGAGTGGGGATTTACCGAAGGGCAAGCTATTTAGTTCCTCTAAGCTTTTGTCCATTCTTATATTTTTTTTGTCCATTCTTATATTCTCTGTTCTTGTTGCAATTCATTAACATGCCTCTCCCCAAGTTAAAAGGGTAATCCAGACGTGGACCCCGTGCTTACTGTGCCTAGAGGGGCATCAGTTACACCTTACTGACTAGGCCCAAAGAAGGCCGAAATGATCGTCTGGGGTTGCTATATCTCTTCTGCAGACAGAACCCAACAGCATTTTGGTTCTGGACTGCCCATACGGGTGGGATCAGTATGAGTCTTGGAATAGGATCTCTCTGTAATGGCACAAGTGAGCAAAAACTGCTTTGAGACCTGAGTGGGGATTTACTGAAAGGCAAACTACTAAGTTTTTCTAAGATTTTGTCTGTTCTCAGAGTTCTAATTCTCTGTTTTTGTTACTTCTTTAACAGTCCAGTTACTCACGTGAAGCTCTTAGGTCGTCCTTTCATATATGAATGAGCAGTCTGGAAAACCATATTTTGCACCTTGTACCTGATAGAAACTGTGAGACCAGAAGTAATATAAATTCAAATGGGAATAAATCAGAGTCTGTCAGCAAGACCAAAAGGCAAATCTTTTTTTACACAATTTATAGTTCTGGAAAAATTAACTATATTTTCAGACAGGTGTTAAGCTCATTGTAATTGGCGTTTAAAAATCTAACTGTTCTTTCTCAGACTATCACATCCCTCTTGTTGGCATTCTTTAAAAAAAAAAAAAAAAAATAGAAAGTGCTCTGTGACTGCATTTTAATATTTATTGAAACAAAAGCAACCTCACTTTATTTCATGCAGCCTTTGCAAGCCCTGCTCTTTTCCCCGCATATTGGTTTTCATGTTAGGAAGATTTTGTAACAAACTACCTTCCCTGGTGTTCTGTTTTCCATACCCTTCATTCGTCTTCCGAACGGACTGTGTGTGGTCCTCCCTCCTTATACCCTTCAAAAGCTGACCTCCCCTGGCTGTTAACCACAAATTGGTGATTAACTTTAGTGCTTCCCTGTGTGGCCATTTTGTCTCCCGAACGCTGGCAGCGGTACCTGGTTGTCGACGCCTGGAACTATTTTCGACCTCGCATTTCTGCTAACCCGTTCAAATATGGTACCACTGCCTCCACTTCCCGACCAATTAGACAAACCGCGTTTGGGAGATAGGATCTACCGAACAGGGGGAGCATTCGTCGGTGTTCGTATGAGAACCCCTGAAAGATGACCAGTTGTTGCCTTGTTTTCTATGGAACTATTTTGGGACACAACTCATGGCCGACCGGCCAAAACTTTATTTAAATGGCATTCCGGAACCACCTAAAGGACCTGAGCACTATTTCAACAAAGTGGGTGCTCAGACCCAAGCTATTCGGTGATATGACTTTCGTGGGGTTTCTATGTTATTAAAATGTATTTTTATGGTGTTTTATAATATTGTATAGGTTTCTTGTATCTGAGAGATAATTAAGTTATAGTTTTTTCACGAAATTATCTCTCAGAAACAGAGACTCCTGGGAGGAAAACCCTTGAATTCTTGATGTGGAGACCCCATGCTAGGGGTCAGTGCATAAAAGCTGTGTGTGGCCAGAATAAAATCAGTTGTACACCCAGAACTGTGTGTTGTCCAGTTACTGGGGAGGAGGTGGGCTATTCACTTGGCTATTTCTTGTTCCTGAATTCCTGATCATAGCAGAGGGAGAGTTCTGGTCAGGACCAAGGCTCTGCTACAGATATGTTGGAGCTGTTAGACCAGGAAGCCATGATGAATACCAGCCTGTTGCTTGAGGTACAATATAACCCACTCTGAGAATATTAATAAGCTCCTTATTTTAGATTAGTAATGGACTCCAAGATTTCTAGTGGCAATCTATGCACCACATGATTTACTTATGTATCACATGACCTATACGAAGAGATTCTTGAGTTTTATACCCAATGGACATGGATTACAACTACAAACTTAAATTATGCATTTAAAGATGCTGTTGAAGATGAGTGCCAAATGGGCACATATTTTTGTGGTAATATGAAGCCTTTATGTTCTGGAGTCAGTCCATATTGGATTTAACCCCTTAAGGACACATGACGTGTGACATGTCATGATTCCCTTTTATTCCAGAAGTTTGGTCCATAAGGGGTTAATAACCAGTGTTTCTGAATTTCCAGATATTCTTAAAAATGCTAATCTGTCTAATTGACTTCCCTACAGGCAACATCAATGCATGTGCTATATCCATACTCATATGCTGGCCATCTCTACTATACTGTCATTCATGTGGTTTGTAGCCACAAAACTACTTGATAAATAACTTTTTATTTTTAATTGGTGCTGTGATAAATGCCTGCATTGTGCTCTGCCATCTTTCATACAGAGCCCATACAAGCTGGAAAGCCTTTCACAAGTTTTGATGGGCCTAATTACAGAATCATATCGACCAAAAACAGTAAAACACTCCCAAGCATCATGTATCTGATAGAGATGGTGCTGGAGAGAAAGAAAACAGCAGCTATAAGAAAACACATACCCTAGGCTAATCTCTCTCTAATTTATGTTTTCATCTTTCAAGTAAATCCATAACCCCTAACAGCAGTGTCCAGTCAAGCTGGAAGTCAATGGGCATGGTAAAAGGGTGTGCCACTGACACAAATCACGTAACCTGCCAAAAGGGGCGAACATGCCCAAAAAGAGGACATGTCTGCCCAAAGAATTAGAAGGCCAGCCTGGTATGAATGCATGTCAGGCTGTCTGCCAATCATGCAGCTGGCCAACTAAGGGCATACTATGCAGACAGCACCCTGAGCTTGGCATAAATGCATCTAATGATGCGCTCACTCAACGCTTTCTAAGGACTGTTCCCCAGCACTCACTGGTCCACTTGTCTCCTTACCTTTTTATTAGCAGGCAGAAGCTCCTGGTATATAGTCTGTGAAGGAGAAAAGCTGTATGTAGTGAG
Organism: Pelobates cultripes; assembly: GCA_933207985.1. Classification (NCBI taxonomy): domain Eukaryota; kingdom Metazoa; phylum Chordata; class Amphibia; order Anura; family Pelobatidae; genus Pelobates; species Pelobates cultripes. Next base: position 105,031,048 of record OW240914.1, read on the forward strand.
TTTAGAAGAAAGGGAACATGCCACAGTGTTAGAGAGACCAAAGTCAGCATTACCTTAAAGGATCACTAGAGGGTCAGGAACACAAACATGAATTCATTACCCTATAGTGTTAACACCACCATCTAGCCCCCCTGGGCCCCTCATGCCTCCATAAATATAGCAAAATCTTACTATATTCAAGCCTGAAGCTGTAACTCTGCATGCTGTTAGACTCATAAAAACAAGCAGTCTGCTGACATCATTAGAAGTGGTGGCCTGATCCAATCACAGTGCTTCCCCATAGGATTGGCTGAGACTGACAAAAAGGCAGATCAGGGTCAGAGCCAGCATGATTCAAACACAGCCCTGGCCAATCAGCATCTCCTTATATAGATTAATTTAATTAATGAATCTCTATGTGGAAAGTTCAGTGTCTACATGCAGACGGAGGAGACACTGAATGTTTGGATGCATTTTAGGCAGCCATGACCCAGGAAGGATCTCTAATAGTCATCTAAGGAGTGGCTAGTGAAGTTATCACTAGGATGTAATGTAAAGACTGCATTTTCTCTGAAAAGACAGTGTTTACAGCAAAAAGCCTGACGGTAATGATTCTACTCACCAGAACAAATTCAATAAGCTGTAGTTGTTCTGGTGACTCTAGTGTCCCTTTAACTATATTCATTGTCAGCCAGTCCACACAAGTTTTGTTCCCATACATCCCTCTTAAGTTTCCATACTTAAGTAAGAGTATGTGAAAAGTAGTTAGGGTTGCCACCTTTCTTGAAAAAACATACCGGCCTTACTAATTTCAATAATTAAATATTTATGCGTGACATCACATGATGTAAATCACAAGGAGTGACATAAGAGAAAATTCTGTAAAATCACCAAAAAACTACTTAGTTTGATTCTGCTGTATAGATGGATTCCTCCCAGTGCCCTCATGACTCAGTGCCCCCATGTGTCGATTACTCCAAGTCTCAGTGTTCCTATGTATCAGTGTCTCAGTGCCCCATGTCTCCCAGTATCCCCTAGTGTCGTGTCCCCAGGTCTCCCAGTGATCCTATGTATCACAGTGTCTCAATGCCCCATGTCTCCCTGTGTCCCCATGTATCCCAGGGTCCCCATGTCACTAGGAAGACAGGGAGACCTGGGGACACGGAGACACCAGTGACACTGGGAGACTAGGGGACTCTGGCTGGGACACATGGGGACAATGGGAAAATAGGGGACACTTGAAGACGTGGGGACACAGACACCAGGGACACAGACACTAGAGACACTGGCTGGGGGACATGGGGACATTGAGACATGGTGGCACTGGGAGACATGGGGACACTGAGACACCAGGGCCACAGACACTAGGGACACTAGCTTAGAGACATGGGGACATTGTGACACTTGAGGCACTGAGAGACATGGAGGCACTAGGAGACATCTAGGAGATTATCTTTCTTTACTGAAACTCCCAGCAGCAAAGAAATAGTTAATAAAGTTGTAAAAAATTCAACCAATCATAACACAACATAGAGCAATATAGTGCCACCAGACTCCTCCCACTTCCTCTTTCTTTGCTGCTTGCCTCCCAGGTGAGTCTACTCTAATTACGCTGCCTAGCTTCATTATTTGAAACCTTAAATTGTCTTAGATTATTTGATGATTTTTTATTTGCTAATCCTATTCTGAGATAGCTTTAATAACAGTTTCAGCTATCCTACAGGGTAATTTCCTTTTAGGAACCTTTAAAAAAAAATTCGTTTTTATTTCAACTGTCATGTTTTTCCCCCTTTAATTTTTATTTTTTTTATTTTATCATTTAGGTGTTTACACCTTTAACTGTATCAGGGTTTTAGCCGCACACAGACACAGCCCACCGGGCTCTCCCTTCCCTCCTCCCTTCCCATCAGGAGAATGTGTGTACGGTCTCCATTTCAAACAGGGGACCGTTTCTCCTGCACAGCCTTCGCGCCCTTTTTCACACTCTCTTCCCGCCGAATAACCGCGCCGCCCCCTTTTACTCGCGGCGGCCATCTTTTCTAATCGCGGTACTCACGTTTTTTCACCCGCGGCCCCTGACAGGATTTTTTCACTGTGGGCACTAACTACAACCTCCACAGGAAGGTAAGTTACTTATTATTTGGCCCATACATTAAAACCTTGTCTCTAAGAAGATCAGAATACTGATCACAATTTCTTTCTCCTTGCAGATTTTGCTGATAGCCAAGTCCTGCCTGCTACACTGTTTGGGTGACCCCCTCCTCTTATATTACATATTTATACTCCACTGTATAAATTATCTATATTAAAAATTGTTGTGTGGCTGACACCACCTTCTTTCTTCTGTGGGTGACCCCCACCATAACTACTGCCGATAATATTTATGTGGCTGACACCACTCTGCTTATTTTGTGGGTGATCCCCACTTTATTTCTACATAGCCTCACCATAACTACTGCCTATAATATTTTGTGTGGCTGACACCACTTTTGTTTATTTGTGGGTGACCCCCACTTTAGTTCTACATAAATTTCTGTATTATATTGGTGCTTATCACCATAGTAGGTAACTCCACCTCACTGACTTTCATATATCTACATATATACTATATATTCGTACTAAATTGCTGTTCACCATTTGTTAAAGGGTGACCCCCTTTTTTGATTGTGCCTAATAATTGTGGGTGACCCCCACTGTTTCTTAATTCATGTGGGTGACCCCCACCTTTCTATTTGTCTAGTTGAGTTGCCTCATCTCTTCATTTGCCAGCCCTGCCTTATAATTTTACTACACCTACCTGTAGTTTTTAATCTGCCTCCATTGTCATTTCCCTAATAAACATTATGTCGGAACACCAAGACCCTGCAATCTCTGCAGAACTTCGGGATTGGCTGTTCGCCACTATTGCAGAGTCCATTCCCAAGGCTCTGGCAGCTTATCATGAGCAATCTGCTACAGAGGTTCATCCCTCTACACACCAACCCTCTGACTCAGAGGATTCCCACCTTTCAGACCAAGAAAGTGTCCCGCGCAAAAGACCCTGGAAAGGGAATAGCGCTACTGCGGGCAAAGGCAAAGCTCCTGCAAAAATTCTCAAACATTCCCAACCATTCGTTATGCAGAATCCGACAGACCCTCTTGAGGGCTCTACCTCCCGACTAGCTGGTCATATCTTAAACGACTATGACACCACCTACTCTGATGAGGATCCTACGGTGAATGTGCCCCAGGATTCCTCAACATCAGAGTTTGTTAAGGAAACTTTTCATGTTCAGGATGCTAAGGGTGCTCCCCCATCTAAAGAGCCTGCCTCAGACACCCTCCTGGATGCTTCAGGCCTTCCCCTTTTTGATCCAAGAGTGATTCGTCACCCACGGTCTGCTGAATGGACCCCTCCTGATCACATTGCCAGTTACTGCAAAATGTGGCTTCGCAAGCCCCTCGAAAAAGAACTCAGAAATAAATTGAGGGCTGAATGCCCAAGACCTACTATTCCTGGCAAAGTTGCCTCTACCCCTGAATTCGACCCCATGCTGGTCACCTTTTTGACTAAATCTGGCAAAGACCCTCGTAAGGGTATAGAACAAGGGTTAAAAGCAGCCCAAGACAAGCTTTTGGACATTTCAGGTCCCATAATCCAGATTTTTATCCTGGCAGATGAGGCACTCACTAGTGGTGAATTCGATCCACACGTTATCAGAGAATGGGCTCAGAGAGCTCTTTGCCTATTAGGCAATGCAAACGTGGCAATTTCAATAGAAAGACGAAAAGCGGCACTTTATAAAATTGACGCTAAATTAATAGACTTAAGCTCTAAGGAATTGGGACCAGACGCAGATGGTCTTCTATTTGGTGACAGCTTTATGCGAAACCTCTCTAAGCATGTCTCTGTATTCACAACGCTTAATAAAGCCCAGTCTTCACTACGCAGGGTCTTCCGCTCCCAAACCCATCGTTTTTCCGGGAGAGCTGGTCGCTTCAGGGGCCGAGCTACCAGTAGAGCAGCCTTTGCAGGCTATAGGCCCCAACCCACAGATCATTGGTCCTCTGGACCCACAAGACCCTACCACAGACAGCTCTTCAGCTCCAGAGGCTCTATTCGAGGACGTGGCTCTGCATCCCTACACGGACGCACTGCTTCAGGTAATGGACCTTACTTATTTAAAAAATGTGTCAATTGCAGGTCGATTAACCCTTTTTTTTCCAACAGTGGAAACTACTCTCTCAGGATCACTGGATCCTCCACACAGTCAGGGGTTTCGAAATAGATTTTTTCACACACCCCACTCAGAGCCACCCTCCAACACCCTTAGGGATGTCACAAACAGACAAACTAACCTTAGATTCAGAGTTGCACAAACTATTAGACAAAGGGGCGATCGAACCCTCGCCTTTCCCTTACACTTTCATCAGCAACATGTTCCTGGTACGGAAAAAGACGGGAGATCACCGTCCTATTATCAACCTCAAGGAACTGAATCAGTTCATCACATATCGCCATTTCAAGATGGAAGGTATCCATCTTCTCAGGGACCTACTCTGTGTGGGAGACTGGTTCTCCAGATTCGACCTCAAGGATGCCTACCTCACGGTCCCAATCGCACCAAGTCACCGTGCGTTCCTTCAATTCCTCTGGCAGGGCGAAATTTGGCAGTTCACCTGCCTTCCTTTCGGGCTTTGTTCCGCCCCTTGGTGTTTCACCAAGTTAATGAAGCCGGTCATGGCACTACTCCGCTCTCGGGGAATACGTTCCATCATATATCTGGACGATATTCTGATCATGGCCCAAGACCAACATTTGCTTCGCAAACATACGCACATGACCTCTGCTCTCCTTCAAAACCTTGGCTTTGTCATAGACTTCCAGAAATCAGACCTGGAACCATCTCAGGTAGTCCAGTTTCTGGGCTTTCAAATAGACTCAGTCCAGGCAACTTTGCAGCTGCCTTACCCCAAAATAAAACACATAAAGAAAGAAATCCAAAAGTTGCTTTCTTCACAACAGCCTCGGCTCCACGACCTTGCACACATTCTGGGTCTCCTTTCCGCATCAATTCAGGCTATATTTCCCGGGCCTTTACACTACAGAGCGATGCAACGGTTGAAAACAACCTACTTGCATCGCTCAACCTCTTACGATCAATTCATTTCTCTGACGGACGAAGTTATCATCGAACTTCATTGGTGGCTTCGCAACATGGAAGCCTGGAATGGGAAAGCTATTTTCGGGTCTCAACCAGATTTTATTCTGGAATCCGATGCGAGCCTCTTGGGTTGGGGTGCTACGTGTGCCCAAACCTCCACAGGAGGTCTGTGGTCTCCATCGGAACAGGCTCTCCACATAAATTGCCTCGAGCTCATTGCTGGATCCTTCGCGATCCGCAGCTTTGCCAAGGACGCCTCCAATTGCTCCCTGGTACTACGGATGGACAATGTCTCCGCAGTGCAGTATGTCAACCGACTCGGGGGATCCAAATCCAAACTTCTGTCCGACCTTACCAAGGACCTGTACCAGTTCAGTCTGGACCGAAATCTGTCCATCCGAGCGGAGTATCTCCCTGGGTCCGACAACTTAGTCGCGGACTGGTTTTCGCGACATTGGAGGGATGCCAGCGACTGGCAATTAGACCCTCTCCTGTTCCATCACATCCACTTCCTACGGGGACCTCTCACACTCGACCTCTTTGCATCTCGCCTGAATCGTCAGACAGACGATTTCTTCAGCTGGCTGCCAGACCCTCTATCTCTGGCAGTCGACGCTTTTCTGCAAACTTGCCCACGGGAGGGAGCCTATGCTTTCCCTCCCTTCTCAATGATTCAACGGACCCTTCACCGGGTCAAACAGCAGGAGGTCAGGGTAGTAATAATCATCGCTCTATGGAGGGCACAGACCTGGTTCCCTACCCTCCTGGAACTATCAGTAGACTATCCCATCCTTCTTCCTCGCTCCTTTCGAGTCCTCCGGAACCTAATGGGCGATTTCCATCCTCTTGCCCTACAGGGCCATCTTCAACTGGTAGCTTGGACAGTTTCAGGGGAGCTTGGCATGTCACAGGTCTTTCACGCACGGCTCAAACACTCCTCTGGGAATCGTGGGCTCCAGGAACCAGACGGACCTACCTCTCCGCTTGGCGGAGTTGGGTTAGCTGGTGTCTGGAGAGGGACCTTGATCCCGTTTCAACACCTCTCTCTCCCATTTTAAACTTCTTATCATCTCTCTTCGATCAGGGTAAATCTTACCGATCGATTAATATTTTTCGTTCCGCCATTTCGGCGGCCCATGACACTATTGACAATTTCTTGGTTGGGAAACACCCTTCCGTGTGCAGACTTTTACGGGGCATTCGTTTGACGAGGCCACCTTCTGCCAAACACTCTACGTTCTGGGATGTCTCTCAGGTTTTCACACTGTTGGATTCCTGGCCACCTAACGAGGCCTTGTCTTTACGCCAACTCTCTGCGAAATTGGCCTTACTACTGTGTCTGGTGTCCCTCCGCAGAGTTTCAGACGTTCACGCTTTTGACTCTCACGCTGTCACCTTTGCTCCAGACGGTGTCAGATTTACCATTATTAGACGCACTAAGACGAATTCTTCGTCAGTCTTTTATCCATACTTTCCCGATAGGCCGTCACTCTGTGTGGCCCTGTGCACCCGTTGTTACATTGACAGCACTATCTCTTTGCGTCCCCCTACCGGACCTCTGTTTGTCTCTTACGTTAAACCTCACAAACCGGTCTCCCCTCCCACCATTGCACGCTGGGTGAGATGGTTGCTTACCCAAGCAGGGATTGATAGCTCTTTCGGAGCCCACTCCGTGAGGGGAGCGGCCGCATCCTCTGCGTTCCGCGCAGGCGGCTCACTGGCGGATATTTTAGCCTCCTCAGATTGGTCACGAGAATCTACTTTTCGCACCTTTTATTTTAAACCAACACCACATGCGGCTTGTTCCTTTATTCAAGAGCGTTAAAACAGCAAATATGAAGCCTCCTGTCTTGCCATAAAATTAGGGATTATTCTAGTTTACAGTGAACGAATAATCTAAATTTTATTAAAGACAGGAGGCGAATATTTTCCCTCCCTTCGTTCATTCTGGAACCCACCCCACAGGTAAGTTCTCACTCTGAGATAACTGCATTGTACACTACCTTGCAAATTGATTTTGTACGCATACACTTACTATACAGCGAAGGCAAACTTGTACATTCCTTGCAGTTTGTTTGGTAGGCATACAATTAACACTGATCTGGTGGCATAACATACCTGTTCCACATTGTACCATTTTGTGCTTAAATCAGTCAGGATACTCTTGACTATCGTTTTAGAATGCGTATTTGTACTTTTCTCTTCCTCAAGAGACCATACTTTCACGAAGTCTCTTTTCTTCTCTTCTAGTGTGAAAACTTCGGATTAACCTCTCCATCTACCCGTTTACATGGTTGACTTACTACGGACTAAACCGCAGAATGTTTCCAGTTTACAAGTTATTTCTCCTATCCTGTTCGGCACCACCTAAGAAAGAGGAAGTGGGAGGAGTCTGGTGGCACTATATTGCTCTATGTTGTGTTATGATTGGTTGAATTTTTTACAACTTTATTAACTATTTCTTTGCTGCTGGGAGTTTCAGTAAAGAAAGATAAGCAAATATGAAGCCTCCTGTCTTTAATAAAATTTAGATTATTCGTTCACTGTATACTAGAATAATCCCTAATTGCTGCCTGGACTCTCTGTAGCTGCACCCCTGCAGATCAGTGAGTATAGATAGGCAGGGAGGGAAATGCTGGAACTTCCTATCCCTGCCTGTCTCCACATACAGCGACCCCTACTGGCCAGTGCTGGTATTGCATAGTAATCTCTTGTTTATACTGAGAAAAATACCAGCATTTGTATTGCCAGTATAACTGCAATATTGGCACTAGCCAGGCAGCCTCAAATACTGGCTGTGCCAATAAAATAAAAGCCAGGTGGAATCCCTAAGAGTAGTGTGTGGAAAAAAAAAAATATTTTTTTTTTAAATCAATGGGCCTATTCCATGGTCCTGGGCCTGGGCCTGGAGCTGCAGCTCCATCAGCCCCTATGTTAATCCGGCCCTGCCTACAGTCTCCTTTTAGAGCTGCACTGTCACCCCCATATTAAAAAATAGTATTTTATAACAATAGAATCTTTATAATGTATTCATTATGACTGTGTTGGAATTAGGGACTACTTTGTCCCTTGTATTTCTCCTCCGCTTGACTTTTCTTGGCACAAGATAGAGCCTATGTGTCAATCCGTGCAGCCTTCATCAGTGACAGCTGCAGAGAATTGGCTGTGTCTGTGGACTGTCTCGCGGGACCCTCCATAGACCTCAATGCTCTAGTAAGTCATCTCGCCTTTACCTGCTCCCCTCCCCGCCCGGTTACTGGACCACCAGTGACAATGTCACCGTCGGGGGCCTTTGCAAATTCAGCAATATAAACCCCAGATGGCTTTTTAGGCTGGTTATCTGTAGTCATTGGTATTATAGACCACTTGGGCCTCTGAGTTGTGACTTGATCCTACTTAGATGGCCACATTTACCATATTTTTAAAGGTACATATCATTTCTTCATGTTAATTAGCAAGACATGAAAAGTATTTACTTACTGCAGCATCCTCAATGTTTATTGACCTGGTTTTTCTCCTGCAGAATGTGAATTATACTTATCATGCATACTTAAAGGCAGCAATTTTCTTGTGCCAACCGTCCGTACGTATCAGTGGTATCATGGTGAATCTGGCATCGCTAGTCTAGTTACTCCTTACCAGGGGGTCTTGTTTGGTTCATGCTATAGTTCAATGAAAGCCAACCTGCTGTTTTTTTGTACTAATATTTTTCCCACGATGATTGGCTATGCATGTATGGGCTGTTTTTTTTTGTACTAATTTTTTCCCATGATGCTTATCAGAGAAATGATGATTGGCTATGCATGTATGAAAATGTAGTTCACAAGAATGTCCGTGCAGAATGTTAGCCATGACTGTTCTATTCCACATTGTAGATTCCAGGTGCTGTGTTCTGTATATACTAAACTGAAAGCCATGGGGACTGAGTTAATAGAGCCTGTGTTATTATTTACACAATCTGCTCTCTGACACTTGAAAACTTTGCCTGGCACATAAATGGTAATTATATGAAGTATCAGATTCCCAGCTAAATGGCCCATAAAGCCCTAGACCTGAAGCTGCCCTGTCCCTGAGCTCAGAGTCTCTTCCCATTTACTGTGAGGTGATTGAGAGAGCACTAAAATGGAAATTTATGGGGGTCGCTCTACAGGATAAATGGTATTATCCATCCACTTCCATCTGCAGAAACCCCTCATAGTTCAAGGTTTATATTCCTGTCTGACCTGTGAGATTTTAATGGAAATAAATGTCTGGGGATGTTGGGAAGAATGAAACTGTGTGACAAGTGGCACCTACTATTTCCCTCCCTCCCTTTCCCATCAATGTGCCCACTGAGTTATCTTAACTCTTTTACTGCCAGGAAAAAAATGCTGGTGCTCAAATAGCTAACCCATACACTGAAAGTAGGAGTCCTATCTGGCAGTCAATGGGTTAGTGCCAGTGATTCCAACATGGAACCTGGCACAATTCATTTCGTTCTCACACTCAATAGGCCAGGGTGGGGTGAAACTGTGTCATGTCCCCTACCCACCTCCTGAGTCCCTTCTCTCAGTCGCATTTCCATCTTCTTCCTACCTATTCCACCATTTTCTTCACTGACTTCACAGCAGCTCCAAACCTCTTCACCTTTATACCCCATCCCTTTTCCACTTGTTTTAGCCTACTTCACTAGATTCCATACCACTCCTTATGAAATAGGAAGAAAATGTTCACGTCTAACAATTTTTGTGAATTTTGTTCTGTGTTTATTCTTTTCTACAATTCCACCCAACATCGCAGTGTCTCTTCCCTGTAAGATGCATTTAGCACTGAATGGATTCATTTTCCACCTTGTTGATCCCACACATATGATGTCTGGTTTGTTTTGTTCATATTTATTTATGCAAACCTTTTTTTGCTTCCAAAAATGAAGGGAAAAAAACAATATTAAATTAAAAGTACAGCCTATGTACCTTCTTTCTCCCTTTTTGTTTTATGTCCTCTCCCCATATCTGTGCTTTACAATCATTTAGCCATGTAGACATCCCATTCCTTTGTTCTGTCACCTCCATTTAACCCAAATTTAGTCCCTGTGAATGTCCCGGTTAACTGGATGACTTAATTGCTCCTGTTCCCTCATTTTCTCTGACTCCATGAGAGCTGTTTTAACCTAATCAATAAAGTCTTGTCTATTGATTGTGTAAATTTCATTTTGCAACAGCACTTACCAGCAAACTGCTTCACAACTGGTAGAAATTAGGCAGATTTAAAGCAGCTCTGGACACCCAGGGAGCCCCATCCTATGTGTAACCCTTTAGATGTCAGAAAAACATTCTTTACTTAAATCATTTTGAAACCATATTGCCAACAGCATATTCTGATTTTCACTTAACTAGGCTATATTAGGTTTAGCAGTAATTACCATTTGAAGCTCGGTCAGGTTTTTTTGTGTGGATGATGCCATCTTGGAATTACAGCACCATTGTCAAACCCTCATTGACAAATACTGATTGAAAAAAAGCTGCAAATATTGTCCGATGGCCAGTCACAAGCTGTCGTGGGCTAAAACACTGGAAAAGAGGAAAATGGATGCTGTATGTCCAAGTAAAAGCAAAGGTTAGCAATATATTTTATAGTGTTATATCATACAGTTGTATTATGTTATACATGAGTTTGCAAACAATCCTACTAATTACTTGACAAAGCAGTAATGTCACAAAGTGTAGGAAACTTCTAAACACTGGAAAGGAGAGCACCCTATACTCTATCCAAGGGTGATCATGAGTCAGATTCTGCCATGCCGGTACAAGTATCTATAAAGAAAGCAAATGTCCAACTCTCTGATATCTGTTTTATTAGCAAAACAGAAATACCAAGCAAACTGTTAACAGTATGTCTTTTTCAAACTCTCTTGATGAAAGACATATTGTCAAAACATTGCAGGGGTACCCTGGCGCCATTTTCAAGTAATAAGGCAAACCAGTTTGCAATAGTTTGCCTATTACCTGGGGCCTAACATTTATTGAGCCTTCTCTCATGCCAGCTACTGTATCCGATTTCAGGAGGACTGCAAAAGCTAGATGCCAATCCTGCCACTCATTCATTGGCTGAAAATGTCAGCTGAGCGTTCTCAGCCAATGAATGAACCTCTGTGAAAAGAATATGCACAGAATTAACATTAGCCAGCCTGGAACTCTTGTTCCACTTGGCTGACGAATGCTGCCAAAAGCTGAAGTTACATAGCTAAATATGTGTAGAGTTTCATTCTGAAATGCTGCACATACAGGGTTCTTGCAACCATCACCACTTCAAAACAATGAAGTAGTTATAGTGCTTCAGTAACCTTTTATGGCTGATCCTATGAAGTAGAATTTAGGTTTTATTTCAAGACACAAATATTCATATTGTGCATTTAACTCTTTCCTTCTCTCCCACCAGCAACAAGTAATAATATATTAATCAAATAATGCGTAGATCAGCAGTTATCAGCCAGTAGCAGTCCAGTTGTGGTGGAGCTATAGGTCTATGATCAGTAATCATTCCTAAATAAAAGCAGCATGTTTGGGCATTCTGAGAGTTGCATTTTCCATAATATATGTAAAGCTACATTGACTTGTATTGTATTGTATTTACAACAACCACACTTTAATGATTGTATCAGACAGCTTTCATTCTATACAGACCCTAGCATGTATTTATTGTAAATATTGCATTTAGGGTTTTATTGCTCACACAATAGCCCTTTGCGTAAACACCACTTGTACCTTTAACTCTGTGAGTACCAGAGAGATTAGCAAGCATAGATGATGCATATCTGTCTTATTATTGTTCTACATTATAGGATCTGTTTGCTGGTACAAAGACCTGCTGATTACAGCCATAATTAATTGGGGGACATTTGATCATGCAGGGGCTGGCAGTATGAGATAGCCAATATCTTATTAGAGAAAGGATAGATTAGGTATTCCCAAGAGTACTGCCATGCTTGGCTTCTCTATTAGTTAGGTATTGAGTGACATGCTGCTGCTGATTGACTCGTGTTGGTTGTATCGATGCTAAATGACAATTTGTATTACAAACACATTGATAGGTATACTTAAACAAGCGAGAGACATCTCAATCTGTTTTTCACTGTAAAACATTTTATAAATAAACATTGTTGTTATAGTTATTTTCAACGAACGAGTCTGGCACAGCTTCCAGTGGGGCTGATTTTATTACGTATTTTTGTTATTTATAAAGCGCCTTCAAATTCCACAGCGCTGTACAATTCGTTAATAACGTTTACCCTGTATCCTAAGACACCCATGTGCCACACTGCACCACATCACAGTGGCCCAAAGTCACAATGCCCACAGATGGTAGCGATGACATGTACAATCAGTGTCCAAAAGTTCTTTGCTAAAAAAAAAAAAACACCTCTTGCCAGGGTCCTGAGCTGTGTCCAATGACTCCACACAGCACATACTGCAATAAAAAGATGCTTTTATGATGGGAAAGAGAAACCTGTATTATTATTATTATTATTATTACAGTGGTTTGCCTACCTTGATACAGTTTCTGTACAAACCAAGATATCAGAAAGCCTGTTGAGTTATTTAAATGTCATCGCTGGAGAGGGCGGAAGAGTACACAATGGTGAGGTTTGTTTTGGGAAAATGACATTGAGGGTTTCTGGAGACATAACACTTAACCAATCACCTTTTTATTTAAAGGTTAGGGTTTAGGATGAGAAATGGAGCTAGGGTCAAATATAATAAGTAGGAATTTCAATCAAGCGGAGTGACACCTCCCAAGGGAAAACAAAAAAAAAAAGAATACAACCTTAACAAGGGAACCAAATTCCTGATCTGTAGTATCTATAAAAAACATAGACTGAACATAGTATAATCCACTCTAAGGGTAGACACGCAATGTGATTAGGAAAAATCACAGGAGGATAAATGATATCTGGCACATCATCCTTCAATGGAATGTCTGGGATGAGATGGCTGCAAGAGGTGATGCCTTGTGGTATCAGTGCAGAGTGTGGCAGTGTGCCACCATTCACTGGGCGTTCCACCTCTCTCTACTTTCTGGATTCTTTCACACTATATTTCTTCTGTCTTACTTTATTTACACTGAATTATTCCAGCTCTTCTTTCTTTCTTTCTTTTCCTTTCCCTCTCTTGCCTTGGTACTTTCTATTCTTTTCCAGCAATGTTCCCCTCATCCCTCTCTCCACGCCCCAACTGGGGAAGCATTAGGAAATTTATGTACTATACTATGTCCATATGTGTGTGTTTGTATATGTGTGTGTGTACATTTTTATTATTTTTTTTATGTTCTGAACTAGTTGAACTGACATGTTGACTCTTTCTGGCACTGGGCATTTGAATGAAAAATGTGATGGAGTACAACATTATCTTTTACAAAATATATGTATATATCCATTTAATTTGAGAGCCTTTCTCCATCCGCTTTGCATACCTACCTCTGAATGCGTAGCACAGAGTCATTATTTTGCTTGTAATTTCACAATTGCAACATCATAATAATTTTATGTATAGCCATTAAGTAGACACATTTACTGGCGTATTATTGCATATGCAATATACGAGCACACAACGCATTGGAAATATTATCTCCATCCAAGGAACTCATGACAGAACATATTTCATTTTACATTAATTAATATCCTATCTTACAAGTTGTAAGACAGGACGCCAAAGTACACAAATGTGGGTGAAGCCATTATTAAGTGCAATATAGTCCTCTGAATATATTGGAAAATTTATCAAAATATTTTTTCCAATATATTAATATTATTTTCTTTTATAAGTGTCCATTCTTGTAAACTAATTGCATTTAACACAACAGTGACGCTAATACTTAAATATATGTCGAGTAAATGGTTTTCTTATTCAAATGGACATCTAATTTTTATTTACAGATCCCTGTATACCGCTAGGTAAAATAACTCCAATTCTGCCATACATGCACTATTTACTCCATGCTTTTACTCTTTATATGGCTGGCTGTAGCTTCACTTTTCTATGCTGAGCCTTTAGAATTGGGCAGACAGAGAAGTCCATCTTTCCCCCTCCCCACCACCCGTCACCCGCCTCTCAGCCCACCACCAGCACTCCCTCTGCATTCTTTTATCAATGTCCAGTAATTAAAATGTCACAGTTTAATTATCTTCCCGTGCTGATCCTCTTGGAACAATCTTTTCCTAATAAAGGATCTAATTGAAATGCTATTTCTATCCAGAAAATGTTGCAGGAAGAGGCTGTGACTGCAGATCAATAGAGAGGAGGGATTGATCCACCTGTAAAGAGGGATTTATTGGGGTCATGGTTTTATATGGTGCTGATACAACTGTTAAATGGAGAACATTCATTTTCAATAGGAGCGTTTATTAAACTTGCACTGAATTAGTCTGCAGTGATTTATAGGCCAATCTCCCCGGGAGGAGAAAGTTCTGATTTTATAGGACACGGATCTGTAGGTTTTAACCGAAAAATGACTCTCCAGTCTGGTTCAAAAGAAAACTGCTGATTTTTTTCTGGGGGCCCTAAATGTTTGGAAAATAGACGCTGGAAATTCAATCTTTTTTCCACACACTGCGGTTTTATCCGTCCCCTACAGAAATAAAACCCACTTACACATACTTTATGTCTCTGCTAGAAAAGCAAAGGTGGGAGACCAAACAGAAAAGGCTACTAAATCAGACCGCTCTACAAAACAGTCACCCGGGGACACTCAAAGATACAGTGGCAATGCAGTGACAGTCTTAAAATCCCAGGAAAATATTGACAACCTAGAACTACCAGGAAACCAGTGACACTCTGAAATACCAATGGAAACCGTGACACCCCAGGGAAATAATCTAGGAAATTATATAGAGCATAAACAAAACAACTTCTGTTTCTATATCCCATAGATGTGTAAAGAGAGGACAAAGTAACTTAAGGAAGATGACTGCATTGAAAGATTAATGAGAGAACCACATCTTCAATATCTTCGGTTGTCTTGAAGTCTAAAAGAGTACTCAGTGCTGTACACCCAACACCAATGGAGATTAACCTCCTCCTTTAACTTTCTTGAATCACTTGACTTAGATTGTTGAGGGCCCAAGGTGACTAGAAGGGACATTATTACAATTGTATCCTGTAGATGTTTTGGTAATGAAGTGCTCTGCGGTCTACGACAAGTAGTGTAAAAGCCGCTGTAATTTTATAAGTTCGCTCATGATATGGGTGTATTGTGATTTTCTTGTAATTATGTTTACTGTAGTGGTTTGTGTGGTTTGAAGGGCTGAGAAAAGGTAATCTGATATGCTTGTGTACAGAGCATTATTGTGATCAAACTGCAACTTTACCAGTGATGTGATGGTGTTGAGGTATCATCAGTGCTGATGTAGTTGTTCCTTGCTGCCCTACACTTATGGATGTCTTTGAGTGCTGCTATGATGATGGTTGTATGTTTTGTTAGATCTTTTATGTGCTTTAATATAGAGGTATGTGTAAGAGGTGGTAAGAGGTGTATAGGTGGAGGTGCAGGTCTTTATCCAGTCATTACACAGTACATGTGATGATGTTGATACTTTCAAGATTTTTCATTAGTGACAACCTCAGCTTTGTCTCTATATTCCCTTCTTGGGCATCTCGAGAAACCATGATATGCTGAAACAACCTGGAAGACAGTGACACTCTCGTTATAGCTTTGTCTCAATATGCCTCTAGAAGTTTCAAAGAGACACAGACACCAACTGTTATAAACAGGGTTATTTACTAAGGTGAGTATGCAAAGTGAATTTAAGGTGAATTTCATCCGGAATGAAGGTCATCCGGAAAAAAATGATTTAACAAAGCTATGCTTCCAGTTCAGCTACTTTGGCCTTGAACTGGAAATTAATTTTGAATTCTCACTTTAGTGAATAACTTTTATAGACGCTAAGAGCAAGAGTGGAAACTCAGTTACCAGAAACAAAAAACAAATGACACATCTCCAACATAAAACGTGACACTGACATTTTTAATGAAGAGTTAGTATTGTGAAATAGCAAATGAAAAAGTGACACTCTGTAAAATCCAGAGGAGCTCTAAATAAATTAGCCCAAAAACTGCAACATCCACACACCCTGAAATCAAGTCACATCTGAAACAATGGCATGCAATGAACTTCTAGCAATAAATGGAAACACTTCGAGAAAAAGTACCATAAAAAATGTGCCCAAAAACCGTTACATGCAGGTACAGTCTGAAACACCTTGAAAACCACTAATAATTATATGAAAGAGAGATAATTGAGACACCCAGTCACAGAGATTTGACACATTGATTTACCCAGGGAAACAGGGGTCCTGATATATTGCAACACCCGTAGAAATATTGATACCCATTGACACACTGCAACACCTAGAGCAATGATTTTTGACCAATGTTCCATGTCACCCTGGTGTGGCTGTAGACTCTAAAGTGACTCTTGGTAATTTCTTTTAATTTATAAGTATTAAAATTGAATTTTTATCTGCCAATTAATAAGTCATTTGGCTAGATGTATGCATATACTTTTAAAATGTGTAATTTATAAAAATCTTATGAAGTTAAATAAGAAAAAAATTTAATGCGCCTTAGGATGCCTTCTCCTAAATAAATGTGCTTGGGTCCCCATAAAAGCTGGGAATCTGTTGTAGCCATTGACAAAGTGAGACATTTAGAGAAACTGTGACACCCACAGACACACTGAGACACCTAGAGAATATGGGACACCCATTGGCACAATGAGATATTTAGAGAAACTGTGACACTGGTTGACATGTTGAATCACTTGAAAATTAGTGATAGCCAATGGCTTATAAATACAACCAGTGTTTTAATGATGATCACGGACACATGAAGAAATAGCTGAATTCTGACATACAGACAGAAACAGACTGTGGTACCAAAATAAATATAGTGTCAAATATATTTCAGTAGATCAGGACACAGTATCCAAAGACACCAATAGACACTTGATGGCTGACAAGTATCCAAAGGCTATGGCTCACATTTAGCTTTATAAGTACATATAAGTACATGGGATATGTAGCTTGAATGATAAAAGTATATGGGAAACACATTGATAGGTGAACATGGGGGGGAATAAACAGATTGAATCATGGAGGTAAATGGGACACACACATATTTACTCTTCAAAGCCCATGGAGATCATGAAAGCTGAACAACCCACGTACAGTCATCCATTGTAACCACACCAACAGGCCAGGCCATTCCATTCAACAAATATCCCAACAACCATAACTACATAGCCGTCATTATATAACCATGGCCATAGTCTGTAATGCTGAGACAAGATGGGAGTAATTTATATGTATTTAAGAATAATAAGGTGTATATGGAGGATAGTAATAGAGTGTTAGCTTTGCTCACCACCAGCCAGGAATCCTCCCCCCACCCCCACCCCATGTGTATAGTTCTTCATTAATAAGTTAGCAGCATATTGAGCTCAGTAAATCAGACAGCGCTATTAAATGTGGCACTTAAAGAAGGAGAGACTAAGCCCATGTGTTTGACCTCCAAGACCTGACAGATAAATAATTCTCTCTCCTGAATTATTAAATGCCGATTTTTTCAGCTAATCTCCCATTTTGTAACAAAGGGAAGGTCAGAGGCAGATCCCAGAGCTCCCAGTATCCCCAGCATCTCCCAATGTGTCCCCAGGACAGGGTCTGGCAGAGATGGATTGTCCCAAATCCCCAGAACATTTCCCTGGGAGATTGTCTGGTTAACTCTTTCATTAAAATGTGGGCCTGAATGCAAACTGTACATAGACCTCTAACATTCAAAGATAGCTAGCTAGATAGATAGATAGCTAGATAGATAGATAGATAGATAGCACACAGAGCAGTCCACATATATAAAGATCAGACATGTAATGATGGCCTTGTTCAGGGCCGTCTTTAACGCGGGGCAAACGGGGCAGCTGCCCCGGGCCCAGTTTCTCTTGGGGGGCCCGAGGCACCTGCCCCGTGGGCCCCGCTGCCCTCATCAATTTATTTTTTTCCCCATCCTCTGAGTCCCACCGGGTGGCCCATGCACTTAGGGCCACCCAGTGGGCTTGTATCAACAGGGGCCCAGTCGGGCGCTGTTGCCCTTTAACACTGCGACCGGGCCCCTTGCTTTCCGGCAGCCGGCTGAGAGGAAGTGACTGCCGCAAGTCACTTCCTCCCATAAACAGAGGAGCTGCACAGAATCTGGCAGAAGGAGTCATAAGGGTGAGAGGACGCGGCTGCAGTGAGGATGGAGGATCCTCACTCCCATCATGCTCAGGCACCACACTGGACTCCAGGGAAGCCACCCTCCAGCAAAAGGTAGGAAACTGGAGGGTGGGTTTAAAAATGTACATTTTACATGTGTGTCAGTATGTCTGTTTGTCTGTGTGTCAGTATGTCTGTTTGTCTGTGTGTCAGTATGTCTGTGTGTCAGTATGTCTGTTTGTCTGTGTGTCAGTATGTCTGTGTGTCTGTGTGTCAGTATATCTGTGTGTGTCAGCATGTCTGTCTGTGTGTGTCAGTATGTCTGTGTGTGTGTGTGTCAGTATGTCTGTGTGTGTCAGCATGTCTGTGTGTGTGTCAGTATGTCTGTGTGTGTGTGTGTGTCAGTATGTCTGTCTGTGTGTCAGTATGCCTGTGCGTGTCAGTATGCCTGTCTGTGTGTGTGTCAGTATGTCTGTGTGTGTCAGCATGTCTGTGTGTGTGTCAGTATGTCTGTCTGTCTGTGTCAGTATATATGTGTATGTGTGTCAGTATGTTGATCAGTGTATGTGTCTGTGTGTGTGTCAGTATTTCGGTATATGTGTCTGTGTGTCAGTATGTCTGTATATGTGCCTGTGTCAGTATGTCTGTCAGTACGTCTACCAGTGTATGTGTCTGTGTGTGTGTCAATATATGTACCTGTGTCAGTGTGTCTGTCAGTGTATGTGCCTGTTTATCTGTATGTAGTCAGTGTATGTATCTGTGTATCTGCTTGTGCGTCAGAGTGTGTACCTGTGCATCTGAGCCGCAACTTTAAATACAAATACACCCCTCCATTCAAACTTCAACACTACATATAAAACACACTCCTGCATTGAAACGTCAACACTACATACAAGCACACTCCTACATTCAAAAACAAACACTACACATAAATGCACACTTGCATTCAAACTCCAGTACCACATACAAACACATTCACACAAACATACTCCATACAAACACATGCTTACATTCAAACATACTAACATGGCTCAGTGCTAAATACAACCCTGCAAGCATGGGAAATTGGTAGAGTCCCAGCTGTCAAAGCATTGTTGGAGTTGCACGACAGATGGGGTTCTACCTGTAGTCCAACCTTGCAATTGGGGGTCCCAATAAAATTCATTCTACTTTAGTACCGCCACTGCGTTGGGATGGATGCCGTGATTGCATACCAGGGAGTGAGGGGCGAGAGCGGCAGGGCACAGGGGGCCCAAGCAAACACTTGCCCAGGGTCCATTCATTATTAAAGACGGCCCTGGCCTTGTTACATCTCTGTATTTACATTAGTACAAGTTACAATATCGATAGGTGTGCAGCATTAGTAGAATGTCACCAGTCAATGCATATCTATGAAACAACTTTTGAAAGAATATTTATTTAAAGAAAACTAATAAAGTCCCCATGCGTTCTTACTGCCAGTTGGTGAGTGATGCGGAGATCTAAAGCAGTCAAAGTGCTGGTCACACAGCTGTCAATCTGTCAGTCAAAAAAAAAGGTAAGGTAACAGCTTAATCATAAAGATAGAAGCTGGCTGTGAGTGATAGGACTGAAATAAATCTAAATACAATGAGTCACCTAGTTTGATCATATTCGATAGAGTCTGCTGAGATTGCTAGACAGTAGCAATGATTATACAATTTATGATGTGATAGAATCCAAAATCCTTCTCATTGCATTCCAGACTCACAGAGGACCATACAATGCAGATTTGGTCTCTACACCGTAAGCCTATATCTTGTTTTACGACGGAAATATTTCTTCTGGTTTTCAAGGATGTCCTGAGAAACAGCATGAATAAAGCAAGGATACGATGTTACATATTTCAGATAAATAATAAACATTAACTCCTAAAACAGGTTTGGGTAAATAATATCTTCCAAATACGACAGGTCAATAATCAAGGACTGTGTCACTATAACCCACAGAGTAGTATACTGAAGATAGAAACAGGCACATAGGGGTCTCTATAAATACAAGACAAACACGAGGTAGGAACAGCGCTAAACAAAAGAATATATAGGAGGCAGCACACCTGAGATAGGGGATTCCCTCTAACCCTAAAGGAGAACTAGACAAGTAGACAAAGGAACAGGTAGCACCAAAAATTAGCAATAAATGTATAAAATAAGATATGAAGTCCAAAAGTTATCTGAAGATACAGTAACAAAGAATCTATGATAAAGTAAAAAAAAAAAATACCTGTAGATAAAATACAGTCTTTTATCCACTTGAAAAAGCTCCCAAACAGGTGAAACACGTTGTGGTTTTATATTATCTTTTGTTTAATAAAGTATTTTTGGCTACCTTACCATTTGTAGAAAGCCATGTACTTTTTTAACCGTAATAATTAAATTTTATTCATCACCTGACACCTTACTTCTATACTGAACCATACAAAGAATCTTTGATGGGGACTATACTATCCATGCCTAAGCGGTCTGTCTGCTCCACCAAAAGTAAGTACACTTCATTATTGCTGAGTGTATACCTACCTCGATTGAATGCACCATTGGCCTTTCTTTCTTTTTTATATTCCACCATATCATCTTCCTGGTATCAACTACTACCTGAAAATATCCTGCAAGAGGGGATACAATGCCACTGCATGCTGTTTCTCCTAGAGCTGGTTATAGCTCTACGAAATGTGAGTTGCCATTTTAGAAGCACTCACTTTATCTTTTATCAAAATTGCACTATTGGTCTCTCTGTTTTATGTTTTCTCATATGCTGCTACTGAAAAGAATTGTCCCCCATGCATTTTAAGAATATTTGAAGACACATTACCTTTCATTCAAAGACGGATTACCTTTCATTCAAAGTATTTTATCTACTGGTTTTGTTTTGGGGGACTTTATCATAGATTCTTTGTTACTGTATCTTCAGATAACTTTTGGACTTTATATCTTGTTTTATACATTTATTGCTCATTTTTGGCGCTACCTGTTCCTTTGTCTACTTAAATAGAGGTCTCTGCCTTGTCTACAAAGTGATGGGAGAGATAGAGATACACACTAGATAGGTGCAGGCTGACAGCTCTTCAGTACACGTGAAACAAACATTCTAAATACACACACAGACACACACACACTTTCTCTCTCGTTCTCTCTCTCATATAAACTGAGAATTCTTTCCAATCATACGTGTTCTGTCAGCTCACATCGCACACTCACAATACAGACACAGAATACACATATACATACACATTCAGAATCATTCTTTCACACAATGTACTACTACAGAATACTACAGTATGCACAATCAAAGTTTACAGAATGCTGTGTACACACTAACAATAATGAAAAGTAATATTTGAAAAATCATGTACACACTAACAATAACCACAGGGTACTGTAACAGAATCATGTACACAAACAAAAAATAATCACTGTGTATTATCACACAGAATCCTGTACACACACTGACAATAATCACAGTATTATCGCACATAATCTTGTACACACTAACAACGATCACAGTGTATTGTCACACAGAATCATGTACACAAACTGATATTAATAACAGTGTATATCATACAGAAACCTGTACACACACTGAAAATAATCACAGTGTATTATCTCACAGAATCCTGTGCACACTCTGACAATAATCACAATTTACTAACACACAGAATCCTGTGCACACACTAACAATAATCACAATGTACTATCGCACAGACTCCTGTAGACACACTGACAATAATCACAATGTACTATCACACAGAATCATGTACACACATTGACAATAATCTCAATGTACTATCACACAGAATCCTGTGCACACAGTAACAATAATCACAATATATACATAGTGACAATCTGACAATCATGAATACACACTGATAGTACACAGAATCATATTACCACACTCCGTGCACACACACACACAGAGTCACACACATACAGTGCCAGATGACAGTCATTAATAGCTCCGCTCATTCGCGTTCTCCGAAGTTGTTGCATTTAGGGAATGAATTAAACGTGCAGAGAGCATATTATTTATTATTATTAATAATCCTTAAACTGTACCTTAAATTCCCAGCCAATTACCCAGCCATGAGTCAGACAGCTCCTATTACTCAGAGCAAGGCACACAATCACACAAACACACACTACTCACACACATTTTACAGCCTCTCGCCTTTACTAATCATTGAATGTTAATTAGAAATTCATTACAATTAGGGCCCTGCCTTAACACAACACAATCCTGTAATTACATCTGCTTTTTAATTCCGACTTCGTGTTTACACAGTAAGCAAAATACGTCTTTACCTTTTCATTATCCCCAATACTCTTTATACTGTACTAATTATGTAAATTAAACCTAATTATCAGACGAAAACACTACAGTTAATTCAACTGTTAAAAGATGTGAGTCGGTGAGAAGGAAGCCTGACAAGGAGACACATGGAGATCATTCAAAGAGGGGGAACTGTGTACATTAATAGTACAGAGAAATCCTTACAATATATATTATACAGGGAAAATACGTGAAATCAGTTACAATATACACCATACAGGGATAATACAGAGAAATCATTACAGTATACATTGCTAATACTGAGAATCCATTACAATACACACTATACAGGGATAATGCATAATATCATTACAATATTCACCATACAGGGATAATACTGAGAATCCATTACAATACACACTATACAGGGATAATATGTGAAATCAGTTACAATATACACCATACAGGGATAATACAGAGAAATCATTACAGTATACATTGATAATACTGAGAATCCATTACAATATACACGATACAGGGATAATACATAAAAGCTGTTACAATATACACTATACAGCGGTAACACAACACAATCCATTACAGTATACACTACACAGGGATAATGCAACACAATCTATTACAATATACACTATACAGGGATAATACAGAGAAATCATTACACTATACAGGGATAATACAGAATCCATTACAATATACACTATACAGGGATAATACAGAGAAATCATTACACTATACAGGGATAATACAGAATCCATTACAATATACACTATACAGGGATAATACAGAGAAATCATTACACTATACAGGGATAATACAGAATCCATTACAATATACAGGGAGTGCAGAATTATTAGGCAAATGAGTATTTTGACCACATCATCCTCTTTATGCATGTTGTCTTACTCCAAGCTGTATAGGCTCGAAAGCCTACTACCAATTAAGCATATTAGGTGATGTGCATCTCTGTAATGAGAAGGGGTGTGGTCTAATGACATCAACACCCTATATCAGGTGTGCATAATTATTAGGCAACTTCCTTTCCTTTGGCAAAATGGGTCAAAAGAAGGACTTGACAGGCTCAGAAAAGTCAAAATAGTGAGATATCTTGCAGAGGGATGCAGCACTCTTAAAATTGCAAAGCTTCTGAAGCGTGATCATCGAACAATCAAGCGTTTCATTCAAAATAGTCAACAGGGTCGCAAGAAGCGTGTGGAAAAACCAAGGCGCAAAATAACTGCCCATGAATTGAGAAAAGTCAAGCGTGCAGCTGCCACGATGCCACTTGCCACCAGTTTGGCCATATTTCAGAGCTGCAACATCACTGGAGTGCCGAAAAGCACAAGGTGTGCAATACTCAGAGACATGGCCAAGGTAAGAAAGGCTGAAAGACGACCACCACTGAACAAGACACACAAGCTGAAACGTCAAGACTGGGCCAAGAAATATCTCAAGACTGATTTTTCTAAAGGTTTTATGGACTGATGAAATGAGAGTGAGTCTTGATGGGCCAGATGGATGGGCCCGTGGCTGGATTGGTAAAGGGCAGAGAGCTCCAGTCCGACTCAGGCGCCAGCAAGGTGGAGGTGGAGTACTGGTTTGGGCTGGTATCATCAAAGATGAGCTTGTGGGGCCTTTTCGGGTTGAGGATGGAGTCAAGCTCAACTCCCAGTCCTACTACCAGTTCCTGGAAGACACCTTCTTCAAGCAGTGGTACAGGAAGAAGTCTGCATCCTTCAAGAAAAACATGATTTTCATGCGGGACAATGCTCCATCACACGCGTCCAAGTACTCCACAGCGTGGCTGGCAAGAAAGGGTATAAAAGAAGAAAATCTAATGACATGGCCTCCTTGTTCACCTGATCTGAACCCCATTGAGAACCTGTGGTCCATCATCAAATGTGAGATTTACAAGGAGGGAAAAACAGTACACCTCTCTGAACAGTGTCTGGGAGGCTGTGGTTGCTGCTGCACGCAATGTTGATGGTGAACAGATCAAAACACTGACAGAATCCATGGATGGCAGGCTTTTGAGTGTCCTTGCAAAGAAAGGTGGCTATATTGGTCACTGATTTGTTTTTGTTTTGTTTTGAATGTCAGAAATGTATATTTGTGAATGTTGAGATGTTATATTGGTTTCACTGGTAATAATAAATAATTGAAATGGGTATATATTTGTTTTTTGTTAAGTTGCCTAATAATTATGCACAGTAATAGTCACCTGCACACACAGATATCCCCCTAACATGGCTATAACTAAAAACAAACTAAAAACTACTTCCAAAAATATTCAGCTTTGATATTAATGAGTTTTTTGGGTTCATTGAGAACATGGTTGTTGTTCAATAATAAAATTAATCCTCAAAAATACAACTTGCCTAATAATTCTGCACTCCCTGTACACTATACAAAGATAACACCGAACACATTACGATATACACTATACATGGATAATACAGAATCCATTACAATATACACTATACAGGGATATAACAGAGAATCCATAACAATATACACTATATAGGGATAATACAACACAATTCCTTACAATATACACTAGATTGGGATAATACGGAATCCAAAACTATACAGACATAATACAACACAATTCATTACAATATACACTGTACAGGGATAATACAACACAATCCATCACAATATACACTATACTGGGATAATACAGAATCCATTACAATATACACTATACAGGGATAATAGAGAGAATCCAAAACTATACAGGAATAATACAACACAACCCATTACAATATACACTGTGCAGGGATAATACAACACAACCCATTACAATATACACTATACAGTGATAATACAACACAATCCATCACAATATACACAATACAGGGATAATACAGAATCCATTACAGTATACACTATACTACAGTATACACTATACAGGGATAATACAACACAATCCATTACCGTATACACTATACAGGAATAATGCAACACAATCTATTACAATATACACTATACAGGGATAATACAGAATCCATTACAGTATACACTATACAGGGATAATGCAACACAATCTATTACAATATACACTATACAGGGACAATACAGAATCCATCACAATAAACACTATACAGGCATAATACTGAGAATACATCACAATATACACTATACAGGCATAATACTGAGAATACATCACAATATACACTATACAGGGATAATACAGAATCCATTACAGTATACACTATACAGGGATAATGCAACACAATCTATTACAATATACACTATACAGGGACAATACAGAATCCATCACAATAAACACTATACCGGCATAATACTGAGAATACATCACAATATACACTATACAGGCATAATACTGAGAATACATCACAATATA
>OW240914.1:105062058-105092411 GCA_933207985.1 Pelobates cultripes
TTTGAGGCTTTTCATCTGCGTTTAGACCTGATTACCCGGTCCCTTGTTCTCTGGGGGCCCTGTGCCTCTTCTCTCTCCTAATCTCATTTACACTACCTTCCTGTCAGTCGGACACTTGGGGAACTGGAACTTAGATGCTAGCTAGTACTCCAGACAATTGATCCCCGGGGCACTGTTTAGTAGATCTCCCCTTTTTCCCCGAAGTTATACTTTTTGTTTGCATATCCCTTTTTATCCTTAGATTGATTAAAGGTGGGGCCTCCCTTCCTCATTTCTTATACAGTGGAGCTCTCCTGATGTTGGTTTCCCCTTGTGGGAATCTACACATCACCTACTCCTATTACCTACATATTTTGGAGGGTTACCCCTTCATTGGAGCTCCCTATTAGGTGGTTACAGTGGTGCAACTCATGAGCCCTTGACTTGTATCGGACTCCTGACCTGCACTCTGTTTACTTTATTTCTCCATTAATAATAAATAGATTGCTAAGAATCAGAAATTGCCTTTTCAATAGTTTCTCCCGAATTAACCAACACATGACCTTTTGCTGTCATTCACTAAGTATCCTGTGTCCTGTCATGAGAATAATCACAACAATAACCATGTAAATGACTTGCATTGCATTATTTGTACATCGCCATGGACTCTGTTGGCGAGTAGCAATGTTCACAATAAAAAAACAAACAAAACATATTTATAAGAATTTGCCTTCACAAATAATTGTTTCCCTTTTACCCCAGTGTGACTTTGCCATGTCATCGGACCCCAGGCCTGTATTTTGGATTACATCTAATTGACAACATCTGAAATAATTCTACAGCTCCACTTTTATCCTTCCCAACCCAGCTACTAGCTATCATTTCTCTCAAAAATAGTTTCTCTTTAAAATCAAATATGCAGTTTGTGAAATGTTCCTAGATCGAACACATGTGGATTGGGTGCTCATGTCACTGTAACACTTTAACTGCCGCAGGGTCTGTAACTCAGAAGAGTCTCCTCTGGCAGTGAAAGGGTGGCATAGTAGAAATGTATATTCCAGAATCCTGTGTTTATATAGCCATTCTCTATGCTGATACCAGGATCTCTGAAGGCACTGTGCACACGATCCAGGATCACCATGTGTTAGAAACTGGGATTATTTGGGAAATATAATACAATACAAGAGTGTGTGTGAGTTTTATATTCTCGTATATCTCTTCCCATTAAAGTTTAATGTGTTTAATCCTACAATCTGGACAAAAGGAGATATCCCCTAAAAATATTAAATTAGTCAATTTATATGAAGTTTGTATGCATCACAAATATCCCCTGGTTACCATGGTGACGGCACCACTTTAGAACTGACACTTTATTCATCCAGATAATCTCTCTATGTGTCTATTAATGTATCAATGTATATATATTTGCATTCCTTTTACGGCATACCTAAATCCATTCTGCACAGACATTGTGTACAGACGAGGTGGTGAAATAATTCTGTTTTTTTAACCCTCGTGCTTCAGATTTGAAAATTCAAACAATTATTAATCGAAATAAATTTTTCAAAAATAGGTATATGGTGATAAAATTCCTGTACTATGTATACTTTTATAACCGAGGCACTATATATCATTTTGTATATATACAGTGCTGTGTGACCTCGGTTTGACCTGTAAGTACTTGCACTATTAAGTTTTGGGGTCATTTCTCCGGTTACCCTATCCGGTGAACTCATTATTATTTATTCATTTCTAAATAATCACAGGAAGAAATGGCGAGATTCTTGGGTTATATGTCTGTCTCCTCACCCCCTAAACCTTTACCCAAACATTATTTATAAGCCGTGTGACAGTGTGTGTGTGTGTGTGTATGTATGTGTCTGTGTGTGTGTGTGTTTGTGTGTATATAGATATGTATGTTTGTGTGTATAATGTATATTATAATGTATATAAGGTAGGTACATGTGTGTTTAGAACATATAAACAATAAGGCAAAAAAATGAAAAATCCATTAAAATAACATCACTGTTTTTTTTCATTAATGCTAAATACTATTTTAAGAGGAGATCTGTGCAGTGTGTGTGAGGAGTGTAAATGATAGCCTCTAGCTGTTGGCTATGGGGCACAGACAGGTGATTGGGGATCTTGTATCAGAAGGGAAAGTTGAGGAGAGAGGAAGATTTAAGTCTAATTACAGACATGAGAGGTGTGAGGACCCTACCTGGGGCACCTTGAGTCCTATCAGCACCCTGACACAAGCCCTCACAGAGCCCCCTAAATAATTCAGAGCCAGGGCATAATTACAGGAGAACAT
Organism: Pelobates cultripes; assembly: GCA_933207985.1. Taxonomy (NCBI): domain Eukaryota; kingdom Metazoa; phylum Chordata; class Amphibia; order Anura; family Pelobatidae; genus Pelobates; species Pelobates cultripes. Next base: position 105,064,352 of record OW240914.1, read on the forward strand.
TGTAATTATGGGATGGAGGGACGCCGGGCGGCTGCTCTGTAACTCGACTCCAAGATCTGGATCAAGTTCGCATTATTCCGGCTCTGTATATAAATGTTACATCTGGGGCTGGAGATCTGTGACAGTCTGAGGAGAGGACATGGCCCCCCAGAGCCTAGCCCCCACCCCCACTCACCCTATGGAGAATGGGGCTCTAAATCATTCTACCCCTGCCCCATGCCCCAGCTGCAAAAAATAATGATAAGGCATTGTAAAGCATTCATTGAAATGTATGGAGACAATTAAACAACATTACAGACAGTCATATAAAGGTAACAGCACACAATTAACATTATATCATTATATACAAACCTTCCATGAGATTTTTAGATATACCTCGAATTACTGACAGTGGGTGACGCAATAAGAACATTATGATGAAGTCATAGGATAAATAAGCAGCGTGTACTGAGATGTATGGCTTCAATCCATTAGTGACAGAATACTCCAATTTGTTCTGATAAGTATATGTTTCAGGAACAAACTTTCCCCATAAGAATAGTTTCCCCTCCCATTCTGTCTGTAACACAAGAATAATACATTTAAAGTCTTCCAATGATGGAATGTGGTAATGAAGTAACCTAGTCCCATATTATCTAATATTTTTATTAGATTTTTGTTTGTGTGTGTGTGTGTGTGTGTGTGTGTGTGTGTGTGTGTGTGTGTGTATATATATATATATACTAGTAAATATACTATTTGAAAAGCACAAAAAAATATATAAAACAAAACAATAACACGGATAGTGTGTAAATATATATTTATGTGTGTGAGTGTGTGTGTATATAAAATTGAGGCATGGTGTTTGGATATGCTGGGGAAACAGAAGTGAGAGCCTCGGGCTATGATCTGACCGATATTAACTTCTGTTTGATTAGTGTAATTGTTCAAATTTAGTCCGGACAGTATGATTAATTACAGTTTAATTAACGTGTCCATTAAGAGCTCTTAATGCCACAATGTTTTATAAAACGCCTGGGGTGCAGGTTTGTGAAAACACCAGGCTGGACCTCAGTTTACTCTGGGATTTGGGGGAATATTGTGCTTTGTGTGCAGGAAATATATGTTGTGCGGTGGACCCAGCTTTGTATTAATACATTTTGAACTGATGGCATTTATTCTGTATTTTCAGCCGCACACCGTGTTTTAGACATTTTTCAATAAGTGTTAGACTGCACAGTTTATCTCATGGAATTGGTAGAAATTACGCCAAGAGATTGTTTGTTTAAAATAAACAAGTGCTCGGATTTTAGGTATACTTGGGCTATATTTGATTTTAAAATTGACTATTGGGGAATATGCTGTGTTGATCAAAGTGCTGTATTTAAGAATAGGCAATTTAAACTGATATATACATCAAATATACATACATATATTAATAACTGATGGTAAAGACAAAAATTTAAAAAATAAATCAATTGTAATTTCTCAAAATTATCAAAAACAAACAAGAAATCACCCCCCACACATACATAAATATAAATAAGTTATCAAAAAAGCAAACTGAATTAAACATCAATATGTGTAATTGGAGACAGGCGCAAAAAGGGCAAAAAAAAACAGAAAGAGAATTTTGGCTGAGGAGAAAAAAATGTGCATATTTATTACTCTGATAAAGTAAACAAATGCAAAATTAATGTATAGACAGTTACTACATAGACGAAGCTTGAATTAAAATGTTAATCACTGTGAAAACAGGATCCATGTAAAATAATTGGAAATAAAGTTTCGTTGAATCTGATTCGAGCTTTACTTTAATTACACGTTTTGAAAGGTTTTAGCAAATACATAACCCATATCAGATTAAGGTGATGAGTGTCAGCTCTTGGGATCACATAATGTTTGCTGACAATTGTGTGAACTTAAGGGATTTGATATGTTAAATGAAAAGGACCTGAAAGAGATCAAAAGTGAGGATGACAGGTTAGTGTGAGTGTGAGTGGCCCTGGGAATATAAAAGCTCGTACCTGCATTAAATTTACTTAGATGCTAAAATAAGTCTGCAGTGAGTGTGAGTGTGAGTAAGTGGGCAGTCAATATGTATAATAAAACATGATATTGGAGTGAGAGCTTGCTTTAATTTATGAGTTATTTCTTATGGCCTGTGAGTGTATTTGTTTCTTAAATAACGTTTTAAACTCCAGCAAACTCCAGGAAACACTGGAATTTCTGTTTGTTTTTGGTAGCAGTTAATGTAGTATTTGCATAAAGTTAGTGTGTGTTGCAGTGACTGTATGTATGTATGTTAGTGCCTGTTAATCATTTTTGCCCTTTTTCCAGTTTGTCATTTTAAGTGACATGCCCCAGGCTGCCCTTCAACCTCCCTTAAATATAGAAGCACTAATTCTCCTCTTTCATAAACTAGCTGAGAGATCTGGGCAAGTGGATCGAATCCTCTTATGTTTATCCAGCAATTAATTAGTAATAATTATCATCTTCATGATTACACTTTTCGCACACAGCAGACTTAAAGGATCCTGCACAGTGAGTACATTACATTCGCTCCTACAACAGAGGGTGCAGCCACCACCCCCTACCCTTAGGGAGGAGGGGAGGGGGGTATCTGATAAACACTCACAGGTGAATAATCTCCCACTTACCTCTCAGATTTCCTGTTTGTCAGTCTCTTGCCTCTAAAGGAGCCCACCTTGAAGCTAGCTGGGGTGTAGGTGCAGAGTCCAGTAGGCAAGGGGTTAATGCAAATCTGTCAGTGCTAAGTGGAGTCCCCTCCCTATTATTTTAGCTGTCACTGGATCCTTGTGTGTCTTCGGATCAGCTGCATCCTCAGGTCTCTCCGTGCGGGCATATCACCTACTCTGCCGGGTACCCAGCGTATGTAGAGGGCACCCCTGCTCCAGCCTCCATGTCCTGGCTTCTGCAGCCATAACATCGTTTTTTTGGGGGGGAAATTGGAAGATATATCGTTTAAAGTGGGGTACAGAGGATCCTGCAACATCACACTAGGGTAAGAGACTGTTCTCTAAGCATTTGGCAGCATTGCTATTATTGAATACATTGTTATATTGTATTTAAAATGAACATTCAAGGCTAACTGTTACACTGTATCAATGCATTGATGTGTATTAGGGGCATGTAGTCTCATTTTTCTTTTGATCATGCACTTCTAAAAACTACTTTGAATTTACAATTTTCTCGAGATCATGTTAACTATTAAGCAAGACCTTGGTTGGATGCAGGATACACTTTTATTCCCTCCTAGAGAAATCCATGCACACTCATCTTATTCTATGTAATTACAATGAAATCTCCTTCATTATGTGATCCCTTTAAGATAAGCTCCTTTATTTAGTGGAATCTCTGCCGTACCGCCTGCGTTCGTCTTTTACAATTGGTAGAGTTAAATAAACTAATCTGCTCTGAGATTATCCCTTGTGAAGTCTTTAAAAGGACGAATATCTGGATTTGGAATGGCACAAAAACAACCACAAAAAGGATTAAAACCTAGAGTTAATATAGTAACACGTTGGTGGAGAAATAATAACAGAACGTTCTATTTAATAACAAACAAACATATAAGAAAATAAACAAATCTATTCGGATCTTTGCAGACTATAGCATTTTATTCTCTAACACAAATTAGGACCGAAATATGTTCTCTCTTTTTTTTTTTCGACTGTGGAGTTTCTTCGTTGAACTCCGAACTGTAGCGAATTAAAAACAAATTGTAAAATTTAGACTGAAATAACTGATTGAGAAATGTTCTCCAAATTAACTCGAGTCGAAGCCTATATATATTTTTTTAATTCCGTTTTTAATAATCTTCAATTCGGATTGGATGTTATTCTAATTAATGGAAAATGGAGATAATGTTTGATTAAATGGTTATATTAATATACAACATATACAAAAATGAAAAGAAGGAAATATAATGAACGAATTAATTAGGATTCCAGGACGAGGCAAAGTAGGTTTTACGAATATTTTATTTGAATAAATGATGGTGTAAAGAGCTATAGATAATAATAGTATTTTTATTGCACGTGTGTGTTTAGTGAATTCATTCATTCCTGGGAATGACATTTCTGATATTACATCTGTTGTGTGAATGGTGTTTGTGTAACACTGTATAGCCACGATACACGTGTGAATTATATGTATGACTGAACATGACAACTGAGAGCAATTGTGATTTGTTTGGAGCTGGGCTGAGTAAATAAACAGCCGGGAGCTGATAGACAATGTCTGGACAGCAAAGGATATCAAGGCTTGTGTTTGGCTCTGACAGTTCAGGGCTGGTGCTAAGGATTGGCATTAGCTAAGAGGAATACCATGACTAAGGTGTGATTAGGGACAGTACAGGACAACCTGTGATCTAGCATTATATATTATATCTGCCTGTATTTACCTGGCTCTAGAGTCATACAGGTGATACTAGTTGAGTTTGGCAAACGTACAAGAAAAATGGTGAGTTATTGAGCTAGGATCTGTAAATAGGGGCTTATAATCTAAGGTATAACTAACCTAGCTGGCTGCACTTCAGAATGTTGGAGAACTGGCTAAGTACCTGGGCAGGAAAAGGTAAAATAATAGATCAGGTACCTGGGCAGATGACAGCTCTAGAACAGAACTGAGCTAAACCCTGACCAGGAGAAGTTAAACCTAGTTGACCTAGTAATTGAACAGAAGGTATTAAATACGGAGGAAAAAGTGAATCAGATTACTAGAAGCACTGGGTTCTGGAGAGGAATTGTGGCTACAAGAAGTGATTTCAGGTATCAGGACAGTATACAGTATCAAGACTGGAGCTAGTGTCTAGACAGAAGCTGTACAAGTGTATCAGGTGTAAGTTTCTGAGCCACTGCAAGTTTCCAGACAATACAAATAGCTGGGGTCTAGTACAGGACTCTAGATCTTGAACCATTTATTAGATGATGATTTGGATCTAGGCTGGTGTTTCGAGCAGAAATTAATCTGTGCTGTGAGCAAGCACTATACCCAGGTTTAGATAGTAGTAATCCCTTTTAATAATAGCAGTATATTCTGTTATAAAGGACCCATAACAACAGGAATTTATATATCCCGACATCTTCTGTAATACAAGTCATTTATTAATAATAATATACCCCTAACATAGTCTGTAATACGGGTCATTTAATAATAGGAATATGCCCCTAACATAGTCTGTAATACGGGTCATTTAGTAATAATAGGAAAATACCCCTAACATAGTCTGTAATACAAGTAATTTAATAATAGGAATATACCTCTAACATAGTCTGTAATACGGGTCATTTAATAATAGGAATATGCCCCTAACATAGTCTGTAATACAGGTCATATATTAATAATAGGAATATGCCCCTGACATAGTCTGTAATACAGGTCATTTATTAATAATAGGAAAATACCCCTAACATAGCCTGTAATACAAGTAATTTAATAATAGGAATATACCTCTAACATAGTCTGTAATACGGGTCATTTAATAATAGGAATATATCCCCAATATATTCTGTAATACAGAGTTTGGTGGGATGGAGAGCTAACCATCACTCACCTATAGCCCCAGGCAGAGGGAGGTACAATAACCCAATGACACTACCTGCCCATCTGCCACTCTGTGGGTGTGTAATTGTAATAAGGGTAATATTTGGGTATCCAGCCTGCTGTATTTAATGGGAACCGTCTCTCCTGTGTCTAAGCTTGGGACCTGCCGCTTACTGCCATGTGCTTTCTATATATCAACCCACCTTACCAGATACCACTTACCGTCCCCAATAACTAGTAAAACACTTCATTTATTATCATTTTGGTAATTCAACAACTATGCACAAAACTATAAACTCTATTTATTGTGTTATTCAACAATAAAGTCAGGGATTAGCAGCACACAGAGTGATGTCAATTAATTGATCCAGACAAAAAAAAAAAAAAAATTGTCGCTCTAAAAATAATAAAGCGATCACTAGATGACATTTCCCAATTTTTGGCAGTAGATTCTGCAGGGGATTTTATTCTGCTTTCTATATCGTATTTTCGCAAAATCCTAATTGCTGTCTTTATTACACCTTAGCAGTTAGCACACTCTTTTTAATGCATTGACAAATAACACACAAGACATTTATTTTTCATCAAATATCCATGTTGTACCTCTAAAACACACTTTTAATGCTTTACTTAATATATACATACACCTTTTTCGTGCATACAATAACAATATTATAGTACATAATATCACAATGTGTGTTAGTGTATATATATTATATTAAAAATGTGTGTTGCAGACGTCTGACATTTAAATCTACTGAGAAATAAATGAATTCGAAATTTACCATTTCGCTATTAATCCGAAAATGAAGTAGACAATGATACATATCCATTGATTCCCGAAGCATTGCCACTGATAACCTTGCTCGTTTTTTCTCTTTGTATTTTGATGAGCGGTTTATTCCTATGTGCGCCCCATAAGTATCTTATTCATTTTTTAAACATTTCTTTAGCATCCTCTGTCATCATTTATTTATAATTCCTGCAGCTATGCACTTTGGGGATCTGCATTTTAACGGTGGCAGGCGAACCTAATGTGTTTACAAATCTATATCATTGACATTTTGAGCCCTGATCCCCGGAGCTTACAATCTATGCTCATGTTAAAGTGCGTTCACCTGCACAGAGCCATGGCACATATATTGGGCGTGCTGGTGTTAAAGCAGGATGTGCCATTCATAGTTCAGTCTTTTCTCCAGGCTCTAGTGTCTGCAAGGAAGAAGTGAATTTACCATGTTTGTAAAGGAAGGATTGAAGGATGGGATCACACAGGGTGAAGTCTGATCAGTAGGAGTAAGAGGTGACAATTAGGTCAGAGAGCTTAGGACATCCTATGGGCTGGAAGACTGACATGTTGGTGGAAATGGAGGAGAAAGTTACTCTATGACCCAAGGTCTTGTTCACTAACCACTGAATTCTGAACGAAAATACAAATTGCGAAATTTAGGTCAAAATAATTGGAGAAGAAGAATGATCAAAAAAATTATTTTTTTTCGTAACAGCGATTTTGGACTAAATTTTGCAATTTCGGATTTCAGTTTAGCAAAAATCATTAATAGTGAATACACTCCTGTTCTCAATCTGAAACGGTGTAAAAATAGCATTCTCTCTTTTGGGGTTAATTAATAAAATGAGAATTAAAAGTAATTTCGAATAGAAAAGTTAAAATAGCTGAAGTGGATAAAAATTCTAACTCAGTTATGCTTTCAGTTTGGCTTGAATTCTAATTTTAGTGAATGACCTTACATTTTTTATGGCGATACTTCCGATACTGGATGGATTCATGAATTAATTGCACTAATTGTATACCATCCCAGAGAGCTCTGTTTAAGACAACATACGTGTAGTAGAACCAAGAGTCACTGTCCTCCCATCTCTAGTTATTCAACTCTTTCCAACTGTCATACATGTCAGTTTATTTACACATGGTGCCAGAGCTATCCCAAAATTTAACCGCTTCATCACTACAATGAATCGAAAATAAAGCTATGAATATCGTAATTTTAAGGAAAAAGGATATATGTAAATTTAGATTCACATTATATTTCGTAGTCACTGAAAATCATGGTTTCTTACTGAAAATGGCACCATATCATTATACGGTAGAGTTTTACCATTCTCTACATCAGGAATGCTTCAGTACTGTAAATAATTCTTTAATATCACCACTTTCACTGCTCCTGTGACTGGCAATATTACCACATTACTCCAACTGTTTATATATTGCAATGTCTCATTTTATATTATTTCCCAGTGTACATTCGGGATTATTGTGTACATTGCGCAGCAATTTCTCTCTCTCTAGAACTGTATTTATTATTTACAAATGCCCCAGTAAACAAGCCTTGCTGGATTGTACATGCGAACACTTAATGTATATAGTTTTACCTCCCCTAATTAATGCTACTTTACCGACTTTCTAATGAGCAATCATCTCTGTACAGTGTGGAACGTTCACATTATGTCTGCATGAGCACCTTTTGGGGCAACGTTCTAAAGGTGTACCTGTTACCATGGAAACCCTGACAGCATCTTTAAAGATAGTTCTACTTGTATTGATTTGACACCATGATGCTTAGAAAACAAACAATTATATTCACAGTCTATATGTGTGTGTTTTAATATCATTTATTGTGTGCATTCGCCTAATTTCAACCGTTCTCTCCCTTTACAGCGGATTCATCATGGATGGGATCAGCACTCAAAGGGAACCCAGTTCCCCTCCGACCTCCAACCAGCACCAATCCCCCCAGGACGGCCAGTCTTTCTCCGGCTCCCTGAAGCCCAACCAGGTTGGAGAGACCTCCCTGTACGGGGTGCCCATCGTGTCCCTGGTGATAGACGGCCAGGAGCGGCTGTGTCTGGCCCAGATCTCCAACACGCTGCTCAAGAGCTACAGCTACAACGAGATCCACAACCGGCGGGTGGCCCTGGGCATCACCTGCGTGCAGTGCACCCCGGTCCAGCTGGAGATCCTGCGCCGGGCGGGGGCCATGCCCATCTCGTCCCGCCGCTGCGGCATGATCACCAAGCGGGAGGCCGAGCGGCTGTGCAAGTCCTTCCTGGGGGAGCACCGGCCGCCCAAGCTGCCCGAGAACTTCGCCTTCGACGTGGTGCACGAGTGCGCCTGGGGCTGCCGGGGCAGCTTCATCCCGGCCCGTTACAACAGCTCCCGGGCCAAGTGCATCAAGTGCGGCTACTGCGGCCTCTACTTCTCCCCCAACAAGTTCATCTTCCACTCGCACCGCACGCCGGACTCCAAGTACACCCAGCCCGACGCCGCCAACTTCAACAGCTGGAGGCGGCACCTGCGGCTCAGCGACCCGGCGGCCTCGGAGGACCTGGCCCACTCCTGGGAGGACGTCAAGGCCATGTTCAACGGCGGCACCCGCAAGCGGGCCTTCCCGTCCCCGGCCTCCTCCCGCCCGCACCTGGCCGCCCAGCCCCCGCCACCCCCGGCCAAGAGCCTGCGCGGAGCGGGGGGAGCCGAGGAGGAGCCCGGGGCCCAGGCCGCCCGCAGCTTCCCGCTCATCCCGGTCCCCAGTAAGGGCTTCTCCGGGGTGCTGCACAAGATGGCGCCGCCGCTCTTCCCCCCGCCGCCGTACGGCTTCCCGGCCTTCGGGCTGTGCGCTAAGAAGGATGACGGGCTGGGCGAGGCGGGCAAGGCGGCGGCGGCCGGGCTGCCCGGGGTGTTCTGGCCCACCGCCCCGGCCTCCAAGGACTCGGTGTACCCGCCCTTCCCGGTGTTCTGGCCGGCGGCGGGCGCTCTGCCGGTGCCCTCCTACCCCGGGCTCAGCCAGGCCGCAGCCAAGGCCGGGGACAGCGAGGAGGCCGAGCCCGGCGGGGACAGCGCGGAGGAGCAGGGCCGGGCCCCCGAGGAGGACAGGCCCGGGGAGGACGAGGGCCGGCCCGGGGAGCCGCTCACCCCCAGGAAGCTCCGCTATATCTCCGCCTTCCGGCCGGTGGTGAAGGCGGCGGAGAGTCTGGCCAAGCTGTACGGCAGCCGCGAGGTGTACGGAGCCCGGCCGCCCGGCTACAGCTCCCCGGACCTGCTCAGCGACACCTCCAGCTACCGCTCCGCCTCCCCCGGACAGGACACCGAGCCCGAGGTGGACGTGGAGTCAGGCCGCTTCCCGGAGGAGGAGGGCGGGGAGGAGGAGAGCGGGCCGGCCGGGGGCCTGGCGGCGGCGGCAGCACCGAGCTCCAGCACGGCCTCATCCCCGGGATCCGAGGACAGGAGGGAGCAAAGCCCGGGGACCAGCCCGGCCAGCCCGGGCGGATATGAGGTGAGAGGGAGGTGGGACTGAGTGAGGAAGAGGAGGAATATTTACTAAGAACAAAACACGCAGGGCGAAGTGGGGATAGCCATTCATCCACAAAACAATTATAAACACTGCTAAATAAAAGCTCACTTAATAAAAAAATAATTAGGAATCAGTTTAAAAAAATAAGTGCTAATAATATGTTGCTCTATAATGCTAATAATGTTTATTTTTGTCATGTATTCTGTAAACCACCCCCTTACAAAAACCTTTTTATTATATACTCAAATGTAAACATTTAAAAATAATAATAGTCTCTCTGGTATATCAGTGGCTATGGTTGTATAAATTGGACATATTTATGTGCATAGAATAGTATTAATAGTAAATACACATTTTTAGGTCAAAATTACATAATTAAAGCAAAGGTGAGGTGATTTCCTTTTCCAATTTAGTCGTCGTGACCTAAAATTTGATATTGAATTTGAATTCCTAACAATTTAAATTTTAGCAAATAACTCTAAAAGTGAAAATTTAGGCTAGCTTGGCTTAGCTGCAAAAAAAACAAATACATCACTAACTTCGCTATAAAAAACAAACAAAAAAAAAACAATAAAGAATTGTAGAGAAATAACCAGGTCATTCCAAAATTTAGGATAAAACAGTTAATTTAAAAATGAAAATATATCTCTAACTCAGCTATTGCTCCCTAAAATCCACAATTCTAAATTCAAAGTTTAGAGAATTAACCCTTCAGGTTGTTAAATTACTACATTTATAGGCTTAGTGAAAAATGTGAGGAAAAAATGTAAAAAGGTGTAAGTTTGTTTTGAGGTGGAGGAAGTGGCTTCTAGTAGCACACTGTAAACAGAAACTGAGCTCATACTTATTAACATATGATCTCTTTGAAACAACTTCCAATAATTCTTTAATCAGATAGTAGGGTAAATGAAACATTTGGGAAATATAATGTGGAATAGAACTCCTGATTACTTCCTGGAGTAATATGAAAACAGCAGGAGGAAAGGCATGTTTTTAATTAATCAAATAAGATTTCTTTTCTAATATATCTACAGCAATTGTGTGTTCAGCCAGTATATCACATGTGCAATAATAGCAGGTTTTCTGTTTCCCAAATACAATAAGGATGAACTCACCATTATTTTATGTATAGCTATGTTAATATCTGCTATCAGGGTTTAATAATATCTTTCTAAATCATGCCTTTTGTTATCTGAATTGATACTGCATGAGGTCTTGTCAGGGCATTTTTTGGGAGGGGGCTTAACTCATGCCCCCCAGGTAGCTTTAGGGAAGTACATGCTGCAGTGGTCTAAGACAATCATTGCCTTCATAGAGGGGATCAGTTTTTATTATGTATTACCATTTTAAGGGCGAGTGAGGGCTGACACAGTAATTCTTAAGCAGTATGTAAAATCAATGGTTTGTTTCACTTCCACAACTCCTCCATTGCTTTTTCATAATTTTTATCTATAATTTAAAATTTCTTCAAAATGTTAAAAATACACATTAAAATAGCAATGTGCTAACTATCATAAGTAGTGAACCCCTTTAGCAAATAGCAAGGAGTCCAATATTTCACACATTAACCTATAGTGCCTGGCTAATATAATAGCTCACACAATTATTACAAATACTAGTTTAGTGTAGCCAAAGAGGGACAAATTGGATTGAAAGAGATCTGCCTAGTAAATCATATAATTCTAAAACCCTCACTTGTTCAAATGTATAATTTAGTTATAATTCTTGCTTGCATTGCTAGGACGTTGAATTTTTGCACTGTGAACACGTCTCCAAGTCATACATTTTTATTTTACACATATACAGAGAAGAACCACATTTGCTGCAGAATCAGTCAGGTATATTGGTTTGGCCATCTGTAACCTCTAGGGAGAGATGTTTTAATCAGTTTGGGCCAAAGTAAAAAAATGATTAGCCTCTGGTAAATGATTGGATAACCACTATTATAAAAGGACAGCTACTTCTAGCATATTTGTGGAATACATCCCTCACAGTCTGTTCAGATCACATGTAAAATTTAAATATAAAGCATATTTGTAGTGTGAATACATATTCTGCACTGTGATATTAGAACTGGAAGTTTATATTGGTCTGTACAGCTTGCACTAAATATTTTGAACTTTACTGTTCTGTATGTTTTAGGGCAAATGTGACTAACCTTGTCACCACAGATATATGTGAAGCACTTACTTCTTCACAAATATCTCTGGTGACAAAGTGAGCATGCTTGGTTAGCTAAGCATCCTGGGAAATGTTGCATCCTGGCTGAGCACCATGGGAAATTTAGCTAAGAATCATCTGTAGTGCCTCAGTTAGCGGCCACTTTCTTACTGGTTCATTTACAGTACTGTACATAAGATTTTTAAAAAAAACAACAGCTTTACATGACCTTTAACATCTGCTGTAGAATAGGAAAGAAGGTGTGTGATTGTGGTGCTTGTATTTGCCAATTTAAATACCTATTGAAGGCTATCCGCTTGTCCCTGGGACACACTAATAAATGTATAAATTACATTTTCTGTTGTCACGCCAACCTATATATATATATATATATATATATATATATATATTTTTTTTATTCTTTATTTTAGCCAGACAGGAGATCACATAGGCATTTAATATGTCAATCGAGAGGTATATCAGTACAGGGTATATTACATTAATATAAAGAGCAGGGCATAACTAGGCTCCTTGGTTCTGGTCATCTGAATATGTGTCTTGGTATGTAAAGTCATCCTCCGGGTTTGCCAACCTATTCTTAATGCGGGAGCAGTTGTGCCTTCAGATCACTTACATGTACCTTAGGGAACCTTGGAACATGTGTAAAATAATCTGGCTAGATTGTTTATGTAGTGCATACTAAGCAATGGTACAGCGATTGAACTGCTCACCTTACATAAATTTTAGCCTTTCAGTTACTGTATGTGCCAGTGCTGCCTAACCTGACCTACACCCTATTATTTATTTGACCCCTATGATAGCTGCAATTTAGTCTTTGAGATGCAGTTTATCTTGTTATGCAGCGATTTTTCTTTTTTAATTTTTTTTATTTGTCAATTTTATTTTTACTTGCATATATGAATCCCTCTCTAAACAAGATAATGTGGCCAGGGCTAAATATATATATATATATATATATATATATATATATATATGTATATATTGCAGTTGTATTTAGCTCGTGCAAGCAGGGTCCTCATAGCCTGTTGGTTCTTTACAGATTTGTAGTGGTCTCATTTATTGTACTATTTCCCCTATTATAATATTGTAAAGCGCTGCATAATTAGTTGGCGCTATAAAAATTGCCAATAATAATATTTATATAATTCAAATTTTGGATTCTACTACAGTGAGCTGTAATTGCCATTTTGTTAATGCAGTGGATAGTTGTAGGATCTCATAGTATAAAATATATTCCTTGTTTGCCAGTCTGTCCAAATGTATGATTGTGTACAGTTGGTTACAAAGAATATCATATGAATATTTACAGAATTTATTATCATAGTGTTTTGTATTAAATTTGAGTGCATTTGCTAACTTCCAAAGATCAGATAATTACAGACAATAACATTTACTCTGGGCCCAAACAGTTGGACCAGGACATTTAAAACAGCCTTTGTTCTGAATTTCTCCCTTTGCTTACAGGGAACACCTGTAAGGTTCAATGTAAGCACATTAACATAGAGTTAATTATCCTGATTAGAGGAAACCCTTTCATGCTCTAAAACTGTAGTGTGCTAGGCCTGGCCTTTGAAGAGATTGCTTGTATTAGGCCCAGTATAATGGGAGTAATTTTCACTGAAGCACCAATAATTATAGATAATAAAATACTTGTCTTCTAGAAAATTTGGTATAATTCATCACATCCTAAGAAAAGCATCTGCATGATCATCTACAAAGGTACATTTTGGCGAAGGACAAGAGGAGGCCCTATTATAAATTGTTTTAAAAATTTTTTTTAAAGATAAATGAGGTGTATTTAAATCTACATTGGTCCTTGATTTATATTAAATTATCTATTCATTTTAAATACCAACATTTGAATAAAGAATCAGCTCAAATAAACGGCTATGTTTAATATCAGATGGCTTCATGACAATTCTTAACAATACGTAGCTATGACTCTCCATATGTTACATATTTGAATGGGTTCATCAACCTGAGTTTCTAATACGTCTAATAATGCCGAATGATAGATATACTTTAAAACTAATCACCAGTGCAGTTATGCTCTGAACATTCTCCAAATCCTAAAATCATCACATACTATATATTTTCCCAAATAACTAGCAGCTTTGTACTGCACACTTTGTTGAGACTAGGTGGTTTGCTCAAAATATAATATCCCAGCAATACAAGAGAAACATGACCTGTATTAATTATAAAGCAATCTTCACACAGTCAGATTATATTCATGTGATAAATTATGCTTGGTAAATACTGAATATCAACATTAGTTAAGGGCATATTTAATTCACACCTACTAAATGGCTTATGTTCTTGTCCATTTTCCAATGGTAATGAATGCTACAAACGGTGAGGTCTGTGCCTGCCAAAGGTTTGCTCTTTGAAGCCTCTTTGGTTATTTTAGCCGTATTTGCACTTTTGTTCTGCTGCCTTTTAGTTTGCTCTTGAAAAAAAGCTAAATCTCTATAAAAATTAGCTACTTCTGCAATTCACAATCCGTCCAATTGCTGCTGAATCATTTTGTTAGATTCGATTCATTTGATTCTGACCAGGGGATTTGCACCCATAACCTTGAGGCACCCTAACATTAATGCAGGCCCTGCATACCATCCAACTCGATATTTTCATTTACCATTAGGGCTGTTGGCTGCTGTTCACTTCCATTCAGTTGCAATTTGACTGTAGCTATTTTCAATTAAATCTCACTACAGCATTGAAAATAGCAGGGGTCTATTTGGACCAGTGAAGGTTCCGTTTGGTTGATAGTAAATCAAGTAAACCTCAGAAGAGTTGTATTCAATTGAAGAGAACTGGGTCAAATTAAAGTATTGTCCTTTATATCACTGGTACCATTGGTGTAATGTACTAACTGTGAATGATAGCACTTTTGTTAGAACGACTTGGGGCGAAATGTGAACATGAATAGTCACATCCAGGCAGAGGACTCTAAAGCTTTCTAGGAAGTCAAGTAGATTTTCATTGCTTTGTAGAGGTACTGTGGGCAAAATGATTTTGCAAAAAGAGAGTTTTGCAGCTTAAGGTGAAACAACCCACATGGGAATTGTTTCTGGCAATTTAGCAAATGTTTGGAAATTGTCACACTATTTTACCCATAATACAGATAATCATGGGATTTAGTACATAATATTGGTGAAGGCTGTGTACAATTAATTGCATTTATTTTTTATTATTACTCGTGTGCTGCTTAAATTTTTTAAAGTTTTTTTTTTTTAAATTTCTTTTATGAATGATATATAATATTTATGTCCAACTAGAATCAATTACAAGTTACAGTTGTAAATTCCCAAAGCTAGTTCATTTTCTATAATACTTCCTTGTAGTAGTGAATGAAACCAAATCAGTTTAGTAATATTATATATGGAAGTAAATTTTTTTAGAGTTATTTTTTGTGTCTGTTAGGTCCAGATTTCTTCAGTGACCAGTCAATACAAAATTGTATGAGCCTTGGGGCTGCTAAAGGTGATACAATATTGCTTCATGTAGACATATACCTAAATGGCATTAGTGTGAATAATAAAATTTAGTAATCCCTGCCTAACAAAATGACCCCCTCTTTGAAAAATAAATAAATATATAAACGTATACATCTGGTGCTCTCATCAAAAATAAAGTAAAAAGGACTTGATAGATTAATAATGCCTGCTCGTACATTAATTAATCTACCTTTAATATAAACATATTTGCCAAGCTAACAGTGTGTTTAGCTTTATCAGTAACTTTTTGTAACTGTTGCATACTTTTATTCTTGTTTCACAAATATAATAGATTAGATACATTTAAACAAGTATTCTATTTACAGCATTCAATAAAGAATATATCCAACACCAGTACTTGATGTCCTATAATCTAGAGTCGGTTTAGGTGACAACTCAGTATTGTTTAGGCCTGTCCTGATAATCTGTTTTCCGAAACGCAAACTATTTTAAAATCCTCTATTATATTTCTAGGGGTACCTTAATTCTATCCGTATACCTGAAAATAAATATTACTGTGAAGCCTGTAGCCACCCCTGTAACATATTAGTATGTCTTGCAGGTTTATACAAAGCAAGTGACAGACGTTACTCAGACCATGAAGGGTAACTCCTCACACCAGAGTCTTCCGAATTCATATCTCTGCAACCTGGACCCAAATGGTAAGAACTGAGATTGGGACTTTGCACCTGCTCATGGAAAAATGCTCTCTGTTTACTACTAATCCATATCGGAAGAGTTTATCGCACAGCCTGCCCCTGTGGCCCTGACATATTTTGTGACTTGTGCATTACACTGACTTGTCTCTGGGAGGCTGATTACTTTGCAACATTTTGCTGCCACTGGGCCTTTCCACGAGGCTTTGTACACAGCATGCTTATTAGATAATTACGGATGTGGACTGTAACCATTTTGGGCTTTATTAACCTACTTTCAGTCTAATTGACCTGCAAGGTCACAGATTGCACGAAAGAACCGGCCTTGCTTTGCTCCACCCTTTGACACAGATAATACTGAGCTGTGATATTAAGTTAACAATATAGCCCATGATACCTCTCTGATCACCCTGTACAAAGCTGTATCCACCCCTATACTATCACAGTTTGGTTTAACGATGGCAGCTAACCCCCTTCCTTCAAGGGAGAAATATTACTGTGAACACTGTTATTATATGCTTGTCCAGTGTCTGTGCTTACATAGCTTTGAAAACTGGTTTATTGCTTTTTAAGAGCAAGACTCAGAAGACAGTCACTCGACTACAGAGGATGTGGAAAGCAGAAAACCATTCCAAGACCAAAGGAGTCATATATCCCACACAAGCCCCTTACACACTGACAGAGGTAGGTGTTATGTCTGGCCCAATGCAGTTTGTCGTACTAACCTTGTTTTCTCCGTGACATACCTTTCACTGATCCAAAATAGCTGGTTCCCACTTGTCTAATAAAGAGGCTGCTTGTGTTCTACTTCACAGCCCTATAAAATGCACACATTACCCCATCTTCCTGGTTAATGTCCATATTAATAATACATCTTTGGCACTTTTTATTCAGAATCTAGAGACGGAGATTTAAATCAGCAGTAAAAAGGCTTGTCCCCTCCAGCCTTCACCAAATAAATATTTATATAACTGTCTCAATTGTTTAAAGAATGTCCTTTTCATTGAAATGTATCTCTCTTTGTTTTTGCATACTGTTCTTTTAATAAAGCTGGGTCCTAGCTTGAGATTTGTATATTTCTTGTTGTGCATATGTAATGTGTACCACATAATGTTGAGCTTTTTACAGAACCTTAGCAAAGAAAATTATCTCTGTAGAATCTTTAAAATCTTGAAAAAATGTCAAGGCAAATAGTCTGATAGGGGGAGCCACCACTTGAAACTAAAATATACCTCTTAGGAGTTCCAGGGGAGTCTTACAGGGTTATTCTGTAAAGTGAGAATTCCAGGTAAATTCAATGTGAATTTCAAATTTAAGGGCAAAATAGCCATATTGGAGAAATTCTCTAAATAAATTATACTTTCAGTTTGGAAATTCTGGCCTTAAATTTGAAATTCACTTTGAATTCTCACTTTAGTAAATATCGCTGTTAGAATTATGCAGCTCCACATGAAGATCTGTTCACAATTATATCGTGTCTTGGTAAGAGTCATAGAAAGATCCATGCATTGACATTTAATATATGGAGAATGAACAGCAGTATTAATTATTAAGCTACAATTGGGTATACGTATTTTGTATGTTCATTATAAACCATTTAGTGAATAAACAAAACAGCCTGTCTTTATCATATATGTTCATTGTGAGTGTTTACCTTCACTTTAAATTGGCAAGTCACCTGAAAATTTATTTAGAACAATAATGCCAATGTTGCTGGTCTCGTGTGAGTTACAGTAGTTTTAGTTTTGGGATTACAGTCACTTATTGTGTGCCAATATTTCAGCGTGAAGGCAGCCATTTTGAAATTACAGCTCAATTTGTAAACCCTCAGTTACTGATTAAAAAGCAGCTCGCAGAAAGCAAGTGGTACATGCAGCCAATCAGAGTGCTCACGGCGTTCCTCTGTGCAGAAAACAGGAAATCATTCTTTGAACTCTCTGACAATGCTCTGTGCCCACAATGCAGATAAACAACAAAGTATAGACAGTTTTTAAAGTGCTATTCTGTATCACTGTGCATAGATTATTTATTATGACACTACTGGGCCATCCAGGCACCATATGTAGTATACCTTAATATAGTGCTTATAGTGCAAGCAGTGTTTGGGCCCATTTCCTCCCATTTCCTGTTAAACTACTTAATTCTTTTCATTTCAATTACAAAACCACAAATGATAATACAACAACCAGCTAAATCATTTCTTGAGTTTGCAGGAGGGAGGTTGATCAATAGTTTGAGACCTACTGCTTCATCTTATTTTCACTGTTTTCTTTGAGAATGACACGGTTTAGATAATAAGTCAGATACATATCAGGAAAGGGATGTCATAGAGTTAAACTGTGTCTGTCCAGAACACTGTGTAATAGCTAGCGTAATTTTAATATCATTGGCTAAAATCGGCTCACTCTCAGAGACTGATGGCTTTGTTCTTTCCCAATCTTGAAATATATGACTTTATTACTTAACTCGCTTCAACCCCTATAATATGTCAATAGCCAAAAATACAACAAATAGATGTAAAAGATTAATGAGAATTTTAGACTATAATAGGGCTTAAAATTTGCACTCGCCACTAGATAGTGAAAATTTAGCCCTAATGAGTGTAGTGTGGATCCCCAAGGCTTGCAGTGGCGAGTAACTTTCAAGGCCTGACTAGTAATGTAGGACCTGAAATTCTAAGATCTGATCAGCAATACTTCCAGGATTGTTAAATGCTGTTTATCCAGCTGTTAACAGACATCAACTGCCAAGGACAGCACAATACTGGCAAAGATTTTTGGGATTTGTAACCTGTAATAAATGGGACTCTGGGATTTAACTATCCTGCTATATTCTCTGCCATACTGTAATCTTGCTATTGTGTAATAAGCAAAAAGAGGGAATTAGGTTATAGGTTTCCTTGAAGTAATACTCAATCTCACTGTATATGCTGTTTATACACAGGAGAGGAAGACAGCCCGATTGATGTCACTGGGACCCAGTTTGTAGAAAAAGACATTGAGAACATGGCAAAAGGTGGGTGTAGGACCCCTGTTTTCCAGCTCCAGTGAGTAGCAGGATCCTCATCCTTCCCTATTTTTCTTCATTCTCATGTTGGTTTTGGGAGAGTCCGCAGATGGGTTTGAATATTGCACATGTAAAGTGTCTTTCAACTGTCTCACAAGTGTATGTGAGACAAAAACTCTGTTATGTGTAACAACAGTATCTAAACCTTTACACATTTGACATTCAAGACATGCTGGCAGTAACTGATTAAACATGACTGTAAAGGCTGGATCTTTTCACAAAAACACATCTGTAAAGTTGTCGTGTTGTAACTGTCCACAGAATAAGAGACTCGTGGATTTGTATATCTAGTTGCGGACTGCCACTGTCGTATTAGAGAGCAACTAGAAAATATTTGTTACCCTTAGAAACTCATATAGAAAATAGTTTATTGTCAAATAATGAGTTAATTTATAAAGGAGCTAAACTGCGAATTGTGTGGTTTTTTTATTTATTTTTTTGTGTGTGCATTTTTGCTGTATTTCGTTTACAATATCCTAGTTCAGTGGGCAACTGTATTGTGTGAGTGTTTCGTTTTTCAATGAGATACTTATTTTTTTATTCATGAGACTGTTTTAACATGTATTTTTGTAGACATGTGAGTGTTGAGAGAGACAATCTGTAGGCTTTTCATTGTGTTTACTGATCATTGTGTAGTTGGGTGTTTCTGCATATGTTTATATTACTTTATTATTTAATTACATTTTGCACATGACCAGTGGAGGCTATGCACAAGGGCACTTGGGGCTATGCCCCTCCAGTTTCAATGTGTGGAAATTTTTATTTTCAGTAGTTTAGAAACACTAAGATTATTTTTCTGGAGGGGAGGGTGGCAAGGCAAAAAATTGGGGAAAAAATAGTGTCTCTTTAATTCTGTAATAAAATTCAGGTCATCAACTTACTTGAGAGCACCAAGGCATGTCAAAAAATGGGTCTGCTTTGAAATCTGCTCTGTTTCAGCAGGCGTTTTGCACACGCTTAGTCTCCTTTAGGGAGGAATTTCAGAAATTTCTATTGAGTTATCATTCGGGCAGCAGAGCCAGCATTCCATGAGTGGAGTCATGCTATTGGCCTCTTTATTCAATGGCTTATAGCACCAGGGGGTGGGATCACATTGCCCACAGGAGAGAGAAGTAAGAAACTATCTTGGAAGTAACACAGAGAGAGCACAGCAACAGACACTGGCCACTGCCAAATGTAAGTGTGTACAGTAATATTATCTTTTTCTGTCCCGAAATAGTCCCAGTGACTGCCTGAGCGCTGATCAAGGAAGGGGATTTACTCCAATATATAATTATTTATATATATTAAAGAAGATGGTGGGTATATGCAGTAGGAGCTGTGCCACTCCTTTTGTCCTCTATGTTTTTCCTTACCTTTATTTATATTAATTATATATTAGACTAAATTCCCTTGCTTAATCGGCTCTCAGGTAGTCACTAGGGTTATTGGGAGAGAGAAAAAGATAATATTATACACTTACATTTGGCAGGGACCAAAAGCTGCTGCTGCTGTGCTCTCTCTGTTACTTCCATGAACCACTGGTGCTATGAGCCAATGATGGTCTCTCAATAGCAAGGCTACTAGTAGGCCTTCACTGATGGGGATCTGCTCTGTCCAAATAGCAACTCAAGTGAAATTCCTTCTTAAAGGACACTAGGCATGTGCAAAACCTGGCAAAACCGGGCAGATTTCAAACCCGCCTCATTATTTATTTTACATGTCTTGATGCTTTTACGTAAGCTTCTCCAAACAGCTACCAATGAGGGGAAAGGTGCCCTGCAGAACTGAAACCTATTATAGAAGTAAAGAAAAACAATTATTTCCCTTATTTTTTTGGCTTAACACATTCCCCTCCAGAAAAATAACTTGGTGTTTGTAAACTAATGCAAATTAATGTTTTTCCCACATAAAAACTGGTGGCCACCGCCCAAGTGCCCCTGTGGACAAGCCTCCACTGTTGTATGAGGATCTCTGTATTATGCTCAGATCTCTTTATTCTATAAGTATATCTGTATTGTGCAGGGAGGAGTAGAATTCTGGGGGAGGAGTCTGGCGCATCGCTATCTTAAAACTTTGCCACTGCCCATGATATTAATTGATATAAAATGTAACAATTTTGCACATCATATTTGTTAAAGTAGCACTTACACACAGGCTCCCCTATAACCAAAATTGTCTATAGACCATCACCTTGCCTCCTCATCTACTTATTTATGTTTTGCGTTTTAGAAACATTCTTACCTGTGATTATTTTGATTTTAATTTGCTGCAAGTTCGAGTTTCTTGAATAAACCTCATACCATATTGTTTTACACATGGCAAATGAAGGAAAACCCTAGAAAGCTTTTAATTTTACATTGAGTGTTAGATCGCTAACTAATGTACATTGAATAATATTTTGATAACTTTCCTGTCAATCCATGGTACTGGATGGGAATTATTTGCAGATAAGGTATGATATTGATATTTCTCACCTACTTTACTGTGTACCAACTGCATATCAGACCACAGACTTTCATAAATTTCCATAGATATGTCATATGGTCTTGGCTACTATATTGATTGTGAATGTCAAATTTACAATCTCTGATTCAAAATATTTAAAATTAGAGCCACACTGAACTTGAACTTTCTATGGGATGATTGACCATAATGTGAAGTCTGCTGCAGCTCTAGTGTTAGCAAATGCCAGACACTGATCAAAAACTGTTTGTGGGTCTTTAAGGAACAATCAGGGCACCAACACAACTTAAGTGCATTGTTAAGGGTCACCATTTATATGATTCCAAGAACCTATCAAATGTACTTAAAGGGTTACTCCAAATAAAAACCAACTACACCACCCAATCACCTCCACTTCTCGAAAAAAAAACCCTCAAACTTACCTCTTTTCCCTCGCTGAGGCCAAGCTTTCCCTCACCCCAGTCCTCCTTGGCTGACATCACTCACCCTCGCCAGTGGGAGAAGGAGGTCGAGGAGGATGGACTGAGGGGAGGACAGGGGAGCACAGGGGTATGCTGCCATTGGCTGTGTGGCATCAGCATGCTCTGAGTGTCAGATGTCAGTTTTTACACAGAATTGACCAGGTTCCAGGCTGGTTAATGACACTGCTAGAGTTGGAGTTAAACCTTCTGCAGTGAAAGGGTAAATCTCTGTATGTGCAGCATTTCAAAGCAAAACACTGCACTTACAGACTCCAGGCACCATGACCACTTCAAATCAGTGAAGTGATCATGGTGCTTGAAGTAACCCTTTAAGTTGAGTTGATGCCCGGGATGTCCTTGCCAGCTGGACATTAAACGTCTGCATTCAGGTCTCCTGTTTGATGACAAGAATAGTGGACATTTTGTTGCTTCACCATCATTTCTGTTGTGAGTGAAGATCTGGTTGGGCAGTGAAAACATTTATGTGAACACCTAACAAAGGGGAAGCTCACGGTAATGGAATGGGGCCCAGGTCCCACTGTCCTACTTTAAATTCACAAAAACATCTGATTTGAACCTGTAAAAAAGGTGTCAAAAGAAGGACAAAGAGCTTCCAGAAAACAATTGTGGTAAAGAGAGTTCCGTTTGCGTTCATAATTATATGTGTGTGATTGAGAGAAAGTATAAGAAGTCTGGTGTGTGAATGTGAGTTACAGATTTGCTAGTATGGTTAGATATGTGTGAGTGACAGAGAATGGCTAATAAGGTGTTTGTGTCTCTTAATGAATTATTTGCCTGGTTCTTAACTTTTGTATGTCACTTCTAGTTTTTAGAAAACATTTTGTAGGCTTGTTTTAGGGATTATTCAGAACTGGTGCGAGAGACTGTTACAGATGTAGGTGTAATTGTGAGATAATGGAAGAAAGGCGCATGTAACAAAAGAAGTATCAGACTTGTAAGTGATGTCCTCAGCAGACAGAAGTAGTGAAAGGCAAACCTATGTAGAGATTTTTGTTGCATTGAACACTGCACATTTTGATAAGCCGTGCGTGATGAATGGGTGAATGATGAAATCTGATCACCTTATCTTAAAATTCTCAGTAAACACTCTAAAACAAAACTGGCCAAAGCTCTTTGATTCTGAATAAACATTCCCTATGCAAAATTGCCTCTCTATGGCTTTGTGAAATGTTGGAAGCTATGTCAGTTATAGTCTGTATGCAGTTAGTGCATTTATGTATGATATTCATGTGCATCTGTTGCAAATTAATGGAATGAAGTAAAGTTAACTCCGGTGTACGTGTAACAAGTTGTGGATGTATATCCAAGTGAAATGTGTCTGGTAGAAGTGATGTCCATGTAAACAAATTAGTATAGATTTTTCTGCTTTAGATCTTGAAGCTAATTAGCTTTCTCTTTTTGTACCAGGTTGTCTAATGATGTATAGTACCTTAACATACCCATTGTACAGCGCCATGGAATATGCTGGTGCTTTATAAATAAAGATAATTATAATTAAAAGTACAGCTGTTGTGATGCTGTTTCATTTCAGGTATAACATTTTGGGAGTCTGAGCCCTGGGTCATAAATGATTTAGAAGGTTTAATTGGTACTGACAGTTATCTGCACTGAGCCTCCATGAGATTCCTGTTTAACCCTGTTCCTATACCTAGTGGTAGAGTTTTAATCAAGTATGAGAAACTCCGCTATTCAAAGAAAACTAATCCCCAGACCTCAGGGACCTGTCATATTCTGTGGAGTCTAGTTATCAAGTGATTCAATTAGATTTTACACATTGATAAATCAACCCCATAGAACTCAGCTCCCAGCTTAATAACTCTGTTCCTGTTTCAACAAGGGGTAGGATTGTGATATATAATGACACGTGAGCCATTCTTCTTTGCATAAACGTGCAGCAGAGTTATTAAAATCACTCCCCCAAATCATCGACGACATTTAACATACATATCACGACGTGATCTAACACACAGCAAGGTACCTTGACTTTATTGTACAGTCAATAGTGATTTGCTGCTTCTTCAAATTAGTGACTGCACTGAGCCAGCCTTATATCTCCTACTATTGGAGACACTGGGCACAATCACACCTTGTTTCTGCAAATCTGAGTATATCACTGACCAATCGTCTTCTTACAGATGAGCTACAGAAACTGTTAGTGGAGCAGATGGATTTGAGGAAAAAACTGGAGCGGGAATTTCAGAGCCTGAAAGGTAATAATCACACTGTGTTTGACTAGTGTTATATGTGTAACCCAGCAACCCTCTCCTTTTTTGTAAAATGTACTCAGGATTGCTACACATAATATAATATATTATATTATTTTATAACATGCTGAATAGAGCACGACTCCATGGAACCACATTACAGACATTTAGGGGATCTTAAACTCGGTGAAAGCCAACCTTGGCAATGAGGAGCTCTGTAAATAATACCATAATGCTCTGTCAGCTTTTAGATCAGGCAAAGCTATTCCATAACCTGCCTGTGTCATTACTATATGAACATTGTTACACAGATGTAACTCAATAAGGTTTGGGAAATTTAATTTAGAAACTTCAATGAAGCACAACAATGAATAGAGAACCTACATAGGTTTGCCCACTCTATGAAAACGAAACCTAAAAAGAAGTGCATTAGACAGTGCGACTTTGTTAGTGGGTTTATATGGTTTACACGCTTTTCTTACTGCACCATATAATTTCTTCAGCCGGTCTATCGTACTATTTTTCATGTTTTATTTTTGTCTAGTTAATCTTTATAATATCCCAATGCCTCTCACATGGCCCCTGCGTGTTACCAACCTATTAGATATTATCACTTTTTGTGTCAAAGTTCTCTCAGCCTTTCTTTGTATGGTCCCACACTATACCTTTTTATATTATTTTTGTAGCAATAGTTATTAAAAGGTTTCACCACTTTTGATACTGGACACCAGCTTGAGTGTGGTTTTACTTTCATTAGTGACTCCTCATTCTTACCTTACATCTAAATAATTAATGAACTACTGGAGCCATGTTGTTTCCTTCTTCCAGTACATTGGCCCAGATGATTACATATTGTCTGTTAAATTGAACTGTATCTATCAGTTTATTGAATAGCGCCTCTCAACTTCAGTGTAATTAATAATAATCACTGACAATTAATCTGCATCCTTTTTCTCTCTTCTTGTCTTGATGCTGGTGAAGGAGTGTTTGTGTTCTAAACTGTCTCTTGTTTCGTCGTAGATAACTTCCAGGACCAGATGAAGAGAGAGCTAGCATATAGAGAAGAGATGGTGCAGCAGCTGCAGATAGTAAGAGGTAAGCAGTTCTCCACTGCTGCTGTAGAGGGACCCACTGCCATCATCTGACAGTGTTTACAATCAGCACAGTCGCCTAGGTTTAAATGCAAGGTAATTTAACAATTATTTTTTCTTATTTAATATCCTCTGATTAGCCTGAAAATGGCAAACAAGCCCAGCTCAGGCCTTGCAGGCACCATTACCAAACAGTGATTGAACTCCTCTGCACGCTAATTTGCATGGGTTTCTAAATTAAAAACCGAGGCGTAAAATTACCTGCGTGTTAATGCCTCCGATTGTGTTTAATTCTACTCGTATCCATCTGCCTCGCAGCGCAAAATCCCAAGCAGCGTCTTTACTGTAACTCACGTCTAACAAACTGCTCTGCATTTGCTAGTGGAAGAGAACACTTAACCCCATCTCTATATATGGGCCTGTAAGGAAGTTAGAAAGAACAGCCGTGTTAATGAGCACCTGTGTACCCATGCATATTCTGTGCTTTATCTACATTTATTACTGAATAGCTAGTTGAACATCACGGTAAAGGTATAGCTTCCACTGCACTAAAATTACTGTTTGTTTTTTGTATATTAAACTTATTACTACCAGATTAGACCTTCTGTGAACTATGGGCCAAATTGGTCACGAGAGTGTAAAGTATATTGTGTACCAGAGGCATGGTTAAAGTACGTAGAACAGACTGCAGTGTTTTTGGAGCAGATTGTAACCATATAACATGCAGAGTGGTGTGTTCTCTGTGGAAGGGAAAGGGTTGAGTAGCTAAAGAAGAGTTTGTCATTGAGCATGAGAAGCTAACATCTCCTTTCTCTCCCCAGACACCCTGTGTAATGAACTGGATCAAGAGAGGAAAGCACGCTATGCCATCCAGCAGAAATTAAAAGGTATTAGCAAAGGAGACAACAGAAAGTGTGTCACAAAGCAAGGGAGATAGCAGAAAGGGAAAAAAAACATCTATAGTAAGATTACAGTAACACTATGCTTTATCTAGAAAGCTGGTGGGAGTATATTTACTGCGGAGACTGGAGGGTGTGCATATACAGTGTAGGAGATACTAAGGTGAGTGGAGGTAGTATACAGTATAGGTGATACTGGAAGGGATACACATACTGAGGAGACTAGAGGGAGTGTGTATACTGTGTATATACTGAGGAGACTGGAGGGAGTGTGTATACTGTGTAATACTGAGGAGACTGGAGGAAGTGTGTATACTGTGTTTATACTGAGGAGACTGGAGGGAGTGCGTATACTGTGTAAATACTGAGGAGACTGGAGGAAGTGTGTATACTGTGTATATACTGAGGAGACTAGAGGGAGTGTGTATACTGTGTTTATACTGAGGAGACTGGAGGGAGTGTGTATACTGTGTATATACTGAGGAGACTGGAGGGCGTGCATATACAGTGTATATACTGAGGAGACTGGAGGGAGTATGTATACATTGTATATACTGAGGAGACTAGAGGGAGAGTATATACTGAGGAGACTGGAGGGAGTGTGTATACTGTGTATATACTGAGGAGACTGGAGGGCGTGCATATACAGTGTAGGAGATACTAAGGTGAGTGGAGGTAGTATACAGTATAGGTGATACTCGAAGGGATACACATACTGAGGAGACTAGAGGGAGTGTGTATACTGTGTATATACTGAGGAGACTGGAGGGAGTGTGTATACTGTGTATATACTGAGGAGACTGGAGGGCGTGCATATACTGTGTATATACTGAGGAGACTGGAGGGAGTGTGTATACTGTGTATATACTGAGGACACTAGAGGGAGTGTGTATACTGTGTATATACTGAGGAGACTAGAGGGAGAGTGTATACTGTGTATATACTGAGGAGACTGGAGGGAGTGTGTATACTGTGTATATACTGAGGAGACTAGAGGGAGTGTGTATACTGTGTATATACTGAGGAGACTAGAGGGAGTGTGTATACTGTGTATATACTGAGGAGACTGGAGGGCGTGCATATACAGTGTATATACTGAGGAGACTGGAGGGAGTGTGTATACTGTGTATATACTGAGGAGACTAGAGGGAGTGTGTATACTGTGTATATACTGAGGAGACTAGAGGGAGTGTGTATACTGTGTATATACTGAGGAGACTAGAGGGAGTGTGTATACTGTGTATATACTGAGGAGACTAGAGGGAGTGTGTATACTGAGGAGACTGGAGGGAGTGTGTATACTGTGTATATACTGAGGAGACTGGAGGGCGTGCATATACAGTGTATATACTGAGAAGACTGGAGGGAGTGTGTATACTGTGTATATACTGAGGAGACTAGAGGGAGTGTGTATACTGTGTATATACTGAGGAGACTGGAGGGAGTGTGTATACAGTGTATATACTGTGGAGACTAGAGGGAGTGTATATACTGAGGAGACTGGAGGGAGTGTATATACTGAGGAGACTGGAGGGAGTGTGTATACTGTGTATATACTGAGGAGACTGGAGGGCGTGCGTATACAGTGTATATACTGAGGAGACTGGAAGGAGTGTGTATACTGTGTATATACTGAGGAGACTGGAGGGAGTGTGTATACAGTGTATATACTGAGGAGACTGGAG
>OW240914.1:105092511-105196629 GCA_933207985.1 Pelobates cultripes
TGTATACTGTGTATATACTGAGGAGACTAGAGGGAGTGTGTATACTGTGTATATACTGAGGAGACTGGAGGGAGTGTGTATACTGTGTATATACTGAGGAGACTGGAGGGCGTGTGTATACAGTGTATATACTGAGGAGACTGGAGGGAGTGTGTATACTGTGTATATACTGAGGAGACTGGAGGGCGTGCATATACTGTGTATATACTGAGGAGACTGGAGGGAGTGTGTATACTGTGTATATACTGAGGAGACTGGAGGGCATGTGTATACTGTGTATATACTGAGGAGACTGGAGGGAGTGTGTATACTGTGTATATGCTGGAGGGTGTCTGTATACTGTGTATATACTGGAGAGACTGGAGGGAGTCTGTATACTGTGTATCTACTGGAGAGACTGGAGGGAATCTGTATACTATGTATATACTGGAGGGAGTCTGTATACTGTGTATTTACTGAGGAGACAGGAGGGAGTGCGTATACTGTGTATATACTGAGGAGACTGGAGGGCGTGCATATACAGTGTATATACTGAGGAGACTGGAGGGCGTGCATATACAGTGTATATACTGAGGAGACTGGAGGGAGTGTGTATATTGTGT
The DNA here is from genome assembly GCA_933207985.1 of Pelobates cultripes. Lineage (NCBI taxonomy): Eukaryota > Metazoa > Chordata > Amphibia > Anura > Pelobatidae > Pelobates > Pelobates cultripes. Next base: position 105,093,114 of record OW240914.1, read on the forward strand.
ATATACTGAGGAGACTGGAGGGAGTGTGTATACTGTGTATATACCTAGGAGACTGGAGGGAGTGCATATACAGTGTATATACTGAGGAGACTAGAGGGAGTGTGTATACTGTGTATATACTGAGGAGACTGGATGGAGTGTGTATACTGTGTATATACTGAGGAGACTGGAGGGCGTGCATATACAGTGTATATACTGAGGAGACTGGAGGGAGTGTGTATACTGTGTATATGCTGGAGGGTGTCTGTATACTGTGTATATACTGGAGAGACTGGAGGGAGTCTGTATACTGTGTATCTACTGGAGAGACTGGAGGGAATCTGTATACTATGTATATACTGGAGGGAGTCTGTATACTGTGTATTTACTGAGGAGACAGGAGGGAGTGTGTATACTGTGTATATACTGAGGAGACTGGAGGGCGTGCATATACAGTGTATATACTGAGGAGACTGGAGGGCGTGCATATACAGTGTATATACTGAGGAGACTGGAGGGAGTGTGTATATTGTGTATATACTGAGGAGACTGGAGGGAGTGCATATACAGTGTATATACTGAGGAGACTAGAGGGAGTGTGTATACTATGTATATACCTAGGAGACTGGAGGGAGTGCATATACAGTGTATATACTGAGGAGACTGGATGGAGTGTGTATACTGTGTATATACTGAGGAGACTAGAGGGAGTGTGTATACTGTGTATATACCTAGGAGACTGGAGGGAGTGCATATACAGTGTATATACTGAGGAGACTAGAGGGAGTGTGTATACTGTGTATATACTGAGGAGACTGGATGGAGTGTGTATACTGTGTATATACTGAGGAGACTAGAGGGAGTGTGTATACTGTGTATATACTGGAGAAACTGGAGGGAGTCTGTATACTGTGTATCTACTGGAGAGACTGGAGGGAATCTGTATACTATGTATATACTGGAGGGAGTCTGTATACTGTGTATTTACTGAGGAGACAGGAGAGAGTGTGTATACTGTGTATTTACTGAGGAGACAGGAGAGAGTGTGTATACTGTGTATATTGAACACATACTGAGGAGACGAGAGAGTGTCTATATTGTGCACATACTGAGGAGACTGGAGAGAATGTGTATACATTGTATATACTGAGGAAACTGGAGGGAATGTGTATATTGTGCACATACTGAGGAGACTGGAAAGAGTGTGTATACAGTGTATATACTGAGGAGACTGGCAGGAGTGTGTATACTGTGTATATGCTGAAGAGACTGGAGGGAGTGTGTATATTATTAAATACTGTATTTTATTAAGTAAAAGAATGATGTATATATCCTTACATTGATGTACACCATGGGCAGCAGTGCAAGGGTTAAAGCTCCTTCCTGGACCCCTCTTCTAATTAGTAGAATATGAATGATCACATTTAAATAGTGTGGCACCTTTAAACCAGGTGACAGCCTTGGCTCTCCTCATATTCCTTATCTGAAGTGCAGAAGGTTAGGGACTACATGGATATTCGGGGTCTGCTTCTCTCCTTTATGATCAGGATTGAGTCCTGCGTCTTCTTGTGCTCTCGACATTCATTAAGCAGAACATTCTATTATAAACTCATTATATAGATAAATGTTTTTAGAGAGAGAGAGAGAGAGTGTGTGTGCGCGTGTGTGTGTCCCACTTAGTTTTTCCCTGTCAAAAAAAAAAAAGTACCCAAAGAAGTACAGTATTTAATACATACCAAATTCTCATCTTCTCTTACACTGCAAGTAAAAATAAAAAAAATGGATGCACACATGCTAATCCTCACAGCAGGAAGGCTGTTTCTAAAATGAATGGTCCACTATAATGCATGTTGATATAACCACATATTCCAGCTGATGGCCAACGACGTGATTATTTACAGAAAGTTATTAGTGGGTTGTGGTGTATACATCTAGGTCAATAGTAACAGTTCTTTGTCTTTCCAGGCCTTGTAGACTACATTTCACATTGGGCTTATCCAGTCATTTAGACTCGATTGGGAAAGGTCAGCAGTAACAGACATAGCAAGGCATATACCACAGCCACACAGTAATATCTATACAATAAATCTTGGGGTCTGTAACACGTTTTAATAATGTTAAGTAGGCCGTGCTTATGTTTTGGCTTAGGAGGGCAGCGTAGAGGCTCAGTAATACATTGCTGGTCTCTATTCTCCTTCAGAAGCCCATTACGCTCTCCATCATTTCTCTTGTAAGATGCTGACACCAAGACCCTGCACCGTGAGCTGTTCCTTCAGAGCTCCACTCCTGCCCCCTTGAGCTACATCTGGGCTCCACGGAAGCTGATGTACCCTCCAGCACCCTGATGAAGATGGGCAAGACTCTCAGCATCAAACCAAGCCATTCCCTGACGCTTAGGAAACAAGAGCGAAAGTGGGACCCGCCGGGGAGATTCCCCCAAGACCCTGGAGAACTTGTAAATATTGTATAGCAAGCATCAGGATGTCTGAGCACTGAGGAATCTGAGCCAAGAATGATCCACAGATCAGTCGTGTATTATAAGGCTTTGTGAATAACCGACACATATATATAATATAAATATATATAAATATATATATATATATAAAAAAACAACTCTTGCAAAAAAAGTCCAATGTATTCATTGTTTTACAATTTAATTCTTATTCCGTATGTCTCCACATAACCTCATCAGTAGCAGAGAGGGTTTTCTTCTGATACTGAAAGGGGCAATATTTAAGGTTACCTGTGGGAGAGTGGCTACGTGCAATGGGTATATATGTACTGTGATTCTTATTAAAACAGTATTTTTTTAAGTTATTTGCATTATTTTCTATATCTGTTTGATTTTATCATCTTTTTGTATATCAGATGATGTAATAACAGCACTTTAAAGGAGAAATCCACTTGTGTACAAAACAAAAACTCAATTTGTTCTGAGAGAGAAAAAAAATCTGTATAAGTGAATTTTGTTCTTAAATAAATCAACCATGCTGCATATGGTCCCTTTCTACTTCAGGTGATTCATTGGAAAAATGTAAATAGAATAAACTTGGATCTGATGTACCATCTCTTTCACTGCTAATGTTGCATTAACCATTCATTTAGATTTGCAGTCAAAGGAAACCACTCTAAGCAGAGAATGTTATATCAATTTGGTTTAATGATTCACTGTGAAAAGCATTTGATTGGACAAGAAGTTGAAGAGGTGTTAGGTGGATGCAAGGACTGAATCTAGGCACTGGAAGAAAGGAATGTAAAGAGTTATTTAGTGTTGTTTTTTAATGAAAAAGGGTGTGGGGCCAGGGCTCAAAACAAAGTTAATTAATTGGCATAAAAAAAATTATAATTTAACACTATGATTTCCCAAATTGATTGAATCAAAAATTGTGAAGCTCAACAAGAATTGCTGTCTTTCTTTGATTTCAACATCTTGCATGCAGATTACTTTGGTATATTTGTCCTCACAGATGATGTATAAAAGACTCAGTTGGGCAGAAAACTTACTCCTCAGTTGGGCAAGGAAATAAGTTAAAGGACCACTATAGTGCCAGGAAAACATACTCGTTTTTCTGGCACTATAGTGCCCTGAGGGTGCCCCCACCCTCAGGGTCCCCCTCCCGCTGGGCTGGATGGAGAGGAAGGGGTTAAACTTACCTCTTTCTCCAGCGCCGGGCGGGGAGCTCTCCTCCTCCTCTCCTCCTCTTCAGCTGAATGTGCATGCGCGTCAAGAGCCGCGCGCGCATTCAGCCAGTCTCATAGGAAAGCATTTACAATGCTTTCCTATGGACGCTGGCGTCACGCAAGCACCTCTAGCGGCTGTAAAGAGACAGCCACTAGAGGCTGGATTAACCCTAACATAAACATAGCAGTTTCTCTGAAACTGCTATGTTTATAGAAAAAAGGGGTTAATCCTAGCTGGACCTGGCACCCAGACCACTTCATTAAGCTGAAGTGGTCTGGGTGCCTATAGTGGTCCTTTAACTCTGTGACTGTCTACTTTTGTGGAATGCATGTTTTTATTAGCTGCTAAACTGACCCTATTAAGATATAGCAAAATAAAAAAAGTATATAAAGCAGTCCTGTTCATAGGGGTGGGGAGGGTTGTTGTCAAAATACACAGGCAATCATTTACTGGCCTGTCTGCTTTTTAAAAACGTATGCTTCCATAGTGCACTTTGAGGTGGTGGGCTACTTTAACTGCCAAAAAGCAGACATATACCAATCATTATTCCAGGTTTGAAAACTGAAAATCAGCACTAATTTTCACATGAAATACAATGTTTGCCAAAATACAATGTTTTTTAGGCACTACCCCCAAATGTGAACTTTTGTGGCCAAACAAATCCATAGGTGCTTCACCTTAACCGATGCAATATGTTATACCAAAGCATCATAGTTTTGTAACATTGTTTTCTGAAGACTTATATAAATACATTTGTTCTGTGCCTCCCATATCTCCTCCTACTTGGCATTTAAGTGACACCTGTTTAGCATACACATCTATAGGACAGAAACTGTACTGCATAGTGGATGTAAGGGACTTATATAGCCAACATACCATCTGGGCTTTCCTAAAAATAAAATCTTTCAATGCTTGTCCATTTCCTTTTCACAGCTGCCAAAATGTATTTAGATTCTGTACAGGAGTTTCTAAATTTTGGTTTATTATATTCCATCTGCGGTAACTATTCAATATTGGATTAATATTTGTTTTTTGTAATTTCATTTTTAGAAAGTTTTATAAAATAAGTAATAACAATACAAGGGATTGTCACATATCCTATAGCCATTCAATATTGTTTTCTGATTTATGGCTGGAATCATAAGAGTTTTCAAAGTGATTGCAATCCAAACGCTTTAGACCATTTCACTGCCGATAATGCCCCTGAAGTCGGAAAACGTTATTGAGTTGAAGCCAGGAATAACTTGTGAATTACCTGTTAATCTTGCAGTGTTACATTGAAAGGCCAATATTGTGAGGTTAATGAAAAAGTGGTGCCTCACAGGCTTTTATAGAGCGCCAAGTGCATTGGTTTTGCTAATAGGTGACAAGTGCGTAATTAAGCTATTATTTTTCATATGGACATTGCAGTGTGTCTCTGTCTTCACAGCGTAAATCTAGACATTTCATATATTGGTTATGCTTTGCTATGGCTATGCTATTTGCCCTTTAATTGGTAAAGTGTTTAATGGGGAATTATTACTTGACATTGACATGGGAGGTGCTCGCTTTATTTATGAACTAATAATTAGAAATATGTCCTGGTGCTGGCTAATTGACATTTAGATGTTGAATTAAAAAAATGTTCAATGTTTCCATTAACGGTCAACAATTCATCTTTAAATGGATTGCCATCACTGAAACTTGAGTGTTTAACGTAAGTAATGGGACAATTTTTTACCAGTTCGATAATGGCTACAGTGTAGTCGAAAACTACTGGAACAGTAAGACTTTAATTGCAGCAAGATTTCATCGGCAACTGTAAACATGTCAATAATACTTGAACAATAAATTGCAATTTAACCCAATATTTGGTATAAAATAGGGAGATGGAAACCAATAATCAGAAGTAACTAGAAGGATTATTTTCTAAAGTGTGACTTTCAAGTTTAAGGCCAAAATAGCTTGATTGAACACAATTGATTTGGAGAACTTTTCTAAATCAGCTATTTTATATAATAATATAATACTATTTTGCGATTTTTATTGCGCTTTTCTCCCTGTGAGACTCCGAGCACTTTACAAGTATACAAACATAAAGACATAAGTTAGAAGTTTCTGAAGGTCAGCTGAGTGGACTGAATGCCTGATGGAAGAGGTGGGTCTTTAGCTTTTTTTTTTTTTTAAATCTGTAAGGACGTTACCTCTCTGATTGCGCACGGTAGAGTTCCAGGAGGTAGGGGCAGCGTGGCTGAATGCCATGGAACCTGAGTCTGTCTTTATTCTTGGCACTGACAGGAGGGATTTGGTGGCTGACCGAAGTGAACGGGATGAAATGTAAGGTGTCAGAAGCTCTTTCAGGTACTGTGGGCCTTGATTGTTTAAGGCCAATGCAGGGAGTGGAGAACAGATGTTATGTGGCAGGAGCGAGTTTGATTGGTTAGTAGTCTGGCTGCTGCATTTTGTACAGTCTGAAGGTGATGGAGTTCCTTTTCTGGGAGGCCCAAGTAAAGTACATTGCAGTAATCTAGCCGAGAGGATACAAATACATGGATTAATGTTGGCATATCATCCGGTGGAATTAAATGTTGTATCTTGGCTATGTTTTTTAGATGAAAGTAGGCAGATTTTATTACGGAGGAAATCTGCTGTTTAAATGGTAATCCAGAGTCAATCAGCACTCCGAGATTTCGTACCTTTGATGAACTGATGATATCAGAGTGTCCAAGCTCCAGGCCAGTTGGGTGATCATGGGATATTTTTGTTGCCCAGAGTCCCCATCAAGATTAACTCTGTTTTGTCCGGGTTCACTTTAAGCCAACCAGCATTCATCCATTCTATGAGCTTTTTGTATTAAACTTTGAAATTCACTTTGAATTCCCAGTAATTCTCATTTTGGTGAATAACATTGAAGTTCAAAAGAAAAACTCAGACGCAAAGTGATTAATGCTGGTGCTAATAAAGCATTTAATGGAGAAGTGAAGTCCTAGAGGTACTAATGTTTCAGGATACAGTTCTGTCTCAATGTACATGGTCTATTTATCACTTCTAATTTCCAGAGCAACCTCTTTATCATTCTCCAAGTCATTTCAGCAACTAAGATTAGAAAATATTGTCCTCCATCTCCTAGTTATCAGTTAGCAATTCGTGTTCTGGCTTTTGGTTACAACATTCTTTTTAGATTGCACACGTGTAGAGTAGGCAGGTTGGCAATGCATGGATGGTAAGCAAATTAGTACTGAAGCAGCTCTATAATTCTGAAGAAGAGCAATATGTGAATTCAACCTTTTTATGTTTCTTGGGAGTAACCTGTGTTTAAATGGTCAACCCTCATCCAATACATTGAAAAGAACAGTCGAAACTGAAACATATCTTTGGAAAAGAAAATATATAATGTACTAGGTTGCAAGCCATGAGTCTGGCGACTACAAGGTAAGGTACTCAAATATGGAATGTTTAAGCATGATAGAAGGAGCATGTGCCTCTTTGTGTGTCATCGTTTATCAATCGAATAACCAGTCATAGTATTGATAGTACAAAAAAAAAAAAAAAGTTTAGCATTCTGCAAATTATATATGTGCCACAAAGTCCAAAGAGCAAAAGAGAGAGTGTGGAAGTATATGAGATATTTATGTATTCTCATGGGAATCCATTGGCATCACTTTCCAGATGTGTGCGATGTGTTAAACAGGGGTTGATGAGCTGCAAGGTAAGCAAAATCCCTCTAGCACAGAGATGTTAAGGTTGAGTTGAACAATGTACACATCACAGGCGAGAATAAGACAGTAGGTTGGTTTTATGTAAGTAAGCCAGTGAAGGGAAAGCCTCAGGCATACCTGATATTTTGATGACTGTACAATTTCTGTAACAATTCCAATGTCACCACAAATATGGAGTAACGGGAGCCAGATTGTGAAAAACCAAACTCTAGGGCCCCTCCCTCAACTGTTGCCTAATGGTATTGGTGTTTTCATAGTTATGTCTTCTCAGGGACAAATAATCAGGTAGGTAAACAATAATTATTTAATAATCAATATGTATTGTATTGGCACTCAATTACGGAATAGTGCAGGTATTGGAGGTATTCCCCATAAGGACCTCAATTTATATATACAAAAAAATTAATACCGCACTCAAATATTTAAAGAATCAATGTATCAATCTGCAAAAATGAATTTATTATACACTAAATACACCAAATTTACAAAATAGAAAAAAGGACCACTCTTGCCAAATATACATACTGATGATCCCTCTGAATTCATATATAGTGAATACAACAAAATGTCATAATATGTACACCTGAATTATTTACAACTATCTACAGTCCATAAGCGTAATTTCAATACAGCTTGAAAGTTCATGTTTACACTGGTGGATCCACCATTAATTGATAATCTGTTAAAACAGATATATCTGTAAAAAAGGCAAAATGGAAAAACTGAAAAAAGGGGAAAAAGAAAAAAAGGGAAAACTGAAAAGTTCAAAACACTGCAAAAATGCACTGCTTGTAATATGAAATTGGTTGGATCTCACCACAGATGATGGAGGTTGTAGGTATGGACTGTAAATTGAAATCTCTGCACTTATAGGTAAATGTCCAATAGAACGATAGGAAAATGGTTCAAAAGTCATCACATCATATGTAGTGACATCATTAAAAACAACTGTATTGCACAAAAACTACCTATAACACAAGATAATGTCATATGTCTGCAATTTTACCATAGGAGACACTATGTCTTATTGTTAAACCTTAATAACAGCAGCATATCAAGGGTAATAAAGAGACAATGCACTTCATAAAAATATGGACTTAATCTGTCCAGATTAAGAGAAAAACCTGCATATTAAAGTATGAGGGAAAATAGACATAGTAGAATGAATAGTGGGTAACAATTGTTCATAGTAAAAACACCTTATTAGATACAGGATCACCAGCTAAATTCATAACTAGAGATCAGTGTACCTCTTATTAATAAATTCATGAGACAAATATACTACAATCCACATTACTTAAAGTAATAATACCCATAAAAAAGGGGGGAAATGAAATTCATCTATAAAGGGGAATTGCACCTAAGTCAATGTCTTAGACCGAAGACGTATCATTAATCATCTTGTAAGGAAATGCACATAAATATCATGCTTCTAGCATATTACATATCATATCAGAATTAGTATAATACCTGGTTGGTCACATGTAGCTGAAAACTAAAAAATGACTCCAAGGTGATAATTGAAAAAAATGAGATTTAAAAACAAAACATTTTTTTTGTAAAAGGGAAAAAATAAGAAGAAAAAAAAGAGGAGAATTCTTTGAAACAAAGTAATTATACATCTGCCTTACCTGTCGTGTAGTCACCCAAAATATCCCAAGATATCTAATGCAAGGCACCTTGTCTGATGCATGCCAGGTAGCGCACCTTTGTAGGTCAAGTTGTTGCCATAAAAGAGATTCGGACCAATCTTGGTCTAATTGAAACACTGCATAAATCAGTGTACATCGGCCATTTATGTTTCAGGGAATATACCAGCTTATATAAAACAAAAGAGAATCATTATTATAAGAAATTTTTCAAATCATAATCCTCGTTGAGTCCAGAGGGTGACAGAGTCTCTAGGATACTGATCCATTATGTTTCTCTCTGTAACAGGAGTTTCTGTCTATCGCCCCCTCTCCGCAAGGGTGGGACTCTATCGATAACCTGAAACCTCAATTGATTGACCCCATGGCCATGAGACTTGAAGTGTCTAGGCACAGTGGCCTCACATACTCCTTGTAGTAAAGCTGTCCTGATACTCCTTTTGTGTTCCCCTATGCGCTCTTTAACTGGTCTGATGGTCTCCCCCACATATACATATCCACAAGGACATTTCAGGGTGTACACAACAAAGTCAGAGTTACATGTGTAAAAGCCATTAACAGAAATCTTTTTACCGGAAAGGGGATGAACAAATAGTTCTCCCTTGATTACACTGCTGCAAAGTGAGCAACCTAAGCAGGGAAAAGTGCCTTTCTTTGGTTCAGAGAAAAAACTAGTTTGTCTCTTTGAACTGCCAATATATGATTTGACTAGGAGATCCTTTAAATTGGGTGCTCTTTGATATAAAAATAGTGGTGGATTCTGGAATTCAGAGGGCAACTGTGTATCCCCCTCAAAAAGTTGCCAATGTTTCATTATAATTCTACGGATATCTCTATTCAGTGGAGTATAAGGAGAGACAAAGGCAATTCTCCCAGTCTTATTATCCTTCCTAAGACCATGCAGAGTTTCTTGACGTGTCAAATTTTGAACCCTTTCTCTCTGTGTTTGAATAATGTGTGAGGGATAACCCCTCTCCATAAATTTATGTGACAAAGTCTAATCCTGTAATTACTTTGTCTTCCTGGGATATTATTCTTTTAACCCTTCACAACTGACTATATGGTAGGCCATTCTTTAAATGCAAAGGGTGATAACTTTCATAAGTGAGTAAATTGTTCCAATCTGTAGGCTTTGTATATAAGTCGCTATGCAGTCAGTCATTTAATCTGTGTACCTGAACATCCCAAAATGGGACCATCAACCTGTCACCATACAAATAAATATAAGAAATTTGGGAAAAATCAGTACAAAATGGTGCTACTATCACCTAGTGTGAATCACTCAACCACACAAATAAAGTGTACAAAAAATATAAAAAACGGTGAGAGCACTCTAAAGCATGCAATTAAAATTATTACCAGATTGATCTTGAGTTCAACTCTAAAAACAACAAGATAAAAGAAACATAGAGTAGTATTGACAGATTACAAATATTGTTAGTAAAATACTGGAAAAACTCACATGTTACTGAGTCACTTAAAAAGCTGACTCAGACTAAAAGCTTGTAGTGGAGATGAATATTCCTTTAGACTGGACGTCCTTTGGATGAATTTCTTCTGGATGTTAATATAATAATTATTCCAGGATACAATTCCAAAGTAAAACTAATTTATTGATTAAAACAAAAGTTTTTAAATCAAACATAAAATAAAATTGTCCATATGCAGTTACCACGACGCGTTTCGGCAAAATAGCCTTTCTCAAGTGGTTTGTATTCATCTCCATGATTGCAGCTTTTAAATTCAAAAGTTTGGCGCCCTTTCTCACTGTTTCCGATTCTCTTTACTTCCGTTTTCGTCATCGGTAATCGTCCGACGTGTCCCACACGTCATGGCGTCATCTTTCGTCGTCCGACGTGTCCCACACGTCATGACGTCATTCCGGCACCCCGGACCGGAAGTGTTGTGAGCGCCATTTTTAAAAGTCCTTTTAATACTTATTTTGCCAGTTCTTTCTCAAATGACGAGCAATTAAAGCATAGAAAAGTTTTATATATAAAATTTTGGTATAAACCTTCTCCAAAAAATAAAAAAAAAGGGGGAAACATATATATTATTAAACAAGAGGAAATGTCATATACAATATATATAAGTTAAGATCTAAACAGCTGTGTAATAAAATAAATATTAAAATAACTATAGTTATAATAATAAAAATAATTAAAATATATTTATATATAGGAATTGACCTCAAAATCTATATTTAGACCACATGGGGATAGAGTTTGCATGTTAAAAATCCATTTCATTTCGGTTTTGTTTGGCAAAATAAGTATTAAAAGGACTTTTAAAAATGGCGCTCACAACACTTCCGGTCCGGGGTGCCGGAATGACGTCATGACGTGTGGGACACGTCGGACGACGAAAGATGACGCCATGACGTGTGGGACACGTCGGACGATTACTGATGACGAAAACGGAAGTAAAAAAAAACCGGAAATAGTGAGAAAGGGCGCCAAACTTTTGAACTTAAAAGCTACAATCATGGAGATGAATGCAAACCACTTGAGAAAGGCTATTTTGCCGAAACGCGTCGTGGTAATTACATATGGACAATTTTATTTTATGTTTGATTTAAAAACTCTTGTTTTAATCAATAAATTAGTTTCACTTTGGAATTGTATCCTGGAATAATTATTACATTAACATCCAGAAGAAATTCATCCAAAGGACGTCCAGTCTAAAGGAATATTCATCTCCATTACAAGCTTTTAGTCTGAGTCAGCTTTTTAAGTGACTCAGTAACATGTGAGTTTTTCCAGTATTTTACTAACAATATTTGTAATCTGTCAATACTACTCTATGTTTCTTTTATCTTGTTGTTTTTAGAGTTGAACTCAAGATCAATCTGGTAATAATTTTAATTGCATGCTTTAGAGTGCTCTCACCGTTTTTTATATTTTTTGTAACCTGTCACCATACATTGTAAATTTAATATTGGGATCTTGCTCATTCAATAAATCAAAGAATTCTTGTAGCTGGGCCCAACTGCCGCCCTAACACACAAATACGTCATCAACGTAACTTTTCCACACCAAACATTTGGTGTAGAGAGGATGATTATAAACGCATGTCTCTTCCATGCGATTCATGTAGATATTAGCGTATATCAGGGCAACATTAGAGCCCATAGTTGTACCCTTGATCTGTTTATAATATTTATCTCCAAACAGAAAATAATTTTCCGTTAAGATAAATTTCAATAGTTCACCAATGTACTTCCTAGTATCGCTTTGTAGTGTCAAGCTAGGGTCCCTATTTAGAGTCCAATCTACAGTGTCCTATCCTCTCTCAGGGTCTATCGAGGTATACAGCGATTGGACGTCCAAAGTTACTAACCAAAATTCCCCTTCTGGTACTAGGATGTTCTCTAATAATTTAAGGAAAGTTGTTGTGTCCTTAATATACGTTTCTTGTAAAGGTACATATTTAATGAGGAATTTATCTAAAATTTCTGCCGATTGTTGTAATATGGAACCTGTCCCACTTACAATTGGCCTGCCCGGAGGAAAAAGGGGATTTTTATGAATTTTGGGGAGAGTATAAAATACTGGAATCCTTGGTGTTTTATGTTCATATTTCTCTACTCTCCTTCCGAGATGATGCCCCTGGATAATGCACACTTGTTAAGTGTCTCCAATATATGTTTGAGTCTATGTGTCGGATCTTGTGCAAGGAGGCGATAGCTTGTGTCATCTCTTAATTGTGTGCCTATTTCTTTGAAATAATATGTACGGTCCACAATGACCAATGCATCCCCCTTATCGGCTGGCTTGATCATAATCGACCGATCTTTTTTTAAATTATTGATGTTCAACCAGTCCCGTTTGGTGAAATTGACGGTTTGTCTATTGCCTCTATATGTATGGTTATATTTCTTCCTTAATTTATAAACATCCTTTTTCACCAAATTGGTAAATATGTCTATAGATGCATTGACATTTTGGGGAGTAAAAGTACTCTTAGGTTTCAGACCTGTGTCAAGCGAAAGGACAATGTCCAAATCAGCCTGGGAAGAATGAGGCACTGTGACTTCTGTGTTCCTTTCCTCCTGGTAAACTACCTGTGGCGAAAGGGCCATCAAATTGGTCTCCCTCACTGGAAAAGATTGTCTGACTACTGTGTTGGAGTTGGAAATATCTGTTGAAAAGAAGAAACGTAATTTTAACTGACGAAATAATTTATACAGGCTAACATCATATTCATACCACTGTACTTTTGGAGTCGGGACAAAAGAAAGTCCCTTATTTAGAGTATCTTCCTCATCTTGTGTCAATTGCCTACCTGAGATGTTGTGTATCAGGGACGGCTTCTGGACGGGGGTGGTCTCCCTTTCTTCTTTTCCATTAATCCTCTTATTGTGAACGCCCCTCCTGATTGTTCTTCTTGTCGTGTGCTCCTCCCTAAAAAAGTTGTCCCTGATAATGAGGAAGCAGAGGAGGAGGATGTAGCCCCTTCCATATCTGAGCACCATCTTTGTCTTTGTACGTCTCTGTTGGGTCAATTCTGTCTGTTGTCCGTTCTATAGTACCAGGTATATACCTGATCTTTCTGATAGTCCACTGTGTCTCTATGGAATTTTTTCTTTTTATACTCTGTTAGTTTCTGATATTCTTTCAACTGCTCCTCAATTAGTTTTTTGAGAGTTTCTAAATCTGTTTGTGCTGTTACAGCTTCTAATTCCTGTTCCACTGCTGCTATTTCCTTAATAAGTTTAACGAGTTCCTTCTGTAGGGACGCAATTGTTAAGACCATAAGACCAATTTTTTTGAAACAATAATTATTTAGCAGAATATTATATATATGGCTATGTTTTTATTATTTTATTACTTAAATTCAGAGTTTCTGGTCTCAAGGGTCTGAATTTTGGCTATAATTTCTCTCTATTTCTGATGCAAAATATTCATAAATGTTTAGAAGTACATTGCAAGGGAATTAGTGGAAGACTTAAATGTATTTGAAGGATCATTTTGAGTCTCCTTGCTGGTGAAGATCAAGTTCACTACTGTCTGTCCATACTTGTTTTTCTAAGTTTACATCTTTGCACTTGACTCAGGTCCTGGGTATATATGAAATATAGTTGCATACAAATTATTACAGACAAAATGTGAGGTTTGACCATCGTTACCTGATAAAGGTACCTGATAAAGTGGCATTTACGCCTGAGTTTGACCAGCTTATGCTGGCATTTATGGCACGTGGAGGTCGTGACCCTCGCAAAGGGGGTCAAAAGGGGCTCCAGGGGGGCACAGGATAAGCTCCTGGACAAAATGGGGCCACTGTCCAGTGTAATGTACCTGGCGGACGATGAATATGCCAGGGCAGACTCCTTCACTGCGGATATGGTGAGTGAATGGGCACATGACATTAGAAAATGGCCCCAAAGAGGATTTTGCTTTATGGGCAATACTAATGCAGCCCTCTTCACTGAGAGGCACTGTGCAGCACTCTTCTACATTGACCCCAAACTGGCAGGTCTTTAGAGGCAACCCCACCAGGGGTGTTTCTTCCAGGGCTGGTTGGCAATGGGGCCGTGCCACTAGCCAATTTTGGCCATTGGGCCCCCGTATGGGACACCCACAACACTTCTACCCAGAAGTTGGTGCACGACAATATCCCTACTACAGGGGAGCATACAGAGGTCATGGAGGACGCGGAAGTGCCCGCGCAAGATTCCCCACAGGTAAGAGACCATCTCTTACATGTACCTACTTTAACTGTTACTGCAGGCTGTATATCTCTTTTTTTCCAGAATTGGAAATTTATGGCACGTGGAGGTCGTGACCCTCGCAAAGGGGGTCAAAAGGGGCTCCAGGGGGGCACAGGATAAGCTCCTGGACAAAATGGGGCCACTGTCCCGTGTAATGTACCTGGCGGACGATGAATATGCCAGGGCAGACTCCTTCACTGCGGATATGGTGAGTGAATGGGCACATGACATTAGAAAATGGCCCCAAAGAGGATTTTGCTTTATGGGCAATACTAATGCAGCCCTCTCGACTGAGAGGCACTGTGCAGCACTCTTCTACATTGACCCCAAACTGGCAGGTCTTTAGAGGCAACCCCACCAGGGGTGTTTCTTCCAGGGCTGGTTGGCAATGGGGCCGTGCCACTAGCCAATTTTGGCCATTGGGCCCCCGTATGGGACACCCACAACACTTCTACCCAGAAGTTGGTGCACGACAATATCCCTACTACAGGGGAGCATACAGAGGTCATGGAGGACGCGGAAGTGCCCACGCAAGATTCCCCACAGGTAAGAGACCATCTCTTACATGTACCTACTTTAACTGTTACTGCAGGCTGTATATCTCTTTTTCCAGAATTGGGAAAAACTATCAGCAGATGCATGGTTGTTACAGACTGTCAAGAGTTATCGCATCGAACTTTAAATGTTCCCTATACAGAACCATCCCCCGCGCCCCTGTGCCTCTGGGAGTTGGAACTCCATGAATTGCGCACGAAAGGAGCAATCCAACCCACACTCAGACGAGGGGGCTTCTTTAGCAACATGTTTCTTGTTCGCAAGAAGACTGGCGACTTAAGACCAGTGATCAACTTAAGGGACCTAAACCTGCATGTTATATACCGCCACTTCAAAATGGAGGGAATCCACCTCCTCCAGGACCTCCTACAAGAAGGGGACTAGTTTACACGTCTAGACCTCAAAGACGCATATCTGTGAATCCAAATCCACGAAGGCAGTAGTCCTCTCCTTTGGTTCCTATAGCACGCCACCCCATGGCAGTTCACTTGCCTCCCTTTCGGGCTCAGCTCTGCACCGTGGTGTTTCACGAAGATGCTGTAAGCGGTGGTGGACCATCTCAGAGCACGAGGGATCCAAAGCATTATATACTTGGATGATATCCTACTGTTCTGCAGGACTAGCGACCTACTTTTTCAACATACCGGATATACGGTATGTCACGGCAAGGGTGCATAATTTATCCAACACACTGCGCCCCTCACACATACAATATGTTCAAACACACACACACACACATATATATATATATATATATATATACACACACACACACACACACACACACACACACTACAGCACCCCTCACACTGCACCACTACACACATTATGCACGCCAGATCCCATAGATACACGCTAGATCCCTGTCCCAACTCTGGATCATCTAAACTACACACACACACATATACACACACTAGATCCCTATATACACTCTGAATCCTCTACACACTTGATAGATTTTGAAACATTAGGAAGCTATATTGAGCCATCTCATGACTGAGTCCAAGAACGAAAGCAGTAGGTAACACAAACACAATCTCCTATACACACTCTGGGTCCTTTACACACTAGATCCTCTACACACACACACACACACACACACACCCTACATTCCTGACATACAAACTCTGGATCCCCTTTGCACACACTACATTCCTTGTAAGCAAACACATACTACATTCTCTAAACACACACTTGCTACATCCCCTATACACACTATGCCTGCTATACACACACACACTCTCTACAGCCCCTAGCCACACATAGTACACCACACACACAAATGAAATCGACCTATTTACACAATACCACACCACAATCAGCTCACTCTACACACACGCAATCCCACAAGCAGGCTCCAAACACATGCACCATACGCTTTCCTGGCCCTTTTGTCCTCTGGTATCCCACTTATGGAGACACCAGAGACAAGTTAAAAGCAAACACAGCGCAAGCATGTTATTAAATTTGCTTGCGCTGCACAGAACAGATATGGGGCCTTTTTCTCATGCTAGAGCTCTTCAGCAGAGCTCTGGGCATTGAACCAACATGCTCATTTTGAGAGGAGGCGTGCTTGTCATTAGTGATGACAAAACACACCCTCTCTGGCTCTGCCCTTCTCAGGGGGGGGGCACTGTGATAGAAAAATGCCCAGGCCAAATTTTTTTCCCAGTCCGGCCCTGGTTGCATGACATGTTTGTTACCCGTGTTAAAATTAGTTTAGGTGTACTGGGGCAAATTAGTGAGCATAACCTGATATAGCGATATGGTAGAACTGAATCCCTATACAGTGGAACCTTGGAACTCGAACTTAATCCACTTCAGAAGGCTGTTCCAATTTGTTTGAGAACCGAATAAACATTTTCCATAATGTAAATTTGATTAATTCGACCCCCTAAAATTACAGCATTTTCAAACAAATGTTACAGTTTAATAATGCCTTACATGCATAAAACCATATATAAAAGAAATTAATAAACACAATGTACAGTAAATGAAAAGAAAATGTAACTTCACATTACCTGTAATGATAGAAGCTGATAGCGTAAGTGGAAAAAAGAAGAAATATTATTGGTTGGATGGGGATAAGTAACTGTTCTTCTGACATTTCGAATGTCTCTAAAGTGAGACATAGCTTTATAATTGAACATGTTTGTTGCATGATTTGTTCAGTTATCGAGAATCGTTCGTGTACCGAGACTTTTTCTTCTCTTGTTTTTTGTTCGACTACCGAATTGTTCGCGTAAGGGACGGCTCGAGTTCCAAGGTTCCACTGTATTTGTTTGCTAAGATAGGTGATTTAAAGTAGTCTTGTAACATTTTAAACTGTACTTGTCTTGAGTGTGCACTGTTCATTAATCTGTGTACTTGGTATTCCAAATTTAGAGAATGAGTTCCAGTGTACAATGCACCTGAAGTACATATCATTTCTGGCACACTGGTGACATCTAGTGGTTCTATTGGAAACATTTGGAATGCCAGATATTAGTTAATGAAACACTAACATTTGGAATACAAACTTGTGTTCCTAACACTATAGTGTCAGTGTCCCTAATTTAGCACCTCCATAGAAATATTACAAATAAACATTTAACTTACCATTTTTTCAGAGCCAAAACTCCCTTGGTGCTGCTGGTTTCTTCACCTGCAGAGACATCATTGAGGAGACGTGACTTCGACCAGTCCAATCCAATGCACCTCTATGAGGGACCTAAGGCACATACGTGGCAAGAGCCACGCATACTTCCAATGTTTCTCATAGGAAAGCATTGAATCCAGTGCTATCCTATGAGCTGCATGTTCACATGACTGATTTTTACTCTGTGCAGCAGAAGAGCTTCTACTGACTGTCAGTATGACAACCACCAGAGGTGTGTTTGGCCCTTCATGGTAAACATTTCTGCAATAAATGATTAGATGAAGTGGTCTGGGTGACTTTAGTGGTCATTTAAAGTGACACTTTCATGTCCTGGGGCCTTTGCATATTTTACAGACCCTAGATTGTGACTGCTCCACTTGCTTCATGGTGGCCCAGGCAGTGGTGTATCCTGGTTTTGTGCTGCCCTAGGCAGGACAAAACTCAGGCGCCCCCCCCCCGCGCCAACCCTCCCCCCAACCCGCCTTCTAAATACACACACACACACATACATTCACTGACAGATACGCATACACTCGCTAACAGAAACACACACACACACACTAACAGACACAATCTCACTAACAGACACACACTCACAGGCAAACACACTCACACAGTCAGATACACACACACTCACTGACACACAGTCAGACACACTCATACACACTAACAGACAAACACAGTCAGACACACACACTAACAGACACACACACACATACAGGGAGCTGAGCAGACCGCTCAGGGGAAGAGCTCCCTCGCCGGCCGGCCGCCCGCCCAGCGCCGCCCGCCAGCCCAGCGTCCCCTGAAAAATGCCACCCAAGGCAAATGCCTTGTTTGCCTCGCGGCTAAAACGCCCCTGGGCCCAGGGGTCCAGGGCAAGGTAGTTTTCCTTCGCAGATGTTTCCAATTTCTACTGTGAGTTCTCCTCAGCTCCCTGCACAGAATCTGCCGGGACCTGATGTCAGTGTTGTACTCTCACACTTGCTTAAAGGGACACTATAGTCACCAGAACAACTACAGCTTATTGAATTTGTTCTGGTGACTAGAATCATTCCCTTCAGGCCTTTTGCTGTAAACACTGTCTTTTCAGAGAAAATGCAGCGTTTACATTACAGCCTAGTGATAACTTCACTGGCCACTCCTCAGATGGCTGTTAGAGATCCTTCCTGGGTCACGGCTGCCTAAAATGAATCCAAACATTCAGTGTCTCCTCCCTCTGCATGCAGATACTGAACTTTCCTCATTGAGATTCATTGATTCAGTTCATATCTATGAGGAGGTGCGGATTGGCCAGGGCTGTCTTTGAATCATGCTGGCTCTGCCCCTGATCTGCCTCTTTGTCAGTCTCAGCCAATCCTATGGGGAAGCACTGTGATTGGATCAGGCCACCACTTCTGATGATGAGAGAATAAATAGTTGCGGCGCACTCAGACTACAAAAAATATAACACAAAGAAGGCTACTAAAATGCCTATCTAAGAATAAATATGGGGATTTGGTTCCACCATATGGCCATATGTTGTTAAGCCCACCACTACTTTCAAAGTACCCCAATATTGGTGGGTTCTAAGCTAAAATGTGGGGGACAAATTAAATAGTATTAGTGTTAAAAATAAGCACGGTATTGCAACTTTGTTGGAATTTTCAGTTTGACTTGGCTAGGCTGGATTACCAAAGATGAATGTCCTCCCGAGCCTGCTTCACTTGTTTATGGCACTTCAAATACTGCCTAATTTGTTTTGTTCTATACACTCAGCAATGATCACATTTTACCTTTTCCGAAGACCTAGGTAGGATTGGGACTACTGGACATAAAGCATTACTATCACATCTAACATCTCAATAAGAATCCTTGACTGGACTTTCAATATTTCTTGGAAAATATGAACCAATCAGAAGGACAGAGCAGCTGTCCTCCCTTCCCTGGATCACTTCAGACAAGGTCCTGAGACATATATCAAACATTCATGCATACATGCAACTCTTTGGAATCTGAATTGTCTCCAGTATAAAGAGGGCCTGTCATCTTTCCGCTCCCATTTGCTCCCCCTATATGGTAACCTGGATCTGGGGTTTGATTTGTCCCCATTCCTTTGATGCCATTTGCATGATCCACCAAGGATATGGTGATACATTTGTTAACCCCAGCTCAATGTGCACACTGAATGTATTGCAGGATCAGGGTCTCCTCAAATTTCTGGAGGGATTCCATGTCTAACCGCTCCTTTTCTAACTGAGGTTCCTCACTTCCCATCATAATCTTGTAAGGCAACCAATCCCTTTCAAAATTTTGGCGAGCTTGACCTTGCACATTACCCACGGCATTTCCCACTTTTACCAACTTCTCCTATATCCAGACTGAGCTCTATCTCTTGTGTTGGTCTTGGGACATGACCAATATACACATACACATACAGACCAGGGTTAGTAAACATGTTTTACTTTACCATCTTATTTACTCCTCCCCTTTACAAATGTCCACTCAACACATTTATGTTTCTATGCAACAACTCCACCTCTCCATCTATAAACCCCACCCCAATTTGTAATCAGACACCCACTCTCAATGACAGACACACTTACTGACAGACACACCCACTCACTGACAGACACACTAACACCCACTCTCAATGACAGACACACTTACTGACAGACACACCCACTCACTGACAGACACACTAACACACACTCTCAATGACAGATACACACTTTCATTTATTTGAAACACACTCACTAACATACACACCCACTGACAGACTCACTGACACACACTCTCTGTACTCTGTATCCCTTGATTCGCCAGCTGTGGATCACCTATTTACCCGTCCTTGCAGGGTACTATTTGTATGCAGTATATGTGAATGTTGGCGTTTTTGTATGGAGTATATTTGCGTGAATCTTTGTGTATTTGTGTATAATGCTGGTGTTTGAATGAAGGTGGTCTCTTTATGTGTAGTGTTGGCATTTAAATGCAGGTGTGTGTGTATGTTGGTTTCTGAATGCAAGTTTCTGAATGGCTACACTCTGACTCAGTAACTGAGCACTGGAGCTGCAACGGAGATGATATGATAGTGTATCAACAGGAGGTGCAGATTGCCAGATACACCACCAGACCACCAGGGGCCTGGTTGTACTGTGTGAAGGGCAGCAGCAGGCAAATTGTGAGTAAAGTTATGTGCCTGCTACGGCCTGCTTGTACATTTGGATCTCCAGGGCCTGGTTACAGTTGCGACCTTTGCAACCCTGGTATTTCCTCTCACTGGCGCATGCACAGCCACTGCTTCTTCACCGCTGCACCCTACTCCCAGACCCGGCACTTTTGGATAGATTAGGAACCTGCTGCGTAGGCCATAGTGTAAGCCTCCAAAGTGCAGGTTGCTTTTTGGAATTACGTCTTGGAGTGCAAATAAGGCTAAAACCCACAAAATATGATTTAACACAATATTTATGTGATTTCACAATACTAATACATTGATCTAATAAGGTGACATGAGTTTTTACCAGACAAAGGCAGAACTTAATAAAGGAATATTTATATTATGTTTATAATATATATTATGAACATAATATAAATATTCCTTTATTCCTTCATTTAGATTTGTACCTCTGCTGGTTCACAGGTGCTGGAATCCCTTTGAGTCATTTACTTCCCTAAAATATATTAGACGCTGCCCATTTGAATGGGGTATCTTTTATAGATTTATAGACTGCCCTTAAAGTGACCACGTCATCTAGGTGACCCCATAGTCTACCAATTTGGAGTCGCAGAGATGCCGTTGTCCAATCAGAAAGTATATTAGCCTATATAAAGTTAATTTGGGCTCTTGTTCATTGCCCGATCTTAGTTTCTGCCTTGATATACTTTAGTGCTTATAGTAAGTCTCTCATTTTGATATTGACCTTGGCTTGTATTTGACTTTGTGTTATTCTGGTATCCTGACCTGGCTTGTTATTCCATTTATCCATATTTCTTTTTGGATTTCTTTTATATATGTATATATATATATATATATAAACTCTAAGGCCGGGTAATACATCTATTTAGTACCTCTTTGTGAAATTCGCCATTCCTGTAAGTTGGGGTACGACCTCGTGACAAGGACAAAGTGTACCTATAGGAACAATAAGTGACTTCCCCCTTGTGTTTCAGACCAACATCAATCCAAATAGAAACTTTTGATTTTATTTCCTCTCTTGTGCTTGCCAGAAATAATGATGGCATCTATGTTTTTGTTGCAATTTTTTAATTCCATACGTATGTTACCAGAGGCATAACTAGAATCCACTGGGCCCTGGTGCGAAAATTGCCCTTGGGCCCCCCTCCCATGTATTTCATTCCTCTCCCCCTCTGTGTTTCATTCCTGCACCCAGGCCCCCCCATGTGTCCCATTCCCTCTCCCCCCTCAGCCTCTCCATGTGTCCCATAGGATCCTCCTCCTTCAGCCCCATCATGTGTCCCATTCCCTCTCTCCTTAGCCCCTCCATATTTCTCATATCCTCCTCCCTCCATGCCCCACCATGTGTCCCATTTCTCCTTCTCCCCTCCTTGTGTCCAATATCCTCCCTCTCCCCCTCCCCTCCATGTGTCCCATTCTCCCTCTCTCCCCCTCCCGTCCATGTACCCCATACCCTCTCTCCCTCCTCCCCTCCCATGTGTCCCATGCCCTCCCTCTCTCCACCTCCCCTCCCTGTATCCCATTGTTCCTTCTCTCCTCCTCCCCTCCAGGTGTCCCAGTATACACCCTATCTCTCCCCTCCTCCCTCCTCCCAGCTCCTGTATTATGCCCTTTCATCTCTCCCTCCCTCCCCAAAATGTATGCCCCTTCTGTTCTCCCTTTCCTCCCTGTGTCTCTATTCCTACCTCTCTCCCTTCTCCTCCTCCCTCCATATGTCCCATTTCTCCCTCTCTCCCCTTCTTTCCAGGTGTCCTGTATACCCTCCATTTCTCCCCTCCTCGTGTCTCCACCTCCATTTTCCCTCCCCTGTAAAGGCCTATAATTCTCTCTCTCTCCTCCTTCCCATGTCCCACAGCCTTTCTATTTTCCTCCCTCCCTGTGTCCCATACCCTCCATATCTCCCCTCCATGTGTCCTGTTGTCCCCCCCCCTCCCTGTATCCTATTTCTCCCTCTCTCCCACCTCTGCTCCAGGTGTCCCATACCCTCCATTTATACCCCCTCTCCATGTCCAATGATTCTCATGAATGTTATTTGTCATTAGCATATCAAAAGAACCCACTCTCTAAGAGGGCATATAGGCATAGGGTAGATTAGCCAGTTAGTTTACAATGAAGCTAGACTTAGAGGCAACTCATGTGTAACATTTCACACATTGCAGAAGCTTTGGTTGAAGTCACAGCTTCAAGAGGAATTTGTGTTGTATCATCCATCATAGTTCTATATAATCAAATGTAAATCTCTCCTGCTGAAATTGATACCATCTCTACATAGTCTAGGAAAAAAATCCTTTTTGACCCCAAAATAGCAGTCAGATATCTCCTTGGACCAAGCAGCTATTACCCCACTAATTAAAAATTATATCCCTGTATGTTATGTTTTTGCAAGTATATCCAATTGCAGTTTAAACATCTGTATGGACTCTGAAATAATCACCTCTTCAGGCAGAGAATTCCATATCCTTATTGCTCTTACTGTAAAAAAAAAAACCTTTTCTTTGCCTTAGATGAAATCTCTACCAGGTAGCCAATTCATGTATGCACTACACAAATCACATTAACCCCTTAAGGACACATGACATGTGTGACACGTCATGATTCCCTTTTATTCCAGAAGTTTGGTCCTTAAGGGGTTAAAGAACCACTATAGGCACCCAGACCACTTCAGCTCAATGAAGTGGTCTGGGTGCCAGGTCCACCTAGTTTTAACCCTGAAGCTGAAAACAGGAGTTTCTCAGTGTGAAATTCGCATAGAACTCACGCTGGACGTCCACAGGAAAGCATTAAGTAATGCTTTCCTATGGGCGGATTGAATGCGCACGCGCCTCTGGCCGCGCGTGCGTATTCGACTCCACTCGGGAGCTCACTTCGGCAGAGGGAGCCTGGCGATGGATTAAAGTAATTGGCTGAAGGAGTTTTAACCCCTTCAGCCCAGCGGGAGGGGGGCTCCGAGGGAGGGGTGTACCTAATAACCCTATAGTGCCTGGAAAAAGAGTTTGTTTTCCTGGCACTATAGCAGTGATGGCGAACCTATGGCATGCGTGCCACCGGTGGCACGCCGGGCCCTCTCTGTGGGCACGCGGCCATAGGTTCGCCATCAATGCAGAGTAGGCACCTGCCTACCCAAAACGGCCGGCGCCTACTCTGCTTTCTTGTCGGGAGGACCGGAAGCAGGGGGAAGGCATCTCTCCTGTCCTACCGCGAACTGTGTGGAGCGTTTCCGCGTGTTACCATGGCAACGCTCCACACAGCATCGCGCGGGAAGACAGGAGAGCTGCAGGACCTGTCCTCCTGTCCTAGATACTTACCACCACTGGACCACCAGGGATGGCTGTGTTCCCCCCATCCCTTCACCAAAGGTAAGAAGAAGGGGGGGGGGATACTGATTCAACATGCTTTTTTAAAATAAAAAATAAAAATTTATCTTCAGCCTTACCCCCCAACACAGCACCCATACCCCTCCAACACAGCACCCCAACCCCCACACAGCACCCCTACCCCCACACACAACACCCCTACCCTCCTGGACACAGCACCCTACCCCCAAACATGCCTTTTCCCCACCCCTCACACACAGCACTCCCACCCCCACCACACACAGCACCCCACACCCTACCACCCCACACTGGCACCCCCTACCCCCAGCACACAGCACCACTATCCCCCACACACAGCACCCCTACCCCACACACAGCTTTTCTACCCCCCACATAACTTTGCTACCCCCCACATACAGCTCCCCTACCCCCACACAGCACCCCAAACCCAACACACACAGCACCCTACCCCTCACACACACTACCCCTCACACACACACACACACCACCCCACAGCACCCCTCACACAGCACTCCACACAAATACATACATTGCACCCCTCAATGCAGTACATCTGTGTCTCTATTCAGCAGTCTTTATGTATTCAGCAGTGTGTGTGTGTGTGTATTCAGCTGACTGCGTATGTATTCAGCAGACTGCGTGTGTATTCAGCAGACTGTGTGTGTGTGTATGTATTCAGCAGACTGCATGTGTATTCAGCAGACTGTGTGTGTATTCAGCAGACTGTGTGTGTATGTATTCAGCAGTGTGTGTGTATTTAGCGGACAGTGTGTGTATTTAGCAGTCTGTCTGTGTGTCGGTGTGTGTATCTATCAAGCAGTCGGTGTGTGAATGTGTTCAGCAGTATGTGTGTATGCATTGCATTTGTTGGAGATACTTATAAATATAAGCTTAATTTTATCTATTTATATCATTATTTAAAATTTGTATAATTGAACTCTCTGTTGTGTTCTTCTTTTAAAACAAAAGATGTTAACTAGTTTGGACAACTGTACGAGTTGTTTTTTCTAAACTTAAACCTCAGTATTCAGGTTTAATTGCTGTGTTGGCACTTTGAGGGAAAAAAGTTGGCATAGATTGCGGTTTGGGCACTCGGGCTCAAAAAGGTTCGCCATCACTGCACTATAGTCCAACAATATTCTATAGTGCAACAATTATCAATCGACTACAATCACAGCCTTTGGAGCAATTTAAACCAGACAGACCCATTCCCCCACAAAATCCCGGTGGTGCCGGCTACTGACCTATGCCCTTCTTATTCCCGCAAATGGACAGGAAGGCTCGCCGGAGAACCGGGGCCTTCTCAGCACACGCAGCCTGCTGGACCATTTTGCCTGCCCCGGTGCTATTAACCGCGTTGATTAACCCATCCCCGACTGCATCTGGAAGACCAGTACCTCCTGCTGAAATGGGACTGAAATCCCAGAGAGTGCTAGCAGGTGCGTGCACAGATACCCGCGACATCGGTGCAATGCTCCAGCGCCAGTCGTCCCACAAGATGGCGGCTGTGCCAGACCAGGACACCAACTCCACCTGCTCGGAGAAGGTTCCTGAGGAGTCAACAGACCCAGATGCACTGACTCCAGCCACCAAACTGGACAGAAGCAAGCTCCTGCTAGAATTAAAGCAAATGTTAGCTGCAGACATGGATCTAGTGAGGACAGAGCTACAGGCGGTAGTCCAAGCATCAGAGGAGGAAATCCTAGATGTCCGACAAGAGGTGAAGGGACTCAAAGAGATGGTCCTACAACTACAATCCTCCCATGCCATCCTACTCACAAAGCTAGACATAGCAAAGGACCGAAGCTGCAGAGCAAACATCAAAATCAGGGGCGTCCCAGACACGATTAGCCCGGCTGAGCTACCACACTATATCAGACGCCTCCTGACCACTTTGCTACCACACGCCCAGGTGAAAAAGCTAATGCTGGAGGGACTCTTTTGCATCAATAAACCTTGAGTAGCACCACCTCTGGCATCTCGAGATGTGATAGTTCGATGCCAATCCCTAACAGACAAAAAGCATGTCCTCACTGCAGTGAAAGGCAAAACTCTGGTTGACTTCGAGTCCTCCCAACTCACCTTTTCCAGGACCACCCTGCAATGGAGGAAAACGCTGGGTCCAATAACCGGCTGCTTGCGAGAGGCTGCAGTGGATTACCACTGGACACTACCAAGAGCTTTGTTGGCTGTGCAAAACTGCACCCCCACGAAACTCTCTCAACATCGGCCTCCCAAACAATACGGGGACCCCGGAGGGACCTATTGTGCAGCATGCCTGGGACCATGCAAGGACTATCCCCTTCGTACCATGGAAGAGAGGAGCACCGATGGCAGCAACCTAGGCAACGAATGAGTCGACGGGAAATTCATACATATGTTCTATCCTGCTAGTTTAATGGCAGTTTAAATACCAGTATTTTTAGTTTCAGTTTATAGTCTGTTTATAACAAGTTACAAATTGCAATTACTGTGCTGATATAACCCCAAAGGCTACAGAAATCCCATTCAAGTGCCATTACTATTCGATACAGCGAACATACTAAACTGGAATGAGCGAGCTACAGCTCTCATATATTTCACAACCCCCCCGTGACCCCCTAGGTAAGGGGCCTTTGACAATTATAGAAAGAGCGTACGCAGACACCTGGCAAGCCAAACAGCCAGGATAACTGCTGGATTATCCCTACTTTACAATACCCTTTTTGCTACAACCAGCATAGTTAGGGAACAATAATGTCCCAAAGCAGAAATAGCAGAATATTTTTGCTAAATATTTAAAAGATACCTACGCAAATCAGCATAATTTTCCTTTGTTTTTGTTCCCTTTAGTCTCTCTTCTTCTTTTAAAACCATCTAAAATGAGGTCAGCTTAAAATCATTGCTTGCCATATATTTGTACCGTTGTCCTTATTGCATTGTCATACCGTACAAGCATACTTTGTCAAAACGTACAAGCATATACATATACTTGTTTTTTTATTCATCTACCTCAATAATATAGAATTAAAAAAAACAGAAAAAAAAAACCAAAAAAACATAAGTAATTGTATAAAAGTATATTGGATATGTTTGTATTAGTTGTATGATAAAGCCCAAGTTTCGTTAATATACTATTTGAAAAATTCCCAGAGACGGCTCCTTATTGATTTTTGATATATATATTATTATATATCATATATACACACACACACACATATATATGTAAAATAAATCCAAAAAGAAACTAATCACAAGAGCTAAGTGGCTAAAGTGCCACTTACAACTATAGCGCTCCTGGAGGATCAGACAATCGTGCATGATGGATGCCCACATTCATTAGGCACATCAAAGCAAAAAAGTCCACCGGCTCACACGGAGACCAACCTTATCGTTAGCAGCTATATAAAGTGCCAAATATGTTATTGTACATTTGCACAGCAGTGTTTTTGGTTAATATAATAGCACCAAAAATACTACTTAAAATTAAAATGGATAATGAGCTCCACTATTTTTTTCACCACTGTTTCCCTTTATGAGAATGCTGATTTAACAGTGATAAATGGAAATTTTAGGACTTGGTTGGAAACCCTATTTAGAATTGGCGTAAAAAATAGTAAAATACACTTGATTTTCCTAAAAATGCAGAGCACAATAAAGTCCAAGAAAATTAGTGTTTATGAGGTATAGCTGCAGTATGTGCTTATTTCTACTGTGTTAAGAGACATTTGTAATTCACTAAGGGTGTGTGCACATAGAGCGGTGATAGATTATTGTATATACTTACAGTAGTTTCCTTTTAGGCTCATATGTGTCTTGTTATATGTAACAGCATTGATAAGTAACATTCCATAGTCAGACCATACAATCTCATGGGTGACGCAATATTATCAGAATACCTATAGAATCTTGCTTGCTTCAGTGACTAACTTCTACATTTTACTATTTGGTTTCGAAATAAAATGAAACTGCCACCTCCAGTCAGATGTAGAAAAATCTTTTGTATAAAAATGACAATAAAATGTGCTAGTGCAGATCGTCCTAACCTCTCCACCTAGCGCATTTTGTGCAAAAGCGTGTAGTCATAGGTATGCGGATCATCAGTACTATATGCTTTCTATAACCAAGGACGCTGTTTTGGGATACCTGCACCACATGAATCAGAGACATATCAGACAACGCCATATCCACAGATTTTTGCTAGAAAGTGTGTGAGTAGTGTCTGTTGTGTCTTTTTCTTATTATAGTTCTTTTCACAAATCAGTGTATTTGTTTTGACATTCATTATACAGAGGTGCACTCTATTCAACAACACCAACACTGTGAATTCTAGTCAAATTTCACATTTTAGATTCAGTGGCGTCACAAGGGGGGAGGAAGGGGTGAGGGTGCCATGGTCTCCCCTACATCATGCAATGCTCTCCCACTTGAAGTTGAATTCGGGAGCTCTGAGTCTCCCTTCACAAGCTGCAGCAGCACTGTGTTCCACCCTTTCCCACGTGCAACCAGAGGGAAGAGACAGGGAGAAGAAGCTCAGCTCTGTATAGAGTCATCCAGGCAGCTGCTGGTAAGTGGGAGTCAGTGTGTGTGATTCAGTCTGTGTGTGTGTGTGTGTGTGTGTGTGTGTGTGTGAAGGAGAGAGGGTCAGTCTGTGTATATGTGTGGGTCAGTCTGTGTATGTGTGTGTATGTGTGTGTGTCAGTCTGAGTATGTGTGTGTGTCAGTCTGAGTGTGTATGGGTCCACACTCTTGTAAAATAAAAATAAAACCAAAAATAAGGAGCCATTAGAAAGATTAAATAATTCCCTATGCCCTCTGGTATTTAATTACAGTATTCAAACACATCTTCTAGAAAAGAGTATCTTCAGCCTCGAGGTGACGGCAGATCCGCATGTCCAGCATACAGATCCGGACAGTGCACTCACCATGCCAGCACTATCGGATGGGCAGGAACTCGCCGATAAACAAGACATCCAGAAATTCCTGCTGGACATCAAGGGGGCAGGGGGAGTGCAAATACCAGCTATACCAGTATTAGCTTGGGAGGAAGAGTGGGGGAGTGGCTACTCTGGCTCTGGAGGATGAATAAGGGGGTTGGTTATCAGATGCAAGGGGGTGGGGTATCCAAACTAGGTGGAATTAAGGCCTTAGTGGACAAACTAGCATGTGGCTCTATTGTTCCTTATGGCATATCTTGATCCAATTAGGCTGTCTCTCAACAATTTGCTTCCAACCATCAACACACAGAAACCAATCATAGAATTCTGGCCTACTAGTTACAGCCACATGTACACGCTGCACTAAATTTAGGTTAAGACTGTCACATGGAGGTCATGCGGCCACCAGGACAGGCCATTTCCTAGTACACAGTGTAGTCAATCGTTTTGGGGATAACTTTACACCAAAATCGCAAGCAGTATATCCCTTGAAAAAGTTCTTTAACATACAAGGACAAGGGATCAATGATCTTTGAATCAGACGCACCCATACTGCCAATGGAGTATCTGATTCAAGCACACAACAAGTATTCAAACACACTTCCAATGGTCACACCCGTTTCCTTAGCAACAGCACCACATGGCACAGTTACTAGGCCAAAACACACACATGCACAAGATCCTCACACACTCAACAATATCACTACAAAGTCAGTTAGTAATAGTTAAAGTGTTACACATACAACATTAAACAGTACATTTTAGTATTTTTCACGCAATTTCAGTAGTTATGGTACAAGTCAGTGGTTATGGTACCAGTCAGTGGTTATGGTACCGTGCGCTACTTTACACTATACACCCAATTTACACATCCGCTAAACGGCAGAGCTCAAGCTTTCTAGCAGGACATACATTCACCAATTCCAACGTATTTTACAATCTTTACAACAAACCCTACTATTCTAACTAGCCAGCACCTCAAGGTCTAGTGAATGAAATATACACCAGAATTCAACTAGCCTTCGCTGCCTAGGCACCACGATCTAGTGGACAGAATTTACACCAGGATCCACTAGTCTATATATTCAATCTATGGTCTAGTGGCGGAATTTACAACAGGACACACTTAGCCAAGATAGTGGGAGAGCTAGTAGACGAAATATATACCAGGATCTGCTTAGTCTCGCCGGTATCCCCTGATCTAAGGACTGAATTTACAACAAGATTCCACTTAGTCAAGCCACGATACCGGTGTCCGGCTGAACATGTTTTACACCAGAATTCAGCCTGACCCAATCCACCTATATTAGACGGGCTGTCTACGGAGCGTCTAATTTCCAGTTAAGCGGTGCGCCTTCGCTTCTTCCCTTTTTAAAAAGGGGGCAGTCAGATTACCGGTTACAGATACAAATTCAACCCCTTGTGGGTTCACCGTCTAACAGTCTTACCTTTAAGTTCCTTGACCTGGGTTCACACTCATCGATGGGACACCCCGGTACGCACTGCGCAGAAGCCGATGATCTCCTGGACAAAAGGCCAGTGGCGCCGAGACAAAAGGAGGTCCATGCAGTAGAAGTCCAGGGGTGCAGCCGTGGAAGAGTTGGTAAAAATTTACCATCTCAAATCTCTGCGCAGGCTTCCATGCTCCCTGCGATTAAGATTCCTGGCCAATGCAACAGAAATGTTACTGGAAAACACAGCAGAAGCCACACAGAGAGATGGACACAAGTCTATTCAGGGAGTAACAGGTCTTTTATTTATATAACGATCGGGTCTCAGATGAACTCCTGTTCCAAAAATATCTGAGAGCCAAAGCACAGATTGCAGAAACTTTTTGTTAGCAGCAAATCCCCTCCCATACAGTATAACCCCTCCTATATTCCTCAGTCCAATCAGCAAACAGGATATTCAGGATCACCTTATATGGGAAGACCCCATGGCACTTACAGACAAAGGAATGTAATATTCACTTCCGTACATGCTCAGTACACTGATGACTCATCCAACTGTTTGTAATCAGATACTAATTAGCATATGCCATGTGGAGATTTCGGCCTACTAAATTTTTACCATGCTGGAATCCCATCACACTTGCAACACCAAGCAGGTCATTTACATGTTGAGTTGTCCATGCGGCCTTCAGTATGTGGGCCAAACAAAGAGAATAATGAAGATCAGGTTAAGGGAACATGCTTATAATATCAAAAGTGGATTTGAAAAACATTCTTTATCACATCGCTTCAAGACCCACCACAATATTAACCCAGTCCTACTTACATATTGTGGTAGTCAGAAAGCATGCATACCTTAGAGAGGAGGATAATTAAGTAAGAAATTAACGTACTGAGAGATGTACTGGATTTTTAATCGGAGAATTCTAGCCCCTTCAGGGCTCAATGTTGAATTAGAGTTGGTAAATAATTTTTAACATCATGCCCCTACCTCATAGGACATTGCTTGCAATCATTTAGTACTATTCCACTACTCCACCAAATACATAGTATGGATATTTATTTGATTTTCTATGTCCCCTTACATATTTCCTTAGACACCCGACATCTCTTCATTTACTGGTACCCTTACCCTTTCCATCATAAATGGGTTTCGACCAGAAGGGGACATTCTATATATAGAAAAAAATAAGACTGCTCCCTAGGGAATCTTAAGACACAGAGTGTGGATTCAACATCAATATAAAAACCCACATGCACTAGAATGGATTTATAATCAGTAAAATATCCTATTTTTTTCTATCATAACTTTGTTTTTGTTTTTGATTAGTAACTTTGGTCCAGCATCACTATATGATTCTGTAAAGTTACATAGTGTATCTACCTGCACCTCCCCTTTTGGATCTTCTCAGTTATGCTAAATATGATTATTATCATTATCTCTTCCACTCTGTGCAAATCAAGACCAAGAGGGGGTGCCATATGTAAATAAATAAGAACGTTTTGAATAAACAGAAAAATCATAATAAAAAAACAATTTAGGCAAATTCGTCTGTTCCAAACCATATATATCCCTGGTAGGTAATAATTAAAGGCTCAAGATATTTTGCATTGGTCCGATACATCCCCCCATTAAGAAGGGGGAGCATATACTTGCTCCTTAGTATGGGAGGTCCCGAGAAAACCACTTATCGATAACCTTAATGCAATGTATACAATTAGTTATTTAGCTTCATTATCCAGTTTTATGCATATTGAGAAATAAACACATAACCTCAAAGAAAGGTATTACAAGATAACATGCAAAAATATATATGATTTGTAGCGGATTGCACCAGGCGACCCTACAAAAATACTGTATAAAGCTGCATCCGTGTATCTGCTGTATTTTCTGTGTATTGAAAAAAGAATTGTATTCCTCTGATTGTTCGGTAGTTTCATTCCCTTAGTTTATTCGAATGAAACTACCGAACAACCAGACCTCCCTGTGTGAAGTGTGTCCTCAATTACCCGTTGCAACATTGTTGCGAACGGGTAATTGAACAGTAAGTAGCCGTCCTTTGTTCTTCGGGGTGGCCGCCATTCGACAAACGAACACGTGGCGGCGGCCATTTTAAAACTCCCGAACAGCGGTGTTTTGCCGTCGAGTGCCTGGAACTAAAATCGGACACTCGAGTAGGCGAACACCGCTGAGACCTCCACAGCCCTGGTCCGTTCGGTTCCAAACTACCGAACGGCCCCCCGTTCGGTAAATAGAGAATACCGAACGAGGGGATTCAGGCGAACCCCCCCTAGCCTCTATAGCTTTCGTGTATTTTATTCCCTTATGCCAGGACCGACCGCAAGGCCCATTCACCTGGAACCGAATTCGGCTAGCTCTGTTCGTGCGGTCGGTCATTTTATTCCCTCCATACTTTTCCCGAACCCCTGGCCCGATCTGGGTGATTTTTGGATATGTTGTTCACCCAGATCAGGGCTACCCGGGGATGTATGATTTAAAGGGGTACCCCTACGTTTAGGGGTACATCCAGAAATGGGGGGAATTGGTGTGCTGGCTAAGGGGATTATGATGCTGGCTGAGGGGAGGGGATATGTGGGAGGTTACCAGGACAGGATTGGCTACTGTAATAATTACTGTAAATCCCTCCCTTGCATGGGAGCATGCTTTATAAGGAGACTGTGATTAAAGGTTTGTCAGTTATGCTCCTGAAACTGTGTGTCGTCCAGTTATTGGGATTGCTGTTGGGATATTGCTGTATTTTACCTGCTGGAAACCCTGCCTTTGGATTTACTATTTACTTGTTCCTGAGTCTCACTTGGATTATAAGCGGAGATAACCTGGGTACTATTGCATCTCCGCTACATGATTTAACTATCCATTATAGTTAGCCTGATTTTGATATATATACCAAAAGAAACAAGATCGGTATCTGCTTTAGTTAAAAGCACTAATAGAATACAACGTACAAAGGAAATCATTCAAATAGTTGAAATAACTTGAATCACTATTCTCTATTTCACTTTGTTCCATTTTGTCCGATGTTTATATTTATTATATTATGCACATTTACAGTTTTTGTTATGTATATTTTGTATATTGTATATATCTTATGTATAGAGTTATTCTGCTCTATAAACATATTGTATGCGGAAATGTTACAAGTGTTCCAAGACAGAACATTTAAACGTAGGTTTGTCTCTCTAAGAGATTACTAATGCCGCTTTGAAAGCACAGTATATAACTGCTCAGAAGTGGCCGCGGCACCTATCTTGAAAAAGCCCATTTCAGAAGGAGCGAAATGCGTTGATGGTGCCGGTTGTTTATTCCAGCATCTGGTGACCACACACAAAGTTTGGCTTCCCAGCAAGTGATACCCTTGGCGTTCCTATGGACGTAGATCGTAGACGGCCGGCTCAAGTGCACAGAGCAGACGCTGTCTCTTCCGAAGGAACTGGTAACCTTTTGACTGTCTGGCTGGCTCAAGTGTACCCTTTGCTGTTTCAGTGGTGCTTAGAAATAAACACCACCATTTTATCTAGTAAGAGTTTCTTATTTGATTTTTTTTTATAGTGGTATAATAAATCTACAGTGTTACACTATTATTGTTTCCTTAATTTCAAGGTATACTCTTTATACACCGTGTGTACAATATAAAAGTGGACACAGTTTAAAGATTTCACTGTGCATTATTGCTGCGGTTTATGCAGTTACATTGATACCCATTTAGGATCTCAGATTTTTCAAGTCTGACTGGTGACACCCTGGTGAAAACACTGACACTGTGATTTACAATTTCGATTCAAAACATGGGAAAGTCTTGCATGTTTCAGCAGCTGATTTATTTTATTCTATTTTATTTGCCTACTGCCATTTACAGTTATTGTTTATTGTTTTCTATGTTATAGCTAATTCTTGCGCTCTCTTTGATTCATTTTTTGAAAGCGGTTATTGTGTCTAAAAATGTGAAATCTACTCAGAATTCAGGTCACTATAAGCATATGCATTAGTTTACAGACAATTTAAAGCCTGCAGAGGGTTAACAACATGCAATTGATGCAGGCCATAACTCAAGTTCAGTCACACTGTATGGGGTGTGTGTAAAATAATGATGAAGAAAAAGAATCTTGCTTTGGCAATACCATTCTCACATCACTAAACCCTCATTAAAATGCAGTTTGCCATATTTAATATGTGATTTGAAATGACACAACATATTAAGTGCTTAATATCCTAGAAATTAGGGAGCTATCACACAGGCTGAAAATTAATTGACTTGATTGGAAACTGTTGCCTAGAGAAGAAAGATTAATAACAATTTTACCAGCACAATAATGAGGTAATTCAGGATTTTGTCAATGGAGAATGGCTATAAATGTCAAAATCAATATTTTGGTGTAAATCTACAAATTTGTAATTCTTTCTTATCTGTTTAAATGACAATGTTTTTTAAAACACATTTTTTCTGATTCAATTGTTTTTCTGTTTTAATGGCAGATGAAAGTAACAATCCAAGCACTGTAGTGGTTATTGTGCCAGGAGCATCTCCCTGTGTAATTGGTCAAACCATTACAGAACGCGCCCATACCTTGGTTCCAGGATTCTACTGGAGGTGAATTTGGTTCTTCTGAAGCAGGGCTTTGCTCAGGCAATTAGTGTAGTCATCGATTGGCCATGCTTAACTAAATAGGGACATCTGTTTCTCCTGTTGGAGCACCCAGGTATGTTGTCAAAATGTTCTGAAATAGTTTGATAAATTACGCTAGTGCCGCAACAGGGCACACCTAGAACTATGACCATTAAAATGGGATGTAGTAGTTAGGGTGTTTGGAGTGTTCTTTAAGAAATTGGTGCTTAGAAAGCATAGGCAATATCTTTACATATATTTGGAAACTGTATATTTATTTATTTTTTATTTATTAAATGGATGGATACATTGAGATTTCTCTCGTTTTCAAGTATATGCTGAGTCCACAAAACATTGCATTGTTACAATAGGATACAATATTATAAAAATTACAATATATATATATATATATATATATATATATATATATATATACATACACACACACACACACACACTCATATATATTTAATACAATTTAATACATATATTCAACCATGACAGGTGCATTCTGTGCGGAGGTATATTGCCATAGATCTCTTAAAAGATATTAGATTGAATGAAGATTTGACTGTGTCCCTGAGGTTATTCCATAATTGCTGTGCTCTGTAGGAAAAGGAGGATCGAGCCACTTTATTTTTGTATTGCGGTATGCTTAATATTGTGCTAGTACTGAATCGGAGGTTATAGGAGGTGGGAACAGCTGGGGTGAGCATTCTACTCAGGTAGGATGAGAGCTTCCCAGAAATGCTCTTATAATCGTATACTTATCAATAGAGTATATACATCGCACAAAAAAAGCAGCATATAAGGGATTTATTTAAATTTAGTACACAAAGTTTTGGCCAGCAGTCCTTAATATTAATGTTAATGTATTAACAAAAAGAATCTCCAGGGTGTTCAAGCCTCAGGCAGATTTAATGGTACAAAAAAAAAAAAAAAAACAGCAAAGTTTCCACCTGCCAGGAGGTTTTTGTCAAGCTTGACCAAGACCTCCTGGCAGGTCGAAACATTTTTGTTCTTTTTTTGTTCTGCCTGCGGCTTGAACATTCTGATTTTCTTTTTGTTGTGTTATCGTTGTGGGATTGCTGGTCCTGTTCCAGTGCACCGAGTGCTCGTTTGGATTGAGTGCGGCTCCTGTCTGCATCTTAATAATGTATTAAGGCAGCCTGATTTATACCTGTAGGCTGATATGATGTACACTGTTTGGTCCTTGATGATCTTAATAAACATTTTCTGTAAGACAGACCTTGTTTATAATGTGTAACTAGGGTTCCCTATCTGGATTTTGGGCTCCATCTAGATTCATTGGCATGCTGGAATGGTGAAACATGTCTTTACACTCGATTGTCACTGGCCAGTTGGATAAACATTATGATGGGGCAGCATGTTGTACAAGGATTGGAGCCTGCACTGGTGTAACACTCTAAATCTCAAACTGCAGCTTATACTTATATGCAGTTTATTTTGATAACGGATGTCCTTCCACACAGCCAGGACCACTTGCCATGTTTTCATCCTTCATTAAAGGACCAATATAGTGCCAGGAAAACATACTCGTCGGGCTCTAGGGTGATGAAGGGGTTAAACTTACCTCTTTCTCCAGCGCCGGGCGGGGAGCTCTCCTCCTCCTCCTCTCCTCGGCTGAATGCGCATGCACGGCAAGAGCCGCGCGTGCATTCAGCCAGTCTCATAGGAAAGCATTCACAATGCTTTCCTATGGACGCTGGCATCTTCTCACTGTGAAAAATCACAGTGAGAACCACACAAGCGCCTCTAGCGGCTGTCAATGAGACAGCCACTAGAGGCTGGATTAACCCTAATATAAACATAGCAGTTTCTCTGAAACTGCTATGTTTATAGAAAAAAGGGTTCTCTCTAGCTGGACCTGGCACCCAGACCTCTTCATTAAGCTGAAGTGGTCTGGGTGCCTATAGTGGTCCTTTAAGAGCAGGAAATTAAATCAAAGTGGATTCATTTTATTTACAGGGTGTTACTATGAAGAGGAATAGTAATACCCGGGTTCTGCAGAATAGGTATTTAGTGCAGAGGGGAAAAGGGAATAGCTCATAAATAGTTCTTGTTAAACTACATAGGAAAGATTGGTTCAGCAGTTTTCTTGTGGTGTTGAATGTATGTTGCTTGTGGAGTTTTGTGTATGGATGCCGCTTGTGGGGGATGTGTGGGGGAGATGCTGCTTATGGGGTTGCAGGTGTAGGAGAAGGCTGCTTGTAGGTTTGCATTTGAAGGCTATTGTAGGGTTCTGTGTCTGGATGGTGCTGTTTACGATATAGTGTGTGTGTGTACATTTAAATAGGGGCTGTATTGTGTGTGTGTTGGGGAGAATATGAACTGTAAGGTATATTGGGGGGGATATTGGTGCTCTTGAGTGTGTGTGTGTGGGTTTGGAATTGGGGCTGTAGCGTGTGTGTTTTCTCCCCATCGACAATGGAACTCCCGCTCTGGGCCTGTGCTTGAGTACCAATGGCTCTGCATGAGAGATCCCTTGATCTCCCCTGTAGGCTTCAACCCCTCCACATGAGAATGAGCTGGCTGGTTAGGGAGATCTTTGACCACTGGCCAAGTTGCCTCTCTACTGCATGTCTCCCCCTGAGAATGTGGCCTTTTAGGAATTCTGGCCCTCTGTAACCTCATGGCTTTCAAAACTAGGAGCCAATTAACTTTTGTAGACTGTTTTGTCCTTGATGAATAAGGAAAAGTACAATTGTGCAGGTTACTACTAACTAGAGATAGAGGAGAGATTTAAAGCTGCAAGACTGGAAAAATATATTTTCAATCAATGCCTATGTATATGACACTTTGGACATTCTGGGACACTGACAAACCAATGCTCAGCTTCCACCAGCACAGAGGATACTTATTGTTTAAACCTAGGATCCTATTTAAAAATGTCCAAGATGGGGTGCGAAGCCTGATAGCTGACCAAGATGGTCACATGTTGCTGGAGCTCCATTTACGTAGCCTAGACCTGAACAGTAGCGTTACATATTTGGCACAAACTTGCTTATCTTTATTGAGGAGCACCCTGGCGAACATTTGGCCTGATTATGCTTGATTCCGATGGGCATAGCCCATAAGAGGTTTCTCTGTGTCCGGTAGAAGTACTCGAGGTGGGGGAGACGGCCACTCCTCTGCCTGGGTCTGGAAATAATCTGCTTTTGACCCTGTTCCCCCCTTTCGACCAGCAGGGTTTATCCATGGTCTTGTGGCATACTACTACAAGCAATATTGTGATTCACAGCTACTCAAGAGACTGAGTCCTACTACCAAAGATGGCCATTGTGCTGGGACCTGCTGCTCCACAGACCTTCCCAAGACCAGCCATTTTTGTTGATCGGCTTCTTGAGGCCTTGGAAAGGCTGAGTGACCAGTTCTGGGTGAAACTGAGCACCCACGTACTCACCACTCTTCCAATCAGCCAAGGCAGAGTCTTCCGGATCTGGTCTGTGGGCTGACGCCCCATGGCAGGGATTCACCCAAGCAGCCATCGCAAGACATTGAGGAGATTGAACTGGCACATAACTGCCGAAGCTGGGTGGTGGCGAGAAGAATGTGGGGGCTGCAACCAACACAGGCATGCGGTTTACCTTCCATTATGCCGAGCCGTCGTGGCCCTGCATGGCACTCCAGAGGAGGCCAAATCTTCAAGTGCAACCTGTGCTGTTGGAGAGTTCCCTCTCAGCACATCCTACAGTATGCATTGAGGCGGTCCCAGGGTCCTATTCATGAGTTTGGACATTGCTGGACTCACAGAGGCAAAAAGCATGATCACATCCCCACCTGGAGCTGTTGTTGTGCCACTCTATATCACAGTAGACTCTTGAATCCCTATGTCAGTAGCCTCCTATCCACGGGCATCGGCTGAGTAGTCCTATCTGTGGTGTTGAATGATTCCTGAATGCCGATACTTTATGACCACAATATCAACCTTTTTGGCACTACACAGATATGTTTAATCAAATGTTTTATCTCATGATTGGCCTTTTGTTCTTTCTTTTTCCATCATAGAATACCCATGGAACGGGAGTGTGACGGACCGCCTGGCATCCCGACCAGGTACCTCCGTCAATCGCTGCTTCCTAGTACTTGCGAGTACCATAAGCACTGTACTGGAACACCATGACCAACATCCCCACAAACCGCTGCAGCTTGGTTGGGGTCTTGCCGTCCTCCACCCACCCTTGACCCACCCACACTGGATCCAGCTTCCAGTGGGTAGACCTCTCCTAGTCCAGAGAGCATATCAGCAACAGCTCTTATAAGAGCTAGTGATTATACTCAGGGGAGTATTGTGATGTAGCAATCCCCAGAGTGAATGTAGTCCTCCAATCCCCCAAACATGAGCCAAGACTTCATAAAGGGGTAAACAAATCTCAGTTTAATGGGAGTGTGGGGATATTTATGGGATAATAATAGTAACAGTGAGAATTGCCCACTAATTCAATTCTCAGATCCCAAAGAACGTTTATCGTGTTAAGTGGAATGTATTTCATATAATTAATATCACAATGTATAAAAATAGATTTTTATTTATGATGACAAATTAATTAATAATAACATGTAACATGCATGACAATAATCAATGAATATCCAGTATAAAATGATATGCAATACAAAGAAATGGGTATTACGTTTCAATGGCTATTAAGCATTTTCTGTCAGAACTTTATTTATGACTATCTTTCACAGACTTAAAGTGAAACTTTTCACAGCGAAGAACAGAATTCCTCAGAGTGC
Organism: Pelobates cultripes; assembly: GCA_933207985.1. Lineage (NCBI taxonomy): Eukaryota > Metazoa > Chordata > Amphibia > Anura > Pelobatidae > Pelobates > Pelobates cultripes. The sequence continues at coordinate 105,133,285 of OW240914.1, forward strand.
AGCGTAAGGTCGTAAAGTTTAGCAGACAGTTAGAATAACCCTTTCAATGCTGGCTAGATCTCCTAGGTAGTTAAGATCTATTCTTATGTAATTTTTAAATAAAATAACATTTAACCCAGTTCATTAGTCATTTTCTGAAATCATCCAATAAGAGAATCTACCATATTATATAAGCAGATTTTTAATTTGTCTAAAAGATATCTATCTTAATTTAGAGCAAATCAATACACCTGGATAAAAACAGCGGTATGCTAACACGTGATAATATCACATCAATATATAATTATTCTTAATTCCACCTGCAGAATGGAATGTTTATAACTATATATTCTTAGTTAACTAAGATTTCTTAATATGGAAATTTGACCGTGCTTTATCCAGTCATATATAATGCTATTAATACATTTTAATTAATTAATTAAATGAAACCAGTATAATTACCAGTTGAGTAGATATTTCATCCGATTGGTAGTCTCAGGAACTTATTTGGATGTCTCTCTGCATGGAGGTTGGAGTCCCCAAACTTCCAATTCCTCTCTCCTCTTTTTTTTCTTTGCATCTCTTGCATACCCTGCCTCTCTATCTTCCCTTTGTCCTAACTTTTAAAGGGCCAGACTCTCTGTACGTCATCAGTTGATAACCCAATAGAAGCACTAGAGGTGTGGTTATCTTCCAGATCGCAATTTAGTTATTTGGTCTATAGAGGGCAGTCTTGTCCCACTAAACATACCTATCCAGGAAAGAGTTAACTTTTCCTGGTGGCTATTTTGACGTCATTTTGCGTTATCTTTATAGTGCCATAATTTAAAATTTCAAAGGGTTTCTTAAATTTTGTCCAGACTTAGCGTCTGCAATTCCTGCCATAATTTCTGATATGACAGATCATGAACTAAGTTTACCCTTTTCCATACAATGGTACCTTATATATATATATATATAGACAGTTAATTTTTTTTTAATCTTCTCTGTCACAATTGTCTGGGTTTAGATTTGATTATATTCTTCTTATCACTTGTTTATACTATGTTATGCATTCCTTAGCTCTGGCAAAGAGGCCAGTCTTACAGAAAGAAATCCTGTGTCTCTTTGTTTTTGTTAACTTGGAATAACAAAATGGAGTCTGATCTGTTCAGAGTGACTCAGAATATACACTTTTAGTTTCTATCATAGCACAAAATGTCTGCCGATATAAATACTCTGACAGGAGCCACACTTGGACTTATATGACAATCCCTATGCAAGGGGTACGCCCACATGGACCTTGTGGGGGACTGATTTGCAACTTCACAGACCAATAACAATAAGGTTACAAGGCACTCCCACACACAGCACACATGCTCTCCCCTCTGCCTGGGAGATAATTGGATCAGTAACTGTACTAATTCTAATCCAATTATCTCCAAGCACAGAAAAAAAACAGACTTTTGTAAAACACCCCAAAAGTACCCTAAAAATACATAAAACCCCACAACATCCCCTGATAGCCCTGATCTGGGTGACCAGCATATCCAAAAATCACACAGATCAGTTTAGGGGTTCAGGAATTTCATGGAAGTCATTTGACTGACCGCAGGCATAGTCCCATAGCTGAAAATAGTCCCATAGAATCGTGGCCAATGGAGGACCGACTGGGAACCGCAAAGTTTTCATGCCGAAAATAGTTCCAGGTCATTCACGGCTAAGTCAACCTTAAGGCTATTCGCGGTTTTGGTCCATGCGAACAAGATGGCCACCACCTCGTGGTAGTCACAGGGTAGGAGGCTGGCAAACAGGTCCCTTCAAAAACCAGTGGCAAGGATACTTTTGCCACACAGAGCTTATTTGTATACATGTTTGACACAAATTAGTGTTTATATTTATCTATAATATAAAGGTCTAGCTGGTTCTTTGTATTTTATTTAACATCTGCCTTGTATGACTTAGTTTAGCTCTTAACAGTTAGACATGACTGCCTAGCTTGTCACTTTTGTTACCTTTAGTCTAAAATATGTGCACTCTTAGCTATTGTCATCGTGGCATCGCCAGCATAATTGTACTCTTATGCAAAACAAAAAATAATGAATAATAAAAAAAATAAAAAGTCACCAAGAAGATTAGATTGAGGATGACCTGTGGTGGTTGCAAGATAACTCATTTAACATGGTGGGTCCGATATAGTCTGTGTCTTTATGATTCTGTGGCTTCTCTGATCAGGCCAATTTTTTCTTTAACTAACCAAGTTGTTGTCATGAATAAATGTCCATGGTCTCACAAGTCAGGATTATCAGATTCCTGTATTGCTTGGCTCAAAACCTCTTGCACAATCTCTCATGTTTGTAATAGCCTATTCAGTAACAAGGACATAACAACTGTCGGCAGAATCCCTCTTAGAAGCTTTCCAGTAGCGAATCTGTAAGTCATTACATTCTGTGTGTTCTTCTGGACCCATAAGATATATTAACATATCGTTTACATGGTTCAGCATGGCTTAAGAAATGATTAATAACAAGTTGAAATCAGCCTTTAAACACCATATGAAATTATTTAGACCACACATAACACATCTAACTGGTTTCCTTTCTTTCAGTTTCAGTTAAAAAGAGAAAAATAAGTAAGCAAACAGGAAGTGGAGGTCAGGCCTATGATAATAAAATGTATAGTTTAAGTGTAAACTGTGGAATTTGCTGAATGGCCATTCAGAATCGAATGAAACACAAAGTACAAAATAATATTCCCTATTGGCTTTCATTCAGTCTTTTTAGGTCTTTTTGTGCCACGAAGAGTGCTCTTAGGCGGTAAACCCAGATACTAAGTAGAGTGTGCCCCACTTGTGGTCCTAGCGATGGTTCACAAGGGCCTTGTCCAGCTGCTAATCAACCACTTTTTTTACATATATATTGATCAAATCCATATTCCTGTTTTACAATGCCGCAACAAAACCAGGAAATCGATAAGCCCATATACACTTACTTGATTATCAACTGTTCTTTCACTTGTCTAATCATTCTGTTATATATTATATATTTTCAACTGTCAAAACATACGATTTAGTTTACTGTTATTTCTTAGTAGTGGTTATATGAGTTTACTGCATTATAAAATTCTGAAAAAGTATTTTTACTGCAGATTCTACTGATTTCTATCCCCCAGACTTTCGCTGCAGCGAGAAAGGCATTCATGGATTATATCTGGCAACATCGAACTGCTAGATTGAAGTATACCATTGTCACGAAACCTAAACAGCAGAGCTGCCTAGGACTTCCTGATCTATCCAAGTACCACCAGGCTGTTAACCTACAACGCATCAGCAAGTGGACAAACGCCCCTCCAGACAAACTCTATATCGGCATAGTAGCTAGCTGATGCTACGTAAATCCACAGAACTCATGGTGATACTCCAAGATGTTTGGAACAATTGACCTGCAGAGTTCCTTACGAAACTGTGTGCAAGTGTACCTAGAAAAATGGATTCTGTTTTGAAGGCAAAAAATCAAATATAGATTTGATTTAGATTTTTCTTCTGTACACTCACTTTACCTTTTGTTAATTGATAAAAATAAACAATTAACATTTCTATATTCTGAAAGCATTTTTACTTTAGAGCATTTTTATATCACCTATCTAATATTGCGTGTGCGTGCGCATGTACATATATAAATTATTAATGCCAAGGTAGCAGAATAGGCCTCTGAAAAACCTTGGATATCCACATTTCTTTAAAGGTCAAGCAACTGACTATATTGACTTTCCTCACACATCGAAACTTGGCCACTAGGTGGCAGCATGTCAAAGTAAATAGCATAAATATAATTTAAATCAATGTTTCCCAACCTAGTCCTCATGGACCACCAACAATCCAAGATTCATGTATTTCCCTGTTTTATTCCAACGGAGATACTGACAACACCTGGACTGTTGGTGGGCCATGAGGACTGGGTTTGGAACCAACCTTTTTTTTTACTGAAATACCCCTTGGCAGCCCATTTTCATAAATTGTACCTCTTCCAGTAACAAAATGCTTGTAATTAATATAGTTGCATTTATTTCAAATGTATACGTTTAGTCTGTTCCATACCCCCTTTTTCTCTTCCCTAGGCTCTCCCTGCTTCTCCTCTGACACAGACACACAAACTGTCACACTTGCAGACACACATAAACAAACACTGACACACATATAGATGGGAGATACACACACACACACACACACCTGCAGATACACAGAAGCAAACACTGACACACATGCACATACACACACTGACATACATACAGGTACAGATGTACAGACACACAGATACAATGATACACAAAAATACAGATAAAAACATTGACATACATACACAGACACAAATATATACATACAGATACAAACACTGACACACAGACAGAATAAAACACTGACACACATGCAGATACACAGACACACAGATACGCACACTGACACACATACAAGTACACAGGTACATACCCTGACACAAAGATACATACACTGACACATATGCAGATACACACACACACACAGACACATACCCTGACACAAAAATACATACATTAAAACATATGCAGATACACAGATACAGACAGATACACACAATGACACACAGATACATACACTGACACACACACAGACAGATACTCACACTGACACACAGACTCTGAAACACATACAGACTCACACCCTGGCACACATGCAGATAGATACACAGACACATACACTGACACACGTAAGGATACACACAATGACACACAGATACACAGCTTAACACACATGCAGATACACAGACACATAGATACATACCCTGAAACACATACAGACACACCCTGACACACATGCAGATACACACCTAAGGATACACACCCTGACACACATCCAGATGCACTCCCTGACACACATGCAGATGCACAGCTTAACACACATGCAGATACACAGACACATAGATACATACCCTGAAACACATACAGACACACATGCAGATACACACCTAAGGATACTCACCCTGACACACATCCAGATGCACAACCTGACAAACATGCAGATACACAGACACATACATACCCTGATACACATACAGAGACACAGATTCAGACACTGACACACATCCTAACACACAGATACATAGCCTGAGACACAGATACACACACTGACACACATGCAGATACACAGAGATACACATTTAAATACACAGACACATAAATACGTACAATGACACACTTAAGGATACACACCATGACAGACAGATACACACTGACACACACATGCAGATACACAGAGATACACACACTGACACAGAGATACACACATACAGACAATGTGCTGTGTGTGGGGGGTGTTCTGTGTGTGTGAGGGGTGCTGTGTGTGTGCGTGAAGGGCTGTGGGCCTTTAAAAAAAATAATAATTTTTAAATGCATAAATAAAAGTTGATGTCCCTTCTTCTTACCTTTTCCTCAGGTAGGGGGACATTGCCCTGGTGGACCGGTGGAGGTGAGCAGCTCTCTTCTGCCTGCAGGCAGCGTTCAGTCCTCCCGTGAGATCCTCGTAGTGTTGCCGTGGTAACCCGCGGCAATGCTCCAAGTTGCCGAGCTCGTGGGAGGAACCTCCGCCTCCCAGCTCCTCCTTCCCTCCCTCTCCTGCAGGCTGCATCGAAGTGCCTCTGGGACAGTGAGGGAGGTCTTTACTCTTCCCACCGGCCCATGAAAGCACACAGCAGGGTCAGCGCTCGGATAGCATTGGCTCTGCATGGGCCGGCAGGGGAGATCCTGTGATCTCCCCTGTCAGCTCATGGCCATCGCAGCCCACCGGCCATTTGCCTAATGGCCAGTCTGGGCCAATTCCCAACACGTGTGGCCACCATTAACTAGATCATTTTGCATACCCCCTCGGCACTGAATTGTACCCCTGGGGGAATGCGTACCACGTGTTGGGAACCCCTGATTTAGATGGACCATTGCAATTACTTTCACACTAGCTATGGCTATGGTACAGAATTCACAGTAACCCAAATCATGTGTTCATTTGAAGGCGCAGTAGTAGTTTTAGGGATCCCCACAAACCCTTACATATTAACATATAAACCTTGATCTTCATTCACACTACTACACATGATCACAGCAGACGTAAAGACTGAGCCCATACAGAGATCCATGCTAATAAACTTGAAGCAGGGATGTTGAACTGCAGCCTGCTAGATGTTCCATAGACTTGAACAGAATTATGGGTGTTTTAGTCTAGCCCAGCATTCCCAAACTGTATGCCAGGGTGCCCGGACAGGCACACAGGGAGCCGCAAGTTACTTTCCCGGTGCTATTACCATAGCACCGCGAAAATAACTCACGGCTCCCCTGTGTGCATGTCGCAGCGCCCTGGGAGGGAGAGAGGACCCGGGGGAGCTCCAACCCGCAGCTCCGCCGGGTTCTCCTCTCGCGAACTCAGAGCTTTGCCGCGATTACCACATCAATGCTCTGAGGCTGCTAAAGTTCACTCTCACCACTGGGACCACCAGGGCTTCCCCACCGGACCACCAGGGATTACAGGAAATGTCCCCCCTCCCAGGCAAAGGTAAGCAGGGAGGGGGAGGAGGAGATCATTTTTATTTCTAATTTAAAAAATAAAGTATATATTTATTAATTTGCCCTCCTACCCCCACAAACCCCACCACACAATAGCTTCCCCATACACACACACACACACACTACCCCCCTACACACAATTACCCCCACATACACACACACTGCCCCCCCCATGCACCCACACACACTGTGGGGAGTCCGGACCTGTGTGTGGGAGTGAGGGGCAGTAGGGGAGGGTCAGGACCTGTAGTGGAGGGGTCAGGGGCCGTATTGGTTGAAAAGAGTAGCTGGGTGAATGCGCCCTTGTTAAGTTCGGTTGTGTGCTAAGGCGTTCCTCCTGATTGTCAGTTGCAGGTTGGCTACAGGTTGTGTGTTTCTGCGTTGTTGTGTTAAGGCTCTGTGCCATGTGCATGGAGACTAGGTGGCCTAGAGAGTATGACTCGCCTGTTTTGCTTTGTATGTGTCAGAGGCGTATGCGGCTCTATGGTCATTAGTACATGTATAGCTGGTACCTCATTACAGTTCTGGGGCTGTGTCATCAGTTGTCCCGGACGGTGTGTTGGTGCGCGGAGATTGTTCAGTCCCCGGAAGAGAGCTGGGCCCTGGCTAGGATGGGTATATCCTCCGTGTCTGCTGCAATTGGGAGCTGCAATGAAGCTCGGATCCCCAGGCCATCCAGAAAAGCAGTCGTGTCTCCATTCAGATATAGAATATGAGGTCTGCCGTCTTTAAATGCCATTAGGCGAAAGCGGTGCCCCCATACATATTTAACCTTATAAACACAAAGATAAAGCACCGCGCTTACAGCAGCAGTGGCTTAGTATCACATGGGGATTTAGGCCAGAGCGCAGGTAACGTTTTCTTTGTTTTTACTATATATTTAACCTTATGTTGGCATAGAACTTCTGTTACCGGTTTCCATTCTCTGCGCCGCTGGAGAGTAATGGGAAGAAAGATAGTGTAGTACCTTCATGTGTAATCGGGCCATCTCTGCTTCTGGCCTTGAGGGCTTCTTTCATCAGGAAGAACTGGAAGCGCATGATCACATCTCTCGGTGGTTGATTGTCAGCTCCACGTGCCCTGAGCGCCCTGTGTGCCCTCTCGATGTGCCAGAGTTCACCAGCTATGTCCAATAGGAGAGGTCTCAGGATGGGTAGAACCACGTCTGCCAGCGGCCCCTCGTTGTTTCTCTCTGGTAGGCCTCTCAAGCATGTACCAGAATCTGTTAGCTAGATCCTCCAGCGCAGTCTTGTTAGGATGTCACCCGGTCAGCCACTGCATTATGGGCCTCCGTTGTGTGATCAGCTTGGCGCTTGAGGGCGGTTGTTCTGGCGCCTAAGGTCTGGAACTTGGCTTTCACTTCCCCCGTGGTGAGCGTGATTTCTTTGGCCAAGAACGTGTGGACTTCCGACATGTTCTGTAATATCTGCGCTGTGTCCTGCTGCTGGGATGCAGGTCCCCTTTCTGTTTCACCTTCTGGAGCCATATCCGGTGCCATCAAATCTGCCTAGATCGCCAGGGGATAGCCGCCATCTTGGCTTCCGTTCAGTGCCAGGCGGGAGGCCGCAAATATGTTCGGCACCGTCGCGCCCGAATCTGGGCATTTCTTTTGTTGTTTGCATGGAGTGCATTTGTCCATCCCTCAGGGTAGTTGACCGGTGGTTTTAGCCTCGTTATTAGCGCTATTGTATGCTGTTAGCCCCGTGGTATGAGCGGAGCCTCACATAAACATGGCTAGCTCGCTCGACGGTCAGGCCACGCCCCTGCTATCAGTGTTTAAAAATGACTGAAACTGCTCTAAACACTGATAGCAAATACCACAGCAGATATCAGTTTCACATTACCCAGTTCACTGTTTAGTGAACCAGGCTATGTTCAGCTTTAGGCAGAGCCACAGTCCTGGGTTCTCTCTTTCGTGTGAGTATGTCACCCCTTACTTTCTCACTATCACTCCACGATTAACGCTATATATGTATGCACTGCGGGTCCCCCACTACCTGTATTCTGCAGGGGGCCCAGCACACTTGAAATATACTGCCCAGATGCTCTGCTCTGTTTAAGTCGCCGGGCCCGTGACAACCGTTATGGTTGTCACCCCCTGATGGCAGCCCTGTCTGAGCGCACATAACTACCGAATAGCGCTCAGATCCCACACAGACAGTTAAATTGCCATGGAGCCAAAGTCTTTAATTACACAAATAGGCTCCATGGCTTGGTTTTCTGGGTTAAAACATTCACTTAAGTAAAGTCCCGGTCAATCCAGCGTTCGTTTAAACAACCGAAATAGAAACAGGGAAGGCTGGAGGCTCAGTGGTGCCTGCTCGTAAAAGTATCCGCTTTTAGTGCACTGAATCCGGGCTGAGCACCGCTGGCCGTCCGGGGAGCTCCATAACATCGCCACCTAGCAGCCGCTAAGTGTAACCGCGGCCACCCAGTAACAGTCAATTAAGCTGCGGTTAACCGCAGCTACTGGGTGGTCAATTGACGGCACACGCTCGTTAAGCCGCGGCTTCTGGGGGGTAGATTGGCGGCGCACGCCAGCTTCTGGGCGGCCAATTAACAGCGCCTGCCGGCTCCCCACGGAGCCGTAGAAGGCTGTTTGTGCGGTAGACTAAATCTACCGAACGGCTGTGCAGAAAGGCATGAATAAACCTTTCTGCACAGTAAAATTAACTGTTTAACTGCAGGTCCATAATCCAACGGCAGCAGGCAGGCAACCAGGTTCCTCCAATGCAATGTGGCGAGATTGGTCATGATAATCTGCAGAACTACAGCTGGTGCAGCAGAACCGGGGTCCACAAGCTGCAGGGGGTCGATCAGTTGCAGGAGAATGATCTATACACCAAAACCACTCCATTATACTAAAGTTGTTTTGGTGCTTAAATGTAAAGTTGTTTGTTCCCTTTAACAATGAATGAGGGTCCTGGCTTCCCATAGATCCACCCCCACTGGTGGTATGGCTAAGGCAGAGATCACATACTGCCTCGTAGCCATACCATTTTATACCTGTAATGGCACTGTGAAAGGCTGAATCCAATCAGGTGACAGTCTCACCCCAATCACAGCCACCCATTGCTGCTCAAGCTAATGCTTCCTTTTTGGTAAAAGCAGCACAGAGATATTGGTTTGCTAGGGACTCTTGATTAGCATTAAAACATGTTTAATGCTAAATGAAAGGACAGTGTCATGGGTGTCCAGAAACCATAACCACTTCAATGAGATGTACCTATAGTATCTACAGTGTCCCTTTAAGACTGTGAGCAAGGCCATTATAAAAGGGGAGGAGGGAGGAGATTGTTATTCTGCATGGCAAGATTAAATACAGATAGCAAGGATACAGGAAACAAACAAACAAAAAAAAAACCTCTACTATAGACACTTCAAAAAAGCATAAGGTCCACGAAGAATCCAGAATTAACATAGATCCCAATCTGTCAAAAGGTGCGCTGCTCTGTGCCTTATATATCATGAATAGTCAAATGTTGCTGATGAAATGTGAATGCACACAAATAAGTACAAGTAAAGAGAGCCATATTAGGCTCATGGATTTATCACCCTCACCCCAGCTCCAGGTCAGAGGGTTCCAGCTGTGATATGCCATTATTGGGTCCCAGCCAGCAGCTGCTTTATACAGAGAGCAGTTTCCATAGCAACCAAAGTCTGAGGTCATTGGTCCTTCTCTGTACACACTGTAAGATGTCTGGATGATAAATAATGTACACTGAGCTATAATAATGTTGCTACTGTGTATTCAGTTCTGTAAAGGAGAAATTAGACCAACATAGAAGAAAAGCAAAATAAATAAAAATATTTCGAAGGTTCCCTATAATTATTTAGTTTTACAATATATATAATTTCAGACAATAGAGCTCAGGCATGCATAATAAGTATAATGTAACAAAGCTACATTTAGCACACATTAAAAATAAATCTTTGAATACTTATTTTTCAAGTTTACCTGTGCATGGGCGGATAGACTTCGATTTAAATATTAAAACGCACATTCTTTATGATAATAGTGTTACCCAAATAGGCAATGCCATCTGAAAGACCTTTAGCAATGAACCAGGCAGAGGCCGGAATTCCAGAAGTAAAGGATCATCTCTTTATTGCAAAACAGGAGAAGCAATGCAAAACTGGTTCTGACAGCATACACATTAAGACGTTCAGTATATGCATGATATCGGTGAAAGAGAATTTTTTAAATAAATACATATATAAAAACAGAAAGGAATTTTATCTTGGCAGGTTTAGCATACGCCTTTCATTGTCTAATCTCCTAACTGGATAATAGACTTCTAATTGGGAGGAGGGTAACTCCTCGCTTGACTTGAAAACCTTAGTTACAAACAGTGAAAGTTTTGTTACAAAATAATTATACTGCTTGCACTTATGGTGCTGAGCACACACTTTTGCCTATTAACCCTTTTATTACCAGTGTTGCCTAATTAGACACACACACAACTTTTTTTTTTATTAATGAACCAATTTCAGTGCAATTCCATACAATGAATGCTTAATGTAGAGATTTGTTTGACTAGGTACTGAAGATGATACCTTTTAAATAAGCTCCATTTGCCAGCTTGCAAAGTCGGCTCTTTTGATTGCGTTGTTCATAACAATAGTTAATGTTTAAGGCTCCAGCGCTTCAATTTCTGCACGGATATATTCCTTGAGCTGCTCAAGTGTACACAGATTGTTCATGTACACCGGCTCCTTCAAATATCCCCACAGGATGTAATCGGGAGCTGAAATTCCAGGTGAACGTGGCAGCCAATTAATGTGGGAATTTCTTGAAATTATTTGCAAGCTGAACAGTTGATTTCAGAGATCCAATGTGGCCCTGGCTGTATGGGCATCCTGCTGAAACCAGATTTCAGGACGATTTTCCACTACAGGATGTAAAACATTTGTAATCATATCTTAATATCTCACACCAATAAAATTCTACTGTTTTTACTCATTGTTCCTTCATGAAATTACCCATGATGAATGCTCAAGATAATATAATACATAATAATGTACATGCAACAAATACATTGAACTGCTAACAAATAAGTTATTTACCAGTGAAATCCTACTCTGAATTTTAGCTCACCCTGTATGTATATGTATTTGTATATATATCTTTATTATTAAGGCTCTTAACATGATATTTGCCACCACAATAGTCTCTGCTGCCAGTACAGGTACAAGGTAAGATATTATTGCACAAATATAGGTATTGTGGTGGAATCTCGGTAAAAATAAATTTAGTAGGCCGAGATTACCACGTGGCATGTGTACGTGCATATGCTGACGTATCGATCAGTTGGTTGCACGAGGCAAGATACGATCAGTAGTGTACGGAGCATGTGCAAGAATACAGGATGTAGTATTCCCCTCCTCCATTGTGCTGGACAAGCCATGCGGTCAAGCAGGAAGTTAATTCTTATTTGTAATGATTGGTCAAGAGAATGTGCGGGTGGAGCTTAATATGGGAGGAGTTATGTGCCTATATAGGGAGCCTGCACTATTGTTCAGGGCTCAGAACTTGCTGTATTTTTGGTGACATTAGTCCCTCTGAGTCCCGATCGGTGATCCAATAAAGAATCTCTTCCTTCCTGAAGAAACCTGTGTCCATCTCTCTGTGCTTTGCTTCCGTCAGTTTCTCCGGTATCATTTGGTGCATTGGCCGGGAAGCTCATCGTTCAACGGTAGCTGAGAGGCAGAGGCGTGAGACGGTCTATCTTTGCCCACGTTCTCTACGGCTGCACCCCTGAACTTCTGCGTGGACCTCCCTTCGTCTCGGCGCCACTGGTCTGTTGTCCAGGAGATCATCGGCCTCTACGTAAGAAGTGCTGGGGTGTCCCCGTCGATGAGTGTGAACTCAGGTTCAGGAACGAGGAGGTAAGACAACTGCTGTTTTAGACGGCAGACCCACTAGGGGTATACCGATTGTGCGGTAGGCCCAAAAGGGGTTTAAATCTGTGTATGGAATCTGCCCCCTCTGTCGGAGGGAAGGAGCGAAGGCGCACCGCTCGATCGAACGCTCTTTAGTAAGACCGTTTGATCTGGTTAGTCAGGCGGGGTCCTGTGTAAATAGCCCTAGCCGGACACCGGTGTCTTGTCTAGACTAGCGTTCTAGGGTGTATATTACGTTCGCTAGGTCGGAGGGACCGGGAGACTAAGCGGCGCCTGTGTAAATTCGGTTCGCTAGCTCTCAACCTATCTTGGCTAAGTGGGAAGGCGTGTAAATTTGGAACCCACTAGACTTTTGATAGAGTAAATAGACTAGAAGGGCAATTTTGTAAATTTCGCCCTCTAGTTCGCTATATGTGGTGTTTGGGCAGTGTGGCTAACCAAAACGGGTGTATATAGTTTTAGGTAGTCCATTCAAGGTACTGGCCAATAGTTTAGTTGGGATTGTAAATGTGTTAAAGATTGTTAGTAAAGTGTATATCTTGTTAGATAGCGCGAGCTCAGCCGTCTAGCGAGAGTGTTAATAGTGTGTTGCTGTATCATAGTGCACGGTACCATAACCCTGTATATTTACTGACACTGTATATAAGTACTAATCATTGTCGTCTATTGCATGTTTAACACCGTAACCACTAATAATTGTATTGTGACCTTAAATTGTGCTTTGACCTATGCTAACCGTACTGTAACCGATACTAGTAAAAGACGATGTTACTGGGGTGTGTTATAGACGGGTAATTCATATATAGAGAATTATAGCGTGGGTGACTGTATAGTTTCGCCAAAGGGCATAATATTGATTATTTAGTGACTGGTGTAACAGCTGTGTGTGTACGGGAATTCCCTGAGTGATTATTGTGTTATTGTGTACGTTTCACTCGGTAACTGTACCACGTGGTGCTGTTGCCAGAGGAAACGGGTGTGACTGTTGAATAAGAACGCGTGCATAGTATTCGTTGTCAACGACGTTCCATTGATAAGTATGGGCGCGTCAGAGTCAACGATTTCGGATCCCTTAGGTTGTATGGTAAAGAATTTTAAAAAGGGATTCAAAACATGTGATTTTGGGGTTAAAATGTCTCCTGTACGTTTGGTCACTTTGTGCACTAGGGAGTGGCCTATTTTGGTTGCGGCATGGCCGCCGCGTGGCAGTTTGGATCCAACCCTGGTACAGCGTGTACACGTGGCTGTATCAGGTAGGCCTGAACTTTACGGACAGTTTCCATACATTGATTGTTGGGGGCAGGCCGTAAACGACTCGCCAAAATGGATCCGGATATGCCACGAGGAGCAATGTCGCCTCATGGTGGCCAGGACTTGTTTGTCCACTAGGACTGGTGTTAGGCCCATTTTGGACACGCCCCCTGAGTCCGAGATCCCTTTGCCGCCCCTTACTTTCCTTTAAGAGGAAGTGACGCGAATGCAGGAAGCTCTGCACCCCTTCCCCTATTGCCCCCATCCACTTCCGCTTCCTCCTCCAGTACAGAATCCACCCCCCCTCGTATTAAAACTCCCCTTCCGGAACCAGGACCAACCCCCATTAGATCTGAATATCCTGATTTGGCGCCACTTCAAACTTCCGGTCAAGCTTCTTCTAGCTCGGCTCGGAGTATACTATTCACTAACTTTTCCCAAAATCAAGTTCCCACATCCTCATGCCCTATTACCTCTCGACCGGAACCTTTAACTGACGCCCCTCCACGTAGCCCCATACTAACCCGACAACTGACCGGTACCCAACAATTAAAACATTATCAGATGCCTCTTCGTCTGAATCCTGGGTCAGCCTATATCGATGCCGCAGGTCAAATGGCACATGCTGACCCAGTCTTCGTATATGTCCCGTTCACGACTACCGATCTCTTGAATTGGAAGACCCACAATTCCTCGTACACTGAGAAACCACAAGCTATGACCGATCTGTTCACCTCGATAGTTCAGACACATAACCCGACATGGGCTGATTGCCAGCAGTTATTAATGACATTGTTCAATAATGAGGAAAGGACAAGGATTAACCAAGCGGCCATTAAGGCGCTAGAGGAGAGAGCCCGTGCTTTAAATCAAGCCAATCCGGCAGCATGGGCCGCAACACATTACCCTAACACCGATCCTGACTGGAATGTAAATGGCGCAGATATGGCTCAACTTAAAGCCTATAGAGATGCTATAATTGCTGGCATGAAAGCCGGAGGGAAGAAAGCTATTAACATGTCGAAGACAGTTGAGGTGATTCAGAAAAGTGATGAAGCGCCCAGTGTCTTTTATGACCGATTATTGGAGGCATACCGCTTGTATACCCCCTTTAATCCGGAAGACGCTGATAATTCCCGAATGGTAAACTCCGCCTTTGTCAGCCAAGCTTACGGAGATATTAAGCGCAAGCTACAGAAATTAGAAGGGTTTGCAGGTATGTCTATCACCCAACTAATGGAGGTAGCGAACAAAGTATATATGAATAGGGAAACAGAAAGTAAGAAAGAGGAAGAGCGCAAGATGCGTAGAAAGGCAGATATGCTAGCGGTAGCGATCGCAGGCGTAGATAGACGGGGCCCAGATAGAGGCGATGGTAGATGGAATAGGGAGCCTTTGAGTAGGAATCAGTGCGCGTACTGTAAGGAAGAAGGGCATTGGAGGAACGAGTGTCCGCAAAGAGAGCAGTATGAGAGAGACTTACCCAGGGCAGGTTACGGAAACTTTAGAGGCAGAGCGAGAGGTAGAGGAGGCCCCGGAGGGAGTAATGGTAATAGAGGGAGTAATGGGAACAGAGGAAGTGTAAGGGAAGATAGGTACTATCCAGCAGCGCAAAGGTCCCGCGATAGAGAAGGTAGGGACTTTGTGGGATTGGCTGACACGGTCATGGAGGACTATTGATACCGACCGGGCTCCATCCCCCTTGGTCGAGCGGAGCCTATGGTCGATGTATCAATAGGGGGAAAAAGGAGTGCGTTTATGATCGACACTGGTGCTGAACATTCGGTGGTGACTAATCAAGTTGCTCCTCCATCTGGAAGAACTATTACTGTAATAGGAGCAACTGGAAGAAGTGCTGAAAAACCGGTTCTTAAAAGTCGACTCTGTACATTGGGAGGCCACGTAGTAAAACATCAATTCCTTTATATGCCTGAGTGTCCAGTCCAATTGCTGGGACGTGATATGCTATCCAAATTACAAGCGCAGATTACGTTCCTACCAAATGGAACAACATCCTTAAAGTTTAATGGACCCTCAGGTATTATGACATTGTCCGTACCAAAGGAAGAAGAGTGGCGACTTTATACAGTGTTGACTAGCCAAAACCCGAGGAGTGATGAATCCTTATTTAACATACCAGGAGTTTGGGCAGAGAACAACCCACCAGGACTGGCCCGCAATATTCCACCTATTAAAATCGAACTAAAACTTGGGGTTTATCCAGTAAGCCTGAGACAATATCATATTCCGCAGAAGGCTAAGAAGAACATCCAATCTTATCTGGATAAGTTCATACGGTATGGTATCCTAAAATTCTGTACTTCCCCCTGGAACACCCCATTGCTGCCTGTTCAAAAGCCCGGTACAGATGAGTATCGACCTGTGCAGGACTTGAGAGCAGTCAATGATGCGGTTGTTAGTATACATCCAGTCGTGCCCAATCCATATAACCTGCTTGCTTTAATTCCGGGCGGGGCTACTTACTTTACAGTCTTAGATCTCAAAGATGCCTTCTTTTGCCTCCGAATTGCCGCAGAAAGCCAATGTATCTTCGCTTTCCAATGGGAAAATGCTGTAACGGGCTCGAAACGCCAAATGACCTGGACAAGATTGCCCCAGGGGTTTAAAAATTCACCTACCCTATTTGGTTCAGCTCTAAGTCAAGATCTACTAGATTTCGAGTCTATCCCAGGAGAGTGTGTATTATTACAATATGTAGATGACTTGTTGATAGCAGCAGTTACAAAGGAAGTATGTCAGCAAGCAACGCACGATCTACTACACATTCTCTGGAAGGCAGGATACAAGGTGTCAAGAAGGAAGGCTCAGTTGTGTTTGCCAACTGTCAAATATCTGGGATTCCATATCTCTGAAGGTCAAAGAATTATGGGGCCAGAGAGAAAAGAAGCTGTGTGCCAAATACCGATACCCAGGAATAGAAGACAAGTGCGAGAATTCTTGGGGGCAGCAGGCTTCTGTAGGATATGGATTCCCAGCTACGCGATACTGGCAAAACCTCTGTATGCAGCTATCAAAGGTACAGAGCACGACCCCTTCTTATGGACTCAAGAACAGCAAACGGCATTCGAAGATGTGAAGAGGGCTTTGATGAGTGCCCCAGCATTAGGTCTACCTGACCACACACGGCCATTCTACCTGTATGTACATGAGCAAAGAAGAATGGCTGTGGGAGTATTGACACAGTACTTGGGATCATGGCAAAGACCTGTTGCCTACATGTCTAAGCAACTGGATGCAGTGGCCAGCGGACTTCCACCTTGTCTAAGAGCTGTAGCTGCAGCCGCCCTGCTAGTAGCTGAAGCCGATAAACTCACTCTGGGTCAAGAACTTTATGTACGAGTTCCACATGCAGTACAGACGTTGTTGGATTACAAAGGAAATCATTGGTTTAGTAACAGCCGTATGACCAAGTATCAAGCAATGTTGTGTGAAAACCCAAGAGTGCATTTAGAGACTGTAAATACCTTAAATCCAGCTACCCTTTTGCCACAACCTACTGAAAGTCAACATGATTGTTTGGAAGTAATGGATGAAGTATTTTCAAGTAGACCAGATCTTCGTGATTTTCCCATCCAGAACCCTGATGTTCAATATTACACCGACGGCAGTAGTTATGTAAAAGAAGGGATCCGCTATGCAGGATATGCAGTAACAACGATAGACAAGGTGATAGAAGCTCGGCCACTGGCAAAAGGAACATCAGCACAAAAGGCAGAATTGATAGCACTGACACGAGCGTTACAATTGGCTGAAGGTTTAAGAGTGAACATCTACACGGACTCCAAGTATGCGTTTTTAACCACTCATGCCCACGGAGCTTTGTATAAAGAAAGAGGACTATTGAATTCAGAAGGCAAAGAAATCAAATACGCAGCTGAGATCCTACAACTATTGGAAGCAGTGTGGGAGCCGAAAGAAGTCGGTATTATACATTGTCGGGCGCATCTGAGAGGAGATGGTGATGTAACCAAAGGGAATCGGATGGCAGATAGTGCAGCTAAGCGTGCTGCTGAATCAGGAAGACAGGAATATGTGGGGCATATAGCTGCTCTTATACCAACTCCACTGTCTCAATGGACTCCAATTTATACAGCTCAAGAAGAGGAGTGGTTAAGGACTGAACCTGGAAAGTATTTGGAGAACAAATGGTATCAGTTAGAAGATGGAAGAATAGTTATTCCAGCATCACTAGCGGTAGAAATTGTCCAAAACTATCATAACGGGACACATTCTGGGAGAGACAGTACAGAAGAATCTCTCAGAAAACATTTCTACATACCAAGATTGTCCAACTTGACTCAGGCCATTGTACGTAGATGTGTAACGTGTGCTAAAAATAATGCAAGACAAGGACCAGTAAAGCCACCAGGAGTCCAGTTTATGGGGGGACTTCCCATGTCCGATTTACAAATTGACTATACAGTGATGCCTAAATCGGGTGGACATCGCTACCTGCTGGTAGTGGTGTGCACCTATTCAGGCTGGGTAGAAGCATGTCCTACTCGTACAGAGAAAGCAGGAGAAGTCGTGAGATTCCTGCTACGAGAAATAATACCCCGATATGGACTACCCTGCTCTATAGGATCGGACAATGGTCCAGCTTTTGTTCATCAGTGCCTACAACAATTGACTCATATGCTTGGTATAAAGTGGAGGCTTCATACGGCATATAGACCCCAGAGTTCTGGTAAGGTAGAGAGAATGAATAGAACTATTAAGAATCAGTTGGCTAAAATGTGTCAGGAAACCCAACTTAAGTGGAACGTTCTCTTGCCCATAGCTCTATTGCGAATCCGTAGTACACCTACCAGAAGGATGGGCCTCTCTCCTTTTGAAATCATGTACGGGCGACCACCTCCCGTGCTTGGTAACTTAAGGGGGGATTTGAGTCAGTTGGGAGAAGGAATTACCCGGCAGCAGGTTGTAGGGTTGGGTAAGACTATGGAGGAGGTACAGAAATGGGTACAAGATAGATTACCTGTGAATATTTATCCCCCAATTCATAGTTACCACCCAGGCGACCAAGTGTGGATTAAAGAGTGGAATAATGTGCCGTTAGGGCCCAAGTGGAGAGGTCCTTATGTTGTTCTTCTGTCTACCCCTACAGCGATAAAAGTAGCCGAAGTGGCTCCGTGGATACATCACTCCAGGGTTAAACCAGCAGCAGCCGATTCCTGGCAAGTTACAGCAAATCCAGAGAATCCCTGCAAGATCCGGTTAAAACGCACGACTCAGTCGGAGTGACGAGGAACCTTGTAGATTACAAATTTTATTGTTTCAGAGACTTGGTAAGTGAGTGAGAAGGCCATAATAAAGCCTGTCCACTCACCAACGAGTGTATAAGTCAGGGAAAGTCTTGAGGGGACCCCTGTGAAGACGAGCAGAACTCCATTCCCTGCAGTCCTTACATCCTGGAAGCTGAGGTGCCTTCGCACGGACGAAGACTGAGGATGACGACGAAAGATGTATTTTTAATAATGTTTATTTATGTGTATTTTTATATTCAGGAAGGTAGAGGTACCAACACTCCTAGCTGTGAGGTATGCATTAAGACTACAAGAACAGGTAACCATATATCCCAGACCCTAATTTGGCATTCGCAATATGAGTGTAAAGGAGATGTATCAAGATGTAGATACTTAAATATAGAATATAGTGTGTGTCATTTAGGAGTAGGAGAACCTAAGTGCTTCAGTCCTGAGTATCAACCCCGTACAATTTGGTTGACTCTCAGAAATGGAGATTCTCAGGGGACCCTAATTAATAAGACGGTATTAAAATCCGTATATTCTTCAGGTGCTCTGCTATTTGATGCGTGTAAAGCAATATCAAGTGGTAGAAAGCCGTGGAATGTATGTGGGGATCTTAGATGGGAGAGGACGTATGGGTCTAACGATAAATATATTTGTCCCAGTAGTAAAAATAAATATGTAAGTCCAAGATGCCCAAATAGAGATTATAACTTCTGCCCATATTGGTCTTGTGTGGGGTGGGCGACTTGGGGACAGACAGCAGACAAGGACATGATTGTGACTAAGTTGCCTACTGATCCATATTGTAAGTCTATGGAATGCAATCCAATCCATATACTTATAAATAACCCTGACAAGTTCTTAGATAAATATGGTAATTTATTTGGGTTTCAAATATATGGGACGGGTTTAGACCCTGGGACAATATTGTTTATAGGGATAGAGACTGATACGGTAACCTCCCAAACTCATCAAGTATACTATTCCTTTTATGAAGAGATGAGCATAGATAATAAGATCCCCCATAATGCTAAAAACTTGTTCATTGATTTAGCCGAGAGTATTGCCGGTAGTCTTAATGTTACCAACTGCTATGTGTGTGGAGGTACTAACATGGGAGACCAATGGCCTTGGGAAGCAAAGGAGGTAATGTCCGGTTCTGAGGCAGTTGACCAATTAATATCTACACAAGCCGACTATCATATGAGTGTTAGAGGTAAATCTGAGTGGAGATTGAAGACCTCCATCATAGGTTATGTTTGCATAGCGAGGAAAGGAATGATGTATAATACTTCTGTAGGAGAATTAACTTGTCTAGGGCAAAAAGCTTATGATGATGATACAAAGAATACAACTTGGTGGTCGGCTTCAAATGTCTCAGAACCATCTAACCCGTTTGCAAGATATGCCAATTTAAAGGACGTATGGTTTGATCTATCCATCACATCTAACTGGAGAGCCCCAGCGAATTTGTACTGGATCTGTGGTAAGAAGGCCTATTCGGAGTTACCACAGGACTGGGAAGGGGCATGTGTGTTGGGTATGTTAAAACCATCCTTCTTCTTGTTGCCTATTGAAACAGGTGAGACTTTAGGTGTTAAAGTGTATGATGTGAATCATAGGAAGAAAAGGGGACCCATAGAGATAGGTGCCTGGGAAGATAATGAATGGCCTCCCCAGCGTATTATAGATTATTATGGGCCAGCCACGTGGGCAGAGGATGGTACCTTTGGTTATAGAACCCCTATTTATATGCTCAACCGCATTATAAGGTTACAGGCGGTGGTTGAGATCATTACTAACGAGACATCACAAGCGCTCAATCTTCTAGCGAAGCATAATACCAGGATGAGGACAGCAGTTTACCAAAATAGATTAGCCTTGGATTATCTTTTGGCAGTAGAGGGAGGTGTATGTGGGAAGTTTAACCTGAGCAATTGCTGTCTTCAAATAGATGACGAAGGGCAAGCAATAGCTGAGCTTACTAGCCATATGGTTAAACTAGCGCATGTGCCTACTCAGGTATGGAAAGGGTACAATCCAAGTAGTTGGTTTGGTAGCTGGTATGAGTGGTTTGGAGGGCTTAAGGCAGTGGTAGGTGGAGTCCTACTGATTTTAATGTTGTGTCTACTCCTGCCGTGTCTTATACCCTTAGTAGTTAGGTCTGTGCAAAGCCTGATAGAAAATATAGCAGAGAGGAAGGCTGCTGCACAGATAATGGCAATTTATAAATATAAGGCTCTAGATCAGGGAGAACCAATGCAGGAAGACGAGTGTTGAAGATTCACATCATAGGATAAGTCTGGTCTGGTTCAAAGGTAACTTGTGGTGTATGCAAACCAAGGTTAAGTGATGCCTCAAGTAATTGTAAAATATCAAGAGGCATCAAAGGGGGGAATGTGGTGGAATCTCGGTAAAAATAAATTTAGTAGGCCGAGATTACCACGTGGCATGTGTACGTGCATATGCTGACGTATCGATCAGTTGGTTGCACGAGGCAAGATACGATCAGTAGTGTACGGAGCATGTGCAAGAATACAGGATGTAGTATTCCCCTCCTCCATTGTGCTGGACAAGCCATGCGGTCAAGCAGGAAGTTAATTCTTATTTGTAATGATTGGTCAAGAGAATGTGCGGGTGGAGCTTAATATGGGAGGAGTTATGTGCCTATATAGGGAGCCTGCACTATTGTTCAGGGCTCAGAACTTGCTGTATTTTTGGTGACATTATTCCCTCTGAGTCCCGATCGGTGATCCAATAAAGAATCTCTTCCTTCCTGAAGAAACCTGTGTCTATCTCTCTGTGCTTTGCTTCCGTCAGTTTCTCCGGTATCAGTATTTGTCATCTCTCCATAAAATACCACAGAACTAGTTGTTTATTTGCAAGATGTTATTTTAGATGAACTCAGAGTGCCCCTTTAAACTCCATAACGTGTGTTAAATAAGATATCTACTAAAACCTTAAATGGCTACAAAGCATGGATATTCTATTAACCCCTTCAATGCCAGAATCAACTATAAACATTTTTATTTTAATGTATTTTTATTTTCAGTATAAAATCTAGTTCACAAAGTCTCACTCAGCCACTAATTTAATAAAATCACTGTAAAGCTGCTGAAAATGTAAGCTCAACCTCTGCTTTTGGCAGTACAGGAAGCTTAAATGGATCATTCTATTTTTACAGTCAGGAAGTGGAGAGGAGTGAATGGTCTGTACCATTTCAATGTGTGCATTACATTAGCAGTCCAGAGATTGACGAAGATAGCTGTAGCAGCTGTAAATACCTTTATTTTAGAAATAGGCAATTTAACTGTATTTACTGTTTGCTGGCATTACGCTCAATGCGTTCTTTTTAAAATCTGTTGCAATTTTAAGTAAACTGCACTACTAGTAATCCCTTCAGGGTCCTTGCAAATACTAATAAGCAAGGTTTTTGGCCATTTTTATATATATATATATATATATATATATATATATATATATATATATTATAGCTACTGTCTGTGAGAAATTGTTAAAGATTTTTCCTATCATATTGTGTATGAAAATATGGATTTTATTAAAGACAGGAGGTGAGTATTATGCTTTACTCTCTTTTCTACTCCAAACATCAGCAGTGAAAGAGTTAAATGACATTTTTAACTGCACTAGATAACAAATTGACAGGTAGAACCAAAAATAAAATACAGGGAGTCAATCAGCATGCAGCATAGATAATACAAGTCCTAAGCAGTAAATCCAAGTGCTCTTTCAAAATGTGACATCCAAAGATAAATCATAAACATAGAAATAAATAAGAAGAATAAACAACAGAAGAAAAATGGGAAACACAGGAATATATGTTAAATATTATCCAGGTAATCTGTATAAGAAAAAAACAAAGAGACGAAAGGGATGGGTTAATGTAGTGAGGGATAAAACGTGCCTCCTGTCTTTAATACAATCTATATTTTCCTACACCACATGATTAGGAAAGTCTTAAAATTGTATTGCAGACCTGAGGCTCTTACTATGCTAGTTAAAAGCTATTATAAACATTACAATACTAAGAGTAATACATTATGACAAAGTTACCATAGACACATGAAAAACAGGATAGAAATAGAAAGTTTTAAAAATAGAGTCAGAAGACCAATCAGCGACTTTTAAAATGTCAGAAAGTGAACCTCTAGCTTGGAAAGCTTTGGTAAACATAGTTGCTCTAGTGGAATGAGGGTAACATTTAGTAATGTCAATCCCTGCTAGAGCCATCATGTTACAATCCCATCTAGCCCAACTTAATATTGGATTTGGTACATGTGGAATTTGAAACTGAACCCCTTGAGGGGTAAATTGTCGGTGTGAGATGTCTAATGGATGATACTCTTTTAAAACAACCCAAAGTTGTTGAGGTAATATGTGTTTTTAGATTTGGTTCCGAGTGCCCAGACTTCTGACAATATGTCTTTAGTGATGTTAGAAATGTCACAATCTCTGATATCCCAAAATCAAACAGGTCACCAATTGAAGTTGTTGGGATAAATTTAGAGGATAAGGATTCTAGTAGGGATCTGTCAAAACTTTGTCAAGTATTGGGAGAATCCTGGGTCTATTTATCAACACTCCAAACAGTTGTGGGAACCACGGTTGAGTTGTTCACCATGGGATTATCAAAACAATCGTTGCTCTCTGTCCCACAGTAGGAATGTGTCTATGTCAGAAGCCTCTGGATCTGGTTAACCGAGGTAGATGTCGATTGAGACCCGATGCAAATAGATCGATTTGAAGAGGACACCGAAAGATGATCAAGATAGAGAAAAATCTGGTAATCCAGTTTCGAAATCTCCATAATCAGTCATGAACCTGGAGTTCGTTTTGTATATAATTCTTATGTAGGACTTTCGTTTATGTTATAGTAAACGAATACGAAAAAGTCAGAAAATTCGGACAAAATCATATTCATCCGATAACGAATGCACATGTCTATTTAGTATCCAACTGTCTGATGGTATTTGGGAACAATTGTGGAAAAAATTAGATCTGCCACCCAGTCTTAGTGGGGAAAAAAAGAAAGGTAGAGAACTTACCTGAAGGTCTGGAGAAACCTTGTGGTCCTCTTGTTTTCCATGGACATCCTCGAAGAGGAAAGAAATGAGTCATTGGTTGACTCCAATCTTCATCTCCCTGAATTTTAATGGGGTCTGGATCCTTGTCTAGCCTATGAGGCACGGCTGGGAAGGTGACCCCTACCTTTCCCAGCCTTGTCAAAAACCTTAGGGTGAAAAACTTTGCGTAATAGAGCTTGTGCTTTATCTAGGGAAGCGAAGACATTGACGTATTTTTTTTAGAAAGTCATAGCAAAAATAACAGTCTGTCAGCAGATGGACCTGGTTCTGTAACCGACAGTTTAGCCAACTGTGGATCCATTTTCATTAAAATAGATTTTCTTCTCTCACTGCAGGAATTTTTTTCTAGACTTACAGATGGCTGGGTTGGTGACCAGATATGTCCTGCCCAGATCGGTCTCAACCAGCAGAAATGCACGATTTCTCTTCCCTGATAGAAGCACCTGGAGTATTTTCTCCAAATAAAACTACTCTCCTTTCTCTGTGCTACTCAGCACAACACTAACAAGCTCAAGCCATTATATGTGCAAAAGAGGAAAACAGATTTGGGGCAAAGCTTTCCAGAGAAACAGTAGTCAGGTGACTTGATGCACTAATCATCTAGAAATTGACCACAAATTACTCTTGTGCTGGTTATTGTCCCTAACTGGGTTTCACAAGGTATATGCAAAAGTGCCCCCAGAGTGTTGGAGATGGGCACTTTTGCCCACAGGGTACATTATATTATAAGTGGTTGTAATGTCCGAGCATCCAGCAGTTCTGGTAACAGGTCCATTAACTGCTGCAGTCTGTAGGTAATCTCACTGTCTCAAAATCCCCAGAATACTTCTTATTACTCGTAGCCTCTTCTGAAATACCTGCCAAAATTAACCATATCCTCTTATATATTCTTTTTGGAGTGCAGGTGTGTGTAGCTCGGGCATGAAAATCTACCGATTCACCCTCTGTAATGGCAGTGATTGATAAGGTGAATGTTAGACAATCTTGCAATCTGTTTGCTTCACAAGTGGATTCCCCCTATGCTAAAACCGAACTGCCGTGGGAGTGTGTTCCCACTAACTTAAAACATATCTTAGCATTTCAGTTTGACCCCTAGGTGCTGCCGGGGAGCAGGTGATGTGGACCATCCTTGTTGGTGGGGCGGGGGGTGGGAGGGCCTTGCTCACAATTTGTTGTTTCTTGTTTTTAAATTTGATGACAATTTGCAGATGCTCTTCTCTGAGGAGACTTTAGAGTGAATGGATTAAGAGGTTCTCAGCTGGGCTATGGAGATGGTGGAAGACAGTTGGTGTTACTGAATCTATGTTTGAAGGTGCCCTGGGCTATGTCCTTGGAAGAAATCCAACTAATTTGCTCAATAGTGGTCCTGTGGGACCACATTGGTTGTGCCATGTTATCCAGTCATATTTGTCCTGGCCTAGTAATGTTATGAGTAATGGAGACAATACTCTGACAAGTTAACCAAGGAAATGAAGAAGGTTGGTACAGCTGAATTTTTGGTTTGAATTTGTCCTGATCTGCAAAATAATTTCATACATAATTAGCGGACCTGCATGTCCATCAAAAAAAAGATGTTATATGTGGTTATAAGAAATGGCATGGTCTTCTGCTTTGTATATGTATTGTTTTGTCCTGTGATTGAAAAATAGAAAACTCAATAAAATACAAGTTTACCTTTTGTTTAATTCATCCTTACCCACTTTGGTGCTAGAGCTGTGACAGGTCTGTATGACGGTGTGCCTTCCTCCATTTGGACTAAGAAAGGCTGTCAGTGGGCAGCAGGAATGTGTTGTGACAACCTTATTGCTTCCAAACCAGTTTTTCTTATATAGAGAATGCAACTAAAAGGAAGGAGCAGTGGAAGGTAGGCACCTTTGGACTGGCGGGGCTGATCCTGGTCCTCAACCTAATGGTCACTATACTCCATGACCCAACACTACACTGAAGCATAGCACTTTTGAAAGTGTCACAGTTAAAATGGCAGAGGCCACATGTTAATAGATGCATCGTGGAGAATGGTCTAACCTAATCACCCTCTTTGACCTGTTCTGGATTATGCTACAGCGCAGATACCTCTTGACTGCCCAACAAAACCCACTACATAACTCACCTATGAAGGTACTCTGAGGCTCTCAGGACCGACGAGATGCTCTGGCTTGCCCGAGAAAAGCAGCACATAGTCCTACACCAAGGCAGGGCAATTGCAACTCCCAGTCTGGGTTCTCTAAATGGGCTGAAGCCAGACGGTATGCAGAAATCATGACACCAGGACTAGCCTATCTCTCTATAATCTTACTATTAGCACTGGACACTTGTGGCCCATTGCACAATATCATACTGTGGGACTGTATCATACCACTGACGGGCATAGTCTGCATGGCATCCAGGAGGCCTCCACTCTTATCCCCTCATGCTATGCCTTATTAACTTAAGGAGGAATGCTGATTTCAAGGCTTCAAACACCATTATTCTCCAAGTTCCATTACGGGGCCCTAAGGGGTAAAAGTCTTGTGTTACTAGCTGGTTTTAGCCTGTTTTCTTTCATATATTCTTCTCAAACAAGTTCAGCATTTTAGCATTTATTCCCAGCCCAGTGCATATTTGGCGTCTGCTGTCAACATGAACATGAGCATGTCCTCCCATTAGTACCGCCCAGAGATCACGAGTGACGTTAGCATAGAAGGGTCATGTGGAGCTAGGACTTGGCCTCTGTACTGAAACTGAGGTAAGTTTTATAATTAATTTTTTTTGAGGAGTGGCCAAAACAGCCTTTTCTTAAACCACTGTTTATTGGTAGCAGAAATCCTTTAAACCATGTCTACAAGAAAGTGACTCTCAACATTTAAATAGTCTATTTCAAACTGACTTCAGAATGCTCGGAATGCCACACAACTAACAATTTAATCCAGAGGTAAACCATATGTTAATTTGATTAATGCTTGTTACACTAAAATTAAAAAAGGCTCATTTTAATATCACCGTTATCACAAATCAGATATCTTATTGATTTTTCTCCTGAGGTACACATACTTTGAAGATGCAGGATTCCATCCGGTACTCTGTGGATGCATAGACTTCCAGAACAACATTCCAATGCAGTGTTTATATTTAGAATTCCTACAGACCTATCAGCATTAAAGTGTCTTCTGCCTGAAGGCTCTCCAGTTGGTACATCTATTCATTAACGTTTTTTTCATATAGTATTTTAACAGTATGATAATTTATATTATTTGTTTACTCACAATACTTTGTAGTTATAGATTTTAATATATTGCAGACCTTTAAAGTATATCAGGCAGATAGATTACGGTTCATTGACTTAAAGGGACAATAAGCACCAAATTCACTTCATCTTCACAAAGTTCTATTGTTACTTATACCCTTTCCCTTTTGTGTGGCACTGTAGAATCCTTCTGTACATTTTAAATTTTTCTGTAACCATGCTTCTAGTGGCTGTCAGAAGCATGTTGTGAGGGTGGCCTGAGGGAAAGTTAATAACAACAATAAAATGTATTTTATCTATAAACGCTTTGTATCTTTATATATAAGTGGTACATTATATTTCGTATTCCGTTAATTATGTGGTGAGAAATACTAGGAGCCCTTGTAATTGATAATAAAATATTTTACTAAATCAAAGCAATATATTCTAGACAAAGTTTCAAAACACATAATTATGCAATAATAACTATCTGGGGGGCGTGGCTTGGCAGCCGAAGAAAATGGCAGCATAAACTTTCCCTCCGCCGGGGTACCGACACGAAAGCCCTCAATAGACAGCCTGCCTTGCCGACATGGGGAGATCAAACAGAGCCCCACAAACCTGGAAGACCCCAGATACCAAGAAGGGACAGCTCACCTTGTTCCTGCGCCAGTTCCTGGTGACCCCCGCGGACTTCACAACACAGCCGCATGGCGCCGACGGCTCAATGGCGTCGGAGGATTCCACGCCTTCCTCCGACCTGCAAACGGGAGGCACTGAAAGGGCCCATAGCAGGATATTCTGAGGGCCTTGCCTACAAAAGAAGACCTCCACTCTGCCACCTCTGAGCTGGGAGCCACGATCCGGCAGGACATCCAGGCACTGAGAGCAGATATGCAGGGCCTGTCTGACCGTGTGAGCCACGTGGAGGCTGCCTGTGACAGCCTGAGAGCAGCCCAGACTACCTTAGCAGAAGCTGCAGACACCTGCTCTGAACAGGTACGTGGCATGGCCCTACACATAGAGGATTTAGACAACAGGGGGCGCTGCAATAATATTAGGCTGCGTGGCCTCCCTGAAACCGAAGACTCCACTCTCCAACTGCGGGAAAGCCTCCTGGAAATTTTTAATGGGTTGCTTGGCCGTGAACTCCAGGCGCCAATAGACTTTGTGAGAGCGCATAGAGCCCTCTGTCCAAAGGGCCCACCAGATAGCCCACCTGTCGCCGGCTACCCTGACCTACCGACATGCCCTGAAACTGCTCACAAGAGTACTGGTTACTCAACAGATCCGGTACAGATGACAGATGCCCACAGGAATTGCTGGTTCACACACCGAGAGGTCCATTCCTGGTCTGCACACACAGCGACTACATAGCGCTGGGCACGGAGCTCCAACTACCCGCTATCAACATGAGGTGGCCAGACCCATTGGACATCTACAACGCCGCAAGAAACCCCTACCCAAGACCGGCGCTGCCGCAGCGCACCCGGTGGGGACGCCAGGAGGCCACTAGACCCTCAGGTACCGCCCACTAGTGGGCATGACTCCCCACCCCTGCACCAGGCTGACCCTCTCTAGCGCAGGAAGTGCCTCAACCTGACTTGGACATCGTCCCCACCCTCAGGTACAAACTTGGCCGACCGGCATATTGGACATCTCACACTTGCACCTAAAAAACAATACATATATATATATATATATATATATATATATATATACATATTCCCCCCATTTTTTTTTTTTACATGAAATTTTTCTTTTTTTTTTTCTTTTTTTTTAATATATTTTTGGGCTGAAGATACAATGCGGATCTGAGTGACCTCTCTTGCCGGGTTGTGCGGACAGCTGCTGAGCCCTATGTCACCTATTGCCGTGCGGGGCGGTTGCCTTGGACACAGTGGTGATCTGGTTGGGTGGGGGGGATCTGGAGGGCCTGGGTTCGCGGGGATGGGGACGAGGTAATTACCTATGTCTGTGGACACGGTACGAGCCCTGTCCCTGATACACCATGCACAACGCACCTCTGAGAGCCTTCTCCTCCTCTCCACCGATGCGGAGAAGGCCTTCAACAGGGTAGCGTGGGACTACCTCTTCTCGGTCCTGGAGCGCATTGGCCTGGAGAACCGTATGCGTCAGTGGATAGAGTCTCTTTACTCATCCCCCACGGCGAGGGTGTGCATAAACGGGGTCTATACGGACGCATTCCCGGTCAGAAACTGAACCAGGCAGGGCTGCCCCCTATCACCGCTCTTATTCATCCTGGCCCTCGAACCCTTCCTTCAAGCAGTTAGGGACAGCCCAGACATCACGGGGGTAAAGGTAGGGGTAGACCACCATAAAATAGCAGCATAGGCGGACGATATGCTATTTTTCGTCTCCAACCCAGAAATCTCCCTCCCATACCCCATGGCAGAATTTAAGACATATGGCCAAATCGCCAACCTCAAGATCAATTATGCGAAATCTTCTATCCTCAACATTGGCACCCCATGGAGGAGGACAGACCAGATCAGACTAAATTTCCCCTTTCAATGGCAGGATACCGCTATTAAATACTTGGGAGTGAGGCTCACGGCCAACCTGTCCAAACTATGCCACACATATTTTACCCCATTGCTGGGAGCTATACGGAAGAATCTGACAGAATGGGCCACACCCCACTTTTCCTGGCTCGGTAGGGTGGCCATTGCCAAAATGAACATCCTTCCACGGGTACTTTACCTGTTTCAAACCCTACCAATCCCACTCACCACTGCCTTCTTCTCGTCAACCCGTACCTTCTTCATCAAATTTATCTGGAAAGGCACTAAACCCAGACTCAAATACTCACAACTTACACTCCCCAAAACAGCAGGAGGCCTGGCCTTCCCTGACCTCAAACTGTATTACCAAGCATGCCACATGCAACGGGCCCTGGAATGGGCAAAGGAGGGGATAGCAAACCCTGGAAGACCATTGAAGTCCATCACATGGGCCGGCCCCTCTCAGCCCTCCTGTGGCTTGACCCCACCATCGGCAGATGGCTACTCTCCCAACAACAGTTCGTTCCATGGCACTCACAAGGCACTCTATATGGCACTCACAAGCGAGGAAACTACGTCTCTCCTCCTTCCCATCCCCACTACTACCCCTGGCGTACAACCCTGATTTCGAACCAGGGATAAGACCAGGTAACCTCCACTGCGTCCTCCCACAAGACATACCCAGACTCCGAGACATAACCACTAACGGGAAAATCCTGACACTACAGACACTCACGGGCACATCCAATCACATCTTCATGACGGGCTTTAGATACACCCAAATTAAGAACTACATTGCCGCCATACCCCAACGCCCTGATATCCATAGGGACCTCACGCCATTCGAACAACTGTGCCAGGACCCGGATCCTATGCCCCATAGCATCTCCTACCTATACTCAATTCTACAATGACAACAGGGGCACCCCCCACCCCCTTTCATGTCCAAATGGGAAACCGCCATAGGGGAAACACTCACTGAGAACCAGTGGCACAAGATCTGTGATCTGATGCACCATTGCGCAATTGCTAGTAAAACCCAGAAAACGGCCTACAAGGTTCTCACGCAATGGTACCTGACACCGGAACGCCTACAGAGAATGCACATAGACACAGATGGCCTCTGCTGGAGGTGCGGGAGAGGGGTGGGATCCTTCCTCCACATATGGTGGTAATGCCCACTCATAGTACCGTTCTGGGAAATAATAGCCTCCATAGTGGCCCTGTTCACAGACAACACATCACCCTACCTTCTGCACCACACGACAACCCCTACACCATGATACAAATGCTCCCTGACCATTTCCCTCTGGTTTACCAAAATGGAGGAGCTGCGAGTTACAGAGGAGCTCTGGTACACGGCCCAAGACCGAGCACAGACACACATAGACACATGGACGCCCTGGCTAGTGCGAGTGGGCATTCCAGCCAATCAGCAGCAGACCCTCCCTCCCAGACCCTCCCACCTCCTGGACAGCTCACTAAGAATGCGTCTGCTGACTGTGAGGTACAGGGTCAAAGTTTACTCAATGATGAGTCCATGGCGAACCGTTCACGAACCGTTCGGCGAACAGTTCGGGACATCACTAACAGACACACACACACACATGCATACAGTCTGTATGTATGTGTCTGTAGGTATGTATGGTATGTATGTGTCTGTATGTGTGTGTGTGTGTCTCTTTATATATGTGTCTATCATACAGACACATACATATAGAGAGAGAGACACACACACACACATACTGTATGTGTCTGTATGTGTGTGTGTCTCTGTATGATACAGACACATACATACAGAGACACACACACATACATACAGAGACATACACACACACACACACATACAGACACACACATACAGACACATACATACAGAGACACACACATACACACAGACAGAAACACACATACAGACAGACACACACATAAACAAAATGTTTAAGTCACTCTCCTGTTTCCTACCTTTTGCAGGAGGGTGACTTTCCCTGGGGTCCATTGGGGGCTCAGCCAGATGGGAGTCAGAGTTTCCACTCTGACTTCCTCCTCCTTCCTCCCGCGCAGCTCTCTGATAGCTGGGAGGAGTGACCGGGGCACTCACTTCCTCCCTGCTCTGTCTGATGTCATCACAGGGGGCTCAGTCGCGCTGTTAAAGTGCCGCAGCACTGACCGGGCCACCTGAAAATCCATATCCATCGGGTGGCCCTAACAGCATGGGCCACCTGATGGACCCCTTCATGTGCGGCCCCGGTGGTTTGGAGTGACGTGCCCGGTCGTAGCTGCGACCCCTGCGACTGTGGTATGTACGCCAGTGTCTAAGACTATTAGAGACTCTCAAAGCTGTTGGGAGTTCCTAGCAATAGTCGTAGGATCGAGGGCCAATATATAGTAGGTCAATAATACAATTTTATATCAAATAATTCTAGTGTTGGCCACATCACTTCAGAGAGACATTGATGACTATAGTTGATGGTTTTAAATTTGAGATTTTGTCATCATTTGATTTTTGATTTCACCTTTTTGGCGTGTTCTGATTTCACCCGTTTTCTGTATTTATGTTTATTGCTTTATAAAGTGGGATTTTAGAAATACACAAGAAAAACTTTTCAATCCAAAATGATTACATATTTTAACAGCAAGAATAGATAACTAAATGTTGAATCGTTTGTATTTTTATATTTGCAGTGCACACACCAGTATTATTTTTATTGTATGATATTTTATTTTTTTCAGGGATTTTTAAATTATTATTTTTTGGTCATTCAATGTTTATTGTGGCACATAGTGGTAACATACTAAACAGTATAGAAAACATTGCCACATAATATAAACATTTCCAATAGTCTCTTGAGTATGCTAACATTATCGTTATGGATAGAATAACATATTTCAGCACTAATATAAACAAAATCTCGTCTTACGTTGAGATATCGATATGAAAGCATTACATAATACCTATAGTTTATGTAGAGGTATGCATATGTACAACATACTGGTGAGACCGCATAAGTCAGCTCAATAGTATAAGTCCTGCTTTCACATAAAACACAAAGGTACAAAGGCATAATTTAGCACATAAAACTGGATCCAAATACATATAAGTGACAAAATGGTATCAGGCCAACAGAAAGGTGATGGCGGATATGTGTACCAAGAATGTAACATCGTATTAATATAAGCACAGTAAATCAGTGTTCATTTATAGATAAATAACAAGGCCTATGTAGGTCCATAGGATATAATGGCATCACAGCCTCTTATAGGTATAAATAGACATAGATGTCAAAAATGCTCCCTTACTCTGGATTAAAAGCCCAGTAATGTGAATAACATGTAGTTAAGTAATTTCGTTTATGTTGTTGTTTAAGAGAAAAGTTATCAAAAGAAAAAAATAGTGCAAACCCCAACAAAAGGTGGACCATATACAGTTAAAAAGGCTTACATTAGGGCCCCCACATGAGCACTATAGGGAAATTATCCTGGTGCCCTCCAGGACCTTATACCAAGCAGACATGGCCAGGAATTATGAAATGAAGGGAAAAAAATAAATAAACATCTCACCCCAAGGCCCCCCTTACAGCTCATAACAATAAGGATGAAATGGATATGCACACACAAGCAACAAGGGCATTTGTAGGAGTTAGAGCAAGTATCCTCAAGGTCCTCTATTTGCCCTCTCCCAGACCGGACCAAGTCCCCATTCTCTTCTGAGATCATCTGTCTGCATGATTTCTACTTCGATCCAAAACTTCTCATAGAGAAACATTGGGGACCTACTGCGCATGTGTAACAATTGCTAAGCTCAGCCATAGAGAAGCATTCAAAGTGTTCAGTGGCATCATGCTGTATTGCCAAACTAAAAGACTTTCAGTAACTGAAAGTCTTCAATGACTAAGTGCCTTTGTCACACTTATGGGTTTATTTAGTGTTCCAAACTCACACTAAAACTATTTATATCCCGTACTTCCCCGTTTGTTTATTTTTTAATCTACCGAACAAACTGCCGATCGGCCAGCCACCCAGAAGAGAAGTGTGCTGCTGGTTAACCTATTGGCCTCAATTAGAACGTTGTGGTTAACCGCAGACACCTCTTAATTGAAACCGTATGCTGGGTGGTCGTCGTTCATATGCCGACCACTAGGTGGCCATCTTAGACGCACGAATGAACAGCGGTGTTCGTCGACAATCTTATGGAACCTAAAACGGACACTTTTTCTCCCGAACACCGCTTAAACCGCCGACCTCCCTTCTTTGTCATCTGGCATACGAACGCCGGTCCGTTTGGGACTTTTATTTCACGAATGGACTTAACCCATGGAGCCATTTGTATACCAAAAGAACAGTGTGAAAGACTTTGTCTTCATGGCGATTGAACTGTGTGTATTGGATCTGAGCACCATTCGGTAACAATATGCGCTCAGATCTAGGCTATCTGGGGATACGTTATATGTACTGAATACATTTGGTGCACACCGGAGACACTGTGGCTTTGAGGGTAGCAAGGGGCGCTGTGTTCCGCCTGCCTGTTGCCCGGGTACATTTGGATTGGGGAGTGGGTGCTAGACATGTGAATGAGGGGGGTCATGAAGGATTTACCAGCTGATGTTCTCCTTGGAAATGACTTTGCCCCCCTTGTTTCTGCCTACCCTCCGATGGGTCCCACTGATGTTACCCTGTGACTACCCGTGGCTAGACCCCTGCCACCGAGACCGGCCCATCTGCTGCTGAGACCCAGGCAAGACTCTCTCCCCCGACTTGTACCCTAGATCAGGCCCCCTTAGGCTGGGATACCCCAGAGGCGTACGGGAGGGAAACCCAGGAGGATCCGACCCTTCAGAAGTATAGGGCTAGGGCAGATGCTGGGGAAGAGGGGGTAGATGGGTGGGTGGGGGATAGGCTGTATAGGATCCCAGAAAAGGGCTGCCCCTCCGCAGAATCGGCAGCTGGTGGTGCCTGAGAAATAGCGGCAAGAGATTCTGTGGATTGGGCATGATGTGCCATTAGCTGGACATCTAGGGTCCCGCCGCACAGCTGATAGGATCACCCAAAATTTCTTCTGGACCAATTTTAACCGAGATGTGCGGGTATATTGTAGTACTTGTGACAACTGTCAATGGGTAGGTAAGCGGGGGGATCACCCAAAAGCTAGGCTTATGTCTATGCCTATCATTGGGGAACCCAATTGTGGGTCCACTGGCCAGGGCTAGCCCATCAGGTAAGAAGTATATTCTCCAGAGGCGGTAGCACTGTCTAATATAGAGGCAGAGACGGTTGCTGATTCCCTGGTTAAGATTTTTACTAGGGTAGGGTTCCCTAAAGAGATTCTCTCCGACCAGGGAACCCAGGTTAGTGCTGTGCTCACCCAGCAGCTGTGGAAGGTGTGTGGCATTAAACCGCTGCTCAGTTCGCCTTATCACCCACAGACTAACGGTCTATGTGAGCACTTTAATGGCACCCTCAAGCAGGTGCTGAGGACCTTTACTGACACTTGCAGAGACTGGGAGCGATTCCTGCCTCATCTGCTATTTGCGTACAGAGCTATTGGGTTCTCTCCCTTTGAGTTACTCTATGGGAGAAGGGTCCGCGGACCCCTGGATCTCATTAGAGGACACTGGGAGGGAGAGACAGAGCAGGAGAGGACCCCCATAGTACCATATGTCCTGGAACTCCGGGACCGCATGGAGAAACTGTCCCTGGTGGTAAGGGAGAATCTCCAGGCTGCCCAGGGGAGACAGAAGAGGTGGTACGGTCGGGGTGCCCGGCAGTGGGTCTTCCAGGTTGGGCAGAAAGTTTTGGTGCTCAAGCCTGTGAAGACAAACAAGATGCAAGCATCTTGGCAGGGCCCGTAGAAGGTGTTAGCTCAGGTGTGTGATACTACCTATGTTATAGCCAGCTGTGCAGATGAGAGGATTCAGCTATCCTTTTATGTGAACATGCTGAAGGAGTATCAGGAGAGACCAGAGGATGTCGCTGCAGTATATGCCCCTGCTGCAGATGACCCGGAGAATTTACCCCTGCCCGATTTATTAGAGAGGGACCCCCAGACTGTCCTCACTAGTCTTGTGCAGCTAGGGGACCGGTTAAGCCCCACAGAGAAGGTACAGGCAAGGCAGCTTCTGTGGGAGAAGCAGGCAACGTTCTCCCAAGAGCCCGGCTACACTACCCTAGCTGTACATAAGGTAGAGACCCCTGGACAGAATCCCCTGCGACAGCCCCCCTACTGTATCCCTGAAGCAGTCTGAGAGGGAATGCGGAAGGAGATACAGGAGATGACTTGGCTGGGAGTCATCGAACACTCCGATAGCCCTTTGGCTTCGTCTGTAGTCCTGGTACCTAAGAAAGATGGGACCACCCGGTTCTGTGTGTACTTCAGACGGCTCAACGAGAGGACCAGCATTGACGCCTAACCGATGCCCTGGGTAGACGAGTTACTAGACCGTATTGCCAGGGGACGCTATCTGACCACCATAGACCTGTGTAAGGGCTATTGGCAGATTCCCCTGGCCGAGGATGCTATCCCTAAGTCAGCATTTGTCACCCCATTTGGCCTGTACCAGTTTAAGGTCATGCCATTTGGGATGAAGAATGCTCCAGCTACCTTCCAGCGTATGGTGGATAGACTCCTCGATGGCTTCCAGGAATTTGCTTGTGCATACCTGGATGACATTGCAGTCTACAGTGAGTCCTGGGAGGAACACCTAGGCCTGACCTTGAAACCAGACAAGTGCCATCTAGGTATGGCTGAAGTACAGTACTTGGGTCACAGAGTGGGGTGTGGGAGCCAGAGACTGGAGCCAGCCAAGGTAGAGGCTGTGGCTAACTTACCCACACCAATCACTAAGATCCAGGTGTTAGCCTTCTTGGGGACGGCAGGGTACTACCGACATTTTGTCCCTGACTACAGTTCTATCGACAAGCCCCTGACTGACCTGATTAAGAAGAACCTCCCTAAGCAGGTCCTGTGGTCTCCAGCTTGTGAAGCCGCGTTTCAGGCAATGAAGCAGGCTCTTGTGAATGCCCCTGTCTTGGCTGCCCCAGTCCCTAACAAACGTTTTCTCGTTCACACAGATGCTTCCATGTATGGACTGGGGGCTGTGCTGAGCCAAGTCAGGGAGGATGGAGGAGAGCACCCTGTCGCATACTTAAGCAGAAAGTTATTACCTCGAGAAGTAAGTTATGCGGCAGTGGAGAAGGAGTGTTTAGCCCTGGTCTGGGCACTGAAGAAGTTGAGCCCTTATTTATACGGACAGGAATTCTCTCTTATAACGGACCACAATCCCTTAGTCTGGCTTAACCGGGTCTCAGGAGACAATGGTAGATTGCTGCGGTGGAGTTTAGCACTCCAACCCTATAACTTCACCATCAGCTACCGACCCGGTAAGCAGAACGGGAATGCCAATGGATTGTCCCGGCAAACTGACATCCCTACCACCTCCTAGTACAGTCATCCCCAAGTTGACCCGCCAAAGGGTCAAGCCGGGTCTGCCGGAGTGTCCCACAAGGAGGGAGCCGTGTGACAGATCCCTCTGTCTTAGAACTATATTGCTATCCCGTTTGATTTGTGTGGATTCGTTTAATTGCCTGCCAATACTTCCCCGTTCGTTTATTTTTTAATCTACCGAACAAACTGCCGAACGGCCGGCCACCCAGAAGAGAAGTGTGCTGCTGGTTAACTTATTGGCCTCAATTAGAATGTTGTGGTTAACCGCAGACACCTCTTAATTGAAACCGTATGCTGGGTGGTCGTCATTCGAATGCCGACCAAGAGGCGGCGGCCATCTTAGACGCACGAATGAACAGCGGTGTTCATCGACAATCTTATGGAACCCAAAACGGACACTTTTTCTACTGTACCATACTTGTCCCAGTCTTCCATCCGGTCCCCTAGGGGAGTGTCCACCAGGTGGGAGACCTGCATAAATACCGGGCATGTATCCCTGAATAAACCAGATTCCTGTTTTACCCTCAAGACGGAGCTTGGTCTTGTGTTTGGGGGGATTGCTACTTTGGATTATTCTTTTGCCTGTTCCAGGAGAGAAGGATTTCGTATGATTCTCCATTCGGGAAATTGGAGCATTCGTGAGTTGTTGGTCCCGTATCAAATGGAGAAGGATTTTGTGTATTTTTCCAGTTCGGTGAATTGAAGCGTTCGTGAGTTGCTATTCCCGTATCAAGGTGAATCCCTCATTCTGTATTAACCCCCGATACCCGGGTTATACCGTAACAGGAAGTATCTACATTTATGTTGGTTGTATTTATATGATCCCACGGTTATCTATTGCTCTCCGTGGAATTCTTTCCTGTTTTTTTTTAGGGCTCTGAAATCTTCATCCCTTTTAACAATGAGAGTATATCTCTCCACAATTGCTTAATATTAAGTTAGCTCTATCGGCGACATTGGCATGGACTATTAGAAGGATATTAGATCCTCAAGCACTATTTTGCATAGAATGTAGAGTCTATAATAAAACTTTCTCCTCCTGTCCTAGATAGATGCCTTAAGATCTATTTTTATAGATCAGCTTTCTGGATTTCTTCTGTTTATCTTTACTAATAGACCATAAAGATCTTCAAGCCTCTATATAAGCCAACAGCAGATGGATAGTCTTGGCTGTTTTTTAGGCTACTAAACCCTAGGGATTACAGTTCTTAAAGGTATGTTAGCTCTAGAGCCATTTCTCCCTCTTGAGCATCGGTGGCCAAGCTTCCCTGGAACTTGTAGGTAAATGGCTGCTTGGTCTTCAATCAATTTTCAGACATATTTTTTTTTGGTACATTTGAGTTGGTCAATTTGATAATGTGCCATTAGTGGGCAATCAGTTTTTCATTTCCAATGTCCTTATGAGGTGTGTGTATGTTGTCAATTTGCATTCATATTTTGGAAGTCTTGTGTACTTCTTTCCCTCCCTTGGTTATTGCTTGGGTATTACCCATTGTTGTGCTGCCATGGATATGGCCAGGAAAAAAGGAAAATTTATTCCGACTTACTGTAATTTTCTTTTCCTGGTCATAGGCCATGGCAGCACAAAGATCCTGCCCTGGGATATTGCTGGAAACAAGACTGAGGGTGGGAGGGGTTGAGAGGGGTTACTTATACCTTCTGTTTTAATTTGGTTCCTGTCTGGTTAGGGATAGGGAGGAGCTTCCCATTGTTGTGCTGCTATGGCCTATAACCAGTAAAAGACACTTACGGTCGGTAGGAATAAATTTTCCTTTATTATGGTGTCTTATGATTGTTTATGAGCAGCCTGTACATAGATATGTTATTAACCTATGATTCCAGGACAGATTTCCTGATATTTGGCCAAGGTATACCGTATATAAACCCATGCTTACACCCCATATTTTTTTCTTGATAAAGTCACACAAGCGAGACAAAACACGTAGACAGCAGGTGTCATTTTACTACAGAATTAAATTTTTGTTGAAGGTTTGGTGGTTGTCTAAAGGTCACAATTGGGCTTTCAGAGAAAATGTATGTATATGTATGTATTTGTGTTTATGTATGTGTATATTGTATATATGCCTTCATTCATATTCTGGACTCTTGTATGTGAATTCATGCATTGTTAATCTAAGTAATCATTTTTTTTACTCTCCCCCTTCTAGTGCCATCTTCTGTATTGTTTGCTTGTTTATTTTCTCTCTCCCCCCTTCATTCTGTTATCTTCACATGAGATATTTATGACCCTCTGTGAGAATGATGTCTGTTTTCTACTAGACCTTATAAGGCCCCAGGGCCTTATCTGCATCCATGTTGCTTTAAACCCTGTATCACAACTTAACTTTGAATTATTTGTGTCATCTTTGCTCAGAAATGCTTTAGACTTGAGAAAAGGGAGGTTCTCCCGAAAGCTTGTCATTCCAAAATTCTCTTAGTCCAATAAATAAATGTATTAGAAGATACGGATTTCATCTTCATCACTGGACCAATACGGCTACAATCTCTACTATCTATCTACATATATATTTATATATATTTGCATCTTTTCCAAAGTTGTGTTTCAAAGCTGTTGTATACAGCAAACACAGACACAAAGTAATCCATGTTTAAAATGGAATGAGGCAAAAATGTAATTCTTTGTTGAACTTATTTGCATATGCCCACCCAGAATCCTTTGTGTTAGTAACATCACTGCAAATTTGTGATTTCTGTGGGAAAAGCAAGTCTTATGGCTTGACTGGTGTGCAGATTTTTGTTTAACATTGTATTGACTATCTATCTATATATATGTAAAAAACAGATAAAATTCTTATCTTGTAATAATATCTATATATATATATATATATATATATATATATAGAGAGAGAGAGATAGTCAATACAATGTTATCTATATATGTATATCAATACTATCTATCTATATATATATGTATATATATATATATATAGATATATATATATATATATAGAGAGAGAGAGAGAGAGAGAGATTTGTTTAAACAAAAATCTGCACACTAGTCAAGCCACAAGACTTGCTTTTTCCCACAGAAATCACAAATTTGCAGTGATGTTACTAACACAAAGGATTCTGGGTGGGCATATGCAAATATATATATTTATATATATTTATATTATATATATATATGTAAAAAAACAGAAAATCTACATCACTAATACGGCTACAATCTCTCTCTCTCTCTCTCTCTCTCTATATATATATATAAATAATATGTCTGTACATGTGTATATATGTATGTGCACATATGCATATATATGGGTCTATGTGTGTGTGCACTTTTGTACATATATTGTTGCTTGTGTGTGGCTGTGTGTATAGGTGTGTATTCATGTTTGTGCATTTGAGTGTATTTATATGTGCATATGTTATGTATGTGTGTATATGTAATGTGTGTTTATATATGTATGTGTAAGTTGTATATAGTTCTTCATGCATTCTTAATCTGCATTATTATTTTTTTATTTTTCCCCTTCTAGCACTATCTTCTGCATGGTGTGAGGTTATTTATGGGGATTAATTATTATTTTATTTTTTTTGTAAATAAAGCTTTTATTAGCAGTTCAGACAATAACAGATAGCAGAGCTTATATCGTCAGTGAGACTCGCAGGTCTCCCATTGCGTCTGACACAAGTACCGCCAGTTTTAGATGAACCTTTATAGAGCGTTATCGGAAGCAGATGACTGCTGGCCCACATCAGTGAGGGCAGTACAATTCTATAGCTGAACCTCAATCAAATGGTGAGTAGTGCGGTAGGTCCCAGGTCACGTCCTCGTACATGGGGAGTGGGAAAGGGGGTCGGTTTGCGGGATCGGGTCCTATAGTCGTGCACCTGGTCTGGGGCTCCCTTTCCAGTTGTCTTTTCCTTAACTTCGGTGGTGTCTAGGTATGTTGCGGGTTCTCTCCTGGGTCAGCTACCCTCTCTCTCTGAGTCCGCGTCCCCTCCCCCGCCGCGAGGCTGCCATCACGGCGGGAGGGTGGGGAGCGCCCAGCGGCTGGTCAGCTGTCTCTGTCGCATTGCTTACTTGTGGTCGGTCATCGTTATCATGCTTCAGTCGCTGTCCACGTGTGGTATCTATGGTGTGTCTGGAGTGTTTCCCCCCTCGGATGGGGATGGTGTGATGTCTCAGTGCTCAGTTGTATCGGTCATCCAGAGTTGGCTTGTGTTTGCTGTTTATTGTAGGAGTTCCCACGTCATGGGACCCCTCTGAGTCAATTGAGCGATGTCTCGTTGGGCCCACGTCCCTTAGGGAAGTCGTGGTGCCTTCTCGGGCTCAAATATATCGTGGCCTTGTTGCGCCAGGCGGTCCCCGGCCTCGCCCAGGGAAAGAGAGAGGGAAGAGGGGGGAAAGGTAGGTATGGGTGGGAGTGTGTAAGGAGGGAGGTCTGGAAGGTGTGGGGCATAGCTATGGTGTGGCATGAGTCTGTCCTGACTCCCGAGTTAGTCCATCAGGGCAGGTCTGGTTGAGGTGAGGGGGGGGAGAGGGTTATTGTGTTAAGATGCGCGTGTTGGTCCAGCTGTCTAGGATCCCCGTGGTGACCCATCCCCTATCCTTGTTTGTGACGTGTATAAGTACCATGGCGTCCACAGTTCAAGGTGTTTGTCGGGATTAATTATTATTAATTCATTTTCATTAATTAAAAATAATATTGTCATAAAATTATTATTTTTTAAATCCTTTATTTTATTGAGACAAGGTGAAATGCGTTACAGAGAGGAAAAGGCAATGTGAAGGGTAATAAGCAGTGCTATGGTTTTAAAACAGGAGTTTAAATACTTTGCCGAGTCATTTGTCTCTTTTTTCATTTGAAATCATGCATAAAACAAGTTTAACATGGCAAGTAGCACAATTTGGTTGTTACTCCAACAAATTTGAACATGTGAGTAGGTCTGTGATTATTTAGGTGCAAGTGCACTGTAGGCGTGCGCAACCTGCAGAAGGTGTTGGGCGATTTGCCCGAAATAAATGTTACAAGGTTGTTGACCCGTGCAATCCTGAGTGTGTTGTGTTTTGCTTCGTGGTGAGTTTACACCTAAGTGAAGGTTGTGCGGGCGTTACATCCTCCCATGATGCCCTTGTGTTAGAGTAGGCATTTTTCAAGCGCCTATGGGGGGTGATCAGGTCTGGATTGCATCAGTCTGTGCATAGAGTTTGTTGGGTTATGTCCTCTATTATTATTATTATTATTATTATTATTGCCATTTATATAGCGCCAACAGATTCCTCTAGGGGGTGCATTATAACTGGAGGGGGTGTTGTGCACACCTTAAGCCCTGTTCATAGCGTCCTGGGTTCTATGGGAGATGAAGTGTACCTCCAGGTGATGTAAGAGGCCCCTAGTCGAGGGAGTAGCAGGGGGAGCGGAATGGGGGACGTTAATAGCCCTTTTACCGTAGTTGCATACGGCTCAGGTGATTACACAGCGTAGCTATCTTTCGTGCAAGTTATCTGCCTCACAGCCAGCTTCCAGCCGTTCAATATCAAGTGAACATATGTGGGATAAGTAGCTAATGCATAACAAAACATAAAAATAAGAAATTATAACACAATAAAGTTTTAACATTCTGTGGCACAATGTATTTTCTGCGGGTGTCTCAGGCAGGCAGCCAACTCTCACCGGTACTTGCCGTCGACATTTGTGCTGCGGGTGTCGTCAAGTGTCCGAGGTCTGCTAAGTCCCTGCTCGCGGTGTAAACGGGATTATGTTGGCAGAATCCCAGGTCCTTTTGGGTGACACAGATGATGTCTCTTGTCCTCCCAGTCCCAGCAAGGTGAGGAGAGCTGGCTCGTCAGACCCCAAGGTGTTTGTATGAACAGTTCTGTTTTGTGTAACCAGTAGTGTCCTGGGGGTCCCCATCTGTACACCACCACCGCTGCTCTCAGTTGTGATTTGAGAGGACCCAGAGCTTTCCACCAGAGGAGGGTGGCCTTTGTGAGGTCCTGCAAAAAGGATAGAGAGGAGCCCTCTATGAAAGTGGGGTCTTACCCTTCAGTGCCTGCATGATTTGGGTTTTATCATGATGGGATATACACCTAAGGATTACATCACGGGTCTGGTTAGGTGACGGTTTAGGTGTTCCTGGTATACGATATACTCCATCGATTGACACTTTTTTGGCGATCTTGTGTGACAGAATTGTTGTCAGCAGCCGTCGAATATAGTGCGGTAGTTATTCCGCTGTTATGGTATTCGGAACCCCGCAAATCTTTATGTGGCTATGGCGCTGCCTGTCTTCAAGTGCCGTTATTCTGAGTGACATTGTCTCGTGTTGCCATTGGAGTTGGGTGAGTGAGTCCCTTCTGGTAGAGGAGTCGGTGTATATATCAGCGATGTTTGCTTCAGCTGTGGTAACGCGGTTAGTAACCGTTTGTATGTCCGTGG
Organism: Pelobates cultripes; assembly: GCA_933207985.1. Taxonomy (NCBI): domain Eukaryota; kingdom Metazoa; phylum Chordata; class Amphibia; order Anura; family Pelobatidae; genus Pelobates; species Pelobates cultripes. Next base: position 105,176,933 of record OW240914.1, read on the forward strand.
TAATACGTGCCAGGTCTGTCGCCATAGCTTATGGATGTTGGCCAATAGTATTTTTAGGTCGTTCTTGGTAGTGGGAGCCGAGACGTCATATGGCTAAGAGGTAGTGTCTAGACTGAGCCCTGGGTCGGGCCCTACGCCAGACGTTCCCACCCGCCTCTCTGGCCGGGGCCATAGCATGCGGGCCTTTGGCGGGAAGGTGTCTGGGTAGTGCAGGCCTCTGTAACATGGAGCCTATGTCCCGGCCATCCGCTTGGGCTGTTGGCTTCTGGGATCGGCGTCCCATAGCAGGCATGGGTTCTGGCTGTGCGGGTGTTCTGGGTAGCGTATTCAGTTGTTCCCCCGCCACTGATCTGTATAGGAGCGACTCCAGGCCGAGGATAGTCGGTGCGTGGTAGGCCCCTGTCTTGCATCTCGGCTTAAATTGTTTGGGGAAGTAAAAGAAAGGCATTAACAGGTTTCTTGTGCTGTCAGGAGCTGTTATAAGTGGTTTGTAAAGGTGGATTGATTTATGACTTAGAGATATTATTCGATTTTTTTGAGGGCCGTGAGGAGCTGGCAGAGATGGCGTCTGCTCAGGTTGATTGTTGGCTCCGCCCCCCTCTTCATAAAATTATTAAAATGAATAATTTTTATTAAAATATCAGGGGTTGATATTTTATTGGCATTACTTCCATTTATTATTTAAAGCGAAGAGTTTACTCACTATTTAATTTTTTAGACCTGGAGTACGTTGTTCAAATTTAATATTTCATACATTAATATCACAACTTTTTATAAAGATTATTATATTTACTTTTGTCAAAAAGTGTAATTATACATGGTAATTAGTGAATAGTTTTTCAATAAATTGAATAAGATATGGCATAGGACAGTATCACAATCTCAATAACAATTTTAAACTCTTTAGAGTTATAGGATTGTTAGTTCATGATTGATTTAATCCACCAGGTTAGTATATGGAATATGTTCTTCATACACTATTGATTGAGACAATCAGCAAATAGAATGTTACTGTTTGTTAAATTATAAGGAACCATATGAGTTTATCAGCATATGGATTAATATAATTTTAAGAAATAATTTTTCAGGATCTTAAAATACAATCTTAGCGTTTTACTTCTTAGTACAAATTACAAACACATGTGGCTTGTTTGCTTATTGTAAACACCATTCATTAGACTTAGCTGGACAGAGTTTGTTATTTACTCAGATGATCCATACACAAAGTTCTACGACAATGTTTTACCAGCTAGCCCAGAAGGCTAACCAGCTCAGTGCTGTTTTCAGCGTAATTAATTATGATTAATTAATTCATCCAGTAACTAAATTCTTGCAGGTTTAGTTAAAACAGTTCTTATCTGATAAATATTTCCTAGATTGTTATAGATTAATATTCCCCTGGGTAACTGTTGTTCTAATTTTTATTTCATGATTTTGATTAATATTCCAGTCTGCAGTTTGAAATATCAATCTTTATTATAAACTATCATGAAACCCAATCTGGTGGATTTCGTATCAGCTTAAAAAAATATTAACTTTTAGTTATGTAATTTTATAGTTAGTATAATTGGCTTATATTTACCGATAGATGTTCTTGATGTTCTTTTAAGATTGTTTCAAGATGTCTTCTTGTCAGTCTCTTGTCTTGTGTCCTATCTCTTTTCTCCTTCTGTGTGTCTCTGTCTCTGTGTATCTATTATGTGTGTTTTTTTATGTTATATGTCATTCCTTATCTGTTAACCTTCTGACCTGGTCCAGTGACATTTTGGGGCAAGTCATTATGTTAATGGCTGTTGACGTCATTTTGATATATATTTCTATATGTCTAAAACAGCAGGTAGAGCCGTTGTCTTACGTCAGGAGTATTACCAGCTATTATCATATAGGTATGAACTTTGTTCAGGACAATTTAGAACTGTTTAATTTCAAGATGCTTTGGTCAGCATTTCTTCTTTTCTCTCAATGTGGACTTTGGTCTCGCACCAATAAACCAATGTGTCCTTGCTCACCTAAGCATCATGGCAATTTCAGGATATTTAAGCTAACTTAATTTATCTCATTGCTAATTAAATTTTTATGTATATATATATATATATATATATATATATATATATATATATACACACATACACATTTCTATATATCTAAATTGCTAACTTAGGATATATCACACTATATTTCTATTTTTATATATAATTAAACTTAATTTATATACCTCAGCGATATATGTGTGTTTGCTGAACACGTATGTGACGAAATGCCTTTTGTCCCTGGATTGTTAGGTGACAAGCTGCCCTTTGCCCCCGGCTTTTGGAGGAGCCTGATTGCCAGCCTCCTTCCTCATGACTATGGCCCTGGGGTGTATTGCCATTTAAAAAGACTATTTGGGGATTATTGGCTTCTAAAGACAGTTTCTTCCCATTGGAATCCATGGGAAGGTGTGTTTCTTCCCCCTCCCCCGTTTCCTGTCTATTGTTCTCCAGCAGGGAGTTGTCCCAGGGACACTGCCAGACCAGTGGGAACTGGTTTGGGCAGGAAAAGCCATGCTTCCTTTGGTTACAAAGGACTTCTGGCTAACTTTTGAACTAATGGAAGGATTTGCATGATTTTTGGGTATGTTTGTATTTGGGATGTGCTGATTAATAATATTTATTAATATTGGATGTATGGTTTTAGAGTTATGAAAGTTGGGTAAAAAGTGTGTTTTAAAATGTATTGATAATTGGGTTACCTCTCAGGCTAAGGGGAGGAGATGTGTGGGATGTAACCATTGTGTGATTGGTTGTACTGTGTCCCACCCTGTGGGATGTCCCCGTGCATAAAAGAAGGTTCTTTGTGTGCCAATAAACAGATCATCTTGTACCTTCATGAAGTTTAGGCTCATGTTTGGGGGATTGGAGAAACTACACTCTGGGGATTGCTATAATCACTATACTCCCCAGGGTATAATCACTAAGCTCTGCTAAGAGCTTGTTCCTGTTCCTGCTCTCTGGAATTTGGAGAGGTCGACCTACTGGAAGCTGGACTTGGGTCCAGAGTGGGTGGAGACGGCGAGACCCCAACCAAGCTGCGGCGGTTCGTGGGGTCTGCAGTGGTTATGGTGTCGGGCAGAGTGCTTGGAGTCCTCGGAAAGCACTAGGAGCATCCGTCGGCGGAAGGTACCCGGTCGGGGTGCCAGTGGTTCCGTTACAACGTACTTTTAATTAACACATACTTGTCTTATCTGTGTTCTTATCTTTTATTGACACAGATGTATTTACTCACTGTCTGGCTCTTTTAGCTGACAGGGTCATACTTTGAGAAAAACATCTTGTTTCTTCATTTCAGCACCTCATGGCATATTAGCTAAATTGCATTTTTGCTATTATGCACGTATTATTTTTATCACACAATATTTACGTAATTCCTTCCTACACAATATCTCTGACAACGGTTTGCTTGTTTTTCTCTCCTCCCTCACTCTGTGATCTTCACACAAGATATTTACGACCCTCTGTGAGAATGAGGTCTATTTTCTATCTGGCCTGGGCCTTATCTGCATTCATGTTGTTTTATCCCCAGTATCAAAACTGAATTCTATGTGTCGTCTTTGTTTAGAAATGATTTAGACTTGAGAAAGGGAGGTTCTCCAAAAAGCTTGACATTCCAAAATTCCGTTAGTCCAATAAAAAAAGGTAACACACACGTGAAGAAAGGGAATAGCACCTTAAAAGATTCTCAAATGGTGAATATGTAAAAGGGAAGAAATGCTAAATATAAATATAGTGTTGTATCTTAGGAAAAATGGCTCAGAAATAAAAGGAGATGCACTTACACTCTGTAAAGCTAGCATTAGCTCTACTTTATTTGCTTGGGCAGTGCAATCTCTGCATGGGGATGCCTTTAGCAACAATGGCAGATACTGCAGGGAGTGAACGATATACAGTGAAAGATAAAGAAAGAAAATCCCAATCTAGTGAGATAAGGATAAAATCAAATAAGTCAAAATACACTCACAGATTTTAGAGCCTCCAACTGGCTCCCAGAAAGCAGTATCGAGTGGTATAATCCCCAGTTAAGGGTCTTGTTGGTAGGAAATTCTTGTGGTTTATATATGCAGATAAAAACAGAGAGAAAAAAATATAGTGCTTACTGTTCATATTAAAAGCATAAAACAAATATTGCAGAGGTACGCACTGTCATGGAGTAAAATATTATATTTGCTCAGTCCACTGGCAAGTTTGAGGTGACAAAGCCACCATAATGATTAAATCATACATGTTCCTGGAAATGTATAATTTGTCCTTAACAAATACTTTTGTAAACCTCTTTTTCCTCAGTGCTGCCATGTTCCTCTTTAACTCCAACTTCTTCTGCCAGTAGCCCGTTTCCCTGATTTATCCTCAGAAAGAAGGTTTATGGAAGATCCCCCCGGCTGAGCCGTCTATTGATGATCTTGCTCAACAGATGCTTATAGCATCTCATGAGCTGTGCACATCATATGAGAAGTTGCTTCTATCAGCAGTCACAGGCATCCCCCAATGGGAAATGGCAAAATGTGACTGTTTCTAACATCAACATTTATCCAAAAATCACCACTTCCATAAGACAAAAGTAGTCTTTGCATTGTCTCCTGTACAGCTTCTGACTGCACTGACACTATCATTATGGAAGGGATAGTGCCATTTTTAGTTTACTTAGCATACTCAGAAACCACACCATTTCAAGAGAGACACGTAAGTCTTCCATATGAACAAGTGAAAAACATTGCAGCAGTGTATCTACTTGACTGTAGTATATGTTTGAAGAAGCTATGAGGCTAGAGGTAAAAAAAATCAAACAAAACACAACAAGCTTTTTAAAACTATAAAGATAAGCCAAAAGTAACAGTAATAGGTTCTAGTAGTCAAAAATGCTGATCTTTACAAAAAAGTTCAAATGAGTGTCAGCACCCTGTGGGTGTAACAAAATGTTCCTAGAAATAGAGGCTGCCCCTAAACCCCCCTCCACTCAAATCTCAGAATTTGGGGAGATGCAAAACTATTGTTATCAATTCCAGACATAAGTTAAAATGGATTCCCCTAATCTCACCCAACTGTTCTGCGGAGAGGTCTGGCCTTGGCTTCTGGTATCCAGTACTCTTTTTACAATTCTTGTTTAGTTTTTCTTAGTTTTTCTGGTTTCTCTTCTATGTCTGGTTTTCTGGGTTCATTCCTTTATTCCGTTCCTGGAATTCCCAGTCTCCTGGATTCCTTTAAAGGCTCACTATAGTGTCAGGAACACAAACATGTATTCCTGACCCTATAGTGTTAAAACCACCATCTAGCCCCCGTGGGCCCCTTATGCCTCCATAAATATAGCAAAAATCTTACTGTATTCAAGCCTGACGCTGTGGGCTCTGCCCTGTGTGCCTCAGAAATAACATGCAGTCTGCTGACATCATCAGAAGTGGTAGCCTGATCCAACCACAAAGCTTCCCCATAGGATTGGCTGAGACTGACAAAGAGGCAGATCAGTGGCAGAGCCAGCATGATTTAAACACAGCCCTGGCCAATCAGCATCTCCTCATAGAGATGAATTGAATCAATGAATCTCTATGAGGAAAGTTCAGTGTCTGCATGCAGAGGGAGGAGACACTGAATGTTTGGATGCATTTTAGGCAGCTATGACCCAGGAAGGATCTCTAACAGCTATCTGAGGAGTGGCCAGTGAAGTTATCACTAGGCTGTAATGAAAACACTGCATTTTCTCTGAAAAGACAGTGTTTACAGCAAAAAGCCTGAAGGTAATGATTCTACTCACCAGAACAAATTCAATAAGCTGTAGCTGTTCTAGTGACTATAGTGTCCCTTTAAATGTTTGTTTTTTTGTTGTCACACCCGTTCCTTTGCCATTTAATCCTTTTTGGTTTCAGTCTGGTCCTGCAAGTAGTGGTTTAATTACCTCTGCCCCTTTCTTTGCAGGTAAGTACTGTGTGTGTTTTATTGTTTATTTAGTCATGCATATCTAGGCAGTTAGGACCCGCCGTAATTGGAGTACTTTAACGCAGTGGTGGGCTGCATACATCTTGGCCATTTATTTATGTCTAAATCTCCAATGTTTTACGTATTTAGTACTTAGTTATGTACAGTCCTGTCCTGCCCTGTTCATGTTTCCCTCATATCTTGTGTACATGTTCTGGGTTCTGCTTTCTGTCCTGCTCTGGTTCTGGGTTCTTCTAGTCTTGTCTTGTTATCTTGTTTGGTACCTATTCTAGTCTTGCCTTGTTTCAAGTACTGGATACATATCTGCTGTAGAGCCTCCCTATCCAGTTCCTGGGAGGTCTGCATATCATCAAGCTCCTAGCTCTTGGGATCCGCAGAAACTGCATCAGGGCCCTAGTATGTGGCTGCACAAACGCTGGTGCTCAACACCAGGGGGCGTGTGGTTACCCTGCACCAGGCCCTGATAGTCTATTTCCACGCTGAGACTCCCATCATCTTCAGGCACTCAGGGGTCCCGATCTCTGTACAGCCACCCGTGACAGAGAGGAATTCAGGGATCTGCTTCACAATAAATCTATTAAATGGGAGACAAAGGGGTATTTTGCCCTCTGCGGGGAAGTGGGAGGAATAAAGAGCAAAGGTAACATTTGCTTTCTAATTTAAAGGATTACTCCAAACACATGATGCACTTCAACTTGCTGAAGTACTTAATGTGTGAAGGGAGTGTTCTCTTCCCTCCCCCCGCCATCCCCATTTTTAAAGGTGCTGCTTTCAGTAAAAATTTCAAATTAACCTTGTTACACTGGCCCTGTCACATCCTGGTAGTTTAGCTAAACTTAAGGTGCTGGCAATTGTCCAAATAACCGGCCTTGCAAAGACCTCTTAAGTTTCTGATTGGACAGCCATAGAATTTCTGTGAAGAAGGGGAGGGCATTTATTAGCTGTGGATACTAGATCTTTAGCTATCGCAAGATTTCAAATACCTTCAGAGAAAAGAAACAAAAACAACAAAGCATGTTTCTGCTTTTTTCTGTTTGTTAATGGAGTGTGTGTGTGTGTAGTCAATTGAGGAAAACTCTTGTTTTTCCCCAAGGAAAGGCCACAGATGCTGAAATTTCAGACACATGTTTAGTATCTGTCACGATTCCGGAACCTAACACGCTAACAGGACACAGAGAGGAAAGATGCTATACCGGTCCTTAGAGTGGCCGGGCTAAGCACGCTAAGAATGGTCAGGAGACAAGAAAAGTAAAGGGAGCCAGAAAACGGGAGAACGAGAAACAAGCCGAGGTCAAAGGAGTGGAGAAGACAGGATAATCGGAATAACGAGCAAAATAATCGGAAACCAGAGAGCAACACGAGAGAACAGCACTACAGGTATCACAAGACCACAACAGGGCACTGAGGGACAGGAAAGGTAAATATAAATACCCTTGGTTTAATTCTGATTGGATAACTTCCAATCAGAATTAACAATCACACGTGGGGGATATCTATACCTCCCACTGTGATTGTGGTACTGTTCCTTTAATGCCGGGTCACTCACGTGACTCTGGCGTTTGCATAATTCAGTGACCTCCCAGCGTGCAGCGAGGAGACAGGTAAGAGGAGGGGAGACTGCGGGCGGCGACAGACTGAGGGTGAGTGCTGCAAGTGGCGTGCAGCCTCCCCTCCTAGCCGCCCGCGGATCCCTGACAGTATCAGATTTCTTCAAATCTCTGTGTTTGGCATAATCTTTTCTCCTACCTCAATATCGGTTCACTGAATTTATATTAGTTTTCTTGTATTTGTCATTTTTTCAAACTCCTGATCAGATTCTTTCTATATGCTACTAATGGATTGACATCTTGAGACCTATCAGTGACCCCCAACTAGGATCTGTACTCAATTTATTTTGCTGTTCTATCCAAGTTGCATGATATTTTATGACTTTTTTTAAATCTCCTTTTTTCTATTACTTGGTGGGGGTAGCAGGAAGAATAACAAAAAAACAACAACATAGGAATTACTTGTACTATTATGCAAAACTTGGGTAATGTAGGTACAGGTAGCCAAGACGTCATGTTTTATTTGAATACGAATAAGAGTAAAGTTATATGTTTTATACTCCTATGTTTGCTGCTCCTACAATAACAACAATAAACTGTTGTGTTAAAGAGGCTGTTGGCTGGGATTGTGCCCTATGCACAGGGAGACACATGAATATTAATCTAAAATACTAAGTATATGAATACAACCCACAGATGTCTCACACCTTTGTCTCTGCCTCCCATGTTAAAGGCCAAACCGAGACAGGCTGCTTCATTTGTGATAAAATAAGGAGTCTTTAGAATAGGGCTGAAACTAAAGAGTGTTTTCATAATAGATTCAATAAATAATATTTTTTTTCCATTTAGATTAAAAATAAAAAATGCAATGCAATTTTTGTGTATATTTAACCCCTTAAGGACCAAACTTCTGGAATAAAAGGGAATCATGACATGTCACACATGTCATGTGTCACAAAATCCACAACTTCATATTAACACAACTGTTTTGTCCGATTATTAACCTCTTAAGACCGGAGGGCGTATTATTACGCCCTATTTTAGGCGGCTCTAAACGCAGCCGGGCGCAATAGTACGCCCTCCGGTCTTTCTATACTTACCCGGTCGCCGGCGATCCCATGCCGGCGATCACGGTTGGGGGGCTCCCAGGGAGCCCCCCGCGGCACTTCCGACCCCCTGGCAGCCCTCCCGGCCATGTGAGAGTAAGGTCCTTGCGAGAAGGAATGCCTGGTTCTCGTATGGGCAACCTACCCTGGAAGGTTCAGGTCGCTGTTTGCCCGACCCTACCTTATGGCCGAAATACTGTACTGTCATGGCACTTGTCAGGCTTCAGAGTGAGCCCCGCTGCCTGAATTTGCTTGAGTACCCTAGATAGGCGCTCCAGACGATCTTCCCAAGTGCGGCTGTAGATGGTAATATCATCCAAGTACGCACATGCGAAGTCCTGAAATCTCTCTACGAGCCTATCGGCCATCCGCTGAAAGGTTGCCGGGGAATTCTTCATCCCAGAGGGCATAACCTTAAACTGGTATAGCCCAAATGTGGTAACGAATGCCGACTTAGGGATGGCCGAATAACCTTTGCACAAAGCTAGGGTAGTCAAGTAATTCCCCCCAGCCACACAATCTAGTATTAGGCCTGAAGCTTGTCTTTTTTAGACGGCTTCAGAGCCAATACTTTCTGTCCTATTTCTAGGACTCTTGGTCGCCCCTATTGTACCACCTCTTCTGACGTCGTTGGGCCGCCTGCAGATTATCCCGAACGGAGTCAGTGAGCGTCTGCAAGCGGTCTCTCGACTCCAGAACATAGGGCACAATTGGTATTCCTCCCTCTCCTGTGTTACCCTCCCAGTGCTCCCGTATAAGGTCTAGGAGTCCCCGGATATTTCTCCCGTATAGGAGTTTGAAGGAGGAGAACTCTGTAGACGCCTGGGGCACTTCACAGTAGGCAAACAGGAGGTGGGGAAGAAATCTTTCCCTGTACCGACAGGAGGCAGCAAATGTCTTAAGCATCTGCTTGAGCGTGCCAGTAACATTTTTACAGAGTCGGTTCGTCTGGGGCTGGTAGGGAGAGCTGAACAGGGGTTTCACTCCGCAATTCAGCCATAACTGTTGGGTCACAGTTGCGGTGAATTGAGTCGACTACCGTGAGGATATAGCTTTTTCCTGAGGTGCTGGGCTTACTGAGGGGCCCTATCAAGTCCACCACCACCCTATGGAAGGGTTCCTCAATGATGGGTAAAGGGTGTAACTTGACCTTCGGGTGGTCACCCTTCTTCCCTATCCTTTGGCAGGTGTCACACGTTCTGCAGTTATCCTGCAGGTCCCGTGTAATCCTTGGCCAAAAGAAGATCTGGGTCAGCTGGTCTTTTGTCTTCCAGACCCCCAGATGTCCCGTTAGGGGGATGTCACAGCTAAGCTTGAGTAGCTCAGCCCTAAATATATGGGGTACTACCTGTGGTGACATTCTGTCATCAAACTAATATGGTGAACAGGGATCATGTGACCAAGCTCATGTATGCCTTTCTTACAGTGGGATAAGCTTTACCTGTTGATATGGTAATTGGGTAATTCAATACCTTTACAAGTCAGGAAAGAGGTAACCACTTCCCCCTATCTCTATTCCTCCCTGTTCCTTCTTGGCTGTGCTACTGAGCAGTCCCTTAAACAGACGTGGCCTAATTTCTATCATGGTGAACTGTGAGTGGGATTTTATGAGATGTAGTTGTTATTGTTAGTTAGGTTGTTGTTGCTATAGTTAGTTTGATTGTGTGTCGTCATTTGTATGTTGTTGTTGTTTTGTCTCTGAATAAATATTTGTTAAAGTAGACGGACCAGTTTATATGTGTATGCGTACATAATAATTTATAGAGTTTGGTAATTTACCACACTACCAACTGCCTTTTTGCTATCTTTGCAGCCCTGCTACCTATCCCCCCTGTTACCCGATATAACAAACCCTTGTCTCATTCAAACCTTGAGCTATATGTACTTGGGGGGACGATGCCTCCTTCCTATACCCTTCTAGTGTGGGTTCTGCCCTCTGTTCTTGCTCAAATCCCTGGGGGGTACCCCACAATGGCAGAGGGGCTTCGGTTAAGGGAGGGACAAGAGATCCTACCTGAGGTTCCTCGGAGTGTGCTGGCTCCCCCTGTGGGCTTGCGATCTGGTGGTCACTGGGTACGTGTGGGTGAGCTGGGAGGTTATGCAGTCCACGTCATTCCCCAACAACACCTCAGCTGGTAGCTCCTTAATTATGCCCACCTCCAGATGCTTGGCTCCCGAGCCCCAGTTGAGGTGCACCCGGGACGTGAGGAGCTTATGGATGGCGGCCCCCGCCACCCTTACGGCTACTGTCTTGTTGGTGCGGGCCTGAGCACAGCTTTTGTGCGGCTGTTCCAGGGTGAGGGTGACGCCCGCGTCTCTCAGGCCCGTGCATCCTACCTGCCAATGGTGAACCACTGGCGTTGACGGTCCCGTTTGTCACCTGCAGCCTGGACTGAGTACACCTCGTGCAGAGTCATCCATTGCTCCTTGCTGTGGTCTGGGTCACCGGGGGAATCTGGTGGAAACAATGGGCGGCCACCCTAGTGGGTTGGGGTGCTGGTCTTTCCCAACCTCCTCTGTTGCGGTTAGGGCAGTTGTGCTTAGAGTGCCCGGGCTGTTGGCAATTGTGGCATACAAAGGTAGGACATCGAGTGGGTGCTGGAGCAGGTGCTGGGGTTAAAGGAGCGTGTCTGGGTGATGGTGGTGGTGGTGCGGTTTGTACCTGGTATGAGGGCCTGAACGTGGGCCGCCCTCCGCTGAGCTCCATTCGCCTGCCATCCTGGTATTCAGCCAATTTAGCTGCTTCCACCACTGTCTTAGGTTAACGGTCCCTCACCCAGTCTCTGATCTGTTGGAGTGTGATCAAAGAACTGCTCCAGTAATAATAGTTGTAAAGCATCCTCTAGAGAAGTTGCCCGGCAGCCCTGCATCCAATTTTTGGCTGCCTGGTGCATTCGGAAGGCCCACTCAGCAAAAGAGTCTTTATGGTTGTGACAAATGCCGCTTTCCACAGACGTTTGCCATGGACGCTTGCCATGGGGAACAAACGCTGCTTGCGATCCAGGCGGAACACCCTGTAGTTCATCTGCTGGAGCCCTGGAAAGTTGACCGGCAAAAGCACCAAATGCTCTGGAACTGTTTTGGGCATAGGACCACGTGTGCGGCCGGTCAGAACTTTAACACGGTGGCGATTCCTCTGTACTGCATGGATCTGAGTGCAATTTTCACAACTTGGGCGCTCAAATCAGGGGTGTTTGAGGATGTAGAATTTGTGTGGTTATTAGGTATTGTATTTTTATTATGATTTTGTGTATATTTTCTTGTATCTGAGAGATCAGACTCAATTATCTCTCAGCTTCAGTAATTAAGGGGATGAGTTTATATATGACCCTGAAGGGAGACTGTGTATTGTGAGTGTGTTCTACATAATGTCATTATTGCTGTGCATTGTGTATAAAAGGCCATCTGGCCAGATTAAATGCATTCCAGCTTGTACTCCCAGAACCATGTGTTGTCTGGTTACTGGGAGGGGAAAAGGCTATTCTTAAATCACGTTCCAGTGTGGAGGATTCAGCGGGGAAAGTCCTTGTAACCTTAAGTCTTGATGAGTGTCATCCAGTGCCTGGAGGTGTCTAGAGTGAATTCCCTATTCGGCTCCAGGAGGGAGTGGTTCCAGGACCCCAGTCAAGCCACAGCAACTGTGGGCAGAAGTGTCCCCTGTTCCATCTAGGAAGCGGTCCTTGGCGGAGATTTTTTAACTAAATTGCTTTTGAATTAATAATCTATATAAAATATAGCCTTCCACATAGGATACACTTTAGTTTAAGGTTCTTAAGCATGAAGTGGTGGATAAGTTATGTAGCACGAGGCTGTATATTTGCAAAATATTTAAATTGTTGATACATTAATTAATTGAACTTGTGTCTGCAGAGAAAACATGCACTGCAGGTGGTACCCTATTACTTCTATAACTTAGAATTTAAGACCAACCTTGTCTTAGCAACAATTTTATGTAGAAAGTCAGGTTTCTCTATTTATATTTTATAACTAATTGAGAATACAATAAAAATTTACATTTGGAAGCAATAACTTTGTCTTAAAAACATTTATTGAGGGGGGGGGAACCGTCAGCGCAGGGAGTAAGACGTCATCTTATACAGCTCCGATACCTCAGCTCTGGAAAACCTGACTTACTGCAAGACACACGCGGTATCCAGCTGTACAACTGCCACTACTGCACTAGGGAATCCCCAGCAGTCCGGCAGATGCCAAATTTATATATACCGCGAGTACTAAAACGTGGTGCCGAGAGGTCTCATAGCTGCTGAGGAATGCATTCTGGAACACCACTGGCTTTGACACATTCTTAACACATCCAAGCACAGACAAAGCACCTTCTGACATCAATGGGGCCAAATCACAGAGGCTGGCCATGACGGGGAACAATCAAGATATCGGCCTGATGCTGGCCTCCACTTCCCAACCTTGTGAATCACCACCCCCTCGGCCTGAAACACCCCACGACCTTAATGTCGGGGAAGGTCCTGTGGCAGAAGCCCCAGTAGCGAATGGAGCTACAACACTAGTTACTAAACAGGACATTCATGACCTATTAGCACACTTTCAAGAAAACAGAGATGCAAGCCGTAACTTACAGGCTCCAGGACTCAGAAGAGGACATGATTGACCTGAAACAAGGCATGCAAGCCCAAGCTGAGTCGCTGCAGCACCTGCAAACCCTGCACTCTCAACTAACCACCAGAGTGGACCTCCTGGAAGATAGAGGTCGGCAAAAAAACGTCAACATCAGAAGAGTGGGAGATTTTGTTCCCACAGATGAGCTCCCTCACTTTATCAGACACCTCATTGCCACTGTCCTACCGGCCAAATTCGCCAATTTGTGTATTTATCAGATCTCAAAATCTCCTAGGCACCTAACAACGCCCCATTGGACATTGTCTTGTGCTGCCAGACCTATGCGGAAAAACAGCACGCACTAGGGGGAAAACTCCACTCCAAGTCGAATCCCATACGATTACCTTCTTTCAAGATCTGAGCAAAGCAACATTCTTATGGAGGAAATCGATGAAACCTTTCATGCAGGCACTGCTGACTGCAAACCTTCCTTACAGATGGACATACCCACATCCATCACAGTCACCAAAAATGGAAAGGCATACAGAGCGTCGAGTCCAGCGGAGGACCCCACTATCTTGCAGGCTTTGGGCCTTTGAGAACAGATCCTCTCCATGTCTACCTCCTACGTTTGGGATGTCTCCCGGATCAAACCATTTGTCCCTGGCGGAGACCAGAACTCTGTGACCTGGCCGCAAATATGATACTCTCGCTCAAACAGTTTATCTATAATGTTGTTTTATAATAGTTTTTTTTTTATACCTTTGCATTAGGTTACGCTGAGAGCATATTGCTTTTTCTTACACCATTGCCTTGAATGCATACCGTTCTCAATTGCTCCCTATGCTGTTGTATTCATATCCTGACAAACGCAGACACTCTCCACTACTCACTACATACAGTGGGACAGTACACATAGAGTATTCATATTGATGAATAGAACCGACTTCACTACACTGATCTCCCCCCCATAGGATATGGTACTTAATCGGGGAGTGTAGCACTCTCTTTTGTAAGAATTCCTAACCTCGTACTTGGGCCCTAACACTGTTTGCCTAGAATGACTCTCATGGGTTCGAGCCCTCTGGAGCTACCTCCTCCATATTAAAAGTCCTACATACTGGCCCACTACAAAAACCTCTTTACAACTGTACTGTGAAATGGTAACACGTGTCTTCTCTCCTCTTTTTCTATTGCACAGAACCGACTTACATACTTGTTTACCATGTTTAAAAAAAAAAAAAAAACATGTAAAAAAATGTTCCTTGCAATGTTATGCCTACAGTTCATGCTAGTCTCACTATTGCTGTTGCTATATATATAAAGAATAATCCATAATTAATCCATAATTAAAGCAGAGTAAATAAAGTTTATATATATATGTGTGTGTGTGTGTAAAATAAAATCAGAAACGCTCCTGATCGTTACAGATTAATCTCTCGTTCAAGCGTTAATACAGACGCAAAAACATGCTCTCCCAATTCTGTGTCAGTTAACTAATAATTGGTGTTTATACAGATTTTTAGATAGCAATACTTCCGGTAATTTTTGGGCAGGAAAAATACTCTATTATACATTAAAACAGGTAATTGTAGTTTAGGGGTAAACCGTTGTCAATCAACAAAAAATGAATTAACCTTAAGTCTTGATTTCTTGGCAAATAGACAAGGCCATGAAGGAATATTGAGGACCATAGACAAGGCAATGACTTAATAATGAAGAGCTTGACCTGGCGTAGCAAGACAAAATGGTGTCTATAGTCTAAACATTTTACTCACGAAGCTGGACGTGAAGCCAGTTGGGTAACAAAAAGAACACAGTTGAAACTATAAAATTTTCCATTGTAAGGAACAACACAATGTACACCTTACCTTAAAGCAATGGTTTCCAAACCAGTCCTCAAGACATGCCTACCAGTCCAGGATTTAGGGATTACCCGACGGGCACACAGGAGAGCCGCAAGATATTTTCCCCGATGCTATGATGATTGCACCGGGAACCGTGCATCCCTCTCCTCGGGTTTGTCTGCATGAGTTTGTAGCGTTGCCATGATTACCATGGCAACACTACGAATCTTGTGAGAGTGAACTCTAGCAGCTCTTGAGGCTGCTAGAGTTCACGCTCACCACTGAGACCAACAGGGCGTCTCCAACAGAGCACCAGGGATTCTCTTGTACTGTCCCACCTCCCAGTCAAAGGTAAGCAGGAATGGGGGTGTGAAAAGCATTATTTTTAATTAAAAAAAATAAAAAATTATTTATGAATTTGCCTTCCCACCCCCCCAGACCCCACCATAACTACCCACATACACATTACCCCCCATAAACACAATTGCCCATCACACACTGCACCCCTCACACATACTACTTCCCCTATCCCCTTTTACAGCCCCTATCCCAGCAGATCCCAGGTAATTTGTCAAACTGTTCTTAAAAAGTTTTACTACTTACTCTGGGAGGGCACTACAGAACTAGTGGCACTATAACCACTACAAAGTGCTGTAGTGGTTATTGTGCCTGGATTGTTTCTTTAAATAATCTACCAGTGCCCCTCCCAAGATTAGGTTCTGGAACTGCGCTTGAACGGCAAGCATTTCTGCTGATCAGGGGCCCTGTATATGCTGCTGCGCTGTACATATATACAACCTAGAATTTTTTTTGACTTGGGGCGCCTTGGAAAAATATAATATTAAGGGCGCCTTGAACCTAAAAAGTTTGGGAACCACTGGTAAATAACAATCAGTTCTGAATTAAATAGACTGCTTTAAATCAAATCCATTCTGCGGGTGGCCCCTCTTTATTCTGTTCCTTACTGCTACCTCAAGATTTAGAAAGTGAGTTAAGCAAAAGAAACAGACAAAAGTTTCAACAGGTGTAGTTATGGTTGAGGCAGACTTTGCTGATGCACCAACTCCCTTCTCACTGCGAGGTCCTCTGTTAGCATTACATTTATCATTTGTTCATGTGTCTGAAATATCAGCCTTCTGAACTTTGGGTGCAGGGCACAGGAGACAATCACTGCTTGGTACTTGGTCTAAAAGAATCCTCTTTTACCAGCTTTGGAGCTGCTCTGTAGCAGTGATTTAGAAAGACATCAGTGGAGATGACCCAAAAGCAGCACCTTTGGTGGACCTAAACAACCCCTTCACAACTGCAGGCACTGAAAAGTTTGTGACGTATTCTTGTCCACTCATAAACACAGACAAACATCCAAAAGGCTTCAAAGCGGTGGAAGTAGACTCCACGGTCTGGTTTTAAATCAAGATAGTGTTTGCTCCTTTGCATGATGAATGTGTCAGACAGGGTTGCAGTCAGTTAATCACATAGTACATACTGTTCAATCTTGTACTGTCCTGAAAAAGCTTGTGCTCAGATGTTCCCATTTGTTTGTTTCATTTTAAGCTTGCTGCTACCTAGCTTACTTTTTTTTTTAATGTTCAACAAGACATCTTCCAGCTCCAATAGCTTTTTCAATGCCTTGTATAATTTAGCGCAGCAGTGATCACCAGCTGCAAGGCGTAACCAGTGCAGTGGATTCTGGTCCACCCATGCTTCTCCTCCAGTAAGTTTGCAGGAGCCATAATATTGCCACCATTATCATATATAATGGCAATTATTTTCTCAGGGGAAATTTAAACTTTGCAGCTATCGTCTCCAACCATATTGCAATGTTTGTTGTTGTATGTCTGTCAAGTGGCATGGTAGTGAGGCAGACAGGCATCATCTTCTATTGATAGTTCTTCCAACTAGATGATAATGAGATTCGTTCATAACTATTTTATACATGGATAGAGCATTTGCTCAAAGTGACATGTGAGAACATGTGGAATCTGTTATTGTCTTGCTGTTGGCTATCTTGCTATTTTTTCTCTTCTGCTTTTTGAAAGACTTATTTTTCCATTTTCAGAACGATGCTGAAATATTTTGGAAGAGTTCCCATTTTGCAGAGTTAGCCAAAGAGAGGAAGTGTTAGCAGACCGAGAGACAGGTGCAAGATTGGATAAAAGATGTGTGGTTGCTGAATCTGGTGGTAATACGATTATTACGCAAACACATTGATCACTTGACAATAGTTTTTTCTAAACCAGCAAACACGGTTATACAAATACAAAAAAGCAAGTCCTGCACTCACTCCCATCACTCCTGGGCAGCAGCAATGACCACAGTACACATCAGCCCCAATATATACCAGTAAAAACCAAAGAAAACATTACCTGCTCTCTCTCCTAAATCCCTATGTATATTTAAACAAATGGAGGTCATTTAGTTACTCCAATGGCCATTGGAGGGAATGCCCGCCTGCCAACATCAAGGCAGACCCCCTCAGGTGGGTCCTACACTGACCTTTCACCTTGCTTCCTTGAGCTTCTGGCAAAGACATCTCTAATGAGACAGAGAGGGGTATTTTTTATATCAAGAAGGTAGCAAGGTGAAAGGTCCGTGTAGGACCCACCTGAGGGGGTCTGCCTTGACGTTGGCAGGCGGGCATTCCCTCCAATGGCCATTGAAGTAACTAAATTACCTCTATTTGTTTAAATATACATAGGGATTTAGGAGAGAGCGCATGTAACTTTTTCTTTGGTTTTTACTGTTATACAAATATACAAACCAAAAGAAAGAGAAAAACTTTGAACAGTATTAAAGGGACACTCCAGGCACCCAGACCACGTGTGCCCATTGGAGTGGTCTGGATGCCAACTCACACTACCCTTAACCCTGCAAGTGTAATTATTGCAGTTTTTATAAACTGCAATAATTACCTTGCAGGATTAACTCCACCTCTAGTGGCAGCCACTAGAGGGCACTTCCGTGTCTATAGCACAGATTTTCTGTGCTAGAGCGTCACTGGACGTCATCACGCTGTGTAAGGACCTCCAGCATCGCTCAATTCCCCTATGGCATTGCCGCGCATGCACATTAGGTTTCCCTGGCCAACGGGATCAGTCTTGCCCACCGGCTGATGTAATGAAGAGGAGGAGCGGCGGCGACCTAAAACCACCGCTGAGGGTTTTCACCCCTTCAGTAACCGGGGATTGGGAGGTGGAAGGGAGAGGGGACCTGCAGTGCCAGTTAAACGAATTGTTTTTTCTGGCACTGGAGAGTCCCTTTAACCCCTTAAGGACACATGACATGTGACATGTCATGATTCCCTTTTATTCCAGAAGTTTGGTCCTTAAGGGGTTAAAGTGCTCAACATTTGTAAGCTTGGTCAGCTAAGCACTCTTGATGAATCTTGAGTGTCTCCATCAAGGGTCCCTCTCTTTCGGCACTGGATAGCTGGAGTGGTTATAAATGTCTCACCCAAACATTATCCAGGTATTCACATGCATAGTAATGGAGGACACCAAGAAGTCAGTCCACCATCCGTTGGAAGGTGGCTGGTGCGTTTTTCATCTTGAATGGCATGACCCTAAATTGGTACAGGCCATCCAAGGCGTCCACTTTTTTGTTCCTAATAAAAGACTGCCTTTTAGAAGAAACCTCAGATGTGCCTGGATATTTATCTTTTCTTCCATTTGATGTCTCCAAGGATTGACCCTCCCATTCAAGAACACCCTGCAGAAAGTATTCATCTTTTTCAGTGTGTGCATTATACTTTTGTTTTCTTGCAAACATCTGTGGTGACAAAGGCCAACTTCTGGACTGTGTCTTCGTCCAGGGGAATCTGTCAGTAACTTTTGCAGAGGTCTATGGTAGTTAGGTGGTTTCCCATGGTGAAGCCTGGGAATGGAGTATGCATCAGAGACTCTCTTGCCTTTAAATTATTGGTAATCGACACACACAGAAGCTAGTACAATGGAATAAGCTTTCTAACTCCTCTATGACTCTTGGGTCTTCTTTCTCATATTTATTTTTTTTAACCGCATTGGAGATTCGGTATGTTGGTTGTCTCATGGGCACTTTCCCAAGAGTCTCCACGTCAGGATCCCATCCCAACAAATAAGTTTTATGTTTGTTTATTTCTGCTCCTTTAAATCAAGTACCTGTTTCTCGCCTCTAGTGGCCTCCCTAGCCACTAGTCACCTGAGTCTCTCACCTGTATAGCATGAATCAAGTATGCTATAAAAGGACACACCCGACAAACCAAGTGGCCTTTACATTGAAGTTGATGTTCATACTGAAAAGACTTCAGATCCTGGCTCCTGAGAAGCAACCTGTGATTTACCTTTATTGCTTTCAACCTGATCTACTACCAACCTTGCTTCATACCAACCTGGATTGCCTGCAATTCTACTTTATCCTGCCAACCTGGTTTACTTCCAACCCTGCTCCATACCAACTCGGCTTCATACCGACCTGAATTGCTTACAACTCTGCTTTATCCTGCCTACCTGAATTATACAAACCTGCTTAACCCCTATCTGGACATTGCTGCTTATTCTTAATTACAAGGTGTTATTTTCCTACCCTGAAACCTTATTATTCTTTATACCTATCTTACTATTCTTCCTATACTTTTATCTCTAGCTTTCCTATTATTTTCAAACCTGTTTATTCTCTTTATAG